>JAVSCE010009310.1:0-1207500 GCA_032199065.1 Smutsia gigantea
GCAGGTGGGAGTGAGCCCGTCATGAGTCACATCGCTTCCTGAGCCTGTGTACTATAATGATTCCTGCTTCTTGGTAAGATGGTTTTCTTCTCTGGGGCCTCTGTCCATCACACAGACCCAAACCCCCGAGTTCCATTAGGTGGGGTTGGACGGTTTACTTAGGGAAATGTTCAGACAACAAAGAATCCTGAATGGAGACTTAAGAAAACAGGGACATTTTTCCTACTTTGTTTCAATTATTTCCGAAGCCGAAAAGCTCTGTATTGAAAGAAGGTAGGAAGAGGCTGAGCTTTATTTTGGGCAACACACACACCACACATACCACACACACACAAGCGCACACACACCCACACTCATGGTATATGCAATACATACACACATATATGTATAAAACGTATCAAACCCCTAGCAACCCTGTCTTGTTTTGTATCCACTTTTTAAAGTAATTCCTTTCCTTGACTTTTATTTTTCTTTAGATTAATTCCACACAGGCCACAAGACTTAGGAAACCTAGCTACATTGTATGCAGCTATTAAAATCAACATTGTAATCATCAATTATGTAAGGTAGTAATAATTAGGACTCCTTCCACTTAAGACTACTTGACAAATGGCTCTCAGACACCTGTTGTGGGACTAGATATTACCATCATACGTACCACAGCAGCTCCCTGGGACTCTGAGCAGGGGACTGACATACCTGGAGTTGTATGTCTATTGTATGCATAACTATTTTACTAGAACATAACCTCTGATAACTTAACTAAAAAATATTACTATGAGCTTATAAATAAGGGCTACCTTTCCTGAAACAAGGGGTAACCTGAGAGCATTTTGGGATGAATTAAATGTATCTTCCTCTAGAGTTTACGTTGCTTGGAGGAGTGTGGCAACAGCAAATACAACACTTCCTAAATTTATTTCCTATTCCTATTTCCCTCCAGGGACTTGAAGCTGCACTTTTATTTTAGAAATATGATCATGAGCCCTTTAAATAATAATAAAACTTTCTCTACATTCTCTCATCTCAATCTCCAGCCTCAAAGAGACTGTGGATTGCAGTCTCCAGTCAAGGCATATTCTGCTCAGTGTAAGAACCACAGATGTTGATAGAAATAGCCATGAGGTGTGCTAAGAACCCATTTCGTGTGTCACAGAGTTGGGTCTCTGCTAGATGAAATGTCAGAGGAAGGCAGATATCTCTATGTGAAGTGACCTTAAGAAAACTCCGACCTCGCCGAAGATGACATTTTTCCAGCAAGAAACATTAAAATTACAAGCATATTCATGTTTAGGTTTCAAAAATAATATGTATTTCTCCACCACACTTCCCTGACTTGGCATCCTACATATCTTAAATAAAGATATACCGGGGGCCTATTTCTACTCGGCAGTGTGGAGTTGATTTATTTCTGTCTGAACAGACCCGCGGAATGAAGCTGCTCTTTATAATTCCTCAAGAGGCCCATCGAAGGGCCATTTTATTGCTATTTTAGCTGAATGTTTTACTACGGTATCTGTATTTAATATTTCCAGTGTGGCCTCATTTTTTGGAATTTTTCTCCCCAAATCTCCCAGGTATCCTTGTTTTAAGTAAAATACATGTCTTATCAATGGGTTAATCAAACTGAAAAATTTGAGGCTCTCGAAATGCAGCTATAGAGAAATGTCCACTTCCGACTGTATTTGGATCTTCGAGAGCCCAAGAGCCAAGTGACAGATCAGGGGCAGAAATTTATTTTAGAGTAATGACAGGGAGGAACAATTCTGGCTCAAAAGCTACATTGAAAAACAGGCTTTACAAGGTACTGACTGTATTCTGGTTTGTTATTTACTTGCTTGTTTGGCTAGTTTTCATCTATCGGCTTTTAGTGCTTGTCTTGCAAATTAAATCCATTTTTTGATTAGCACTAATTCCATGGAACACAGAAGGCCTTTTTCTCTAATACCTCTGTCAAAGTAAATCATAAGATTTCAAAGCATTAGTCATGTCAGAAAAGGTAAATGACTTCAGAGCCTTCCAAACATTGCGTGTGCAAAGATTATCCCCCCACCCGCCACATTAATGGTGTTTAAGGTAATGTGACACAAACGCCCCCAGTCCCCAACATGAATTGGGCACTGCTAGAAATAGAATCCTTTTCCAAACAGGGCATTGACTAGTGCTAGGACCTATTCTGTGCCTAAGACATGGGCAAGTGCAGATGCAAGCAGCAGGTAGCGGGTGTGTTGAGAAAGGGACATGGCTAGTTTTCAGCTGGATGACTTTGAGCATTTCACCAGCTCCTCACTTTTAAGTTATAGCACTAGCGTCTACATCATGCATCTGTTGTGAAGGATAATTAAGTGATGTGGAAGAAATAGCTGCGATAATACATGCTTGAGGGTTAGAATGAAGGGGGTTGGGTCAGAGTCTCCTAAAAGACACAGTGCAGAGGCTAGGCTCCATTCTTGCACGACAGAAGATGGCTTGAAAACAATAGGCAGACAGGACAAAGCAGGCATCCCTGGGCTCTGGGTGCTTTGAGAATCACATTGTATTTTGTTGTTATGACCTAGGGAGGGATGTTGGCTCTGTTTTCAGATTAAGTTAGAAAAAAATTCAAGGGAAGAATTCTGATCGGCTTAGCTTCTGTCACATGACCATTTTATATTAGAATACACCATTTAGGGTAATTTCAATAGAACACTGTGGTTTGAAAAGAGCCTTTCTCAAGATAGTCTTATTCTGAGTTGACAAAATAATAAATATCCACTTCAACTCATTACTGATGTCCCACACATTTCAGCTTCCTGCTCCCTGCCCGGATACCTCTAGTAAGGCTTCATATCTCCTCGCAAGTCAAACAGAACGCCTCTGATGGCATTCAAAGTAGTCCTTCCTTTGCTGAGATTGGTATTTGGCAATCTCATTTTCCATGCTTTCCTTAGAGCATCTTTCCCTAATGCGTCAGGATCACCTGCATGTATATCATCCTTACTTACAAGGAGGACAGAGTTTCCATTTGTATCCTGCGTCTGGACTTTGCAGTGTGATTTTGCATCCATATCTCGTTTGATGTTTGGGATAGATGTAAGCACACGGGGATGCAGGGAAGGGTGATAGCCCACGGTTCACTGGCTTGCTTGAGGCAAGATGCTTCTCACAAAGTTCCTGAAGAGTAGAGTCAGAACTGGAACTCAGGCCATCAGTCTCAAAGTAAAATTCATTTTGAAAACCATGCCATCCATGTGAACCCTGTTTTCTGAGTTTGAAAATTATGGCTGTGTTGCTGATTAGGCATAGTCTATATGTTTAGAAAGGGGCACTGGATTGCTGGGACCCACACCCCGTCCATGAAGGGTGTGAAGACCTTCCATCCACATCAGTGGTCCTCGAAGCACATTCAGGACCCTTTCTGGCTACTCAGGCAAGGAAGGCACCATCAAACTGTGTAGCTCCTCCATTCCTGTCAAAACCCAGCCCAAGTTTTATGGAAGCTCTTTTAAGGAATGTGCAGTGTGCCCTTAACTCTGTCACCTCTGATGAGCTCCTTAGATCCAGCCTAGTTTAGAAGCCAGCATGGCTGACCCACATATCCCAGTCCTTCTCAGAGCTTCCTACCTTTGACAAGGTTTTAATTTCAGGTCAGAAACTTCATTCTAGTGCTACCAAGACATGATCATAAGCATTTAGGATATGGGTGTTCAGTAAATATTTGCCAAGTGTCTGTAGACCTGAATTTGCCCTAATAATTTTGAAATATCTCACTGCAAAAGTGGACTGTAGTTCTTCCCTGTATTTGCTTTACATATTTTGAAAAGAAGTTAAGTGTTGCAATCAAGTTGAGAACAATAACATCTTCTTGGTGAATCGACAACTACTGTCATTGTATAGACATTTTCCCTGTGCCTAGTAATCTTTTTTGTCTTAAATTCCACTTGTCTAATTTCAATATGGTTAGTGTTTGCTGTGTCTTCTCCTTCCTTCTATTTTGCACCTTTGCATGTTGTCTGTGTTAGGAATAATTCTGCAAACAACAAATACCTGATTTCCTTTTTGTCTTACAATTAATAACTTTTAACTAAATGAGGTTAGTCATCTATATTTATTTTTACCATTTAGATCATCGGGCTTCTAGGCACCATATTTTATATCTCTTACTTAATGCCTTTAATAATAATGCCATTTCTATAACTACTTACTTTTCAAATTTATTTTTTATTTTATTTTATTTTATTTTGGGGGTAGAATGGAGTAAGAGACTTGATTGTGGAATTTTGTTGTTAGTTTAATTGTGTTTTTTCTCTATTGGTTTGGAGTTTATACATGTTAATTCTTTATTTTTAATGTTCACACTTGAAATTTCTGTCTTGTATAGTTAACAAGGTTAAAAACAAATAATTATCTTACATCTTCCCCCCCAAAATAAATATAAGTATGTCAGATTTTTCTTTTCTTCTAAAATGTTTTTCTTTCATGAAGAATACCTTTTAAAAACTCCTTGAGAACAGTTTGTTGGCATAATTTTCTCAATTTTGAGCTGTCAAAAAATAGTTTATTGCACTTTTATTTTTAATGATAGTTTTACTGGGTATGCAATTCTTGGTTGAAAGTTAACGAAAATTTGGAAGATGTTAATATCTTCTCACTTCTGCTATTTCTATTTAGAAGTCTGTTGACAGCTGGTTGGTCTTTTCATCTTCTGGCTACTTTTGGAATCTTATTTGAAGTTCTGCTGTTTTACAACAGTGTGTCTAATTGTGAAGTTCTTTGTTTAATTTTGTTTGACTTGGCTTGATATACCCTGTACTTTATTTTCCATATTCTCTATTTCCATATTCTGTAGCTGTTTTCTATATATCCCCCTTCCTTGTCTTTTTTTAAACATTCAGGGTATTTCTTCTGATTGGCTATTTCTTTGTTATACCCAACTGTGTTGGGTTATTTTTATCTCATTTAATGTGTGGTCAAACCACACATTAGGTTTCAAAACTTTATGGTTTTATTTCTGAAAGGACTTTATAGTTCTTTTTTCAAATCTGTCTGGACATGTTTGTTTGACTTTTGTTCTCCTTAATTTTGTTTTATTTCTGTAAAAATTTCAAAATACATATTTTATATCATATTTATAACTCTGTGTGTGTGTGTATCTGACCAGCATTTGACATATGATCTCCAGAGAGGATTTTCATTTAGTCCTGCTGAGGGGCAAAGGACCTACAGATCTGTTACTGTTTTCTGGCTCCTTGTAAGGTTCCTCCTCTAACGTCCAGGTCTGTGGTAAAGCTCCTCCATCACACCAGGGTCTATGCTTAGTTTCTTTAACACAGACTTGGTTATTCCTCAAGTTGCATGTTCTAGTTGCAGTTCACTAGTAGTTTGTTTTTAGTTCTTAGAAATTTCCCCTATAGTCTAGCAAGCCAGGAAAAACAGATTAAGATTATATTTATTTATATTTGTGTTATTAATTTCTAATTAACCCAAGATCTGGCTGTATTTTAGCCAAGATATTTTTCTTATGACTTTGTTTGCCATGTTATCAGAAGCCCATTTCCTGCAGTTATGTTCAGGAGACATTGTCTGCTTCATCCTTGAGTGTCCCTGGACTTCCAACTAATGATAATAAAAAGTAGTAATATAACAACAACTACTTACTGAGAATTTACAAGACACCAACGACCATGCCAACCATTTATAAACAATGCCTCTACTCCTCTCAACACAGTGAAGAAGCTGTGTTTCTCAGAGAAAAAGTGAATGGTGTTTATGCATCATGAGCCTTGTTCATCATGGAACTGGGACTCAGAGGAGGCTTGTATAATATTCTCCACATTAATCATATATCTTAATATTAAAAATATAAAAGTATATAAAACCCTTCATGAAAAACTGCTTTTAAGATTCACAGCTAGACTTCCGGGAAGATGGCGGTGTGAGCAGGGCGGCAGAAATCTCCTCCCAACACTATATTTAACTACGAAAACACAGCAAATACATCTATTCCTAAAAGACACACGAGAATACACAGGAAAGCGCACAGCGTGCAGCTACACCCGAGAGAACTCAGCACACCAAGAAGCGGTCTTAAAGAGTCCAGCTGACATACGTGGCAACTATCAGTGACCAATTCTGTAGCCATGAAAAGACAGAGGAATATGGTTCAGACCAAAATCAACCAGACAACCCCAGAGAGGGAGTCTGAAGGGATGGAAATGCACAGTCTTCCTGAAAAAGAATTCAGAATAAAAGTCATAACCATGCTGATGGACTTACAGAGAAATGTCCCAGAGCTGAGGGACGAAGTGAGGGAACTGAGGAAAGACAATGCAGAAATCAGAAAAGCGATCGATGGGCTTAACAGGAGAATGGATGAGATGCAAGAGACTGTTAATGGAATAGAAAATAGAGAACAGGAGTACAGAGTAGCTGAGGCAGAGAGAGATAAAAGGATTTCTAGGAATGAAAGAATATTAAGAGAACTGTGTGACCAATCCAAACGGAACAATATTCGCATTATAGGAGTACCAGAGG
The DNA here is from genome assembly GCA_032199065.1 of Smutsia gigantea. NCBI lineage: Eukaryota > Metazoa > Chordata > Mammalia > Pholidota > Manidae > Smutsia > Smutsia gigantea. Next base: position 6,514 of record JAVSCE010009310.1, read on the forward strand.
AAGAAGAGAGAGAAAAAGGGATAGAAAATGTCTTTGAAGAAATAATTGCTGAAAACTTTCCCTCACTGGGGAAGGAAGTAGTCTCGCAGTCCACCAAAGCTCATAGATCTCCCAACACAAGGGACCCAAGGAAGACAACACCAAGACACATAATAATTAAGATGGCAAAGATCAAAGATAAAGACAGGGTATTAAAGGCAGCTAGAGAGAGAAAAAAGATCACCTACAAAGGAAAACCCATCAGACTATCATCAGACTTCTCAACAGAAACCTTACAGGCCAGAAGAGAATGGCATGATATATTTAACGTTATGAAACAGAAGGGCCTCGAACCAAGAATATTGTATCCAGCATGATTATCCTTTAAATATGATGGAGGGATTAAACAATTTCCAGACAAACGAAAGTTGAGAGAGTTTGCCTCTCATAAACCACCACTACAGGATATCTTAAATGGACTGCTCTAGATGGAAGTACACCTAAGGCTAAAAAAATGTCACCAGAGAAAATAAAATCATAGCAAAGAAAGCAGACCATCCAAATACTAACTAAAGGCAAAGAATAAAACACCTATTATAGAAAGAATGGAGGAGGAGGAATAAGAAAGGGAGAGAAATAAAGAAACATCAGACTGTGTTTACAATAACTTAACAAGAAAGTTAAGTTAGATTGTTAGATAGTAAAGAAGCAACCCTTGAACCCTTGGTAACCACGAATCTAAAGCCAGCAATGGCAATAAGTACATACCTATCAATAATCACCCTAAATGTAAATGGACTGAATGCACCAATCAAAAGACACAGAGTAACAGAATGGATAAAAAAGCAAGACCCATCTATATGCTGCCTACAAGAAACTCACCTCAAATCCAAAGATATACACAAACTAAAAGTGAAGGGATGGAAAAAGATATTTCATGCAAACAACAAAGAGAAAAAAGCAGGTGTTGCAGTACTTGTATCAGACAAAATAGACTTCAAAACGAAGAAAGTAGCAAAAGATAAAGAAGGACATTACATAATGATAAAGGGGTCAGTCCAACAAGAAGATATAACCATTATAAATATATATGCACCCAACACAGGAGTGCCAGCATATGTGAGACAAATACTAATAGAATTAAAGGAAGAAATAGAGAGCAATGCATACATCTTAGGAGACTTCAACACACCACTCACTCCAGAGGACAGATCAACCAGAGAGAAAATAAGTAAAGACACAGAGGCACTGAACAACACACTAGAACAGATGGACCTAACAGACATCTACAGAACTCTACACCCAAAAGCAACAGGATACACATTCTTCTCAAGTGCACATGGAACATTTTCCAGAATAGACCACATACTAGGCCACAAAAAGAACCTCAGTAATTTCAAAAATATTGAAATCCTACCAACCAACTTCTCAGATCACCAAGGTATAAAACTAGAAATAAATTTTAGAAAGAAATCAAAAAGGCTCACAAATACATGGAGACTTAACAACACTCTCCTAATTAATCAATGGGTTAACGACCAAATCAAAACAGAAATCAAAGAATATATGGAGACTAATGACAACAACAACACAAAGCCACAACTTCTGTGGGACGCAGCAAAGGCAGTTCTAAGAGGAAAGTATATTGCAATCCAGGCCTATTTAAAGAAGGATGAACATTCCCAAATGAATAGTCTAAAGACACAATTACTGAAATTGGAAAAAGAAGAACAAATGAGGCCCAAAGTCACCAGAAGGAGGGACATAATAAAGATCAGAGAAGAAATAAATAAAATTGAGAAGAATAAAACAACAGAAAAAATCAATGAAACCAAGAGCTGGTTCTTTGAAAAAATAAACAAAATAGATAAACCCCTAGCCAGACTCATTAAGAGAAAAAGAGAATCTACACACATAAACAGAATCAGAAATGAGAAAGGAAAAATCACGATGGACCCCACAGAAATACAAAGAATCATAAGAGAATATTATGAGAATCTATATGCTAACAAGCTGGAAAACACAGAAGAAATGGACAACTTCTTAGAAAAATACAACCTTCTAAGACTGACCAAGCAAGAAACGGAAAAACTAAACAGACCAATCACCAGCAACGAAATTGAAGCGGTAATCAAAAAACTACCCAAGAACAAAACCCCCAGACCACATGTATTCACCTCTGAATTCTACCAGACATATAGAGAAGAAATAACACCGATTCTCCTGAAAGTTTTCCAAAAAATAGAAGAGGAGGGAATACTTCCAAACTCATTCTATGAAGCCAGCATCACTCTAATACCAAAACCGGGCAAAGACCTCACCAAAAAAGAAAATTACAGACCAATATCCCTGATGAACGTAGATGCAAAAATACTCAACAAAATATTAGCAAACCGAATTCAAAAATACATCAAGAGGATCATACACCATGATCAAGTGGGATTCATCCCAGGGATGCAAGGATGGTACAACATTCGAAAATCCATCAACATCATCCACCACATCAACAAAAAGAAGAACAAAAACCACATGATCATCTCCATAGATGCTGAAAAAGCATTTGACAAAATTCAGCATCCATTCCTGATTAAAACTCTCAACAAAATGGGTATAGACGGCAAATGCCTCAGCATCATAAAGGCTATATATGATAAACCCACAGCTAACATCATACTTAATGGCGAGACACTGAAAGCTTTTCATTTAAGATCGGGAACAAGACAGGGATGCCCACTCTCTCCACTGTTATTCAACATAATACTGGAGGTCCTAGCCACAGCAATCAGACAAAACAAAGACATACAAGGCATCCAGATTGGTAAAGAAGAAGTCAAATTGTCACTATTTGCAGATGACATGATACTGTACATAAAAAACCCTAAAGATTCCATTCCAAAACTACTAGAACTAATATCTGAATTCAGCAAAGTTGCAGGATACAAAATTAACACACAGAAATCTGTTGCTTTCCTATACACTAATGATGAACTAACAGAAAGAGAAATCAGAAAAACAATTCCATTCACAATTGCATCAAAAAGAATAAAATACCTAGGAATAAACCTAACGAAGGAAGTGAAAGACCTGTACTCTGAAAACTACAAGACACTCCTAAGAGAAATTAAAGAGGACACTAACAAATGGAAATGCATCCCATGCTCTTGGCTAGGAAGAATAAATATTGTCAAAATGGCTATACTACCTAAAGCAATCTACAGATTCAATGCAGTCCCTATCAAACTACCAACAGCTTTCTTCAATGAACTGGAACAAATAATTCTAAAATTCATATGGAACCACAAAAGACCCCGAATAGCCAAATCAATCCTGAGAAGGAGGAATAAAACAGGGGGAATTACATTCCGTGACTTCAAGCTCTACTACAAAGCCACTGTAATCAAGACAATTTGGTATTGGCACAAAAACAGACCCACAGACCAGTGGAACAGAATAGAAAATCCAAACATTAACCCAAACATATACAGTCAATTAATATTTGATAAAAGTGCCTTGGATATACAATGGGGAGATGACAGCCTCTTCAGCAGCTGGTGTTGGAAAAACTGGACAGCTACATGTAAGAGAATGAAACTGGACTACTGTCTAGCCCCATACACAAAGGTAAACTCAAGGTGGATCAAAGACCTGAATGTAAGTCATGAAACCATAAAACTCTTAGAAAAAAACATAGGCAAAAATCTCTTGGACATAAACATGAGCAACTTCTTCATGAACATATCTCCCCGGGCAAGGGAAACAAAAGCAAAAATGAACAAGTGGGACTATATCAAGCTGAAAAGCTTCTGTACAGCAAAGGACACCATCAGTAGAACAAAAAGACATCCTACAGTATGGGAGAATATATTCATAAAAAACGTATCTGATAAAGGGTTGACATCCAAAATATATAAAGAACTCATGCACCTTAACAAACAGAAAGCAAATAATCCAATTAAGAAATGGGCAGAGGACATGAATAGACACTTCTCAAAGAAGAAATTCAGATGGCCAACAGGCACATGAAAAGATGCTCCACATCACTAATCATCAGAGAAATGCAGATTAAAAGCACAATGAGATATCACCTCACACCAGTGAGGATGGCCAACATCCAAAACACAAACAACAACAAATGTTGGCGAGGATGTGGAGAAAAGGGAACCCTCCTACACTGCTGGTGGGAATGCAAATTAGTTCAACCATTGTGGAAAGCAGTATGGAGGTTCCTCAAAAAACTCAAAATAGAAATACCATTTGACCCAGGAATTCCACTCCTAGGAATTTACCCTACTAAGAATGCAGCAGCCCAATTTGAAAAGGACAGATGCACCCCTATGTTTATTGCAGCACTATTTACAATAGCCAAGAAATGGAAGCAACCTAAGTGTCCATCAGTAGATGAATGGATAAAGAAGAGGTGGTACATATACACAATGGAATATTATTCAGCCATAAGAAGAAAACAAATCCTACCATTTGCAACAACATGGATGGAGCTAGAGGGTATTATGCTCAGTGAAATAAGCCAAGCCGAAAAAGACAAGTATCAAATGATTTTACTCATATGTGGAGTATAAGAACAAAGAAAAAATACTGAAGGAACAAAACAGCAGCAGACTCACAGAACCCAAGAACGGACTAATAGTTACCAAAGGGAAAGGGACTGGGGAAAATGGGCGGGAAGGGAGGGATAAGAGGGAAAAAGGGGCATTACGATTAGCAGATGTAATGTTGGGGGGGCACGGGGAGGGCAGTATAACTCAGAGAAGACAAGTAGTGATTCTATAGCATCTCATTACGCTGATGGACAGTGACTGTAATGGGATTGGTGGGGGGGACCTGATGAAGGTGTAGTTTAATAACCGTAATATTGCACATGTAATTGTAGATTAATGATAATAAAATAAATTATATTTAAAAAAATTAATTAATTAATTAAAAAAAAGATTAAAAAAAAGATTCACAGCTAGAAAAGATATTAATATTCTCCAGAGTCTGGCCTCACCCTTCCTTGCCATCAATGAACATTGCATAACTGATCACTCCTCCACTTTCCCACACCTGAAAACTCTGGAACAAGGTGAAAGGTCAATTTATTCCATTTAAGTGGGCATCATATCGCATATTTCCCTCTCTAGTGACAACATTTTAGTTGTATCATATTTTATTGTCTATTCATTGCATACTTTCTTATTGCAACCATTTCAAAAATGAATAAATAAATAAATGAAAATTGAGTATCATAAATTCGTGCTCGCCTTATAGAGAATGCTTAAGTTACTCAGATTTTATTTTCAGAACACATACAAGATTGTAGCACGTCAGTGTCCACATCGTGATTTATTTTACCTTTATTTTTAGAGGGCGACTCTTCTTCCAGGCTTCATCAACAGCAATAAAAGTAATGACAACCATCTGGCTTACACTTGAGATGTTACCAAAGATTTTCCTCCAATTGCTTCTTTACTCAACATGATCCTTTCAATGAATTTGTTGAGTTCTGTACATCATAGAGTTGAGAAAATAGAAGTACTGAGGCTTTCTGGCTTGTCATTGCCAGAGGACTTGTATTAGTCAATGTTCTCCAGAGAAACAGCACCAGTGTAATATACACAGATAGATGTAGAAACAGATCTACGAGAAATTTGTTCACATGTGACTATGAAAGCCAAGTTCCTACAATTCCTACAAACTGGAGATACTGGAAAGCTGATGGTGTAGTTCTGACAACCAGAAGGCCAGTGGTGTGAGTCCCCAGCTGAGGGCAGAGGAGATCAATGTCATGTCTTAATGCATACAGTCAGGCAGAGAGCAAATTTCACTTTGCTCCACCTTTTTGTTCTACCCAGGCACTCAATGGATTGGGGCTCGCCCACACTGGGGAGGGCCATCTGCTTTATTCAGTCCACTGATTCAAATGCTAATCTCTTCTGAAAACATCCTCACAGACACACCCAGGAATAATGTTTCATCTGGGCACCCAGTGTTCCAAAATTAACCATCAGAGCCACCAAGTGGGAGAGGCAGCCAGGACCACCTCTTGGGTCCAAAATTGGTCTTTCTCCCTTTTGCTTGCTATATTATGAAAATGAACATTGTTCATTTCCTCTTTCCAAAATCACCAGGAAAATAAAAAAGAAAATAAAGGCTATTTCATCTGCTTTTCTTCTTGAAATTGCATCTACATTTTTATTCCATTTAGAGAAAATCACCTATCGTCCATTCTCCTTGAAATTTAGTATTTCCTAAGAGTCAGTTTATTTGTTCCTGAGGTTCCAAGTTGTGTTGAGAGGGTCTAGGTCCTGAGTGGCCCCAGGATCTGTCACATTTTCCCCGATCTCCAATGTCAATTAATTATAATAAAGGTCTCTCAATTTGCTTCCCCAGAAATCTGCTTACCCTCCATCAAAACAGGCTTCCTGCCCTTGAAAGAGCCCTCTGTTTCTAAACAAGATTTGTCCCAGCCAAATGAATTAACATCTCTTCTCTACAAAATACTATACTAGGCATAATGTTTTTATTCCAATGTGTGAAGTCCTACATTTTTTTAATTAAAATGGATTTGCCTTTTAGGATTTCTTGCCTTTCTCAGATGTAAATGTTGTGATTCTCTAAATTTAGATGGAAATTCAGGGTAGAGAAGGTCAGCTATTCCTTGGGAAGCTGGAAGCTTGTGCTGTAAGGATGCTTAGGTGATTAGGTTGTGCAGTGTTTTCCTTTTACATTTGAGGAAACTGAGAACCAGATAAATTAAGTCACTTACTCAAGAACACAGACAATTTTGATAGTGCTCAAGGATGACCTATTTTGTGTTTAAATTTTCTAACTAATTAGCAAGTTGACATAGTCATGGTAGATTGCAAGCCCTAAAAGAGTCGCTATAATGTCCTTGCAATGCTGTTCTATATTGATTCAGTGATATACCCAGAACCTCAAAACATTATAGGACACTGAGAAACCTTACAGCAGAATAAAGAGTTGTATTTCAAAAATAATGAAGTCTTATTTATCTGCTGAAAACTAGGCTTTCTGTTTTTCAGTATACTATCTCATTTAACTCTCATAAAAACTTGGTGAGGGATGTACAGCTGTTATTTTACAAATGAAGAAACTGAAGCTTAGAAACATTAAGTAGACTGCTCAGAATTACCCAGACGGTCAAGGGCAGAACAAAGCATCAGATTCTGGTGTCTCCGTCTCTAAAGAACCAGCTTCTAACCATGGTTGGTTCTGCCTCTCAGTAAATATGAGCCTCCCTGGGGACCACAATGGGCACTGGGAACCTGCCACCCTGGCACTCAACAGGCCACTGGGATGGAGCAGGCTGGGAGGAGGTCCAGGTTGGCAGGTAGAGACAAGCACCACTGGGATCAGAGGATCTGTGGAATGTGGAGGGAGGAATGGAGAAACTGGAAGGTGGGTAGTAAGGCAAATTGGCAAGCAGGCTCAGAATTCTGCTGCCTGAATTGTACTATGGGGCTCTAAATTATGGTGAGCAAAGTAGGAATCTGGGTGTTTTGAGTGCTGGAAAGGAGGTGGGTGGCAAGGACAGTGGAGGGCTGACAGGTAGGCAGTCATGACACTGAATTGGGTGACAGACGTGTGCTGTGGTGGGATTTCAGGGGGTTAAAAGTGCATCACTCTAGAATTCCAATATCTGTCTTCCATGCTTTTGCTGTGTGACTTTTGCTGAGCACTTAGTCTCTCTGAGCATCCAGTGCCTCATCTCCAAATTGAGGAGGACTACAATTATCTCTAAGAGGTGTTTGGAGAAAAAAAAATAACATAATGCATAAAAATGCCCAGTACGGTATTTGTCACGCAGTAGAGTCTTTTAATCATTTTCTTCCAGCTTTATTGAGACATATTGGCATACGTTATTGTATAAATTCAAGGTGTATAACATGTTGATTTGATACACATATATTGCAAAATGATTATCACCATAGCATAAGGTAACATCTGATCACATAATTGCTTTCTTTGGTGGTGAGAACATTTACAATCTACTCTCTCAAGAACTTTCAAATATATAATACAGTTTGGTTAACTATAATCACCATACTCTACATTAGCTCTCCAGAACTTATTTGTCATATAAACGGAAATTTGTACGCTTTGACTAACATCTCTCCATTTCCCCTACCCTTGGTAACCACTATTCTACTCTAATTCTGAGACTGACATTTTTTATTCCATGTATAAATGATATCATACAGTATTGTATTTATCTGCCTGACTTACTTCACTTAACATAATTAAAGAGCTTTTGAACAGCAAAAGAAATAATTAACAAAATGAAAAGGCAACTATGGAATGTTGCAAATCATACATTTGATCAGAGGTTAATATTCAACATATATAAAGAACTGATACAACTCAATAACAGCAAAACAAACAATCTGATTTTTAAAAATGGGTAGAGATCTGCAGAGACATTTTTACAAAGAAGACATATAAAGAACTAATAGGTTCATGAAAAGGTGATCAATATAATTAATCAAGAAATAATTGCTGGCTAGGATGTGGGGAAGAGGGAACCCTTATGCATTTTTGGTGGGAACATGAATTGATAAAACTATGTGAAAGAGTATGGAGGTTCCTCAGAGAATTAAAAATAGAATAACCATATAGTCAATCCCAATTCTGAGCATATATCCAAAGGAAAAGAAATCAGTATCTCAAAGAGATATCTGCCTTCCCATCTTCACTGCAGCATTGTTCACAATAACCATGATATGGAAACAACCTAGCTGTCCATCCATGGTTGAATAGATATAGAAAATGCAGTAGATACACAATGGAATACAACTCAGTCATGAGAAAGAAGGAAAGCCTGCCATTTGCCACAGCATGGATGTTCCTTGAGGGCAGTAGGTTCTGATTCTATGACCATGTATTCATTCTTCTGAAACTTTCCCTATATTAGTTTCCTGTGGTTTCTGTAACAAATTAACACAAGCTTAATGACTTCAAACAACACAAATTTATTATCTTAAAACTGTGGAAGTCAAAAGTCCAATATGCATCTTAATGAACTAAAATCTGGAAGTTGGCAGGGCTGCATTCCTTTTTGCGAACTCTAGGGAAGACTCTTTCCCTTGTCCTTTCCAGCTGCTAAAGGCTGCCCACATTCATGGCCTCAACCTCCATCTTCAATGTCAGCAGTGAATATCTTCAAATCTTTCTGTTTTTGTCTTCACGTGTCCTCTGATTCTGACCCCGTGGCCTTGCTCTTACAGACCCTTGTCACGTGTCCTCTGATTCTGACTCTGTGGCCTTGCTCTTATGGACCCTTGTCATGTGTCCTCTGATTCTGACCCTGTGGCCTTGCTCTTACGGACCCTTGTGATTCACTGGGCTCACCTGTATAATGCAGGATCATCTTCTCATCTCCAGATCTTTGAGTACATCACATCTGCCAAGTCCCTTATGCCATATAAACTAACATACCCACAGGGCTTAGGGATTAGGGCACAGACATTTTAAAGAGTCATTTTACAACTGACCAGGCCTTGTAAGGGGCAAATGGTTCCAGATATAAATGTGGAGCCAATTGTCCAGTCAGGGCCGGACTGGAATCTACAGCAAAGAGAGGTAGCTGGATGGGGTTAATTCTGTCCTCTCACCTGGTAGGCAATCCAGTACAGCCCTTCCACCCTACAGCTGAGAATCCTGAGACCAGCGAGGCAAAGTGTCTCTCAAGGGTACAGAGAAGTGGTTTGGGGTCACTTTCTGCATATTTAACATAACCATGATAAAGCATTAAATAGCCTTACTCCTTATTCATAAGCAAAGGTCACCTATGGCTCCTGCATAAAATTCTCCTGATCTTTTTTTTGGGGGGGGGTCTCAAGGCTCAGTTGTACATTACATTGTGTCTGTGTTTATTTATGTTTAATGTTAGCACTTGTTATTTTCTGAAATGATCTAGTTTTTATTGTTTCCTAAATTGCCTGGATCCTTTCAAACATTGTCTAGTTCAACTCATATGTGTTGGATGGACGGGTGGACGGATACTGTATGTTGAACACAATGTTAAGCATTTCATATACCTTACCTTGTACAAACCTCATTTCTCTGCAAGGCGAGTATTATTATCTCCACATTACACATGAGGAATGGAGACTCCAAGGGATTACATGATGTGACCAAAGCCACCCAAGGGCAGAGCTGGGATTAAAACCCAGGAAATCTACTTCAGAGCTATGAAAACCTTAGCCCACTGCAATGTGCTGGGAAAACCTGGATTTGGAGCCCATTTCCATCATGCAATATTTGTGTGCGGTTAGTCTCTGAAAGGGAATGTTCTTGATGCTTTCACTCTCTTGTCTGTTCTGCTGTCTTCACAGGCTTTTAATTTCAGCGTAATCCGATTTAGCAGCCTAGAGCTGCTCCTGGGAAATCAGTTTATGTGTGGATGGGTCGTGTAGCCCTGAGCTGGCCCACAGCTGTCCCTGACCACCAACGAGCAGATAAGAGGTCAAGGTTTATGTGGAGGAGGGCTGTCGGAGGTCACAGTGCATGAGCCATGCATAGCCGGAACTGGGTCTGAAACTGACATAGGAAAAAAGGAAAGAAAAACACTGTGGATGTGAATTCACTGTCAATGCTAACACACAGTAAAATTCTCCCCTTACCCTGAGCTCTAGATTTACACTTAAAAGTAGCTCTTATGCTTACCATCTTATTGAATCACCCTGAAAGAATGCACACAACAGAAGTTAACCAACCTATTTAACAGAAAAGAAAACTGAGGCTCAGGAAACCAGAGTCATGTCTCTGTGGCCATATGTAGGAAGGGCTGTTCTTATTTGAACCCTGTTGAATCTTGGCACCAAGTAGCTGCTTACTCCATGTTGTGGGCTGAATGGTGGCCTCCATCAAACATGTCCATGACCTCACTCTGAGAACCCGTGAAAAAAACCTTATATGGGAAAAGATGTGATGAAGTTAGGATCTTGAGAGGAGTTTATCCTGGATTATTCAGGTGGGCCCTAATGCCATCACATGTAACCTTGTAAGAGATGCAGAGGGAATTTTAAAACAGAAGAGAGGAGGCCATGTGGCCATGGAGGCAAGACAGAAGTGGTGCAACCGCCATAGCCGGAATGTCTGGGGCTCCCAGGAGCATCAGAGGGTAGGAAGAATTCTCCCCTAGAGCCTTTGGAGGGAGCACTGCCCTGCCAACACCTTGATTTCACACATCTGACCTCCAGAACTGAGAGAAAATATATTTCTATTGTTTAAAGCCCCCCAATTTGTAGTAGTTTGTTATAGCAGCTAAAGGAAACTAATACACCTCGAGATTCCTCTGTCTTTAACTAATCCGGATGCTTTAGAAGATCTCTGGGCGTTTCCTGATGTGTAAGCAGAGTGTGTTCTTCAAGTCAACATACATGATTTCTGTAACAGTCATCCTCAAGACTGACTTGCCCATCTTTCACGCAGCTGTCCTACAGGTTATTTAGATTTGGAACTCTTTTTAGCTAGGGAGATTTTGCTACTTACTGAGCACCACATTATTTCCCAGGGAATTTCAAGGTCCTTTTATGGAGAAATACTTCCTAGAGGACTGAAAACAGAAGCTACATTTTCTCATCACCCAAAACTGAATCACAAGAAGGGCTTAAGCGCTGGGTAGAGAGCACCTGACCGGCTCTGTGCGTGCAGAGTTTAATCCACCATCAAGCTGAATACGGTGAAGAGTCACAGGATAGTTGGCAGGTTCTGGGAGGAAATCAGGCTGCTGCTTTCCTGATACAGGAGTTAGAGCCCCACTGAAGTCCTGTGCAGAAGAAATCCCTAAACACATCCGACTTGAAGCCCATCTTCAAACTTCACTTATTCTGTTCACTTAAAACAGTGGAGAGATTATTCAGTTCACCCACACAACTGAAGCCCTGCCTCCTAGTGGACTGGACAAAATGATTTCCCTGAATAAATAAAACCTAAGCCTATTTTGAAGTCCTGGCTGAAAGGAACTTTGAAGTGTTCCTCAAATATTCACCAAGTACTAGAAGCCACTGGGAACTTAAAGAACAATGATGACAGGGACATAAAGACAGCAGTGCTGGTGGGGATGGAATGCAGATGAGGAAGGTGCTTGATGATGTGGAAACGATGATGGTGGGGACATGAAGCTGAGGGTGGTCATGGTTGCAGCCTCCGAAATGAATCCAGGGACATTTCCATGTGAAATTATATCCTTTGTGATGAGAGGGTTGTATTAGGTCTTTGGTTCAGTCGAGATAAACCTATTCTGAATTATGTCCTACTTTCAAACTGATGATTTCTTCCAAGAAGAGTTTACTAAATGTGGGCAATATTCTAGGCGTTGTTCAAGCTTTGCAGAGAAAAATGCTAATAAAATATTGTCTTAAAGTATTCAGGGTCTAGGAGTAAAGAATCAAGAGTAACATGGACTAATGCTGGAGTTAAGGAAGTGCTACAATGCCTTCACAGGGTCAGGAGTTAGTGGAGAAATGTGAAAGGATGCTTAATAGAGCCTGGGTGTTGAAGGAAGTCTGCCCCGAGGAGGCACCATATGCCCTCTGCACCTGACAGTCAGTAAGAGGGTTCCTTACCAAAGGGAAAAGCAGGTGGGACACAGAATGGGGAAAGAATACACCCTAGCCTGTCCCTGTGAGCAGTAAAGCAGGAAGAAGAGGTGTGTGTGTGTGTGTGTGTGTGTGTGTGTGTGTGTGTGTGTGTGTGTGCGCACGCGCGCACGTGTGTGTTGGCATTGGAAGAGAAGGCGCTGAAAACTAAGTTTTATAGTGGCGAGTGATATCAACAAGTCTGAGTGTTTCTAAACTTGGCTAATCATTAGAATTATTGGACTGTTCAGGGGAACAAGGAATGGGGTAGGAAATGAATTGGAGAACAAACAAGAGGTCATGGCTTTTATAACACGTCGGGTGTGACGTGAAGCCAGATACACAGAGGGTCTCATTTAACCCTTAGGACATCCTTATGAAGTTGACATTATTATCCCCATTTCGCATGAGGAAACTGAGGCACAGAGAGTCAAACAACTTGTTCAATATCTCACAGTGGCCCACCCAGATTTGGTGCCAGGCATTAAGTCTAACCCATTGGTCCCTCCTGTACAGTGCTGCCTTTGTGGGTGTGTGGATGTTCCAGTGAAGGGTCTGGGCCTGCAGGGACCTTGCACACAAATGCAACTGAGTCAAATCAGGCTTGTCTCTGTCTCTTGTCTCTGTCCCTGAGACAGAAGGAAAACTTACTTTGGTTGTTAGCTTTTTCTCAGTTGTTGTGTATTAATATTATGCCATCCTCTGATTTTGTAAGAGCTTTCAGGGACACGAGGTAGCACCCTCAGGGGTGGGAGCGGGTGTTACTGGATTCAGCAGATGGAGACTGGAAGCTGTCTTTGCCCTTCCCAGCTTGCAAACATGGGCTCTCCTCTGCATCTCTGACCTTGCTTCCTCCTTTGTAAGGTATCTGCTTCACAAGGATCAGCGTATAGGAAACCCTGGTGTGTTCCCCAAGGCACGGTAGGTGTTTGATAGAGAATGGCTGTTGTTAATACTATGCAAAGTGTCTACCTGATGGGTATTTAATTATTCCCTTCACTCTTTCTCTCATGGACTTTGTCTCTTCTTGCAGCCTCCAAACACTGAGGACTTTAAGCATTCACTGCTCCTTGCTGGTGGTGCATCCTTACCCTGAGAACTCGTTCACCTCTATGTAGCCTGGTCTAAATCCCCACTGTGTCCTGTGATTCTGGCAGCCATTCTGCACTATTGCTACCCAGTAGCTTATTTGGGAACACTGGGGGCTTAGGTGATGGGCACATGCTCCCTGGACTCTGCCCACCTGGATCTTCCTGCTGGGGAAGCCACTCTCTGACTCACTCCTTCAGCCTTCCAGCCCTCCCTGCCACTGGAAGGGTCATGGGCTCTTTCCAGAAGGTTCTGGCTGGGGCCCTTTCCTCCTTCTCACCTTTCCACAAGAGTTGCCTCTCAATGAAGCCTCCCTGAGCACCCCCTGATCCCCCACCTGGCTCTTCCTCCCACTACTTTATTTTTCTCCAAGGAACTATCACCATGCGAAGTGCAGTATGTTGCAATTTTGTAGTTTATTTCCATGAGTGTACTTAGCTTATTATCTTATTTATGTATAAAAGAGCATTCAATGTCATGTTTATAGCACGAATACGGTGGCTTTCACCTGGTGGACACTAAAATAATACTCCTTGAATGAAGGTTCCTTGCTGGCAAGTATTCTTGCCAAAGTGGCCAAACGTGCAGGTAATTTCAAAAACTAACTTGATTAACTCTGATGGAGACTGTTGACTTGGCCGAGTTATTGTGACAGCAGCTGCTTCTGACAGAGCAGCAGTTACCTACAATAAGTTATATTCCAATATCTCTTTTTATTGCATTGGAAGCATATGCAGTTCAGTATTATCCCCTTCGGAGAGAGGTGAACAATTTGCCTAGCACTGTCTGGTGAGGATATAATGGAGTTTGGACGATCTTCTCCACCAAGATAGCTCCAATCTGTATTTAACCCAGTGCAAGAGGACATTTCACTAAATGTATTAAACATCAGAATCGGATGTGGCCCTTGGAATGGAGAGATTTCAGGACCCAGCTGTGGGTTTCTGATGCCAGAGCTCTGGGGAGAGGCACAGATAATCATGCTTTTCATGAGCATGCCTCAGTGGTTCCATTGCATGTGGCCCATGGATGTGGATCTGAGACACCCAGGGGCCACCCTACTGCCCGCCCACTGAAACAGCGGCAGTGGATGTGATGAGGATCTCCATCCGATGCAGGTAGCCACTGATAGTATTCTATGTGTGTGAGGCAGAAGGGGGCAGAGCAAACAGGGAAGATAGAATTGACTGGGGGGATTCTCATTATTTTATTCCTCCCCACCCCCCAGATATTTATAGCTCAAAAATGATGCCCCAAAGAGACCGCTTGACTCTAAACTCATAGAATGCCTACTTGGGAGTCAGACTGTAATTTAGTTTTCTAAAGATGCCTCAATTATATCCAAGGAAAAGCCTGGTTACATTTTTAAAACTCAGGAGCAGCAGCTTTTAAATTTATTCAGACTAATGAGCATGTATAAATTTGGCGAATGCTAATTCACAGGAGTCGGTTGTGGCGGGGAGAGAGCACAAGAAGAGTGTCACTGCCAAGGAACAAAGTGAATGGGTGATATGAGTGACAGTAAAGATTTCTCTTAACATCACTAAAAGGCAGCTGAAGTGACAGGTAAGAGGACAGGCGCGGAATTCTGCAGCACTCGGAGAATTTGTGTACTATCAAGAAGGGGCACGTTGACTTGATACCAACTTAATAAGTTCAGCAGAGAATAAGAGCAGGCGATGGAGGGCAGCTGTGATGGCAGAAGGGCATCTGCTCTGCTTCCTTAGGAGGCAGGGGACGCAGATCACAGAGCCCAGAGGACTGAGGGCCATTTCACCCGATGCCTCCATCCCCTCCTCTCACAGATTTCACAGGAATCAGGCACAGGGTTTTAATCGGTCTCTATGGATCTCCAAAATGAACTTAGCATCCTCGGGAGGCAGTGTCCACTTAGGATCATCTCGAAGGAAATGAAATCCTAAATCAAAACCCATCAGGGCACATCTGGATTTTGAGAGAGTTGCTCCCCAATCCATTCCGCAGGCTCCTGAAGCTGGAAGCCTCCAGCTCAGGGAGAAAGCACTGGGAGGCAGCACTCTGAAGCCTTAGTGAGCATGGCTCTATGCCCCGTGCCTGAGCTTTCTGGGGCGCTGGTGGCAGAGACACCTGAATGGACTGTGAAGGCCTAATCTGACCACGTCTCCTCACTCTGATTTCTTTCTGCCGGAGGCAAACCTCTCATCACACCTGGGTGCTCTCTGCATTCCACTGGGGACCCAGGGCCCACTTCTGCCCACGTACCTTCTAAGAGTCAGGTTTATGAACCTAGCCACCACTGGTTATGGGCTTAATTGTGTCCTTCCCGAATTCACAGATTGAAGACCTAATCTCCCATATGATTATATTTGGAGATAAAGCCTAAAGCAAGTCATTAAAGTTAAATGAGATCATAAGGATAGAGCCCTGAACTGATAGGACCAGTATCCTTATAAGAAAAGAGATACCAGAGCTCTCTTTCTGCATGAACACATGGAGCAAAGGCTCCGAGAATATGGTAAGAAGGTGACGATCTGCAAGCCAGAAAGAGCATTTCCACCAGAAATCAACCTTGCTAGTACCTTGATCTTGGACCTCTAGGCTCCAGAACTCTGAGAAAATAAATAATTATTGTTTGATTCCCTTCAGACTGTGATACTTCTCGAAAGAGCCCTTGCTTTGCGCCTTGTGTCTGCTGTTCCCTCTCTCCGGAGTGCCTTCCTCATGTTACCCACTCAATGGCAGAATGATTCACAGCTCAGGAACCTGGGAGGTCCACCTGGGTTTCCCTAGATTGAAAGGGTGTCCCTGTTCAGTGCTTACATAGCATCCGATGCCCCTTCTCTTGTAATATTGAGCACACTACCTTGAAAATATGGTTTTACTTGCATTTCCCCTCAACTCATCTCTAAATACATGGAGGCAACAGACTCAGACTTACATCGTGATGTTTGCAGAACCAAGCTTAGTATCGGTCTTGAATTTCCTCACTGCTTGTAGAGTAGATTGATTAATGGAAGATGAAATGGATAGATCAGTAAACAAACAACTGGGTGGACAGATGATGGATGGATGGATGGTTGGTTGGATGGATGGATGATGGATGGGTGGCTAAGTGGCTGGCTAGCTGGCTAGTTGCGTAGAGAAAGCCTATTACCTTTCCAGCCGTGCAACAGATAGGAAAAGAGCTGAAGATATGGCACCAGAGTACTTTCCCCCCTCTTCCAGTCTTCACAACTAAACCTTCCTAACTTGTTCCATTGATGCCCATGTCACTGGCTGCTGAATCTTTGCAGTATCGGCTGGATATTCCAAAATCTTTGCCTATGAGCTGACTAGATCCCTTCTTTATATTGTACATTGTCACATCCCATTGCTGGACTGATTTCATTTCAAAGTGGCGTCCGCAGGATAATATGGCATAACAATGATTGCGGACCAGGCATTTCAACAAACTACTATCTCATTTAATCCTCACAAATAAATTTCTCCAAGTTGACATTATTAACCTCGTGTTAACCATGAGCCTCACCCGACTGAGGACAAAGACGAGATCCAAACCACATTTTACAGCCTTAGTCCAAAATCACACGATGAATGAGCAGACCCACTGCTCAGCACCTTCTTGAAAGATGGACACCCAGTGCTCTCTGGAATTGCACCTGCATTTTCTGCAAGAAGGATCAGGCTGGGAGACATATTTCTCTTTGAAATAATTTTACTGGGGGAAATTTCCTACTGTGCTGAAAGCTGACCTCTTGGACAAACACACTGTCATAAAAACGTGCTATTTGCTACGAGCACACTGAGAGTTTTAAATCATCAAACTAAAGTACCCCAGGCTCTGACAGTAAAATTTTCATTCAAAGAAGGACTCGGCTTCACAACATAATAAATTATATATGACTGGGGCATATAAAACATTTAAAGATATACAGAATTTCTCTGCATTTGTGTTCGTGGAAGAGTTCAGCTCTTGAAGTACTTTTTTATGTCAATCCCATCTATTCATAAGAAGAAAAGACACCCCCCTCTCCTCCCTGCTAAAATGAGAAGCAACAAGACGAGTTACCCATCACCCACATCCTGAAGTTCAGATATTATGTTCTATTTTTATTCTCCTTTTTTTTCGGGAATGTGTTGGGATGAAGCTACACCACTATGGGTGCCAAGTAGTTGCAGAGACTGTAAACAGAGTCTTGGGTCCTCTAAAAGCCAGAATATTAAACATAAAGAGCAGAGACACATATCTGACAGACTTGAGGGCGATCTCCAAGATAGGTCAAGGTGAAGTTTGAGGGATCCTGGTAAAGAGTGAAGTTTATACAAATAGAAGCTGCAATTACTGGAACTACTTTTTTTAAGGGTGCTGAGTTTAGAGACATACATATTAAAATTATTGAAGCCCGGTATCCCTAGATACAGGGTTGTAAACTCAGTCCCGGTACATGGTAGATGCTTGATTCATGATACATTCCTTCACCTTTCTGGACTGGAAGAGGATCCCAGCACAATGCTAACACGCAAGTGTGTATTAGTAAGCAGTTGCTGCATTAATACTGCCTGACAAACTACCTCAAAACTCAGAGGTTTGCAACAACAAATATTCTTTCCCTTACAGGTGCACAGGTCATCTGGAGTTTGCTTGAACTATGCTGGCCTTAGCCGAGCAACTCCAAGTCAAGATTCTGGTCGGGTGGACGGGCATCCAGACTGAGAGTCGGCCTCAAGTCTGTGCCGTGAGCTTCTCCGTCCCTTTGGGCATGCTCCGCTCATGGCTGACGGCAGAACCCCAGCGGCACCAACGAAAACAAGCAAGATCTCTTGAGGTCTTAGCTCCGAACTGGCTCATTCTTCGGCCATATTCCATTGGCCTACGCCAGTCACATGACCAAGCCCTCTGTCATTGAGGCAGGGAAATACCACTTTGGTAGATGGTTTTGAAAAGTCAGATGACTAAAGACATAAATATATAATTCAAATACAGGAAGATCATGAAGAATTGCCAATAGGTATTGTATCGACTTCTTCTCAGTTTCATCTCTACCTTGGTCTTACCTTGCTCTGAAACTTTGAAGAGGTCATTTTTCTCTCCCAGTCCGGGGCAATCAAAGGGCGGCCCCCGGAGCAACAGCGCTAGCCTCGCCTTGGAATTCATTAAACATGCAGAATCTCCTGCCCCACCCAGACCTACTGAGTCAGAAACCAGGCTTCGGGTAGTTAAAGTCACTTGCCTAAGCATACAGAGCTCTAAGTGAGGGTCTTACCCCAAAGCCCCTTTTCTTGCCCCATATCTCTGTCAATGAGAAAGAATAGAGGGGAGGAACAAGGAAGTGAGTGGATTGGCTAGAAAACATTTTTTAAGTGAAAATGAGAGTTAAAAGCACTTTCCAAGTATGCAGACAGATTCATTCATGCACCTTACCTCTTGCCAAGCCCACATTCCAGCACTGGTATTTACTTAATCACCTCTGTGCAGAAACTTGATCCAAACCCTCAGGTCGCTTCAGTGTGATTTAGTCTATTTTTTGTTTTCTGAAATCTCTCAGTTTCACTGATGCCTTCCAGGCCTGCCCAGCCCTCGGAGGGGAGTGGGAAGTCTCCCGGCAGGAACAAGCCCCTTGTCCTCAGATGGAGCATGAGCCTGAGGGGCCTCCCACAGCCAGAACACTCAGGAGTGACAGCCGCTGGGAACGCTGGTGAGCGCCAACAACATGGGCACAGGCGGCCTCGTGAGCTGCACAGAGGTCTTGGTGTAATTACAGGGGACCCCGTGGCTGGGAGGGTCAGGGTTCCCAGCGCCAGAGCCGGCTGGGGGTCAGGCTGAGCCCAAGAGTCTGGTTCTCACTCAGAATCTGACCCTCGTGGGGTACATGATGCTAGACCATGAACCTGGGCTTCAGGAAACTCATTTACCAATACTGACAGCTATCATCACAGTATATTTATTATATGATATCAGATGTTAATTAGAAATAAAATACAACATTAATACAATATGCTATAATGTTATATGTCATTATCTGTACATATCTGTTAATATAATATGTCATAGTCTTATATAACTA
Source organism: Smutsia gigantea (assembly GCA_032199065.1). Taxonomy (NCBI): domain Eukaryota; kingdom Metazoa; phylum Chordata; class Mammalia; order Pholidota; family Manidae; genus Smutsia; species Smutsia gigantea. Next base: position 26,225 of record JAVSCE010009310.1, read on the forward strand.
TCATCTTATACTATATCATAATATAAATATATTATTTTAGGTTAAGTATATTACAAATATATCAATAAAATATAGCTATCTTATATCATATGTAGTGTGTATTTTAAATATGGACACGTTTTACATGATATATATAATGTATTTAACACAGTGTGTGTAATTATATATAATAAATCATATATCAAAGCAAATGTATCATTATATTGTATTATTATTATAACTGTGATTGCCATGTACTGGGCTAGAGCTGCAACTCCCGCTCCTGTTCTTCCAACTCCAGAATATGTGAGCACCAGTCCCAGCAATACTGGCTTCTGTAACATAAGGGACTTCCAAGAAGATGGAACTCCAAGGCCCCGCTGCTGTCTGAGGCAGGGCTGGAAGGCTGACAGTACCGTAGGCTCCGGGGTCAGGCAAAAGCAAACTGGAATCTCAGCTCCGTCACTGAGCTCTGGAGAGGCCCCTTCCTGAAGCCTCCGTTTCCTCATCTAAAAGCGATGATCATTTTCACAGCTAAGGCAGTGCCATGACAGTGCGTGCCCAGGCACCTGGCATACACTGGGACCCAGCAGGTATCGAACCAGATGTGAGCATGTCTACGGGGCATGTGCTGGGGCCTGGAGCCCAACGTTGTTGAACGTGTGTCAGAGTCCAGTTCACAAGCGGGGAACGTTCAGGCAAATCTCATTAACTGCTTGAGACTTCTCTAACCTGCCTGAAGGAGGTATTAACCCCTGCCTTCTGGTGCTGTAGGTACCTGACCGGGACCCAGCTTGCAAAGTGCTTGACCCTCCATCAGCTTCTAGTCTCTGTCATTTGTCTGTGAGTTGCCCTGCTCTCCCTCTAGAACTAGAACTGTTCTACTGGGAATGCCAGGGAAATGGTGATTCGACTTGCTTTGAGACTCAAGGATTGAGACCCATGTTTGTCCCATTACCTGGATTGCTCAGGCTCGACGTGCAGAGCCTGGGAGGGGAGTCTGCTGAAGCTGCCCTCTGCAGCAGGGCTCCAAGGACAAGTGGTTGGGTGTGAGCCTCTGGACAGCTCTCTGCACACTGTCACCAGCTTTCATACCTCTGCAACCTCAGTCACCCCCTCAGCCCTGCCCACACTGTCCCCCAACTTGAATGTCCAGCCTACTAGATCTACCCAATGGAAGCTGCAAATGCTGCAAGACATGTGCCCGGTGCTGCCCCTTTCTGCGCATTCATTGGTAAACATTTGTGGTACTCACATTATCTCCTCGCTGGCAATTTCTTGATTCCCCAAACATTACAGAAGTTTGCTTTTAGCCCTTCCCACAGTGCTTGTCACACCAAACCCTACAAGAGTGTTTGTGTAAGGCATCCAGTTCTGCATGGCTCATACACAGTGGAAACCTGGCTAAGGAAGCATGGCAAGACCAAAAAGATTCCCACTTTTCATGGGCTTGAAATGCACTCTGTGCACATGCAGTTAGAGAGAAATATGAACAGCCATTAGTACCTGTGGCTACTCAAATTCAAATTAGTTAAATGAAATGAAATTTAAAATACAGACGCTCAGTCTCCTTGGCCATTTCAAGTGCCCAACAGCTGCATGTGGCTGGCGGCCATTGTACGGACCAGGCAGGCAGCACAGCTCTTTCTCTGGAGAACGTGCCACTGGACAGCGATGGGCAAGATATTCTGTCCTGTTGAACCTCTCTTCTTTCCTCTCCATGTGTCCATTCCCTTTAAAAACAATAACTAATTATTCAGACACTTAGTTTGTTTAATGGTGTTTCTTTCGAATTAGATTGGGAGATCCCTGAGAGTAAGCATTGTTTCTCTGTTTTGACGCTCCAGACATACTTACGACGAGAGTGACACACAGGGGGCACCGAAAATATATTGTGAAAATGAACAAGTGGAAGGATGACTGAGCCTCCTTATCCCGTTGCCCTGACTTCACAAATGAATCCCCTAGATCATTTAGTAGGATAAATCCAGAGGGATACCCCCTAGTTTTTTCAGCCTTATGTGTCTTTTACTTAGGCCCTGTGGATACCTCCTGCTCTGGCCACACAAACCAGCCAAGTCTTGCTCATTTTTTGCTTATTTTGGGCCTCTGTCCCCCTGGGGGCTCCCTCTATCCAGCTCTGCAAGGATCTAGTGACCTACCTCCTTCTCCAGAAAGGTTTCCTGAATCTATGCCTCCCTCTTTTCTCCTCATGTTCTCCCCACAGAGAAGCAGTTAGGAACGCCCTCCTTCAGCTTTCCATGTCCCTGGCTTTTAAACCTTACAACTCTCAGGAAAGTTCTCGTCTGTCGCCTTGTATGTGGCTGCTTCTTATCCACTCTTTGAGAGTGGGATCTAGTTTTAGTTTAAAGCCATGCTCCCAGGCTCTGAGAAAAGTACTTAACATACATTAGATGCTTAAAAATATTATTGAAATGAAGATGAGTAAACAAATGATCACTTTTTAAAGCTATGATTCTATACTTTTTCTATTTATAAGTGACCATCGTCACCAAAGAGCTTAATTATCTGGTGGCTTACTTCATGACTTTTTTACTTTTATTTTTCAAAAATTCACATTAGACTGTAAAGCATAATAAAGCTCTGTTACTCATGCAACGTATAGAACTGAATTCTAAAATTAAGAATTTATTGCAGACCATGACTCAAGAACCTAGGGATGAAAGAAGCAAATTTCTAAATTGCAATGTCTTTTGGGAGCAAAGCCACATTCATTTGGATTATGCAACAAACTATATGCATTAAAACAGGCAAAAAATGTAAACCATCCATGTAACTTGTATTTTAGATCCATATTAATTTTAGACCTAAAATATATGCATTTTACATCAATATTCAAATAAAAAGCTACAAATAGAGAACCAGCCCTGCACCTCAGATCCCCTTTTTAGACTATGTTCTGGAGAACAATGACAATATTTCTCTGTGCTTAAGGCTTGAAAGGTCTTTGCACATCCAATATCACATTCTAGCCTCACATCAACCCCGTAATTTGGGACTTTTATCTGTTGATTGCTGTCTCCCTAAATGTCACCAACACAACCTGTTACAAGAAAATGCTAAGTGTATTGCCTACTGGATAATGGAGAACCTGGGAAGAGCTTCAGCAGTGTGGGAACCTAGGACTAGCCATTCCGATTTCAGCAGGTCTTCCAGTATGGAGGCTTGACTGGGATTGGATAAGGAGATGACCCGACAGTCTAGATAATGTATAACAAAAGCAAAGCAAGGATTTTTAAAGCAAGAGACTGAAAGAATGTTAGAATGCAAACTGTCCATTGCTGTTTTACACTGAAGAAGAGCTGATGGTTTTTTCAAGAAGCCTCTACCATGAAATCAAAGAATTAACTCATTTGCCTGGAGAAGACTCTCCTGGCATAGTAAATTCATACTAACCAAGTTGATGGGTAATCCCATGTGGACGGGGAGCTGGGTGAGGGGAGAGAGCTCCATGGTCTGACCCAGTATGTGCATGTGGATAGAAGTCTTCTGCAATTACGCTGCACTGAACAGAGAACCTCAGCTTCCTGAAATAGGATAGTTTCTTTCTTCATCAAGGATACATACATTGAAAAGGAGTGCCTACCTTGTTCTTGAATTCTCCAGTGTGACTTAAAGACCCCACCCTATCCACAGGGAGCCCACCCATAGGAGGAAAGGAGGGCTGCTGAAAGCTGTTTTTCCCTGTCTAGAATAGTATATGCAAAATAAAAACTAACTTTGAGTGTTTTTTTTTTTAAAAAACTTCAGTTGATTTCTGATCTATTCAAGTGTTATGTAAGTAGAGATATAAATACACATCGATCAGTATTTTATTCAATTGTCTTGCCCCCTGTAAGCCACCTTCCAGGTGGGTGGCTGTTGAGAATGTTAGGAATTATAAGTACTGGTTTGCAGCTAATACTTAGTGACTTAATTTTGTTCTGTGGAATAGTGAAGCCATGTGGAAAGGTGCTGTTCTCTTTCAGGGAAGTAATCTGTGGGATGAATGCTAGATTATGTATGAGGGCTAACGCAACATGTTAATAATATAGCAGGTTAACACCACTGGTTGCTTGCAACAAGGCTATCAGAGCTGGGAAGTCAGGGCCCTGATAGGAACGTTTGCCCTCGTGTTCACATGCGGAAACTCCTTTCCTGCTTCACAGACCCACCAGGTTATGATGTCCCATTCCCACTGCAGTCATGACACAGTGCAGCACGCAACTCTGCCTTCCCTTGCTTTGCAGACCCATCTCTGTTTACACTCGACCTCCTTGCTGTTTCCAAGTTCTGTTAGACTCTCTCCTCCTTTTAACACAAACAATGAGACATTTGAGCAAGACTGTTAATGGTAAACTTCTTCCGAACATTTCAAATGAAGCCCCGTTAGAAAAGCATGAGAAACGGAATTCTAAGTATGAAGGTCAGCAAGGGGTCGCAACAAAGTCCCCTAGGGGGATGTCTGTCCAGCCTCGGGGCTCCAGGTGTCACAGTGAAGACTAAGCCCCTCTCTGAACAAACTTTGGTAACCCATGTTGTCCTGAGACTCTATAAACTATGAATTAAAAAGCCCCTCCTGCTTGCATGGAGCCCACCCTCAGGCGTAGGAAGCTGCTTTTCCCTCTCTATGCCAGTATGTTAAGGATTCATCCGAATTTACATTTACCTGGGTACAGCTATAATACAACATGGTCTGGGCAAATCTCAGTCTAGAGAAGTGAAGCACCACTTGATATGCTTTTTAATGTTTGCCTCAAATTACATGGTGTCTTGAGAAGCCAGTTGTATCTGCATCCATACCCACATCCATACGTATGCCTACGTATCTGTACCCATGCTATACCCATAAGTACCTATCGAATGCAGCCGTTAGGTAAATCCTGAAAATTAGTCTGGCAGATCAACAGTGAGCTATATGATCTGCATTCAGAGGCCATGGATGTATGTCCCAGCTTTTCCACCTTCCAGCACTGACCTCAGACAACACAGGCTCTCTCCATGGGCCAGTTCATCCCCAGAATGAGTCTAACAAGCCTGCCTAACAGGGATGTTGTATCCAGTGTGGTCATGGATGGATGCTAGGAGGCTTTGCAAATGGCAAAGTTGAGAAAGGCAGCAATAGCAACGTCATATAGCAACAGCGGATGTATCTGAGGGATGGAGTTGTGTCCTATTTTGATTTTACTCTGTATAGGCAGGTTTTGGTGTTTGCCCCAGGAGATACGCTTTTCTTTTACCCAGGAAAAAATGCCTTAATAACAGAAGTGTGTGTATGCATAAGGATGTGTGTATATGTGTGTGTGCATATGTGTGTAGGTGTGTGCATGTCTCTGGTGGTATATATGTGTCTGTACATATATGCATGTGCATGTGTGTATGGGAAAATTTAATGATGGCACAATCATTCCAACTACTTTATTTTACCCAAATCAAGTCATCTGCATGTATCTCTAGCCAGCATTTTACCAGGTATTTTAATTAGTTTAAAAGCTGCCTCCCTTTCCTACCTGGACCTGTGCTGACTAGGACAGAAATCGTATTTCAATAACACTGCCTCCTCAGTAGGACCACATAGGTATTTGTGGGGTGGAAGCAAGAGCATGAAAAGTAACCAAGCACCCCCAAGTCTCTTCCTCCCTTCCCACTCCAACTCCACCCTGCACAGAGGGCCTCCTGTGTGGCTATAGACCGTGCAACTGGCAGGAGACAGCTGATCCTTGCCCACTGGTGGCACCATTCTCCCAACAGAATGCAGCCATAGAAGAGGCCTGCATGCACAAGAAGTAGATTTGGGACATTAGGCAAGGAATTCTGGGACTTGGGTGGGGGACATGGGCCCTGGATGGACTGGCTCCTTTGGCCCCGGGAAGTGCTTACCTTGACGGAATGGTTGGGGCAATAGGAAGGCTTAGGAGGCCCCTCTAAAGCACAGGGACCAATGCTGAGTGCCCAGCTGTAATGATCTGGGAGTGACACTATCCTGGTGTCCACTGTGGTCCCTGCCTGAGATGAACCCAATAAACTTTTCTAAATAAATGGACAAATGAAGTGTGTCCTCATATGGCTTTCATTGCTTTAAGAATGACTTAAAAACTAAAGGTGAAAACATATATAAACATACCTCTGTTTTATTCTGCAGATGAGAAAACTGAAGCTAGGAGGTGATCTGAGGTTTGTGTATGGTCACACCCCATTTCAAGTGGCACTGTTGGCTTTAGAGCCCAGATCTCATGTCTTTCTAAAGGGAGCCTTTGCTTTGGCATTAATTCTATATTCTGTTCCACCCAATACAATTCACTTGCCTTTCTTCAAATAATTATGAACCACAGTGTATGGCCATGTTTGACAATCCCTCTATGACAAAAGGTGTGTGTGTGGTCTTGAAAGTTTAATCTTACAGGAATGGACTCAGTGGAGTGACCGGCAGAAATATCAATGTTGGGAAATCTGGTAGAATCAAGGGGGAAAAAGGTGTTTGGGAATGTTCTTTCTCTGGCTTTGTGAGTTACGAGGAGAGAGTGGATCTTGGAAGGCAACAGTTCATCACACTCTGCGTCACAGGACAGATATTTATCAGCCTTGTAGAATGAAAGCAAGAACCATAAACTGTGCACAGAGGAGGGTGCAACTGTTGCCTTCCGTGAATTCATTGAAGATGACGTGAAAAAGTTGTTTGGATGCTTTATTATGTGTGGAAGGCTCATAAAAACCAGGCTGGGCTACCAGGAGAACGTGCGGTCAGAGAGAAGAGCGAGCTTGAAGGGGATGACGTTGCAATTAAACTTGAAAACCTCTCTTTATGACACATTAAAAATCATGCTCAAACCGATAGAATGAATAAGCAGCCTCACCGTGTGGGGATCCCACAGCTACGAGCACACACCTCCGCTCTCAAATCAGATCAGGACTGTTTGCTATCGCTCAGGGAGGAAATGAGGGTGCACCCACTTAAATACCATTTAAATGCCAGGTAGGCATTCCTTTACTCATTTAACCAATAGTTATGAAGTGCCACCTATATGCCAAGCTCTGTACTAGGGGCAGGAGATGGACCCATGAGAAAGGCCTGGCCCCTCTTCTAGAGGAGCTGTCACATGAAGAAGGCTAGCAGCCAGGGTAGCCGAGCACTAGAGAGGAGGGGTCCCTTGGCATTTTTAGTATGCAGTGGGATTATGTGCCCATGGCTGATCATATGCTCTATGCACACTTTTTCCTTACAATCATAATTAGGTTATACATGTTCATGGAAGAGAGCTGTCCAAATTCAGAAAAAGCAGCAGCAGGAAAAAAAAATCAACAACCTTACCACTCACAGACAACACACAATCTGGTATATTTCCTTTCCTTCTTTCACCTTTGCATATATTTGTACGTTGTTGGTGTTTCTTGCTATTTGGGCTTAATAGAAGCATTTTATGTGTTCACTGCTCACTGACATTATTTTTATGATTTTAACACATTCTATTGTATTTGGAATAGGGAGGACTTTTGCAAAATTCCAACCTGGGTTCAACCTCCCCACCCCTGATCAATTCATTCAGTGTCTCTGGAATAGAATTCAATTCTCAGTAAATTTTTTTTTTAAGTTTCTGTGTGATTCTGATGAGCAACCAGTACTGAGGAATCATGGATAAATTTATCATTTTTCTTTTATTATAAGACAGTTGACTTATTTCCAACTTTTTTCTTTTTTCTTTTCGATCATAAGTAATCCTATGTAATGAGCATCTCGGTGTGAAGCATGCCAGTGTTCTGCGTTATCTCCTCATAGACTCTGAGCGATGGGATTAGTGCAGGTGAAGGGCAGCATCTGTCTTCCTGTGTGATGATCCCTTCTCATTATAACCTCCCGTTATTAATCTCCCATTGATTTTTCTCCTGATGTAGGATGAAAATCCTGTTGCTTCATATCCCAAAGTGTGACACTTTGACAGAGGGACAAACCAAGCCTCAGGAAGTTTAAGTAATTGTCTCTCTTTGGCTCCAAAGAACATGCCCTTCCTACTATATTTGTGTTACCTTACTAGACAGCCCTTCCAAAATGTGTGTTTGTTTTATTCTTGGTGCAATTCTGAGTTTCTTAGGCCACTCGCTTCCAGGAAAAACATGTGGGTTTAAAGAATCTGTTGCTTACCCTGGATGAGCGGAATGCACCCAGAGAACAGAAGATGATGGCATGATTTGGTTGCCACAGACAGTGATGGACTAACAGACAACTACCCCTAAAATCTAGTTCTTGTCAGAAAGAAAAAGAAGATCAGAATAAAACCCAAAGTCTGAATCATCACTTTATCACTGCATGCACTTTGTAGATGAAGAGAGTGCAGTTAAGGGATTAAAGTAACTTTTTCTTCCAGGTTTATGTGGCAAAATCTGAGCTCCAAACCAGGAGTTGTTGTACTATGTCCTGATTAGCAAAAATTTAACCCAGGAAACTTGTTAAAATTGTAGATTTCCCCAAAGAGTCTGATTCTGCAAAAAATTCCCAGGTGTCTTTATTTTTCATTCCTAACTCCAAATATTCTGATACAGGAAACTTGTGGGCCTTTGTCTCCAGGCTGCCTTCTCCCTCCTTCCATCCTTTCCAGTTTCAGGTGTGAGGTAGCCATGGAAGAAGCTGCTCAGATCATGTTTCAAGACAGAACCTCTGCAAAGGCTGCAATTAGCTGACATGCCCCAGTTGCCACACCTTCTGGGTCCAGCATCCTGTATGGGGCTTTCACCAAAGCCATCATCCTAGGCAACCAGAGGTTCCATTGGGGACTCTAGCTGTAGGCCATTTCATCCTTTAATAGAACTCTACTAATGGGGAATCTATGCTCTGAGGCTCCGCATCAGCCTGGTCAGAGCCCTATCAGAGCAATGCTTCAGGATGAGGTTTTCCCATTCCATCCTTCCTTCCTTCCATCCCCCTCTCCTTTCTTAGGTGTCCAACCCACCTCTCAGTCTGAAGGCTCTCCCCTCCTACACCTGCTCCTTCTCCCCTTTGTCATTCAAGGGCATTTCCCCTGATAAACATTTTACAGTTCAGATTCAGTTTTGGGGTCTGCTTCCTGGAGGTGCTACCCAGTCGAGTGCAACTAAGAGCTCCCAAACCAGGGTGTGCTGGTGGCCATGCACCCCACACCAGAGCTCACAGAGCCACTTGGGTACATGTCTTACCAAGTCTGCTTTCAGTGACATCCCATTGGTGGCTTGAAATTGGCCACGGTGGAAGTGTTCAAACTACAGAAATCAGAAAATGCTGTAAATCAAGACAGTTTTCTCCCCCAGGAGCTCCTGTTGTTAAACCTGTCCTAGCACATCACTGTCCCTAGCATGACAATGACTCAGATTCTTAGAAATTCTGGTACACAAATTATATTTCTCTTCTTCAAGGTGGTAACAACACACAGCAGCTCAGCCCATCCTCTCATTACTAATCTCCCATTGATTTTTCTCCTGATGTAGGATGAAAACCTGTTGCTTCATACCCCAAGAGTTCATCATGTAAACGCTTGTCTCCACCTGCTCCCTGTCCAAGCACTCCTCGCATTGACTGCCTCCTCAACATTTTCTCATAGCCAACAACACTCTACAATTTTACAATCAATAAGAAATTGTACTGGTAAGAAGACAATAGCAATAAGTCAGATTCAAAATGACATGTTCTGGATATAATTCCCTTTTCTTCTCTCTTTTTTATCAGTGTGAGCATCTCAAAAGGCTCAAAGAGAACATTTGTATTCACAATGGATAGAAATGCTCGGGAATCCATGATCTAGTCACATCTTGGTGTGAGATGGAAAGAGTCAGTAGCTACAGGGAGAGGCTGGCCAAAATAAATAAATGCTTATGGGATTGCTTTCAATAAGGAGCAGCCCCTCTTGACATAGGAAGAGAAATACAAATTTCCTCAAGGCTGTTGATAAAAATGCAAAAAAAACCGCTCATACTAGAGAATTTTTAACTTGTATTTTATTTGTGAAGCATCAGTTTTCTTTTTTATTTAAACTCTATTTTTTAATTTATTTTTATTATTTAAAAAAATTTTTTGTTAAGGTATTACTGATATACACTCTTATGAAGGTTTCACATGAAAACACAATGTGGTTACTACATTTACCCATATTATCAAGTCCCCACCCATACCCCATTGCAGGCACTGTCCATCAGTGTACTAAGAAAAGCATTAGTTTTCTTAACTGCAAAGTGAGTTTCATAATACTGACATCAGAGTGTTGTTTGTAGGGTCAGTAACATTATGTGTGTGTGTGAAATGTGTGTCTGTATGTGTTTGTATATGTGTGTGTATGAGTATGTGTTTGTGTCTGTGTGTGTTTGTATGTGTGTTATGTATGTATCCTACTAAGACGCCTAGAAAGTGTTCAGTTAAAGGGAGCTTATCCCCTGCCTTCTTTTCCTGTTAGTAGAATATATGGAGAATAGGGTGCCCACATTTCCTTGCTGAGTGTATTCATTATTAAAGAAGAGAGATTGCTTTCTGGTGTTGTTTTAAGTGAGTGCTAATGCATTACGAGTTGAAAATAAATAAAACTGGCAGACAAGAAGACAAGGCAGAATTCAGAGTGAAAATATCTGTTAAACCTTGCAAAAATGGAGGGTGGCCATGCAGAAGAAAAGGGGAATGGACGGTTGTTTGGAAGGTGGGGGAGAGATACATCTACATGGGGAGATGCAAAATGACTTAAAGTGTCCAGGATGCCTTGCAGTGCATATGTGTGGGTGAGCTATTATAGAGAAAACTAGTTTTTCTAAATAATGAAGATGGTCCAAATACTCTTATTTTGTCCTACAAAATCCATGTGAAATAAGCATAGACACTAAAGAAGTTCCAGGTGGTACATGGCTTTCTGGATTCAGTTCCTTCCATCTAAATTGAGTAAGGGCAGGGGAGTGAGAATGGAGAGGTTGCTTGACAAAGTGCCTTGAATTTATTTTTCATCATTTATATTATATTACATAGGACTGGGATGCAACTCAGCGGATGGACAGCCTAATAGTCTGCACATTTAATACGATTTCTCTACAGGCAAAACAGTACCAGATAAAGCATTCATATCTTAATGATAGGTAAATAATCCTTTAGTGTCACAGATGAGCATGTGACAGGCATTCTCTATTCATGGAAACACCTTTTTTTTCATACTCCATTACAACAGAGATATCACTACATCAGTAGTTATATTCTTACATTGATAGAGAAGAAACAATTCAAATGCACACGTACACACACACACACACACACACACACACACACACACACACTCATACCAGCAAGATAATGGTTATATAGTCATATAATAATAACTCCCTTCTAGAAGTCAGAGAATTTCTTTCTCTATTTCCTACTATATGAAAACCAGCCTTTGTACTAGAAAGAAGGGCAGGCTTTGGGTGTTCTTGTGACCAGGGTTTTAATCCTAGATGCTCTCCTGACTGCCTATGTGACCTAGAATATTGCTTTGCAATCTATAATATGCCCATGAATCTCTCAGGGACCCTGTCAAAATGTAGATTCTGATTCTCTCCATCTGGGGTGGGCCCTGAGACTCTGCATTTCTCACAAACTCCCCTGTGTGTGTGTGTGCCCAGGCTGGAGATCTTTGAACTCCACTTTGAGGACTTGGATCTGATAATCATCTTTTCTGAATCTCAGTTTCTTCATCTGCCATATGTAGATGTTAATGTTTAATAATGCTGTGAGGATTAGACCAAGTAATGCTTATAGAAGCCCAGCTGAGTGTCTGGCATGCACCATGCTCCACTGGTGGATACTGTTACTATTATTATGAACAACATGCTCACAGGACCAGTGTGGACATTAACCATCTGATGGGAACAAGGTCGCATCAATTAGATGCACATGGTTCCATCACCTTTTTCATCCTGCAGCTAATGACAACGTTGCAGATTTCCTTAGCCCTGAAAATTTTGGCTGCAATGCATTGTGTATTCCATCATCTTCCTCCAAATAATAATTCAGTTGGGAGGGCAATAAAAGAAGCAAACCTGTTTGCCGTAGAAGGACTTCACAGCTCAGCAGAGCCCTGCATGTATTGAAGAGTAACTTCATTTCCCAGAGCTTGGTGGAGACCACAATCCATGAAAATGGAATGCAAGTCCTTGCATGATGTACTTTTCAGTAAGCTGCTAAGATTCACTTGCAGCTCTGCATGAGGTCCCTGAGTTCTCTTTGATAAGTTGCCCGACCTGGCAAAGCTGAAAATGTGCCCATTATTGTGGGGGCTGCTGGGAGGATATGGTGTTCGGAGTGGAGAGGGTGGAAGTCAGGAGCCCCAGGATACCCAGCAGCATCTCCTGCCCTCGTGCATTTTAAGAGGAGAGCCCAATTTGGCTTCCCCAGGTACCCAGAGCCCTGGCAAAGTGGGTAAGAGGTGATTTGGGTTGCCTTCCAGCCAATGCACGTGGGTGGCATGATTGGGCTATTAGGAAGGGTTTTAGCACCTGTAGAAATGGGGAACCAGCACCAGCCAGCTCTGCCCCTCTGCTGCAGAGGAAAGGCCACCCTGTTGCTTCAGTTGGAAAACACTAGAAGAATAATGTGTGGGGAGGGCAAGGCCATGGGATGCTAGGCTTCTCAGCCCCAACCCTGGGGAGGGTCAAGCACTCCTGCTCTTCCAGAGGGCATTTTGGCATTCCCATTCACAACCCTTGAAAGCGTGTATGCCGTTGGACCCGCAGACCTGCATCTGGAAAATTAGCCCAAGGAAACGACATAAACATGTGGACTATGTCGCTTTAGGGTGCCATGCCTGGGAGTGAGATGCAGGGTCTTTTTTTTGCTTTTTTGTTTTTTGTTTTTTTTTTTTTTGGTTCTTGGGATCGGTAGGCACAGCGGAAAACAAAACCAAGCCCACAGCAGTAGCAACTCAAAAACAGAGCCAAAAAGTTATCTCTGCTTAGACTGCAGGCAGCGTTCCCTCCCTGAGAGCTGCAGAGTGCAGCCGGCCTCTGGTGGAGGCTGTTCTATTGCTTGGAAGCTGTGCGCGTCCTCCATGGGGAAGAATATTTAATGAATGCCCTCCCCTGTGTTCACAGGCAAATCAGAGAATGCAGGTGTGTTAGACTCTGAAGTTAAGTGCCCTGCTTTTTTATGTAAATTGTTAAGTGCTGTTTTGAGCCAGAACGGTATTTCTGCAAACTTGGATGCCCCTTTATATATGGTCCTGCTTCTCTTCTTGGTAAGGATTCAAGCTGGTTGCAATTGGCTTGGAAGAGTGGCTCTGAGGCCATGCGATGTTCAGGACTAGTCAACAGGCAGGGGCTGCATGCACAGCCTGAGAACCTGCCTTCAATTCACTTATATTCTGGTGGGCTGAGATGGATAATAAACATGGACATGAGTAAGTAAGTAAATAGAAGCCTACATCATAATAGTAAGTTCTGGGAAGAGGCAGCGTGCACCTTGAAGTAGAGGGCCAATTTGCACCTGCTACATAAGCTTGTCCCTGTAAGACACATAGGCTCCTCATTGGGGGTATTGCAGACAGAGCCACCAAACTCTTAGTTTTAAGGTGAGCCGTAACTTAAACTTTCTTTTTTATGTTCTTTCTTTCATGTATTAAATTTCTATAAAGCTTTGCCTAAGGTGGAAGCCTTTTCCCTGCTGTGTATGAAAAATTAGGAATGGGGATTTTCACATACTTGAATATGGATTTTTAGGTATATCCGTCCATGCCCTGGAAGAAAGAGAATATAAGTAATTAAACAGGGATTGGAAAACTGAGAAAAGGAGGGATAGTAACATGACACAGGGATAGTAATTACAGGAAGCTGCTACTATGCTCAGGTCCAAGGAAAGGAAGGGAAGAAGTTGGATTTTAGATTCTAGGAGCTGGGAGGAGGGCCCAGCAGAGCAGGGGCTCAGACATCTGAGATGAAAGAGCGCCAGACTGGTGCCAGCATTTCTGGGCTCAGAGGAGGAGCAGGGATCTGACTGTGGGCTGAGGAGGTATGAGGCACAGATGTGGAAGTACTGAGACAGAAACCAGTCTGACTATAGGAACCCACTTCTGCTGCTGGGGTGATGAGCACCAGCAAGGACCATGAGAAGGAGCAGGCTCTCATTCCTCATCTTCCCTCCAGGCTCCCGCAGCACCCGTGCTCAGCCAAACCTAATGGGGAGCTGACTGGCAAAGGAGGCAAGTAGTGTGAAAGGTCTGGGCTCCAACCTTGTAAAGAGGACGGTAGAAGAGTGGGTTTGGAGTTGGAGAGAATCCCTTGAGCAGTGGCCACCCTTCTCCAAGCTGGCATTATGGTAGGTGACGCTGGTCCCAGGAGGTCGCCAATCCTTGAGGGACTCAGGCATCACACATGGGAAGACAGCTTCTTAAGGAGGCTGAGTTATATGAATGTGGGCTGGACTCCTATAGGCACCTAGCAGCTCACTGATGTGGAAAGGATAACATTTCAGCAGTGTAAATAAAACTCCTAGTGGAGAGCATGGCATACAGCACACTCAATAAATGCTTTTTATTATGAGAGTCTTTCTGAAAATTAAAAATTTTAAATCACACGTGGTACCCACATGCAAAGGGCAATGTGATTATATGGAATAATCAATGAGCACAGGAGGGGCGTCCTTAGAAAGCAACACGGTTTGAGAATTTAGTAGCTCATTTATTTTGGGCAAGTCCCTTAACTTCCTCTGTTTCCTGACCTATAAAGCGATTTACCTTACAGCAAGATGAGGTTAATTGATGTCAAAGTGCTTTCCGATTGCACAGATCTCCTAAACATGATCCAGAGGCCTTATGATAAAATGTACTTTAAGAGAGTGAAAATAGTACCAGGAGTTTAAAGTCCATTTACAAGGATAGGAGGACACATCCATTTTGAGGGGTGATGAAATTATTGTGACTGAGCGATGAATTTAGCTCAGAACTTTGCAGGGCCAAAGGGGGGGAAAAAAAGAGAAAGATGTTGAGCATTTATTTATTATTTCAGCAACAAATACAAAACTTTATTACAGCATGGGAGGAAATACACATTCATAGGTCACAGATAGGTTTCTTGGAAATTTGGAACACGTTGTGGCCTTTAACAGGAATGCCACACGAGTGGCAGGTATACTCCAATATAAAGGATGTGAGTCAAGCTAGACTGAGTTCAAGTGCCAGATCTGTCAGTTTCTAGATATCACTCTGAACTAGGGCAAGCTACGTAATGTGTCTGGGCTTCCATTTCATCACCCAAAAATTGAGAAGATGCATAGTATCTTCCTTATTGCATGGCGTAAGGAATTGAACGGAGTTGGTGCATTTAAAGTACTCAGCACAATGTATGACAAGAAGTTCAATATATATTATGTAGACAGTTATAATTCAGATTATCACTGCGGCAGATCCTCAGGAGTTCTTCATGTGGTCTTTGGTCTTAACAAACCCACCGTAGTAGTCATTCGCTTCTAGAATGACAATGCAAGCATTCATTTTCTTTTATACGTATCTTCTGAGTATGCTGTTCTAGGAACTACTTTAGAGGTTATATAATCATTATGAGCCCTCGTTTTATTATCTATGAAAATCCAACAGTAGGAAAAGTAATGATACCTTCTTGCCAGGTAGAAAAATAACTAGGAAGTACTAGTGGTGGTATTTAAGCAGAGGGCTCCTGGACCTTCCCAGCCATCCATTCAGCCCCATTCTTCCGACCTTGGATGCTCCCACCCTACCTCCGGCCTCAAGATCATCTTGATTTGGGAAAATGGATGGCCCTCTCTAAGACTGTGTGCATACATACGAACCTTACATCTCAACAAACGTGTGTCTGACAGGAAATTGATGTTAGGGCACGCTGCACTTCAGGAACTGTAATCGGGAAAAATTAACCTCAGCTCAAGTAAACCCTTCCCCAGCGCAGTGATGGACACTAATAAGCTGAGAGCTGATCTTTTTGACACTTGCATAAGCTCTAAAATGGAAGCTCTTCTTCCAAATAAGGGACTTCCATACATCAGGAAGTATGATTCTCCAAAGAGAAGGTGGTTTTATATATAATTTTTTCCTTAGGATATCAGACCTGCTAGTCTACATTTCCACAGGTTCATAACCTTTCAGTTAAACACTCAGTTGAATATAAATCATTTTGCCAGTGATCCTTGTGGAGGAATGTTTAGGGAAAAAGAGAGAAAGAGAGAAATAAAAAAAAAAAAGCTTTGCAAACCAGAGGTCTCATCAACTCAATATTATACTTTGTCATTAATGACACTGACTGTTTTCATTCATTATTCAGCCCAACTTAACAGTAATTTGTGCCCGAGAGCAGGATTAACAAGGGGAAAATGAGGGCTGGAGAGAATGTGTTTATACTAGAAATAATTTTAAAATAGTATCTCTAATGCATAGTGAGAATGAGTATTATTTTCACCATTTAAATTCAATTATATGCACGGTAGTTTTGCCTTTTTTCTAATGGTAAAATGGTCCTAGGGAACCTTAAGTGTCAATAGCTTGAATATGTATATCCTTCCGTCTTTTTTTGTTCTGCATCCCGTGCATACTTGTCATTTTCAAATGAATTATCCTTCAACAGAAACCTTTTTAAAGTGAAAAAGATTCCCTTTTAAGAGATACTTCAAGACATAAAGAGAATAGATCCTAAGATCACAAGTTGCATTTGTTCATGTCTCCCGTGTTATGCTTCTAGTGGGTCCCACGCACGGTGTTAGGCACGTAAATGACCCAGAGTGAAGATGAATCCCTACCCAAGGAGGACAGGCTCCCAAGGGAGCTGGCCTGGGAGTGGGCAGTTACAAAGGGGCGATGAGACGTGGCAGTGGGGGCACCAAGGGCTGCAGCACAGAGGCAGCTTAACTTGAGACATGGTGGGCAATAACACTGAGGAAAGCTATTTGGGATCCAGGGCACTTACATGCAAAGGAATGTGGTGTGCTGGGGACCTACAAAGAGAAGAAGCTCTCTGAAAGGTACAAGGTGAGGAGGGAGCTGTTGATGGGGAGGTGAAGAGCTTGGTGCGCTCTATACCCTGAAAGGCACTGCATGACTTCAAAGGACTCTCAAGAGATGAGTGCATGTAAGTGGGTGAAATCAGTACAAGCTCTGGGGTTTAGTTAATTGTACCAATGTCAATTTCCTGGTGATCACTGGGAGAAGCAGGGTGACAGATACACAGGGGTTCTCTGCACTGTTTTGCTGGCTGTAGACCTTACTGATTTTGTCCTGAACTAGTCTATGGCATACCCTAGAGTCAGTTGCCCAACACAGACTCCACCTCTATTAGTTGTAGACCCTGAGGTCAAGTGTGCTTCATGCTCTCTATCCGTGGGATTGAGGAAATGATGGTGCCTACCGCACAGGCTGGTAGCAAGGATGAAACTAGAACATATGCACCAAGTTCTCAGCATTCATTGCGGCACATGAGTATTCAATTATTCTCCTTTTTTATTATTTGAGCTGACACGTTTTGTGATCTTTATTAACATCCAAGTTCATTTCTATAAAATGGGGATAATCATATGTACTTAGCAAGGCCGCTGAAAAGTTCAGGTAAGATAACATGTGTGGTAGTTCTGGACCAGAGTAGGCATCAATAACTGCCAGTTAGGCATGAACACCTGTTAGCTCCTCTCTCTCCTGCCTCTTGACTCTCTTCCATGGCCAGCCTCTCTGTGCCCCAAACCCGCAACATGGCCAAGCTCCCCTGCACTCCCCAATAGCCTTCCCTGGCCCAGTCTCCTGGCCCAGTTCTCTCGTCTCAGAATATATTCTAATTTTTAGAGAATACTGATGTATTATGGAAAAAATAAATAAAAAGCATAAATAAAAAGGAAAAAATATTCCCCTCAAATTGTATGTCTAGAATTATGTGCTGTGAATATTGTGGTATGGTTTCTTCCAGGTTCATTCTACATGAATAGATTTCCACCAGTAAATTTATTCAGAGAAAGAACAAGTTTTGTATCCTTATCTTTCCGTTTATTGGGGAGGAAGGTAACAGGGCTGAAAAGACTTTTCCTTTGTCATGATTTTGTTTTTAACAATTTATAATGGCTGCACAATAGTCCTATGTGGGTGTGGTTGACATATCATATTTTCAGTGATTCTTGTATGGAAGAGTCTTTATATGTATATATAGACATAATTTACATATACATATATATGTAAATTTGGCTAGCTGTGAGGAACAGATCTTTGTGCATACAACTTGAGCTTGCTGATGGACTTACCTAAAGTTGAGTTCTTGTCTCTCCCCTCAGTTTCTGAATTTAATACATCCCATCCCTGGATTTCACGCCTCAGGTTTTCTGAGGCTGGTCCATGCTGGATATCAGCTTCTTGCCTGGCCTACATCCTTTCTTCTCAGCTCTGTGGGTACCATGTTCTTCCTCCCAAGGACTGGGTCTTGCTCCAGAGGTGGCTGTGATTTGGGCTCCTGTCCTTTCTCTACCAACCTAATCTTATTAGAGAGAATATTACTATTCTCAATTTTTCAGAAGCAGAAGCAAACAAACCATTCACAACTGAGCGTTTCCCTTTTATCAGGATGCCTTTTGAAGCCATGTGACCCTCTCATTTTCCTCGTTTTGATTTTGAATGGAAAATATCAGATACTCCAAGAGGACGAAAGCGACACAGAGAGAATATGACATTGTCTAGGTGGGTCAGCCATGGTGCAGGCATTCAACTTGCAGTTCTGATTCAAACAGTCATGAGCTTTGAGCTACAGCAGCACCAAGTTACAGTCTCAACTCTTCCGCTTCCTAGACAGGTGAAGGATAACGGTGTTATTGAACCTCCTTGAACTTTGGTTCCTTGTCTAGAAATGGGGGAGGTCACCAACTCCTGGAAGAGTCACCGGGAGGACTTCTGGCCGCTGCGTTGGTGCCATTCTAGTGGCTAATCCAGCTTCTGGGACACCTGATCTGTTGGCAGTTAGAGCTAGAAAATCATGACCCTATCACTTAGCATCAGTGGGAAATTAGAGAAGATAGTCGCCCCCAGTAAGCCTCAGTTTCTCTCTGTGAAAAAAATAGAGAAACATTTATTCCTCAGGGCTGCTCTATCAAAAGAGATAACGCATTTAAAGTGCCTGGCATATGCCAGGAATGCAATGCATATTCATTTCTTCCCACTCTCCTCCTTCCGAATGCCATCTTGGATTTCACCACAAGGCATTTGACCAGGCAAAGAAGGTCACGCTGGAGACACGGGCAGTGTGGGGCTCACTCCTCCAGGCTTTCTAGAAAATGACTGAAAGTCAAACTTGGCCAGGAGTCTGGTGACGTTTGGGTGAGAGACAGAGTTAAATTAAGGTTTAATCTTAGCCCCTTCCATGTGTTAACCAGGCTGTGCAGAGT
Source organism: Smutsia gigantea (assembly GCA_032199065.1). Lineage (NCBI taxonomy): Eukaryota > Metazoa > Chordata > Mammalia > Pholidota > Manidae > Smutsia > Smutsia gigantea. The sequence goes on from JAVSCE010009310.1 coordinate 45,549, forward strand.
GAAGAGCTTGAAAGAGATTCAGTGCTGAATTTTCTCACTAGTCTGATGGGGGAGAGAGAGACGTGGAAAGAAAGAGAGGGAGAATTAGAGTTCAGATGGCTAATTTTCCAGCCAGCAGCTACTGGAATGTTTCCATCAGGAGATATGAAAAGAGACAAAAAGAAATCGTAACTGAAGATGGGCTTTGTTGGCCAGAAAAAGTTCTCATTCTGCCGGGGGTGGAGGGTGGTGGGCAAGAGCATGGATGGAAACAGGTACTCGGGGGACATATTTCATTTTAATGTGGTCACATTGGTACCTCTCTATCTGCACATTCAATTAGCATTGGAGGAAAAAATAAAAGTCCCTCACATATCAGCCTGCTTTCCAAGCTCCAGGGACAGAGCTGGGTGAACACGGTGACCTTATGTTGCTCTCCTCGGGGAGCATGTTCCACCTTTCTGTTGGCCTCCAATGTTAAAGAAAATGGACATACATTAATTCTTTCCTTCTTCTGTTTCCTTCAGGAAAGAGACAGTTTAAGTGTCATAAATGAAAGCAGTTGAGTAATTGTCTTTTTCATAGGTTCTGCCTTGTCCCCTAGAGTCATAAGAATCAGCCCTCGATGTCTGTTTCCATCCTCTCTCAAGTGCACTTTGCTAATTCACTGCAGCTTGGCCTGAAATATGACCCATGTGTCCCCAAGGCATGGGATGGAACGTGGCATGGTGAGCTTTGGATGGATGTGAGGCTCCTCTGGCCTCTTATCCCTCCGTATTTTTCTCACATGATTCCAGTTCTCCAGTCAAACTAATTTCACTTGTTTGGACTTGTGCTCCTCTGAAAAATTCCTTTAGATCAAAAGTTCCTAGGAGGTCTTCACCCCTGACCTTCAAAATCCTAATAAGTCTTTAACATCCTGATAAAATTGTATTCCATAGGCTTCTCTGCCCAAATCTCTTGAACCATCTGTTTCAATCACCTCACCTCTGCACAAACTTGCGTGAGTCTGAACTCAGAAGCGGGCACTCATTCATTGATTCATCCACCATGTTTATTACATTTGTGGAGAACTGTCCCAAAGTGGCCACAATATCTCTCTCATCCCTTATGCTCTTCCCAAACTTCATCCCTCCCCATCAAGAGAGGGGGTCATTGTCCCCTCCTCTTGCCCTCAAGGGCACTTGTGATGGCTATATTGACTAATAGCAAGTAGAAGCGGCACTGCCTGCCTCTGACACCAGGTGAGTGAATGGAATACAGTCCTTGCCTGGCTTTCTTTCTTGAGATGTCACCCTTCAAACCTCCATGTCTTGAGGAAGCACAGGCTACATGAAGAGGCAGCATGGAGGCGCCCCCATTGTTAACAGCCGGCAGCTACTATCAAGCACCAGACATGAATGAATGAGCCTTCAGATGGTTCCAGCTGTTGAGCCATTTCTCACTCAATCATATTGGGACAGACACAACTATCCCCACTTTACTTTGTTTATATGGCTGACCACGGAATCTCTAAGCCTAATATTGAATACAATAATAAAAAGTTGAACACAATTCATCTATCCACCCATCCATCCCTGCATCCATCCATCCATCAATGCATCCACCTACCTGAGACACATTCATGGGTGTCTCACTGTGTGTCATAGACATAGGCATGGGGGACGCAGAGTTGGATAAGTGAAGGTGCCTGCTCTGAGAGCTCATGGACATGCCTATCATTCTTCAATTGATCTGTGAAACCTGGGCAACTGTAAAGCACCCTTCATAATACCCCATATCAGACTTTACAGTCATTCAATTATGCATGTGCTCCTGCTCTGCCATTCCAATTAAGCTCCTTTAGAATAAGGGACCAACTGCATATTTCCCATGGTACATAGCACAGTTTTATAAATTTAATAGATGTTCGATATAGATTTGTTAATTAAAAAATTCAGATCATCTACTGGTATTAGGTTTTCCAGGCCCTAAGCAAATAAACTAACTACATCTTGGAAAAAGACCTGAATGAATGAAACCATTCAGGAGAGAAGGAATAAAGACATCAACATGTTTTTGTTCCTTACTTTATGACAGCAAACTGCTGTGTCATTCCATCTGCGTAGCAATCCCACAAAAATATGATAATTCTCAAATTACAGATTTAGACTTTAATCAAGACGGGCTAAGTCGTTGGGCTACTGACCATGGCACTAAGCTTCTGCCAATGCTGGGAAGCCCTTCCTGCCACCCATGAAGACACATCACAGATCACATTTGTTTTGGGGACCTTTGAATAGGCTGCCTGGAAGAATATGTTTTGCAATGTGCAATTTTATATCTTCCATGCCTCTGGTAAGTGGGGACTTTATAGGTTATGTACATTCTGGATGCCGTCTCTTTCAGGTATTCCAGGACTTCCCGAAAAATGTTCCTGATAATACTCTTATTGTATAAATGGGAAAAACAAGGGACAGGGCTTAGGAAAAGCCAGTTTAATATCCTTGAGAAGCCTGAAAAAAATTTTAAAAAGCACATTTTTATGTTCATGACGAAAGCTCTAATTTTTTTGCTTTTATACATTTTGTAAACAAGAGTGTCATGAAATATCGCTAAGCTTGTTTCAGTGAACACAGGAACGAAGCTGAGGTGTCCAGAGGGATCTCCCTGAAGGACTGAAAGCACATCTCACCCTGCTGCTTTGCTCCGCAGGCAGAAGGAAGAGGGCTGACCGGTGGGAGCCCCCGACCTAGCGTGAATGGTGCTCTCACTCTGGGTGACCCGTGCCTCCAAAGACTTCATTTTCACAAACACTCCATCTGTGTTGAGGCTGTGGGTGGTAGTTTCTAGAAAGATGATGTAACTGCTTATTAAAAGAAACTCTGATGTTGGGGATTTTTCTTCGGATAGTGGGACTTCTTACAAGAAATTCCAAGAACCCCAGAAGCTTCTGGATAGCACATGTGGATCTATGGATAAAGAAATACTCTTTCTTCTGACAAAGTCCTTCTCAGCTGCCTCTAGAGAACTGTGAAAGTGGAATGTGAACTCTGGGCATGATTACAATGATGCTGTTAGCCCACACCATTTACACAGTGAGGAAACTGGAGGCCGCTGAGAGGCGGGGGCCACTTGCCCAAGGTCTCCCAGTGTTAATAACAGTTGTGAAGAGGGCCCAATGGTTCTGTGGAAAGCACACTGCAGGCAACCCTTCGTTCTATATACCTTGCCCTAGTCCACCCACGTGGCCCACATTCTGTCCCACTCTCCACCTTCCTGGCTTCTGAACTCTTTGGGAGTCTTTTGTTCCTGACCTCATTCCTTTGGCAGGGTTTGACCACTATCTCTCTTTGGGGCACCATCTTTCCTTAGAAGAGGGTTAGGCATGTAAACACCTAAGTATGCCAGATAAAATCTTCTCAGGCCTGGGGAGGACAGTCATAAAGTGGGAAAGAATCATTCAAATTCAAATGCGTAGATAACTCTGGGCAAAGCAATAGGTTTTGCTGGTTGAAACTGGCTGGAACTGGGCTGCATGAAACCAATTTGAAAGCCACCATGGACAACAAATGAGGTGTGGTGTTTTGTTTAATAAGTTGGTCTCAATGACCTTGAGATATCTTCACTTCCTAGGACATTCTCTCTTCTCCAACTCTGTCCCTGGTTGCTGTAACATAGGGCTGCTCTTCCCTCAGTTCCCCTCCCCAAGATAGAACTGCCCTTTTCTCCTCTGTGCATTCCTATTGCTACATTGCCATGAAAATCATAACAGTAAGTAATACTCATAATAATAAGCACAACAGGAAAGCTGCTGCTGAATGTTCACATGCCAAGAAAATGCTTAGGGCATTATTTCATTTAATAATGAAAACTTTCTACAGGATGGAAACTCTTCTTTATTCTACTTTACAGATTAGGAAACTGAGGCACAGAGAAGTTAAATAACTTTCCAAAGTCTCAAAAATGGTTTAGCCAAGGCTCAATTTCATGCATGTCTTATTCTAGAGCTTAGCCTCCTCACCACTGGGCATCCATTAGCCATGTGCTACTCTATGAAGACCTCAATAACTCTTTTCTGACTTTATAGTTTAACATTCTTCTCTTCTGCTTGACTATGAGCTCCTGAAGGACAAATACAATGGGATTCAAATATGCTGGAGACTCAAAACCATTTTATGAATGGAGCAGTGATTCCTTTGAAAACTTTTAAACTTAGACTGTATGTTGACATCATCATGTATTATGGTTTTGTTAATGGAACAAATACAGAGCCTTGCAGGAAGGGAACATGTGGTGGCACAGTCATTTTCTTATTTTCTTTTGTTTTGTGTGTTTTTTTAGTTCACAACTGGCCCTTTAAATCAGTACTGCACAGTCACTAAGTTTTTCTGTATAAAGGGCTTTTCCTAAAATGGGACACTTCATTCTGATTGCTTCCAATTACATCCTCACTTGATGTGAATCAAATCAAGACTTGGCTGCCTAACACCCCCATGATCTCATCTCAATAAAAACCCACCAGTGCATGACTAAATATGACAATGACAGAGAAGAGATCCTTACATGTTCCCTTAAGTGAGGGGAGGGCAGTGGCCACAGAGGACTCCCGATCCTGCCTGGGATTAGCAGGAGTGCCCAGAGAGTTGGCAGGAGGGACACAGTAATGGGAATTGGGGTTGCCTTCAAGAGATCTAGTGAGAAAGAGGGGAACCCCTGATCTAGATCACTTAACACCTTGTCAATAACAAAGGCCACTTTAGATCACTGTATGCAGTTTTCCTCAATTATTTCTTAGACTGGTAATTGCACGTGATGTTCTGAAATCAAAGGAGTCAATAATCGAATAAGTATGGGGCAGATCTCATAAGGAAGTATCACATGTACATTTTATTATAAAAATCCCTGGAATGTACAGAAAATAAATCTACTCAACTGTAATCCAGTATTTTGCATGCTTCTTTAGCCATTATGCAATTGCCATTTAATATCAATTCTTTTCAACTTCCTTAGTGTAGAGCTCTGATAGTATTTACATTGTCAATACGCTTGATCAAAATACTACATTTCCCAGCACCTCTTACAGCTGGATATGGTCATGTGGCTACATTCTGGCCCATGACATAAAAACAGAAGTGTCATAAGAGATTTTAGAAAAGGCTATTTAAAGGGAGTTGGATTTAGCTAGGAGAAACACCATTCTGTGCACCATGCTTCATACTTCCTCATTACATGTAATGCAGATGTAATCGCTGGAGCTCTGGCAACCATCTTCAGTACAAAAGGACTTTGAAGATGGAAGCAGTTGCTAAAGATTATAGAGAAGAAAAAGAAGGGTCTGGGTTCCTCCTTATATCTGTCCAGCACTGCTTACCTCTGGACTTATTTCACTTAAAAGAAAAATATTTCTATCTTGTTTAAGCTACTTTTATTTCTGGTCTCTTTCATTAGTACTGAAACACAAGTCTGGAAATAAGTTAATCATTGAAACACTTTTCCATATAACTTATTATCAATATCTTTTAGAACACATTTTGGAAAATGTGAATATGACTCAACCCTCAATATCTATGTCTGCAAGTGGAAACCAAAGCCCAGAGAAGGGAGGTGACTTGTCAGTGGTCACACAGCTATTAAGCTGTAGATCTGGATTAGGTCCAAGAAACCTAAAAATCAGCCCCTTGCTCTTAACTCTCTCATGCTTATTTTCCAGACCAGTTGCAAAACTATTTTAAATCCACATAATAATTAACCTGGTGCACAAATTACACATGTTTGAGTGCTTCAGAGAGAAATTTAGAGTGTCTCCAAAGAAAGCCATTTCAGGCGACTTTGTCCTGGCATGTCTGCCACCGGGTATTTGGGCAGACGTGAAATCTCCCTGTCACTTAGGCATGAGGGCGAGTCTCTATAAGGGAAGGCAATAGGGTAACCAGCAAGAATGATATTCTCTTCTTCTCTCCTTTCAAATCCAAATAAATCAAGAAGGACGTCAACTTTGCCATGCCAGAACGCTGCTGCAAATGCTTTGGGGTGGCCAGTTAACGTGTCCCACAGATCACATGCTGATCAGAACAACTCGAGGAATCTGCAGGTTGCTGCAAAGGCAAACATCGGGCCCAGGTTTGGTGGTGCTCCTCAAGAAAATAACTCTGCTTTGTCAAGCCGACAGACACAGACTCCTCCCGTTCGCATCTCTGATGACTCTGGCGTAGTGCACACACATCAGACACACCAAACACACACACACATATATACAAGCACACACACACAGGCATTCCTATGCACATAACACATACCGTACACACACATATACACAAGCACACACACTTAGAGGCATGTACACTCACACACCATGAATTCTGCCAGGGTGAAGTAGAAACAGAAAAGGAAAAGCTGCGTCATTAATTATTCCCCCATTGTTAGAAAAAAATTTAAATTATGATATTGTTACCTGAGGGCTTGCTGACAGACTTCTTCAGTTCTCCTCTACCTGGCACGAATCCAAGGCTTCTTTTCTCCCTTTTTTCTTTTGAATTCTGGAATGCAGACAGCAGAATTTTCCATCAGTAAACGAATGTGTCTAAACCCCAATTATCACGCCGTGTCACGAAAAGGGGCCGTTGGTTGCCAGTTCTCTGCACTTTGAGGCAATGAAATACTGAACCTTATGGTGGTCATTGGTCACATCTCTCCAAGATTTTGAAGGAATTTGGGGGCTTTTCTTTTATACATTTCCAGCCACACTCTTTCATTTTTAAGGGATTGTTTAAAACCTGTGTGACATTTCACATCTTATATCCCATTGGTTCTTGTATTTTCAGAGGAACACGGGAAAATTTCATCACCTTTCTCCTCTCCTTTTGCAAAAACCAAAGCTAACAACTATAACAACCCCCAGGTCTCAGAAGCTGAGCAAATAAAAAGTAACATCTTGTCTCTATTGTAGTCCAATGAGGTCAGTGGGAATGGACACTTTGCCCTGGGCCAGGAGTTGGGAAGCTGTAGCCCACACACTCCAGCTATCCTGTCATCTATTTTTATAAGTGAAAACTCTGCTGACCCTTGCTCTAGGAAGGTACTCAGGGATTCTGTCTCCCTTCTTGGGCTCCACTCACCTCTTTGTTTGTGACACCTCTCCAGTCTGCTGGCAGATGATGAGAGAGAGCTTAGCTCACCTGTGGGAAGCATTTTTTTTTTATGGGTTAGGCATGGAAGTGATATGCAAAACTTCCACTCATATATTATTTACTACATCCCAGCCACATGGCCACACTGATCTCTCAGGAATGCCAGAAGTGGAGTCTATTTTTGTGCCCAGGAAGACAGAGAAGCAATGCTTGTATGAGTACCATAGTTCCTGTCCCACATTTCTCTCTTGACTTCAACAACCATCTCTGGGTGGTCATGATTCCCATAGCTTCTCAGTAATGCCAGTCACCCCCCTCCACCCCCCCATCACACCACTTGGCCACTGCCCTGGTTCAGGTCCGGGTGTTTCCACCTCTGTGGTTGCAAATGTGTCCTCTCTGCATTCATATCTCCAATCTCCAGCTTCCTCTTTCCTGCCAGGTGGACCCTGTTGCTGAAACGACTTCAGAGGCTCCTATTTGTCTATCACACAATCGCCAGACCCTTAGAACTGGCAGTCAAGTTCTTCAAAGGTCTGACCAAAAACCCTGATTTCATCCTGATATCCTTTCAATCTTGATCCCAGAGCTTCTTCTCCCATCAAACTGACTGCCTTGCTTTCACTATTCAACTCAAATCCACTTTGTGGCTTATACCCACATTGATCTCTCTGATTGGAAAACAGTCTCCCCAATCCTCAACCATCTAATCTAATCCATTTCAGTCTATCTGGATAGGACTCACCCTTCCATTCCACTGACTATGGACATCACAGGGGAACAGGCACTGGGTTGTTTCTATCCACCCATTCTGTCCCTAGAGCTAGAACATTTCCTAGCTCCTGGTAAATGACCATCAATGTTTAATTGGATGAATAACTGAATAAACAAATGCCTGTTGGATTTTGTACACACTTGAATGTCCAAAGAGCTGGTATCTTTTCTTCCTCTGACATCTTAGAACTGTACTCTTTTTGGGTAACTTATCCCTCTTTATTTAGCATTAGTCATATGAATGCATTTGATATTGCTTTTACAAGCCTGCACAGTTCTCATGGAAAAGAGAATCAACAGTAGCCTCACAGTGTTCAGCACATGATAGATGCTCAAGAAATATATGATAAATGATATATGGATGGAGGGATGAACCTGAGCCTTTCTCGGTGATTCCGGCCCACGCACATGACCTAAGCTTCATATTACTTCGTTCAAGTGGGAATGGAGAATGAGAATATTAATCTCAGAAGGAGAAATGTCTTCTCTCTTAAAAAGTGTTTGAGAGGCTTTAAACCAAGGGCTAGGAAGATTCAAGGTTAAATAACAGCTTAAATCTTTGAGCAGTGTAGCTCTTCCTGTTCTTTTATGTGTCGACAGGACTTAAGAGTCTAATGCCAGGATGAATAACTTTGCCCTTAGTTGTAATATGAAGAGAAAAGGGGAAAAAAAAGGACTGGACTCTGAATAAGGAATTGTTGTAATACTATCTCAAGTATCCCACTAACTGTGTTCAATTGAGTGGAAGTGACTAGCCCTGAATCATTTTTCCTATCCATACAATGGGTATCGCTTCATTAATCAAAGCTTAGCATTAGTTTAAAGAGGGTGGGTGTGATTGAAAAGCCTCATTATGTGACCGATTCATATATGCAATGCTAAGAACCTATTAATTGAAACCACAGGCTTTTCAACTCTGGAAACTTAGAAGTAGATTGACAATAAGCAGGCATCTCTCCCTGTACTTAGGATTTCGAGTGGGAGCCCTTTGTTGGACTGGTAGAGACAATGGATCCCCAATATCCCATGTGCTTTTCTATATATCCCATCTCTCTTATAGTTGGATGGCTTTTTGGTGTGGGTCCCCCAGAAGCAGACTCCAAGACAGTGCTTAATGGGCCAGTAGTATCTTGAGGAGATAAGGAGAAAGAAGTGAAGGCAAAAGAGTGTGGTGTTGAGTCAACTTCCACTGCGGTCAGTTGGAGTCAAATGCTACTGAAGGGTTCTGTAAATTAGTGCAGATGTACCCTGGGAGGGGTGAGGAAGCTGGGGTATTTATCTGCTACCTCTCCTTCCAACATTGGCTGAGGGCTGCTCTCAGAGATCTACCTCCAGGACACAGCAGAAGTTGGCATGGCCAGTATCATTGAAAACAGAGATGAACACCAAAGGGAGCTGAGCAGGTCACCAATATGGGCAACCATGTGCCAAGTTCTCCTTTATTGACCATGAGAGAATGTGACATGGACACCACCAGGCTAAGGACTGCTTCCATCACTTCTTTTCTCCCATTACCAGGTGACCACCTAGCCACATATTTCAGCTGTATCAACTGTGCCATAATGAATTTATCAGCCTGGATACCTGAGTGACTGTGTGGAACAATCTCTTCTATTTCTCATCTCTCACAATTAGTGTTTAACTTATAATGTGAGTGGAAATAAAAAACCTTTGTGTATTAAGCCACTGAGATTTTAATCTGGCTTGTTGTATTAATTGCCCTGGTGAATATCTTAGATCTTATAGATTCAGTCCCTAGTTCAACCATATTCAGCCATTATTAAGTTTCTACTAAATGCCAGGCATAATCCTAGAGGCTTTCATAATTGTGGACTGATTTAATCCTTACAACAAACTTGATCAAGTGAGTCTTATTCCATTTTCAAAGTTACCTATGTTGCAAAAGTAGCATGTGGAAGACTCAGACATTGCATATGAAATTATAAGGTGATCAGAGAAGAATACAATTTAAACTCTTCTGTGCTTTAACTAAGCAATCAAAACAGACCTGACAAGGAACACAAGCATCTCCACGATCAAAGCCCAAATTCCTTAGGTTCCTCAGTTCAGAGAAGCCCCTGCATGTGGCGCTAAAGCTGGAGGCAATTCCATGTCCATTTCAACTCTGACATATGAGAAGTGACCATCACAGCAAATAACAGAGTTGATTCACATAATAAGAGCAATCCTTCTAGTCTTCCCCTTCTCTCACTTCTTTTTTCTATTATGAAATCTGCCAAGTGTTTAGCAGGAAAACTGTGGACAGCACCAATTTGGAAGACTCGTAGAAATGGCATTTTCCACATATGCTGGTGTTTACATGTTAGGTTAAATCACTTCACTGGATATTTCACCGATTAAAGGCAATGTATTTTACCCCAGTGCTTTCCAACTTGAGAGTGCATAAGGGCCTCTTGGAGAGATCAGTAGAACAGTGACTTCCAGCCCATAGATTCTGACTCAGCAGACAGTATGGGCACTGAGAATTTACATTTCCAACAAGTTCCCAGGATCAAGATGCTGATGCTGGTGGCTCAGGGACCACACTGATAGTAACTGATATATAGGTTTGCTAATTCTTTTTTATGATAACTCTTAGACTTTACCATGCAGGCTCATCTTCACTTTGCTCTTCTTTGCTGTTTGCATAATTTTGATCTTTGTAACATTCTCAGTCACTTTCAATCTTCTCATTCATTTTCCATTCACACAACAAACATTTATGGATTGTCTGCTCCTTGCCAGATGCTGTTAGGTACTGGGAAATCAAATATAGTTGAAAATGTTTTCATTACTCTCAAGGAGACCATGGTGCAATGGATGAATGGGGAATGGGTAGTGTGGATCAGGGGCTGTGGCAGCCATGTAGCATGGCAAAAGTTTTGTATTCATGGTGGAGGAAGGGCCACTGAAGGAAGGTATGAGAAGATTCTATTGTTTCCCTTGGTGCTCCTTTTCCCATTCTTCTTTTCTTTTCCAATCTCCCTTCATCTTCATACTTGACTTGAACTGCTCTGCATATACCCACACACAGGGGGACTGCTTTGAAATCCTGCACATTCCCAGATAAATTCACAGTGTCCACATTCATAAGTAAGTGCATCCCACTCCCCTTCTAGAAAATTAGCTCTTTAATCACTAGGATCCAATACAATGTATAAATCACTGTACAAATACATCAGGGAGATGCTCTCATGGTACAAAACTTTCTCTTGCTGGTCAAGGGAACTGGAGGTGTTCCCAAATGTATAGGAAACAATGAAGAGAGGGAGGATCTGGGTGTCACTTTGAGGCATTTGAAAGAGCCAGGGATCTAGGGCATCTGCTGTGTCCAAAAGCCAAACTGACCTGGGTTCTGCCATTTGCCAAGGAGTGTTCGTTCATTAGGGCTATTCAAAGAAAAACAGGTGAATAAAAAAGAGAGTTCATTTTAGATACCTGCTAGGTATTTCTTATTCTTACTTACAGTAAGTTCTAGCCATTTTGGCTATAGCTCTGACTCTCAAGTTTGTAGTCACCAACAAGCCAGATGAAATGCCCTGTTAATTGGGGTTAAATGTGCTGACCTGATGTATGCTCTCCAGCTCCTGTCTGCCCACCTCCTTTTCTTCCAAGTCCGAAGAAAAGCCTCAAGTCAACTGTTTCTCTAGCATCTCACTGCTGAACAGACACAGTGCTGGTAAGTAAAGAACCTAAGGGAAATCAATTATATTCTAAAAAAAGGTAAAGCAAGAAGAGTCAGGGAAATGATTCCTTTTAATAAGACCCTGCTGTATTGATAACTCTTCACAGTAGTTTTGTGTAGTAAAGGCATCTGCCCTCTAAAAACACGTGAAATTTGGAAAATATGGATGGATGCCAAGTAAAGCAAACATGCACTCAGTCATTTTTCATGTGCTGATGTAATTCTCAAACCTGTCAGACAACCAAGTCACTTCCCAAAGAAGGTTAAGATTTTGCAAGCCCAGGCTTTGCTTGCTCCTTTCCTTGTTCTGTCTCTGGACTTTGGAAATATCTCTGTGGCTGAATCTCCTGAGATACTGTAATACAGCTGGGCACTTGCTTATTTTCTTTACTGAGCTGTGGGATCCCCATAGGAAATGAACGGTGCTTAGTCAATCCTAATAATGTGTGTGCATATCACTGATGCCCAGTAAGCATTTAGTAAATGAAATGAAATGGATGGATGGTTGGATGAGTGAGTGGATGACTGAGTAGGTGGATGGATGGGTGGATGGAAGGGTGAGTGGGTGGTGACTGGATGGATGGATGGATGGATGGATGGATGGGTAGAAAGAAAGGTAAATAATCAGACAGATAGAAAGGTGGAAAGATGAATGGATGGGATGCTGGTTTAATGGATGAATAATAAATGATTTATGAGTGAATGAGCCCAGGATTTTCAACTTATTACTCCTGTACTCTTCATCTCTACAGAGAATCTCATTGGCAGAGAAAGCTATTGTATATTTAATTTAGTGGTAGGAAGTAGAGAACCTCTGCAATTAAAAAGAAAGAGATGGTTTACTGAACTTCAACCACTTTTGGAAGATAGAGAAGACTGGAAATCTGTCTCTTCTGAACCATAAGCCCACAGATATTTGATTAATAGAATTTAGAGATACTGGTAAAACATTAAAGTTCAAAGCTACACAAACACTTAACTTAAAAACTATACTTCCATTCTCTCTCTCCCTCTGTCTCTTTCTCAATCTCTAGCTCATCTGTCTCTCTGCAGCTCATTTTTGAAATTTACACAAAAGTCATTGTTTTGTGACTCAACTCTGATCAAGACATTCCACTGTCCCCTGTAATCTACTCTTCAGTGTCACCCACAGGACAAAGTCAGCAACTGACCTGAACTTTGAGGCTGTTCCTGGTCAGGCTCCTGCCCCAGTCTGACCTCCATCTCCTTCTCTCTGGGCACCAGTGGCCCCAGACCACCTGCCATTCTAGTTAAGTGAGACCAGTCAGGAGCAAAGATGACCCCATCAAATCCATATCCCAGATCTGCCATATGCAGCCTGTTTTTTATCTGTATGTAGAAATGATACCTACCTCAATAAATGCCAGCTCATTTTAAGCCTAGAATATCCTTTCTTCCCACTTTTAGAGAGAAGGACCATCTTGTTGACTGTGAAAACTTATGTCCCTAGGGCCTAGCTAGGTGGTAACTTCCTTGGTCTCACACTATTATGCATCTGTCCCAAATGCTCCTTTATCACACTGTAATGCAACAATATCCTGGTGCAAGTCCCTCAGCCCTCAACAAATAATAATGAGAGCTAATGTTTAGTGAGGACCTAGCACATGCCATTCCCTATTATACGATCTTAAGTTAATCAACTCATTATATATTCACAGCAGACCTATGCTACCAATGTATTATTAATCCCATTTTACAGATGAGAAAAATGGAGGTCAGAGAGGGTGTGGAACCACCATGAAAGCTCTGAGAGAAGTTATATATGCTTTTCCTTTATAGTGATTGGTGCAATACTAGATGTTTAATAAATATTGATTAGACAAATGTCAAACAATTTGATCTCCATCATTTCATTCTGAGCTGATACTGATGAATGAGGGGGTAACCATCTTTCATGTCATTTTCTGTGTGATATTAAACTGGTCTCTGCAAATTCCCATTTATTAAATTTCTCATCTTTTTCACTTATGATTCATTCCCTCAGGACTTTTACAATATTTTTAAGCTGAGTATGTGACATTGTTTTCCCAGACGGCAATCCCAAGTTTCCTTTAAGATTGTATTTAATAATCAGTCTGTGATATTGCCTCCTAAAAGGTCTTCGCCATGTGAAAGGTTTTTTTGAAAGGGAACCTGACATACAGTTTAACTGTTTTGGGGAACAATTGTAGCACTTGTCCCACCGTGCATTTCCATGATCTGCTTTGTGTTCTTGCCTTATTCTATTTGCTATATTCATAGGGTGTGAGGACTGAGCCTGAGTCTGGATTCTATATGCCCGTCATCTAGTATGTGGCTTAGAAAAAATGCCCAGCAAATGACTCTGCTATCACTTAACAGCTCAGACCTTCCATTTCATCTGGAAAATGGGTACAAACAGAGCAAATACAGGTCACTGGTGAAATGAATGAGAGAACCCTGTGCGAGCTGCGTGCACCATGATTAGAATGGGGGTATCCTCAGGTGAGCTGTGCTGAGAGAATGTTCTCTGGAATAAACCAGGCTCAAAGCAGAGATTCTAACCCAGTCTGGGGTCTGACCTTGTACCTTACTTTAAGTTTCAGGACCCTTGCTTGTTAAATGTGTATAATAATAGAACTTACTCTACATTTATCATATAAGGACACACGACTCCAAGTTCAATTTGAGTTTCAGATACACAACAACTAGTTTTTACTAAAAGCATGTCCCATGCAATATTCAGGACATACTTACACTAAAAAAATATTTTGTTTATCTGAAATTCAGATTGAACTGATGTCCTGTATTTTCTGGGAATTAGATGAAATAACACATACAACATAATTGCTAGTGATATATGCTCAGTAATGTTCACCAGAATTTTATAATGTGTGCTCTATAAATGATAACCCAAGTCTCTCTTCCCCTTTTTAAAATAATCTGCGTGACTTCCATCACTGCCTCCCTGCCATCCGCCACCCCATTCTCTGCCTCTTAATATACACTGAGGTGTCAGAAGGGGTCTTGGATATAAAAAGGGAGCAAACAGCTGCTGTAGAAAGAAGTTGCTGTCAGTTCAAATGAATGCTGAGCTAATAGGCCTATTAATAATGAGCTTTATTATAGGAGGCCACTTACGTTAATAATTCTCTGTATTTGGTATTTGACGCTGTGACATTTATACTGAGCTGAATGGTGGCCGTGTGTATGTGTGTGAGCACGCACACTCGCACACATATGTGCGTGTGTATTTAAAGCCATTTAGCTCACTTTTACTCTGAAAACAGCTGCCACATTGGGGATCAGAAAGTGTTTTATTTAAACACACACACTGCACACACGAATCTCATCTGATTATACTTTTCCACATGCATGTATCTCAGCTTGGCTACTTCCGAGACACTGCAGAGCCGATGATCAAATAGGGGGCCGGGAGCAGGCTGAGGATGATTTCTTACCTTTTCACCCTGGGATTGTCAATCCAACCCCCACCCCAGTCCTCGCAGCCCTGAGAAGCTTAGGGTAGGTTTGATCTGATTTGCATACTGTGAATACTCACAACAGTAGCTGGAATTGTGACAGGGCCTAATTAGCATTTCCATCCCCTCTCTTAGCCTCTTTTATATTTGACGACAGTGCCTGAGCAGTAGGGGAAGTTTAACTAAACCCAGATTAAGACATGGCACTCTGGTTCTGGAAGTTAGAAAAATCAACATTCCCAGCAGGTGTGGCTTGCCAGAGAAAAGGTTTGGGCAGAGGGAATATTTATTTATATGGGGTGACTGCATGGCAGGCGGCAGTGCAGACATTGTATTTAAATGGCCCAGGGGGCAAACTGAACTTCCCCAGATGTCCCTCAGTCCTTCCCCGGATGTCCTTCAATGCAGCATGCTCCAGGCAGCGCTACTCCTGTCTCACCTCAAACACACTGTCATGGAATATTCTCAAAGGGGGTTAAACAGTTAATCCCAAACTACACAGCTAGACATTGATAGAGCCCAGGTCCAAAGCCTACCAGGGCTGTGTCCATCATGATCTGTTGTCCTGCAATCCAGGCTTCCCACTGGAGACACTGCCATTATGAATGTGCTGATCCGGGGCAGGGGCAGGAGCATCCTCTAGCTCTCTTGTGATTCACCAGGGTGGACATGAGACAGGGACCATGGGTGTAGTCAGAGTAGGGTGAGGGCCTCCAGAAAAAGCAGGGCGGGATATTTACAGTCACCAATATAACAATGGACAAAGAAGTCCCTTCTGAAACTCTGTGTTAAGCATTATGCAAAGTCAAGGTCACACTAATCCTCTAGGATCAAGATACCAGACTAAGAATATAGACATCTTCAGTAAGGTCAGTTAAAAGTCAAAAGGCCAGGAGCAACTTGGCCTAGAATGATTGAGTGGTTTTACAAATAGGGAAGGGTATCACAGCATAACCGGTGACTTTACTGTAAACAACCCTAGCAAGCAGAGAACAACCCAGCCCACCTTGAGGGCAGGGCAAGTGGTACAAGTCCATACCCCTAAGCCTTTTTTTCATGTTCTGGAAAAATCTTCATTTGCCTATAAAAACCCCTAGACAGCGCACCACCCCGGGACTCCCTTGTGCCCTCCTGGCGTGAGCTGGGAGCTCTGTCCTTCCACTTTATTTCTAAATAAAAGCCTGTACTTTGCTCTCCTACCTTGCCTGTTTGCTAAGCTCATTCTTCGGCTTCGTGAACAAGAACCCCGGCATCAGACATAGCCCAGGGGCAGGAGCATCCATCACCCCAGAGCTTGTTAAAAATGCAGAATCTCAGGCTGAATTAGAAGCTGCATTTTAACCAAATCCCTAGGCAATACATCTCCATTAAAATTTGAGGAGCCCTGCTTTAGAGATCTCTTGGGCAGACAACTGACTTCTCCTGGAACATGTCACGTACTCTGCAGCTCTCCATCTCATAGAGCAGTCTGTTCCCCTGCTAGGCACATCTCATAGCTTGGTTGGGC
Organism: Smutsia gigantea; assembly: GCA_032199065.1. NCBI lineage: Eukaryota > Metazoa > Chordata > Mammalia > Pholidota > Manidae > Smutsia > Smutsia gigantea. Next base: position 62,064 of record JAVSCE010009310.1, read on the forward strand.
CAGCATTCAGGGATCCATCCTCACCTCAAAATCCAAAGGACAGAGACAGTCTCCCTCTCAGGAGACCAAATCGACGGAGGCTCAACTCCAAGAAGCCTTTTCTCCAGTGGATGTCATTGTACGCCCCGCCCACCCCACCCCTGCTTTCAGTAGAACAATTAGCAGGTTAATTTCCAGGCCACCGGTGCACAAAGTACCTGACAATTACAAGAGGCAAAAAAAAAAAAAAGATATTCAAACCAGACTGCTCATAAAAGATCAAGCTAGATGAATTTTCTTAATAAGTGGTTAAAACATCTTAAGAGTTTCCGGAGCTATTTTGCTGCTCAAGGGTTTTCAATAAGATGCTCTGATGATGGAAGAACCACTTTTATCAAATATTAAGCTACTGTAAATTTACTGTAATTGAATAATTTGCCTCTTAGCTTTGGTTCACTAAGACTGAAGCGAGGTTTTCATCCCTAAGTGATCACTTTGCAGTCTGTTTCAATATATGTCATGTCAAGCAAGGCTCATCTATGGCACCATTTGAGATTTAGTAATTTCAAAGCCAAGAGACCCTGTAAATGGTCTGGATGATTGACCATAAAGTATGTACATATTTAGTTATATTAAATTGTGATTAGGGTTTCGACTTTCATATTTAAACTCCGAGTAGTTTGCTGAGCCTTTATGACTTTTATGTGAATTCCACAGGGCTTTTTATAGGAATCGAAGCAAAGGAAGACCTTTTGGTCCAGGATGCATAAATATTAAGGAGATGGAGTAACAACAACAAAAATAGCCCAAATACCAGTAGGAAGTAGATCAAATCAATATCCACATCTGAATATTATGTCTTAAGAGACCTGAAAGCAAAAATACCTGGAGCTTTGTAAAAGAACATCTGAATTTGGCCCAGCTCTTATCAGATATGGCTTTAGTGGTTTTGGCAAATGGCTTTCTAAGACTCAGATTGCCCATCTGTGAAATGGACATCATATTGCGTTGAGTAGACCAGGGAGGGGAAAGTGAGAGTGTCTGTGAAAGGCCTTGGTAAAACCAATCGATTCTGAAAGCATTGTCCTTGGACCGCCTGTGCTGGCAATAACCTGAGGCTTGTTAAAATTCAGCTTCCTGAGTTATCACATCTGTCCTGCTGAATCAGTATTTGTGGAGGTAAGACTGAAGAATCCAGAATATTAGATAATTTGCATACACATTAAAGCACAAGTGATGCAACTCTAAATACATGTTTAGTGTTATTGTGTCAGAGTAGTGGAAGAAGGTGGCTTTACTTTTTCCTTCAGTTGTGTTTTCCTATTCACATTGTAAGACTCAGGTTTTTAAGAGTGTTAAGTCCCATATGTATGACATATGAAAAGTGAAAAACTCTCATAACCTCATAACCATTTTTATATGTTCCAGCAGAAGAAATGGACCTAGGAATGAACAGCAGGAGTTATGACTATTAAACCTGGGTTACATCCTGTCATGCACTCTGCCCAGGATGTCTACTTTCCCATTTTAATTCTAACTCCTACTCATCCTTCAAAACCCAAGTTAAAATCCTGTCCATTCCAAAATGTGTTCAGAGTTCTGACCTGACAGATGAGGAGTACTGTCTCTTTATATGTACACAGGAGACACCAGCAATGACACGTGCAGTGGGAAGGATTCTATTTTGGCCCCAGGACCCCACCCCTGGTTATAAAGCCTGTAATCCTATCCCTTTGAGTGTGGGTGCATCTGGTGATGATGATGTGACGACAGCCACTTGCTTGATTAGGTTACATTAGATAAGCCTGAAGGCCCATTCTGCTGCTGGTTGGCATCTTGATTTCCACCTGCTGAGTGTCTGAGCAGAGGACCCAGTTAAGCTACTAAAACTGTGAGGTAATAACTGCCTGTTGTTTTCAGCCACTAAATTTGTGACAATGCCTTATGTAGCAACAGGTAACCGGTGCAACTCAGAAGATGGACATGAAGATACAGAGACGAGACTGTGAGATTTCCTGGCCCCAGAGCCCTGGTCATGAAAGTTTTTTATGGAAAACTCTAGTCTCCACCCTGGGGGGAACAAATGGTAGGTAGGATTCAAACCTAGTTCAGACATTACCACTCACAACCATACAGTCAGAAACTGTAGGGCTTTACATGAGTGGTACAGTTCAGGAATAACTTCTCAACCGTATCATAATTCTGAGATTTCTCATTGGAATGGGGCTGGTAAGAATTACAGAATTGCAAGCAAACAGCCATGTCAACATATCTTAACTTCGTACTTTCCACAAACAGCCACTTCAGCTTGCATTTCACTTGAAGATACACAAAAGTATTTTTCACCCATTAACTACCAATAAAATAGCCCGGCTCCAGGAAAATCATGCGCCTGGGTGTCCAGTGATTGCAGGCTTTTGTGGTTTGTCCTAAAATTGCTTCCTCCCAGTTGTGTATTCCTTTTCATCCCCAAAGCTTTTAGTGTTTTATTCATAAATATAATTATCCTCATTTCACAGATGAGGAAACTGGGTCATAGAGAAGTGAACACTGTGAATTAATAATAGCAACAGAAGCAAAACTTGCCTCAAAATGCAAGGGACTTGCTTTCCCTTCTTAGTTATAACTGTGTGTGCACACAGGCATCTTACACACACACACACACACACACACAGTTCAATTCTGCAGAAGTAACTTCCACACTCTTGTTTACCATGCCAGCTTTTCCCAGCACAATATTTCTATCCTTCTGCATGCAGCCAGGAACATTCACAGTGATTTAACTCCAAGTAAAATTCAGATGTGCTTTATGTCTACGTGGGCACAGTCACAAGCACAAAAACTGAGGCTTCCTGAGGGGTACATTGGCATTCGGGCCCTATATCATTCCACTCCAAAGACAAAATGTTAAAAAAAATCATTACTCCTCTCTAAATACCAACGTCATGTTGCTGAGAGCAACCAGTGATTTGCTTTGTTAAATGCTGCCTGGGCTGTAGCTGGTGTTCTTCAAGGGGCTGTGAATATGGAAACAGACAAGCAGCTCTGCCTTGGATCCATGGGGCCTTTGCTGTGGTCTGAGTTGATTCAGTCATGCCTCCATTGCCAGCCTGAGACAAAGCGGAACTGTCATCTGAGGGTTGGGTGTAGACAGAATCCTTTTTCAGAAGCCTGGGACCCACTCTGTGAAACTTTAACTCAAACCTCTGCTCCCTAACCCTCTTGCCTTTGGTGAATTTTCAATAGTCTCTTTTCAAATGTTTTTTGAACCTGATGATAATTATCTGATTCTGCCACAGAGCTCGGTAAGATCACTGAGTCCATTCTGAAGGTTAACTGTGCAGAAGAATGGACTCTGATGCTGATTTGGTGTCTCCACTCCTGCCTAGAGTAGCATCTGGCTTATAGTAACTGCTCAGTAAGTGGCAGTTACACTGAACTGAAAAAGTTCTAAGTGTTACTTTCTGTCCTCCACCCACACCCACCACCTCTACCAGGGACTTGTGATCCACTGCCTATTTAACCTCCTCCTAACTTATCTTCTGTGGCCAAGTTATGCTCCCACTAAAGCTTGAATAATATTTCCAAAGTCTACCCATCCTGTTTACAGCTCTTCAACTCTGCCCCCGCCCCAAGAAATAAAGGATAGAGTTCAAGCTCCTGAATGTGTAGACACGGCCCCTGACCTGGCCCCTGGCCACTTCTCTCTCCGGATCTCCCCCACCTCGTGCCATTGTATTCTTCACCATCCAGGACTGCTCATGGTTGCAAACGTAATGTCTCTGGATGCAACTCTGCCTTTGCTTCTGTTGCTGATCCTACCTGGAGGTTCCTTTCCTCCAAAATTCCCCCAAACTTCCACCCTGCCACCCACTTTCCCTTCAACTGAAAAACTCAGATTAGCCTTTGAGAATCAGCTTAGGACTCTGCCTCCAGGAAACTGTATTTACCACCCCTTCCCATCCCTAAATCTGAGTTATGCTTTATGTTCCTTTGAACCTCACTTTATAACTGCACTTCTCTGATCTTGCAGTTACCCATGTCCGTGTCTGCTAGCCCTCATTAGATCGGAAGACTTGGTGAGCAGGGCCTACACTGCATGCATCTGGGTATATCCAGGGTCCAGCACTGGACTTCACGCACAGCAGACACTCAATAAAGTGTATTGAAAGAATGAATGGATGCCCTGAATAGCTGATCCTTGGAAGGGTGGATTATGTCTGCCAAGGTCTGTCCTCAGTACTTAACTTCCGGTGCATCAAAGGGTTAATTGCCTCTTACCTGGAGTTCTGAGTGAATTCCACGCTGATGTCAAACTCCATTTTCCCTCCCCTCACCTTTGTTCTAATGACATACAACTGGACAAATAGGAAAAAGCACCCATGGCACAATTTCTGCTGATGAATATTTCAGCGGGTGCCTCTTGGCTAAAAGTTGAGATGAAAGCCTGGCTCCAGGCAAATCAGGAGGGGAAGAAAGACTTGTAAGCACATAAGGCTTTAGAGAAATGCCCCAATGCTGAGCCTAGACAGGAATCCTGCAACTGAAAGTGAGGAGATCACAGCCCGAGGTGCTCTCCAAGCCTCCTCCCGACTCGGGAACGGGAGGGGCCCATCCCGAGGAGATGCGCTGCTCTCAGAGTTAGAGCACTGGCTGTTCCCAGGACACTCAGCATCAGCAAGACACGGCCCAGGGCCAGGGCTGCGCATCGCCTGTACATCTGCCGCCCCCAGTACACTGTGGCTTCCTGGGTAAAAGGCAGGTCTGGGTGATCTACAGCCACTTCTACAGTCTGGCTTTTTGTTTGTTTGTTTTTAAAGGAGGGCTGGGACCAGCTGTGTGCACACTGTTTTCCTACATCCCTGAGAAGCCTACCAGGGAAGAGTCTCGGGCTGCTGAGTCAGGAGAGCTTCCTTCCCTTTGGTGAAACGCAATGACTTCTTAGGATTCCAGGATTAGGAAAAGTATCATATGGACATTCCTTATGGAATCCATATACAAGTAGATGAAACTGTTCTTAGACACCTCAAAGCTGGGTGAACTAAAAAATGGAAGCCAGAGAGAAAACGGAGGCTTAAGGAACTGTACAAGGAAAGACACTCTCTGTGGGGGCAACAGCCAGCTTGGGGTGGTGGGAAAGAGGATAGAGGGCTGGGAGTTAGGGTCCCTGGCCTCGGCCCTGACCTGAGAAGTCACTTCCCTTTCCTGCTATGGTGACAGTACCTCAATTGTGAAAGGGAAGCATGGCCTGAAATGCTGGATGATGCCTTCAAGTTCTGATCGGTTACTAATTACTGGTCTTCAGAAGGCCTCTGTGGTCCAGAAGTGATAGCAGTAGAAGCAGGCCCTTTTTAAGTAAAGTATATATCTGCAGGTATGTCCAGAGGTATAAGAACAGCCTCACAAGGTGGTGCGCCTTCTCCTGCCAGTTACACAACAGATGTGCCATCTCGTAGGGACCTTGCGAAGGGCCTGTTTGGATTAAACAGATGACTCTTAATGGTGAAACTCAAGGTGCCGTGGTTGGTGGCGAGGAGCTTGTACAAGGGGAATGCACCGCAGAGGTGGAAGGCCCAGGGGGAAGCCTCCGAGGCAGGGATTCTCCTACAGAGTTTCCTAGGAGTATTCCCAGGATCAGCATTGGCAGAGGGCAGGGCAGGGCCCAGAACTGGGCAGAGGATGGATTGGGCTTTGGAGAACTCACAGCAAGGGCTCAGCGGACTCACAGAGAATTCTGATGCTGGGGTGACCTCTCCAAATTGCTCAAGCTGGATTCCCCCCCATTCCATATACTGATCAGTTATCCCTTGGGGCTGCCCTCAGAAGGATGCAGTTCCCGAAGTGAGCAGACCACAAAGGGTCATCGGCTGACCACCTTCTCAGACCTCGGAGGAATAAGTGCTTCAGGTCTCCAGGGGCTGTCTGGATGCAAAGCACAGCATGCACACAGGGCCACTTTCTGCAAACACTGGTTTTAACCAAGCCAGTGGCCACACACACTGCAGATGAGTTTTCACAATTTAGGTTGCCTACCAATCACAGAGGAGTTTGTTAAATAGGCACCTCGCTGGCCTCAGTCTGGATCTATTAACACGAAATTTGAGAGTATAGCCAACACACATATTTTTATAGCTTCCCAGGTGATTCATTGTGAGCTGTGGCAAGAAGTCACAGGATTTGGGGTAAAATGGAAGAGTTGGAGATACGGCATCAATCTTGAGTTCCAGAATGGCTCTGCTACTTACAAATGGAAAGAGATTTTCAGTGATTGCACCTCCCTGAGCCTTCTTTTAAATTTAATCTAGAGAAAAGAATAAAAACAGCAGAGAACTGGGAAAATTTCTGGGAAGATGGCGGCGTGAGCAGGGCAGCGGAAATCTCCTCCCAAAACCATATGTATTTATGAAAATACAACAAATAAAACTATTCCTAAAAGAGACCAGAAGATATAGGACAGCACCCAGCCTGCAGCTATACCTGAGAGGACTCAGCACCCCGTGAGGTGGGTAAGATGCAGAGCCGTGACCTGGTGGGACCCGAGCACTCCCCGACCCCAGCGCACCGGCGGGAGGAGAGGATTCAGAGCGGGGAGGCAGTGGAAGTACAGGCCTGCCACATAATCAGCCCTGGTGATCTGCGTCGGGAGCGCTGACACACATTGCACGGTGTATAGGAGAATGGAGAGACAGAGGGTGTAGGATCTGAGCCAGGGAACGCACCCGGGTCCTCGCAGCCAGCTCCCGGGGCAAAAGAAAAGTGTGCACATTTTTTTAGCGGTCTTAAAGGGACAGGGGCCCAACTGAGGAGCAGGATCGTCCCAGCACACTCAGCCCAGCAGGCTGGGAGTCCTGGGGAATTTCGGACATCATGGCTGACAACTGGGAAAAGTTGCCATACTGAGACTTCCCAAAGAGATCAACAGCCTCCCATTTGTTCCCGCCCTGGCTGGAGCTACAAAGGGCCCTGTGGAGCGGCGCGGCTATGGCTGCGGAATAGTGGAGCAACAGCGCCACCAACAGCATCCTCACAGAATCTAATCCCAGGGGGCGGGCCCTTTTTTCTCTTTTCTTTTCTTTCTTTTTCTTTCTTTTCTTTTTCTTTTTGTCTTCTTAAAAGTCTTAAAGAGTCCAGCTCACATACGTGGCACCTACCAGCGACCACTGCTATCGCCATGAAAAGACAGAGGAATATGGTACAGACAAAGATCATCCAGACCCAGGCAACACCTGAGAGGGAACCTGAAGGGATGGAAATGCACAATCTTCCTGAAAAAGAATTCAGAATAAAAGTCATAACCATGCTGATGGATCTACAGAGAAATATGCAACAGCTGAGGGAGGAAGTGAGGGAAGTCAGGAAAGACAATGCAGAAATGAGACAAGCCATCGACGGGCTTAGTAGCAGACTGGACAAGATGCAAGAGATTGTTAATGGAATAGAAATCAGAGGACAGGAATACAGAGAAGCTGAGGCAGAGAGAGATTAAAGGATCTCTAGGAATGAAAGAATATTAAGAGAACTGTGTGACGAATGCAAACGGAACAATATTCTCATTATAGGAGTACAAGAGGAAGAAGAGAGAGAAAAAGGGATAGAAAGTGTCTTTGAAGAAATAATTGCTGAAAACTTCCCCAAGCTGGGGAAGGAAATAGTCTCGCAGTCCATGGAAGCCCACAGATCTCCCAACACAAGGGACCCAAGGAAGACAACAACAAGACACATAATAATTAAAATGGCAAAGATCAAAGAGAAGGACAGAGTACTGAAGGCAGCTAGAGAGAGAAAAAAGGTCACCTAAAAAGGAAAACCCATCAGACTATCATCAGACTTCTCAATAGAAAACTTACAGGCCAGAAGAGAATGGCATGATATATTTAACGTAATGAAACAGAAGGGCCTCGAACCAAGAATATTGTTTCCAGCACGATTATCATTTAAATATGATGGAGGGATTAAACAATTTCCAGACAAACGAAAGCTGAGAGAGTTTGCTCTCATAAACCACCACTACAGGATATCTTAAATGGACTGCTCTAGATGGAAGCACACCCTAAGGCTAAAAAGATGTCACCAGAGAAAATAAAATCGTAGCAAAGAAAGCAGACCATCCAAATACTAACTAAAGGCAAAGAATAAAACACCTAGTATAGAAAGAATGGAGGAGGAGGAATAAAAAGGGAGAGAAATAAAGAAACATCAGACTGTGTTTACAATAACTTAACAAGAAAGTTAAGTTAGATTGTCAGATAGTAAAGAAGCAACCCTTGAACCCTTGGTAACCACGAATCTAAAGCCAGCAATGGCAATAAGTACATATCTATCAATAATCACGCTAAATGTAAATGGACTGAATGCACCAATCAAAAGACACAGAGTAATAGAATGGATAAAAAAGCAAGACCCATCTATATGCTGCTTACAAGAGACTCACCTCAAACCCAAAGATATAAACAGACTAAAAGTGAAGGGGTGGAAAAAGATATTTCATGCAAACAACAAGGAGATAAAAGCAGGTGTGGCAGTACTTGTATCAGACAAAATAGACTTCAAAACGAAGAAAGTAACAAGAGATAAAGAAGGATATTACATAATAATAAAGGGATCAGTCCAACAAGAGGATATAACCATTATAAATATATATGTACCCAACACAGGAGCACCAGAATATGTGAAATCAATACTAACAGAATTAAAGGAGGAAATACAAAGCAATGCATTCATTTTAGGAGACTTCAACACACTACTCACTCCAAAGGACAGATCAACCAGAGAGAAAATAAGTAAAGACACAGAGGCACTGAACAAAACACTAGAACAGATAGACCTAACAGACATCTACAGAACTCTACACCCAAAAGCAACAGGATACACATTCTTCTCAAGTGCACATGGAACATTTTCCAGAATAGACCACATACTAGGCCACCAAAAGAACCTCAGTAAATTCAAAAGTACTGAAATCCTACCAACCAACTTCTCAGATCATAAAGGTATAAAACTAGAATTAAATTTTAGAAAGAAAACCAAAAGGCTCGCTAATACATGGAGACTTAACAACATTCTACTAATTAATCAATGGGTTAACAACCAAATCAAAACAGAAATCAAAGAATATATGGAGACTAATGACGACAACAACACAAAGCCACAACTTCTGTGGGACGCAGCAAAGGCAGTTCTAAGAGGAAAGTATATTGCAATCCAGGCCTATTTAAAGAAGGAAGAACATTCCCAAATGAATAGTCTAAAGACACAATTACTGAAATTGGAAAAAGAAGAACAAATGAGGCCCAAAGTCACCAGAAGGAGGGACATAATAAAGATCAGAGAAGAAATAAATAAAATTGAGAAGAATAAAACAATAGAAAAAAAATCAATGAAACCAAGATGTGGTTCTTTGAAAAAATAAACAAAATAGATAAAACCCTAGCCAGACTCATCAAGAGAAAAAGAGAATCTACACACATAAACAGAATCAGAAGTGAGAAAGGAAAAATCACAACAGACCCATAGAAATACAAAGAATTATAAGAGGATATTATGAGAATCTATATGCTAACAAGCTGGAAAACATAGAAGAAATGGACAACTTCTTAGAAAAATACAACCTTCCAAGACTGACCAAACAAGAAACAGAAAAACTAAACAGACCAATCATCAGCAACGAAATTGAAGCTGTAATCAAAAAACTACCCAAGAACAAAAGCCCCGGACCTGATGGATTCACCTCTGAATTCTACCAGACACATAGAGAAGAAATAACACCCATTCTCCTTAAAGTTTTCCAAAAAATAGAAGAGGAGGGAATACTTCCAATCTCATTCTATGAAGCCAGTATCACTCTAATACCAAAACCGGGCAAAGACCTCAGCAACAAAGAAAATTACAGACCAATATCCCTGATGAATGTAGATGGAAAAATACTCAACAAAATATTAGCAAACCGAATTCAAAAATACATCAAGAGGATCATACACCATGATCAAGTGGGATTCATCCCAGAGATGCAAGGATGGTACAACATTCGAAAATCCATCAATATCATCCACCACATCAACAAAAAGAAGAACAAAAACCACATGATCATCTCCATAGATGCTGAAAAAGCATTTGACAAAATTCAGCATCCATTCCTGATTAAAACTCTCAACAAAATGGGTATAGAGGGCAAGTACTTCAACATCATAAAGGCCATATATGACAAACCCACAGCTAACATCATACTTAAGAGCGAGAAGCTGAAAGCTTTTCATCTAAGATCGAGAACAAGACAGGGATGCCCACTCTCTCCACTGTTATTCAGCATAGAACTGGAGGTCCTAGCCACGACAATCAGACAAAACAAAGACATACAAGGCATCCAGATTGGTAAAGAATAAGTCAAATTGTCACTATTTGCATATGACATGATACTGTACATTAAAAACCCTAAAGACTCCACTCCAAAACTACTAGAACTAATATCTGAATTCAGCAAAGTTGCAGGATACAAAATTAACACACAGAAATCTGTTGCTTTCTTATACACTACTGATGAACTAACAGAAAGAGAAATCAGAAAAATAATTCCATTCACAATTGCATAAAAAAGAATAAAATACCTAGGAATAAACCTAAGGAAGGAAGTGAAAGACCTATACTCTGAAAACTACAAGACACTCCTAAGAGAAATTAAAGAGGACACTAACAAATGGAAATGCATCCCATGCTCTTGGCTAGGAAGAATAAATATTGTCAAAATGGCTATACTACCTAAAGCAATCTACAGATTCAATGCAATCCCTATCAAAATACCAACAGCTTTCTTCAATGAACTGGAACAGATAATTCTAAAATTCATGTGGAACCACAAAAGACCCTAAATAGCCAAAGCAAACCTGAGAAGGAGGAATAAAACAGGGGGAATTACACTCCCTGACTTCAAGCTCTATTACAAAGCCACAGTAATCAAGACAATTTGGTATTGGCACAAAAACAGACCCACGGACCAGTAGAACAGAATAGAAAATCCAAACATTAACCCAACCATATACAGTCAATTAATATATGATAAAGGAGCCTTACATATACAATGGGGAGATGACAGCCTCTTCAACAGCTGGTGTTGGCAAAACTGGACAGCTACATGTAAGAGAATGAAACTGGACTACTGTCTAACCCCATGGACAAAAAGTCAACTCAAAATGGATCAAAGACCTGAATGTAAGTCATGAAACCATAACACTCTTAGAAAAAAACATAAGCAAAAATCTCTTGGACATAAACATGAGCAACTTCTTCATGAACATATCCCCCGGGCAAGGGAAACAAAAGCAAAAATGAACAAGTGGGACTATATCAAGCTGAAAAGCTTCTGTACAGCAAAGGACACCATCAGTAGAACAAAAAGACATCCTACAGTATAGGAGAATATATTCATAAATGATGTATCTGATAAGGGGTTAACATCCAAAATATATAAAGAACTCACGCACCTCAACAAACAAAAAGCAAATAATCCAATTAAGAAATGGGCAGAGGACATAAATAGACACTTCTCCAAAGAAGAAATTCAGATGGCCAACAGGCACAGGAAAAGATGCTCCACATTGCTAATCATCAGAGAAATGCAGATTAAACCCACAATGAGATATCACCTCACACCGTGAGGATGGCCAACATCCAAAACACAAGCAACAACAAATATTGGTGAAGATGTGGAGAAAAGGGAACCCTCCTACACTGCTGGTGGGAATGCAAATTAGTTCAACCATTGTGGAAAGCAGTATGGATGTTCCTCAGAAAACTCAAAATAGAAATACCACTTGACCCAGGAATCCCACTTCTACGAATTTACCCTAAGAATGCAGCAGCCCAATTTGAAAAAGACAGATGCACCCCTATGTTTATCGCAACACTATTTACAATAGCCAAGAAATGGAAGCAACCTAAGTGTCCATCAGTAGATGAATGGATAAAGAAGATTTGGTACATATACACAATTGAATATTATTCAGCCATAAGATGAAAACAAATCCTGCCATTTGCAACAACATGGATGGAGCTAGAGGGTATTATGCTCAGTGAAATAAGCCAAGCAGAAAAAGACAAGTATCAAATGATTTTACTCATATGTGGAGTATAAGAACAAATAAAAAAACCTGAAGGAACAAAACAGCAGCAGACTCACAGAACCTAAGAACGGACTAATAGTTACCAAAGGGAAAGGGACTGGGGAGGATGGGTGGAAAGGGAGGGACCAGGGTGAAAAGGGGGCATTACGATTAGCAGATGTAATGTTGGGGAGGCACGGGGAGGCCTGTACAACTCAGAGAAGCCAAGTAGTGATTCTATAGCATCTCACTACGTTGATGGACAGTGACTGTAATGGGGTTGGTGGGGGGGACCTGATGAAGGGGGTAGTTTAATAACCATAATATTGCACATGTAATTGTAGATTAATGATACCAAAATAAGTTATTAAAAAAACAGCAGAGAACTGTTGTAAAAAGTAGACCATATAATTTCATAACAGAGTTCTGTGGCGCTCTACACAAACGTTCAATATTTTCCCATAATTCAGTGGTTCCCATCCGTGAGTCTGAGAAGCAGTTAAAAAATGAAAACAGGAAAGAAAATGGAGTGTGTGATGAGGTTTTCCCCAGTCTACAGAGAAAGGGGAAATTTTATTAGGGAGCTTTACCTAAAGACAAAATCAATTTTTGGCGTCTCTTTTTACCTGGCACACAGTAATTGCTCATTTAATAGTAACTGCAGCTATTAGTTAAACAGGAAATATATTCAGTGGGGAAATCTTTAAGGACCATCTCATTTTGCTTTTTCCTCCAAGATTCAGTGATTGCCTTTAAATTAAAACAGAAGAGCTTATTATTTTAATAATATTTCTCTCCTTTACCCCAAGCATGTAAATGGATATGTCAGCACATGTCTTGCCTGATCCTTGTCTGAACATTCCTAATCACAGTGACCATGATCAGTGTAAATAATGTAAAATGCGAACATTTTCCCTCCCCGGTCGCACTCTTTCTGTGGCACTTCCCTTTTCTTTCCACCCTGCCCACTTCTCTCCTCTTACCCTCTTTGCTCTTCTTCACTCTCCAGTGATTAATGACACTTCTTCCCTCTTCTCTCCTTATCTTCACCTCTTATAATTACTTTTCCACATTAAAAAAAAAAGAGGTCACTCCCATCCACTGGGTTGGGAAATCAACCAGAACTCAGGACTGAAGTCTATTGTTAATTGTGCCAACTTTTAAACTAATTGATTCAACTCATATATATATATATGCATCACTGCATGAGTCAAGCACTAAGCTCATGATCTTGCTTCCAGATATTCACAGATTAATGAGGATGCTGAGCAGTGGGAGGGCTAAGCCACTGGAGGCAAAGGATGCTCTGGAAGCATAGTGCATGCATTGGCAGCTTCCATTCTCTAGCACGACTCATGGACAGGACTTCTCTGTCCTGTTTTTCCTTTCTCCTGGGGTCAGGAGTGGGAATTAAATAGCTCACTGGCCCATAACAGAAGGGTCAGGAGAGGAGACTTTTAAATAAACAAGCATGTAAAATAAAAATGAGCCAGAGATTTGAAACAATGACTGCATCCTGGAGGGTGGACTGTGGCTCCAGCTCAGAGGATGAGTTCCCATTTGTGTCCTGGCCCCTACAGCCTGGAGAGGCACAGTCAATACTGCATCCAGGGACATAGCTCTTAGGTGAGGAAAAGACTTTAGGGATTCACCAGCTCAAGGTGGTCTTTATGTTTCAGGACAAGAACATGAAGCCTTTAAAGAGCAAATGAATTACCTGAAGGTATAGATCCTGGACCCTTCTGACAATCCCAGCTAATTTCACTCCACATTGTATTTCTCTCTAGGGTCCCTCACACTTTGGATATTGATGGACACATACAATTCTTTTTGATAATAAAATCCTAGAGGTTAATTGCATATTTGAAGAGTAAGCTAAAGCTCTCCCCTTCATATGCTACCCCTCTAGCTCGAAAGCCCTGTATACCAACCCCTCTGCTCTCTTTATTCAAGACACATCACAAGTCCCATGGAAGAATTCCTTGAACACCAAAATGGAATTTTTTTCCTCCATATCACTCTTTTCACCATATGATAATGGCCAGTCTCTCTGCTGGCCTCAGGCTGTGAGCTACAGGTGAGCTGGGAACATTTTGTATTCAAATGTGTGCCCTATTTAGGGGGTGGGGGCACAAGGTGTTGATTAAAGAGATATCTACAGAATAAACAAATGCAAAAGTAAATTATGAATGAATTAAGGAATTGACACAATATGAATGAAGATCTATGCTAGAAGATGCTTGATCAAAAAAGAAAAATTCAGAACTCAGAATCAGTCTTAAAACTGTTGAGAAAGTATTGCTAAGCTAAACCTTTCAGCCATTCCAAATATAAAGCAAATGCTGGACCCTGGAATCCTCCAGTGATTACTCACCTTTGGAAGAATGCCAACCTTCATGTTAGCTAATAGAGCTGATTGCATTTAGATGGACTTTAATGGAGGAGCCTGAAGAGGTGAAAACATTCCTGACTATTTACTCTTAAGAAAAGTCAAAATTAAAATACAATTTTCACTGATATGTTGCTAAGACCAAATCTACTGGAAGCAGGCATTTAAGAATTCACTCTTTTATTTTAATTTGCTGGGAGGCAGTCTAGTGGAGGTAGTTGCACAGTGGAGAGTGAAAGTGGTAAGCCCTGTTAGTCACACAATGAAACAGCCATGAATCTGTTTCCTCTGAGCTCCCCCAAAGTCAGGTATCCATCCAGCTACCAACAGGGAGTCCCAGGTGCTTAGCTTTGTTTCTAGACAAGCACCATCCACAGGCTGCTGATGGGTACACTCTGACCTCTTCCCCAAAGGCAGGAAAATAAACTTTAATTCCTTGATCCCGAAGCATCACCTTTCTCCTTAAACTGTGCCATTGGGGAAAAAAAGCTTATGACTTCATAAAAAAATCACATGTCTCTGAAAGTAGGGTGTGTTGACAGTGGCAAGCTCCTATCTTCAGTTTTTGATATCTTGGGATGATGGCTTAAATATTAGTTTTAGGACATAAGAGAGAATTCAAAACTTGCTCAGAGCCATGCTTCATTAAGGTTTAATTTGAACAAAGTGTTGGTCGATACTGGAGCAGTAAACCACCCTACTCTAGGAAGGGTGGTCACCATCTCAGTGACATTGTTCTGGGGTCCCAGAGACCCGGCAGTGTTCTCTCTGGCTTCCAGCTGCTCAGTGGACAGGCACGGATCACAGCATGTACCATGATACATTAGGTGATCTGCTCCCATGGGCGTTTCTCCCAGAAGAGTGTGAAGTTCAAGAGCAGGAGGAAGACTGCTGAGTCATCTCTAGATCCTCAAGGTCTAACCCAGAGCCTGTAGAAGTGGATCCTTGAGAGGATGGACGGATGGGTAGATACAGTCATTCCTCTTTTCTTTAGACAAAACAAGGTGTAGTGGTAGAGAACAAGCTATGTGGATTGACATATTTAGGATTTAAAACCATGTTCTGCTGTATATCTGAGATTACAATTCTTCTGATTTTCATCTAAGTGGGAAGAAAAAAAACCTCTGGTTGGCAGATTACCAGGAGAACTGAAGAAAATGCTGTGGGTCATGCCCCTAAATTAATGCCTGACATATATTTGAAAAGAAAGAAAAAAAGATAGATAGAGAGAGAGAAGGATGGCAGGAAGGAAGGAAGGAAGGGAGGGAGGGAGGGAGGGAGGGAGGGAGGGAGGAAGAAAGGAAGGAAGGAAGGAAGGAAGGAAGGAAGGAAGGAAGAAAGGAAGGAAGGAAGGAAGGAAGAGAAAAATAAAGAGAGAAAGAAAGGAAGAAAGGTATTTGTAATTTTTTTTTCTAATTTTCAACAGCTTTTACCATCAGGACTCCACCATTACCTTACTTCCCCAAAAGGTCTCACTTACCAAACTATGGGATTTTGGGTGATTCACTTAACATTTCTGAGCCACATTGTCAAAAATGGGAAAGATGACCATCTATCTCCAGGGAGATATAAGGAACACATAGATTCTATAAAATTCTGTCAATTCAGTAAAATGCAATATGTGATTATGATGTATTGATTTGGTATTGATTTGCGTTGTCCAAGAAAAATCTATGTCCCTACTAACATGTGGTCTTGATAGAGTTTCTTGATCTCCTTCAGCAAACATGGGATTTATTAATAAGATAAGCTTTTATTAATTAACAAGGTAAATAAAAGTGAACAAGCATGGCAAACAATTACCAAAATGCTAAATGTGTAGGTTAATTGCTCCTTATACATGAAGAGCAACTGATATAAATATAAAGGGGTGGAGATAGAGTTAGGATTTACAGACACTTGCCAACTAGCCGGCAAAAAAAAGGAAAAAGATCTTTCTAGGTAAATGAATGAATGAATGAATGAATGAATGTATAAGTGGCAAAGATTTGGCCAAAATGAGACACAAAATGTGGGATGGTTAGCATAGTTGGAGAAGGAAAAAAGTTTTGAATGTTTATGATTGAACCAAATAGGTTCATGAGATCGACTTTTGTAGAAGCAGAAAGCCCCTAAAAAATAGTTCCCATACCAGCCTCCACCTCATCCTTGACTACCATCATCTCTACTTCTCCAGTTTCAAGCATGTGAAATATTATCTCCATTTAAGAGAGGAAACCCTAAAGGCCAGGGGGCTCATCTGTATGGGTTTCAGAGCCAGCACACTGGGAGGCAGTCTGGAATTTGCATCTCCCACCCACCACTGCAGTCTTCCTGTTATTTATCATTACCTTTGTCTCCTCCCCTGGACAATGTCATATGAAAAGCATGGGCCTTTCCATGCAGAACGTTTATATTTGTATCATAGGCCTGCTGCTTGCCAAGGGTACAGTCTTGGGCAAATCATAGAACTTCTTTGCAACTGAAACATGGGGGTTATGATAAGGGCTATCTTTGCATTATAAATGATTTGAGATCTAAGTCAAATTAAGCCTCACTGAGAGGGAAATTCATTGGCTCATGTAACCAAACAGAGGAGACAACCAGGGCCCCTGGAGCCTGGATCTCAGAGGCAGCTGGGTAAGTATGTCCATCCATCCACCATACCCACCTCTCTCCATGTTTCAGCTTCCATTCTATCACACTGTCTTCCTCTGAGGCTGGAACCTTGGATGTTAGAAACTCCAGGCTCACAGCTAGGCTTCATCAGCATGCAGCTCCTTTCCCCCCTGCTCCATTTTTTATTTAGAAAAACCCAGGACAGGGCACAGATTGGCCTGGCTGAGGTCACATGCTACCCACTGGACCCAGAGATGAGATAACAGATCAGTCCATCATAGCAGATACTGGTAAATTCAAAATCCATTCCCTTCCTGATTCTTGCTTCCTGACAAAGACTGCCTCTTATGAAACCAAATAAAAATGTTAACTCTGATCTTCCCAGAATCCCTCGCAGTTGGGGTTATCCAGATGACTTGTTTCTGGGTAGTGATGAATAAGGAAAACTAGTAGAATCTCCTAGACAAGATTTTTTTCCCAGATAAAAGGAGAGACATGAGAGAGAAGATGATGGGAGAGAAAAAGAGGGAGAGGGAGATAGAGGCTCAGAGCTGCTGCAGCCACTTTAGGAGCATGAGGGGACATCTGTCTACATGCCGTGTATAGCACAGTAGAAAGGTGGGAACAGGCAGAGTCCTTTATAAGCAGCTGAATCAGCCCTGGAACTGCCTCCTTCCAGGTTTTTGTTAGATGAGAGAATTCTCATTACAAGAGAAACATAAATCCCTGATGTATAAGCATCTGTTAGTTTGGGCTCTCTCCCTCTGCTACATTCATTTCTCCCTGTCCCGTTCCTTCCCCTGCCATTGAGGTGGGACTACAGGGGCCAGTCGTGTGCAGAGCCTATGCTGCGGTGTGCACAGGATAGTGCGTCCCTGGCTCCCCAGCTACAGCCACGCTGCTGGTGCGGGGCACAGATGAAGGGGCCAGGCAGGGAAACTACAGCTCTCTGGCCGTGCGCGAGTTCAGCCCATGCTGCCTGGGGCAACACCAAAGATGTGCGTCCTTAGTTTTTCCTTTGACACTGGAAACTATCCTCTGGGTATCCCCTAGTTCATGAGGACTGATGCAGCCAATGTGCCAAGTCAGCCCTTGGTATTTCTTAGTTGTCTCATTGGGGTGACAAACTTCTCTGATGTTACTTACCTCAAAGACAAAATGGGGAAATTGAGATGTTGCCATTTTCTCTGAGTCTTGCTTTCATCATCCTCTAAATGGAAAAGAAAAGAATACCTAGTTTGGTCATCTTTAAAATTAGCTTAACTTCTAAATATTGTAATTTCACTATCTTTAAAATGAGGAAAAACTTGCTACTTCATAAAATTTTTCTGAGAATTAATGAGGTATGTGAGGGAAAGATTTTTATAAACCCAACTTACAAATGTTAATGTTCATGACAATTGCTGTGACCAATAAAAATGGTGGGAGAAATTTGATCACTGGTCTACCCTACGTGGCATGATTTCAGCATCTGTCAGGAGGGACCTGAGCTAAGAAGACTTTAAAGCACATACCTGCTTCCTAGAAAAATCTTTTAATGCATGGTATATTTGTCCAAAAACCCACACCCTGTGACTTTGGTGGAATGGAAATAGGAGAACTATACAATTGATGTTTAAATAGAAGAAATTATTAATATTTCAGGGTATAAAAACAATAAAGAATGGCTGATTACAGTGCAGGTTTAGCTCATCAGTGTCCAAAAAGAGAGGAAAGAAAATCAGTGTGTCTGTATGTTAAAGGTTAAAACACTCCAGTAGGTAAAAAACGGGAAGGGCATTTAGCAAATGTTTCTCTTTTGTCCTTCTAGTTTTAAATCTTCTTTTTGGTTACTTTCATTAAAAAGTTTGGTTTTTTTCCTCTCTAGCTGGGACCAGGACATAAGCATATTGGGCTCACCTAGGTCCCCAGTGTGAAAACAGCAGGAGGAGGTGACCAATATTTTCAGTAGGAGAAAGTGGCTGTGAGCTGAGGCTGTGAAATGATGAGAAAAATGACAAAATTGAGGACGATGCCTTTGCAGAGCCTTGCACAGAGTAAGCTCTCAGTTTTTGTTTGTCGTTATTGTTGCTTTAGTATTATTTACTAAAGGTGTCATGGTTTAGTAGACTATGCAGAGCAAGCAACCAACTTTAAAAATTGAAGGGTAAGAATTCAATGAATTGCTGGGTTTTTTTCACTGTTTCTTAAGTGAGCCAACCGCTCAGTTTTGTGATAAAAATATGAATCCAAGCAGAAATTGGAAACCTGGATTTTTCCCATCACTGTAGATAAAAAGGGGAGGCATTTGGCCATTTTCTAATCCTGGCCTTCTTTCCTTAGAGAGAAAGGAAAAGAGAGAAATTTAAAGACCATCCTTAGAAGAGAAGAAAATGTGCAAAATCCTTGCTAAATGTTAGTTATTAGAGCTGGACAAATTTCCACTATTAGATAATGTAATTATTCCCCACACTATGTTTAATCATCAGGTGTTCTGGTAAACTGACATTTTTATTCCTCTTTTAAATATTGAAAATTAATTGAAGAAAACAGCATTCTAAAAAGTGGATAATTAAACAAATATGCTAGGAAACAAGGCCATGTGCAATTTTGTTTTATGTGTAAATTATATATAGACCCAAAGGGGATGCAGTCTTATTATACAGTTTGCTCCTCCATTAGCATTTCAATAGAGAGACTTTTCCTCCAGATTTTGAGGAATACTATGGAACAAGCAGCACCTGCCAGAGGTGCATGAAAAAGAAGACTCTTAAAAGTTTGTCTGCTTCCTGGAAAGAAAAACCAGAATTTTTCATGTTTATTGCACGTTCATAGCTTTCTGCTAACTAGGAAAAGTGAATCCTTGCTTGGATTGGGGAACTAATTCCACACAGCAACGCAGGATCATAGAGGTGGGTCATTTCACAGCTGGGAGAGAACATTGAGCATGTGTGGTTAGATACTCTTGTTTGAGTTACGATAAAACTGTACATAGTCCAAGAAGCAAAGACTGGCCTCTGGTCATATAACTGGACACTCCATGTGTCCCATTTTATCTTTTTCCTGTTCTCTGTTCAGGTAAGTGTAGGTAGATACATAGAGAATATAAATTGGTTGTGATTAATAATAATTCACCAACTTTACTGGACATTTTATGTTGTTCCAAGGAATGAACTGGATTCAAAATCGAAACAGAGGGATTCCTGCTATCAGGAAGAAGCGCATGGCTTCCCAATCCCGGGTAGCTGCTGCATTTCCTCTGAGGGTCCCCCTCCTGCTCTCAGCGTCCTCAAAACTGCTCTGGTGTCACCGCAGCTGTTGCCACCATCAGAATTGCTTCTTCTGAGTCTTTGAGGCTCCCTTGATATCCAGTTTTCTTCTTTGACATGCAGATATTATTAAAGAAAGTCACTTACAAATCTCATGCTTTAGTGGGGATTTAGCTGAGAAGAGAGATTAGAATGGCTTAACCATCTACCATGGTCAGCAACTCAATATTGTGCACTGCTGTACCCTGGAATTGCTTGGTGAGAAGGCCGCCATTAGAATCTAAGACCCATGCCCCTCCCTTGGTCAGTGTTACTTGTTTTGTACTTTTCTCCATGTAGCCACCTTGCATGGCACTACTATGTTTGACTAAATATTATGGAGGAAGGAAAGGAATTTCCCAAACATTGAGTGCTTACTAATGCTGATACTGGGGTTCTTGTTCACAGAGCTGAAGAATGAATTTCTCAAACACTCAAGGTAGGAGAGCAAGGGAGAGGCTTTTATTTACAGAAACAGTGAGAGGACAGAGCTCACGCCAGGAGGGGACAAGAGACCCTGTGATGGTGCCGTTGTCTAGGGGTTTTATGCGCGGTTGAGGATTTTCAGGGATGGGGGTAAAGGGCTGTGGACTTTTTGTAAGACCGCCTGCCCTGGCCCCAAGGTGGGCTGAGTTGTCTACTTGCGTGGGCTGTTTATAGTTGGGATTGCTTACCAAATTAGTCTTTTGCCTAGGTTGCAGATTACTTGATTAGAATTACAGAATGAAAAACAGCAGATAGGTATAGTTAAAAATAAGCTGGGCCTTTTAGCAGGCCAAGGCAAATGGTACAGTGTCATGATCTAATTGATACAGTGAAGTCACGGGTTATGCGGAGATATTCTTCTTTATTTGTGGAACACTCAAATATTCCAGGCCAAGTTGTTCCTGGCCTTTTGAGCTTTAACTGATCTCACTGAAGATGTCTGTATTCCTAGTCTGGTGTCTTTACACTAGAAAATTAGTGTGACTCTGACTTTGCATAATGCTTAACACAGAGTTTCCACAGGGACTCCTTTGTACATTTGTTACATTGTTTTGACTGTAATTATCTTGCTTTTTGCTTTTTTTCCAGAGGCCCTCACCCTACTCTGCCTAAGCCCACGGTCCCTGTCTCAGTGCTACATAAAACACTGCAGACCAACCCTGAGATTCATTTTACTTCAAATTATGTCATTTTACATAGAGTATGTAAATTGATTGTGATTAATAATAATTCACCGACTTTACTTCAAATATGTATTTTAATAATACTATTTGAATGAATAATTCACCAACTTTACTTCAGTTATGTATTTTAGTAATACTGTTTAAGTGAAGCTCTTAATTTCTCTCTGGTTCGTGCCGTCAGGACTCAGGATGAGCCAAGAGGGCAAGGTCGAGAGGCTCTAGATGAAGTTGGAAGGTTGCCCGGGGCAGGCAGAGAATGAGTTTTTCCAGGTCAGACCGAGGTAGCTATAAACTGATGTGGATTCACACTGAAGATGTGGCGGAAAGCTGAAGTGGTGCTGGGGTTTGTTGGGATCCTTGTGATCAGGAAGGGCACCAAGATCAAGAGCTGAGTGGCTCGTAGCACAAAGAGGATGTGTCCGCTGGATGGGTCCAAGAGGCTCAAGTCAAGAGTCCTGAGGGCACCTCCATTCTTGTGTCCCAGTATGATGGGGTATGGCTTGAGGATGGACATGGTGGCTTCATAGCTGATCAGACAATTTCAGCCACTGCACTAGATGGTCCACAGACAGACAGAAAGCATCTAAGCTTAAATAGGAGGCCTGGATTGTCGACATTTGGGTCTCTTGGCTCAGCTGGACCATAGGGTCCCTTGAGGAGATGTAAATAGCAAAAATGCAGTTTAGTAGGAAATAGCAAGACAAGGCAATTGTAAAGGAATTGGGTTTCAAACATTTCAAGACATCTATAAGCACTCTCATAAAAGAGCAGGCTTCTACTGCACTTCCTACCGAGTTATTCAGATGGGAGATCTGCTTTGAAATTTCTTTGCAAATTATTGGAACCCTAATGCACAGCTTGAACCCCAAAGCAGCAGATGTTTTGAAATAGTGTAAATGCACAAAGAATGCCTTTCAAGAATGCAATAAAATGTTGGGAGAGGGGTTAAGAATAACACTGCTAAAAAGGCACACAACACATGTTACTCAGGTACAGCTACCATTTATAGACTCATGCACAAAAGAATCCATTGTCATTGCTAAGCTATATCAGGTCCATTTCCTAATTTTCCCATAATATAACATTCAATTTATTTTACTACCCACATCACAGATAATTCATGGAGAGAGTCTTGAAAATTTGATATGATTCATTTCATTCCCAAGTAACATAAGTCCTTCCCACACTTTTACATTCAATTTATTTTACTATCTATATCACAGATAGTGGTGGATAGAACCTTGAAAACGCAATTTAATTCTAAAGGTAGCGAACATGAAATTAGAAATGAATAACAATACAGTTACACATTTATTCAACAAACATTTATGGAGTATTTATTTCTCTTGTTCCCCACAACATGGTATCGCAAGGATTAGAAATGAATTTGAGCTAGATTTCATATAAGACCCTTTACTTTGGAAGGGATGATGGAGGATATATAAAAGGTGAATATGGGTTAAAAATCTATATCTGAAAACCGTGATGTGTTAGGCATTTTCAACAATTCATCTTTATATGATCTCGAAAAGACAGATATTATCATGCCCATTTTTCTGATGAGAATCCTAAGTTGACTTAGGTTCACTAAGTACCCAGTGTCACATTAAGTGGCAAAACCATGGTTTAAGCCATATCAGTGTGATGCAAGGTCCACAATCTTTTAATCATACCACAGTACTTTCCAATGAGCTATGGACCAAGTTAGAAATTGGTCAATGTTGAAGACAAAGGGGTAAAGAACTGGGGAAGTGTGGGCAGATCCAGGGCACAGGGAGGAGAAACTGCTTCTATTTGGACCAGCAAGGAAAGCAGCATGGAGGGGAAGGCATTGGTATCTGAGTCAGGTCTTAAAATATGGTGGATTGGGATGGGTATGTGTGTGTCTACATGTGTGTGTCTGTCTCGGCCAGTCGCTTTTGTATGCATGAATGATTGAGTCCTTCATCCTAAAAACTGAACCAATATGTAGCTTTTTCCATGGAAAACATCCTTCCTGCTTTCTAAGCTTTTTATCACACTATGCAATATCTTTCTGGAACTTTTCTAGACATTTGAGATGCCCTTCATCTTCGGAAATAATTTAGGAAAAGTACCTACAAAGATGAGGAAGGTCGGAAGCAAAAACAGATCACTTTAGAAAATGAAAATATCTCCATGCTGCTCACGTGGGCAATGAACCTTGACAACGGTTCGATGTGCAGTCTACTCTGAGAAGTCATTTGGGTCCCTGCAGTCAAAAGGGCTGTAGCCCACATGTTACTACAAAAATACAGATGACAGGGGTAAAACCCGAGGGGACTTAGTGCTGGGGGAGATTTGGTCACAACTCTTAATTTCCAATGACAAACTCAGAGAGATGAATGCACTTCCTCGTGGTCACAGAGCAAATAGGCTAGTTTGTTGTGACCTAAAGCTGGCAATCTCAGTCAGTCCATTATAAACTTTTAAAAAAGTTTTGAGATAATATTTATGAAAAAGGAAAGTAAAACAAAAATATCCATTGATATTGGAAGGGCTTTGATTCCACTATTTGCTTTAGAAATTTTGGTCTGTTTAAATCTAAGTGTCCCTATTTGTAAGAATAGGGGATTGGGTCAAACAATCTATAAAATCCTTCTCATGAAACAAAATGCTGAAATCTATGACCCATTAGTAAATAACAAGTGCTTCATAAAAATGTGATAACTATGGGAGAGTTCATATTTCTAAAATACTTTTATCTTGATTTCTTTGGACTAATTATTTAACAGAGATAATAATCAGGTAGCAATACAAAACCTACACTCAGTAGAGCTCTGAATGAATTATAACCAACTTCCAAAAAGTGTGATAGTGTTGGTGTGTTATGAGTGTGTGTGTGTGTCTGTGTGTGTGTGTGCCATCATGAGTGTCAGAGAAGTTAGGTCACAGTGTTGGTGTTAATTATTGGAGCACTTATGCAGCTTTCAACTAAGCCTCAGTTTCCTACACGGCAAAGTAAGTCCTCTCTATCTAGATGAGCAACACCCCAATAATAATGGTGACAGGACAGCAGCTAACATCCAATGACTGCACGTTCTGTTTACAACTCTGTGCCCGTCACTTTGCACACGTATATGTGATCCCCAGCATAACCTTAGGAAATAGGTTGTGTCTTCACATGGACTTTCCTCAGCAAGCAGACACAGAGACATTAAGTAAAAGTCAACCTGTGAGATTCTAGGCTTTGAACTCACCCACATCTGCCTTATTTTCAAGTGTGAACATGCATACAACACTCCGTTCTGCCTTCCAAGATGAGTAAGAGATGCAGCGACTCACCATAAACTGTTCGGCGCCCTACATTCATCAATAATAATTATTAATTATTTGATCAGAGATCCCCAGATGGCTGGTCATGGGTACTTCTGGGTCCTCCCAAAGATTTTGGTTGACCTTCAAAATGTTGTTTGGGGCTTTTACAGGAGACTACATTTAAAATTTCTTGAAAAATTAGAAAAACCATGTAACCTGGAATCCCATAGATTTCCAACATCTATCTTTTGACAATCTCCTTTTGACCTGGAATGGATTCATAGCTTTACTCCTGGCCCTGCCTGACCAAAAGCCTCATCCATGTTACCCACCTGGCCTGTAGACCACTGAATTTCTATCCTCTAACATGTAGAGTTCGAGGTCCCTTTCTTCAAACTGCTAATATGTCATGGCCAAGACAGATGACATAGATAGATCTTAATGTTCACAGAAAGAATGATAGAAATGAGAAGAAAAGGCAAGGATCATACCAAACAGCATCATGACCCCTCTCTAGAGCTCCATGATGGAGCCTGCCCTATCAGCGAACAGAAATTTATAACCTACCCCCAATACAGACACATACACGATAGCAAACACAGGGTAGAGTTTCTGTAAAATCATCCTGAATCTGAATTCATAGTAATATGAAGTCAACAGAATACCTGCTTTGGCTTATTTGTTCTCCCTCCCTCCCTTCCTCCCTCCCTCCCTCCCTCCCTCCCTTCCTCCCACACTCCCACACTCCCTCCCTCCCACACTCCCACACTCTCTCCCTCCCTCCCTCTCACATTCCCTCCCTCCCTCCCTCCTTCCCACACTCCCTCCCTCACTCCTTCCCCATCCCTCCCTCCCTCCCACACTCCCTCCCTCCTCCCTCCCTCTCACACTCCCTCCCTCCCTCTCTCCCTCCTTCCTCCCTCTCCTCCCTCCCACCTCCCTCCTCCCACCTCCCTCCCTCCCTCCCCCTCCCTCCCTCCTCCTCCACACTCCCTCCCTCCCTCCCTCCCTCCACTCCCTCCCTCTCTCCCTCCTTCCCTCCCTCCTTCCCACACTCCCTCCCTCCCTCCCTCCCTCTCACCTCCCTCCTCCCTCCCTCCCTCCTACCCACACTCCCACCCTCCTTCCCACACTCCCTCCCTCTCTCCCACACTCCCTCTCACACTCCCTCCTCCCTCCCTCCCTCCCTTCCTTCCTCCCTCCCTCCCACACTCTCTCCCACACTCCCTCCCTCCCTTCCTTCCTTCTTTCCATCCTTTGCCTCTTTTCCTCTTTCCTTCCTTCCCACCTCCCTACCTTCCTTTGCAGAAGATGAAAACTCCTTGGTCTTTAAATTTATGGCTGCTTTTTCTCCAGTCCAGGAAAATTTGAGGATTGCCTGGGGCTCTCTGGGACAGAAAGATGCAATGTTGACTTTAATGAGCAGATGGTATCTGGAGGAAGAAAAAAAAACCTATCAAGTTTTTAAGTGCTGGAGTTTGGTGGGGTATTTGCCTGTGGGGTGTCTGGGAGCCTGGACAGGGGAACATGTTTTGACCTTATGGGAAGGGTGGGGGGATGATTTCTCAGCCCTCCAAAATGGTCTGGCTTAGGGAATGGGGTCAAATTTGAGGTGACATACATTTTTGTCATTGGCCAAATATTGTAATAAAACAATCACATTTTCAGAACAAGTTATACTACTGAACTCAGCAGCAGAGATAAGAATGTCCTAACTGAATATAAATATTCATAGTGCTCTTGGCATTTCTTTCAGGAAGATAAAGAATTGAAGTCTTTTTGCAAATGGTACTGATTACAGATAAAGATAGATATACATATACATATAAAATATATGTGTGAGTGTACATATATATATATATATATATATATATATATATATACACACACACATACACAGTATTTTTTGCTCATTATTACTTGTATCACTGTAAGTCACTTGCTAGCTGTCTGAGTGCAGGAGAAAGTTGTATAACTGCCCCTAGCCCTAGTCTCAGCCTCTTTCTCTGTAAAATCAGGATGATAACTTACAATTGCAGAGGTGGGTGAGTAGGAAAGTGACAGAAAGTCCTGGGCCTGCATCTTGGACCACTCAGTATATTACCACTTTACTTGCCAGGCGTTTGGGAGCATCTTTATGGCAGTGTCCCTGCGTCTGTTTCCCCAAGTGTAAGCAGAAAGAATGCACTTTCTATCACAGAAAGAATGAGTTTTTGGTGTGTACTTGTTGAATACAACTTGAACAGAATTCTGCCTTTGAATTCCATCTACAGAATTACAGAAAGGCCCTATTTACTGACATTTGATCTGCCAAGAGTGTCTGCTTGGGCTAAGGGTCTCCATGCTCTACTGATACATCTGAAACTCTTCCAGGGAGATCTCTAAAGTATAGTTAAACTGTTTCCAAACACAGTGTCATCTTTAGATACTCCATGAATAAGACAGTTCTTCCTCAGTTGCACTTTCTCTCCTTCCCCATCAGGAATAGCAAGCGTTCTCTTGGATCTTGTGGCTTCCAGAAAATCGAGTATGTGAATCTTAACAAAAAGTTTAGGGAAACCTGGTCTGATAGTCACATGGCAGAGCTTCAGAGTCAAACTACTGAGAATCCCTTTCCCTAGAATTCTTGGGTTATGGCTCTTACATTGCTCATTCTCATTTGTATTCTTCATCCCTTCTACCAGCCCTCTTTTGGGGTTGCATTGTGCCACAGAGCTTTCTCTCCTCAAGCCCCAATTATTTCATGTCATCACCCTTGATAAAATCAACAACTTTCCCGACCCAGCTATATCCTGCTCTGTCTTCTGTCTTTCGAAAGTGAGGTCCCTGAGCATGACCCCATGATGCAGGACTATCGTTATGAATACAGTAAACTCTCTTGTTAAAGATAATGTAGCGAGGACCTCTCTTCTATTTACTAAACAGCACCACGCTGCCTCCTTTTAAAATCTACTTTTCATAGTTTTCTGCCTCCTTTACTTCCTGACGATGCCTTACAACCACCAGTGTTCCCACTTGCTTGTCTACGTATAATACTTTTTCTATTTTCCTATTTTTAAAATTTCCCTGGGCTTGGAAGTGAGAAACCCAAGAAGGGAAGAGCTACGTTTGCAAAGACATCAGTGGACTAGAATGAGCAAGCTTATTCGGACACCTACCAG
Source organism: Smutsia gigantea (assembly GCA_032199065.1). NCBI lineage: Eukaryota > Metazoa > Chordata > Mammalia > Pholidota > Manidae > Smutsia > Smutsia gigantea. Next base: position 90,015 of record JAVSCE010009310.1, read on the forward strand.
TTGCATGACTAGTCAAATGACCTCCACTCTCAGGCCTCATGTCTTTGGTTTAACTGGAAAAATCCGTCGAGTCCCCCTTTTAGCCTTGCTGCTTACAATGCTCTAGTCCAGTGGCTAAAATGCCACCACAGTTGGAGGACCCCGATCTTCCCTCCCCTGCCTGTATCACAGCATCTATCTTGCATGTGCAGGCTCATCTTCTGCTCTCTGTACCATGGATACTACTAATAGATTAAGGGTGAGTACCTGAAGCCATGCATTTTATGCCTATTACCTTCCTGAACCCTCAGAGTGAGGCAGGAATGTTGGCATTGGTGTTATTTTGCAGATAAGCACATCAGAGCTCAGGAGGTTAAATGACTTGCTTGTTGAGGTTTCTTTGCTAGGAAGCGACTCAATCCCATATTTCTGGCACCCAAACTATGATTCAGTCCTCTGTACTAGACGTTCTCTCTGAGAATAAGACAGGTTTTCAGAGAGCAGAGCAATGGGTCATCGAGTATAACTCTTCCAACCCCAGAAGGCAGCCAGTAACTCGGGACATTGATTACCTTTGGCAGACTGTCACATTTGAGACAAAGCAAAGATTCAGATATTGAGGTAAGACACAGTTGTCCTCTATACCTGTGAGCTGAATGCTTGGGGACCGGGATCTGCTTCATGTTTCAGAGATCTCGCTCACTGTCTTCCTGCAGAGCACTAGTGATAATGTATTTAAGAGATGCTGGACTGATCAGGTGAGAATTTATGTAAGACGAAACCATTCGGTGGCCTAATTAAATCAGGGCACTTAACTCATTAGCCTTCTGCTCCGGGGACTCATAAATATGAACCTGGTGCTGCTAATCACAAAAGAAGTCAAGTTCAGCATTTCCCCCCTTTCTGGAGATATGAGAGAGAACAGGAAAAGGGAGTAACAAGCCCAGAGAAAGGATGACTGACAACATCCCTGGGATATGTTGAGAACTCGGAGCCTTAACTGTGGGTCAGGTTACGTGTGGGAGGGGGAATGACTTTGGTGCCTAAAAGGAACCCTAGGACGTCATTTGGCCATCTCCCAAGGATGCTCATGTGGGATGACCACATCTAAGCCATCACAGAAACCCTTGTCTGTCGGGTGACATCTTGTCATAGCATTTGGGAATACATGTGGTGTCTCACAGCTATGAGACAGGGTTGGAATTTTTGTGGCGGAGCTTCGTGTCTCTGCTTATACGTGAAGTGTATGCACTGCCTCCCGGTTGCTCTGACTCACTTATCTTGCCTGGTGGGCTTCTGAGATGAGTGGCATTTCCATTCCTTTACTTGTATCACCAAAGGAGCTCATAAACTCATGCCTCTACCTCTAGAGAAATATCTCACCGTTCCTTCCCCACAAGAGCTAACAGATTCATTTTTTTGTGAATAGAAATCATGATGCCATCTCTCATCCTGAAACCCTTCGGTAGCCTCCCAGCACCTTCAAGATCAAGCTCAGATTCATTAATATCCCCAACCAAGACATCCCTTAAGTCCCACCTCCCATTCCCACCATCTCTAGTCCTCCCCTCCCAGGCAGGATATGCTGCTCACAAAGAGTATGGAAGACTTGCATTTTTCCAAACATTCCAAACACTTGTCCACAAATCTATGGGCTGGCATACCCTGTTTTGCTTAGGATGCTGTTCCTTTTCACTTGGGAATATTCCTTCATATCTACCATTTGATAGCCAAGACATCACCTTCTCTATCAAGGTCTCTGATATCTTCAGGCTCCAAAAACCATGACTTGTTCAGGCTTCTAAATGCTTCATAAAACCCTTCTCTCACTCCTGGAAACTCACCTCTTTACATATCTGTCTTCCCCACTAGACTCTCACTTCCTTAAAGTCAGGAGCCACATGCTAATAATCATGATAAACATTTTGGTGTGATAAGGTTGGGTAGCCCTGACTGGTGCCCAGCAGCTCTCTGTGGTGGAGTGATACTAGCTGGTGTTCTGTTATCCTGCATGGAGACTGAGCTGACAGGCAGAGCAGACATGGAGCCCACAGAGGCCGCTGAAAAGGAGAGAGTAGCAAAGAGACGTCGGCACTAAGAGAGGAAATCTGGGCCGAGGACTAAAGATTCAAAGCAGGGTTTTATGGCGTTTTGCCACATGGTGTTTAATGAAAAGCATTTCTATAAAAATCTTCCCATGACACTTTTAGTAAAGTAGCCATGTCTTTTTAATGTATGGTACACTGGCTGTTCTCAGGAGGCTGCAGCAAGCATTTTCATATGATTTTAGGTCCACCTTGGGATCCCCACAACTATATCACTCTTACCACCATGGCCCTGCTTGCTCGGCTTTAGGGGACCCTCATGTGTCAGTACCTTTCCTGAACTTTCCTGGCACAGTTTCATTTAAAGCTTACAACAGCCCCTGGAAGAATTCTATTATGAATATACCTCTTATGTGAGAAAATGCTGAAATGAACCCAGGAGAAAAGATGCTCCCAAATTACATGTTGAATGGGAAACCAAGACTTGAAACCAGGTCACAGTGGGAACAAACCCCATACTGTTAGTCTGTTCTTCCAGGTTCCACCTTAGAACAGGATCATGATGCAATTGCCTTCTTGAAATCAGTAGTCCGAGGGTGGCAGGAGAAGTGATTACGGGCTGTCTGGGGTTGGAGCAGAGAGGAGGAGGACCCACTGGGGGTCTGGGACGTTCAGCGTGTATTGGAGGCATGCTTCCACTTCCCGGTGGAGGCAGGGACTTAACCAAGCTCCTGTTGAGATTTCTGATGCTGCAGTAACAACCTGCTGGGGTTTTGATATTTTTTTCCCATTTTTTTCTTTTGGGAAAATGTGTAGAAAGTGACAGAGAGCCATCTCTGTGAATGCCCGAGAGCCCACACCAGCCCGCATAAGGGAGAGAGGTGGAGGGATGCAGCCATGTTTGAAATGTGTTTTTGTTCTAATCTAAATAGGATGAAAGGCAGTCTGCAACAGTTTTCATTGAGGAAACAGGAAGTAGCAGAGAATAGAAGTTATCTACTTAGTAATACAGTGGCTTGTAGCAATTCAGCAAATAAAATCTGTTATGTATAGACACACTTCCGAGTTCCTGTACCTTTTTATAGAGCAATGAGCGAAAGGCCCTTAACCATAGCTCACAAGCCAGTGGGTTTGGACGTTACCTGGTCTTCCCCTGTGCCTCTGCGGCCTGTTGTAAATGTGGCCCTTGATACCGTATCTGACATACCTGAGCCTCAGAGTCCACCTATACATGAGAACTCTTAGTTCCAACTCCGGAGTGTTCGTCAGGTTATAGGCAATGATACATGCAGATGCTTTCAGGAGAACATCATCATATGGTCCAATCCTTCCACTTTGCAGATGCTGGTTTAAGCCAAGCACCCAGAGGGGAGGGTGCTCACCTGAGGTCCCATGGTGCTCTTATGCTGGCCCCAGAGCTGCCAAAACAGAAGCCCCTCCCCTCCAACCTGTGGCTCCATCAAGGTCTGTGTCTTGCCATCCAAGGACACTTGTCCACATTGCCTCAAAGCCAGTTACACACTAGACGATTAGTCACACATCAGACCTGGGGCCAACACAAAAACAGAACCTCTGAACCCTGGGCTCTCCAGCGGTCACTAGTGGCGAAGGAGCATTTGAAATGTGGCCAGCCTCAACTGAGATATGCTGTCAGTATAAAATGCACACTAGAGTTTGAATACTTAGCACACGGACAAGAAAGGGAAATATCTCATTAATAATTTTCTATGGTTTACCCTGAAATCATATTTTGGTTACATTGCACTAAATAACATACATTATCAGATAATTTCACTTGTTGCATTTCATGTTCTTTTAAAACGTGGTGAATAGACAGTGTAAAATGACATATGGGTCCCTCACGACATTTATACTGGACTCACTGCTACAATCCGTATTTTTCTCTCTCTTCAGTCTTATTAGGAAGAGTACTCCGTCCTGTGTTTCCCTTCTGTCACGTCTCCCTGTCTCAGTTCACCCTACGTCTAGCTTCTGTAGGAACAGTAAAAACGGCTTGCCTAAAGAGTCAGGGTGTTTGTGAAAATCTCCGTTCTCAGGGGTTCCCAGTTTCTTGCCCAGCACCCCTGTGCACACGTCAGGCTGTTCCCCCACCACTGTCCATCACTGGGGCAGACAGGCGGTTCTCCTGGGTGAGCAGTCATTCCACAGCCAAATTCAGGGGCGTGAGAAGTCACGTTCTAAACGCAGAGCCATTCCGCTCCCTCCGGTTCCTCTGAAGAAGGGGGTTCCCTGCCTCTCTCCCTCACTATTTGTTCTCAAACATACACAAAGCTTTACATAATTATTGCACATAACTTGATGAGTTTGGAGATGACTACACACCTGTGAAAACTTCACCACCATCGATTCCATAAACCTATCCATCACCTCCAAAAGTTCCGTCCTTCCCTTTACCTATTATTTTCATTACTATCATTTGTCATATGGCACGTCACATACAATCCACCCTCTTAGCAGATTTTTAAGCATATAACACAGTATTGTTAACTATAGACACTATGCTGTACAGCAGACCTCTAAAGCTTATTCGTCTTGCATAACTGACACTTTGAACCCTTTAACAAACACCTCCTTGTTTCCTCCTCCCCCATCCTAAGGGGTCAAGAAAGCTCCCTAATGATGGCTGAGTATGAAGATGAATAGGATTTAGCTATGGCTTATTAGTAGTACTATATCACCATCACACCATCATCATTTTAATGGTAGAAGCAGTAACTGAAAAGGCATGAGTTTGAGCAAGAGTGTGTCAAATCTAGAGGACCAAAAACATTTTGATAATGTTGGTTGGCCAAGGGCATGGGAAAGAAAAGCAAGAGATGGAGGATGTGTGGCAGGTCCAAGCCAACTCATAAACCAAGCTTAGTGCTTCAGCCTTAATCCTAAACAAAGTAAGGAGTCACATTCAAGACTCCTAACAGGGTATGAAATGGTCATCCTGGCATTACAGGCTGATGGCCTTGGGAGCCAAAGATGAGAAATGAAATTACTCCTACACTCTGTGTGGAGAACAGATCAGTCACGTGTCCACAGAGTCCAACTGGCTGGTCTTAGAGACACATCTTCTGGAATACCTTCTGCAATTTCCCTGCTTCTCTGTTACCTGAAGGAGGTGTCTCCTGGGGGTCTAGGATTTGTCTGTGATCTTATTTCCCACAGTCCTACCAGGCAGAAAGGATTATATCTATGTTTCTATTCCTTGAGGATGAGGGCAAAGGTGCTGGGTCTAGAAGGCTCCTTGGGGAACCGGAGCAGACTTAGGGGAATCTTTCTTTCCTGGCCCCAGAGAGACTGGCTTGGATCAGGGACCCCTGGGGCCCTGTCTGAAAAGTGGCTTCTCTCAGTTCCCTTTGATCAGGCAGTTCATGGCATATCTGGAAGGACAAGGAGTGATTTGTCTTGCACATGTGTTTTCATTTATTCCTTACAGGCAGAGCTAAAACATTAAGCAAGAATACAGTGAAGTCCAGTGGGCAGACAAGCTTCCAACAGCCTCAAAGGGAATATCTAAGATAAGCTCCTTTGTTTATAACCCACATTTTTAAAGTAGCTTTTGGAGCGTATGTCATGATAAAATTAGGGCTGAGTAAATAAGGATGACAGTAAAATAAAATGATGCCAGGGCTGAGGTCAATTCTTAAGAAGGTTGCCATAAATTTCTGAATAATTCACCAAAGGGAGTTATCATTTAGGAGTGAGCTTCCTAGTAGCCAATGAAATAAGGGACAATGTTTCATAGGGAGAGGGGTAGAATACACTTTCTTCTTGTACTTAGAGCTAAAATAAATCATGCTGGTACTTCTTCATGAAGGGAACATTTTGTAAGTAAGTGAACAATGTCTTTAGTAACATCCTGACCACCATCAAATTATGGGTTTTGGAGGATTACTTTAAATGATACATTGTTCCTTCATTTAAATAGCAACCTTGCACCTCTGATGTGCAAGTGTGTTAAACTAATAATGTGCTCTGATATTTGCTATCCTTCTCTGTCTCTGCCTGTTGCCATGGAGCATGCAGTGCCCCATTCCATGAAAACCTATACTTCCCAATCCCATTGATATCAAGTTTTGCCATATCATGTGCTTTGACCAAAAAAATGAAAGTAGGAGAGAGAGGTGCCACTTCCCAGCAGAAGTCCTAAGAACTGTTGCATGGTTCTGGGGTCACTCCTCTCCCTCTGTCTTGAGAAGGTCAAGTGTCAAGGAGGGACTGCACATTCAGCATGGATCTCAGGCAGCATTTGCTCCGTAAATAAAGACTTTGAACACGATTCCATGGGAACACAGTTCCTGGCACACACTAAGTAGGTGCCAACCAAATACTGGTTGTAGAATGAATAAATGAATGAGTCTCAGGGAAGACCCTAGGAGCCATCTTGTCCCAAAAGAGTGGTGCCACCTCCTAGTAACTAATGACCATCTCTTGAGGACCACCCTGGACACCAGGAGGCTGCAGCTTGATATTTCAAGGGCACCCATTCTCAAAGAGTTAGACCAAGAGCAGGCGGTTACACTTCCCTTTGACCTTGGCTCAATTTCATCTTCAGGCACTTTCACAGCAAAAGGTCAGGTGTCTGACCTCTGAAACATATAATCACTCCTCCTGCCAAACGGTTCTTTGATTCAACAATTCAAACCTTGGCTCAAAAAAAAAATGAAAGAAAGTGGAAAATACCACATACATTAAAACAACAAATTATGCCTTCTTCCTTCTTCTTAGTCTAGGGACATCAAAGAGCAGTTTGTGGCCATCAACAATCGATCTGGGAAGAAGACGGATTTGCTATTTCAGATGTGTCCTTCGATTCAAGCTAAGACGTCAGTAATGGTGGAGATATTTGGCCAATAGCAAGCTAAAGAGGTGATTGAGAACAGCAAGAGCAACATTAAGATTCTTCAGGAATTTCTCTACTTACTTCCGGTTACTCGTGTGGGACACTCTGATAAGTAAACAAGCATTTTATTGGCATGGAAGGGAGAAAATGTCAGTGTCATTTTTGAGTGTTTATTTGGAGACTCTAAAATTGGGTTTGTGATCTTCTTAAAAGCTCTATTTTTGCAGAATAGATAATAAGCATTGTTGGTAGCAAAAACACATCAACTCCTGCATTTTAGACTTAGCTGGTGCTTTCAGGAGTACTCAGCCTCTTAACAGACAGAGTATTGGAGCTTACGACAAGGTCTGTAATCACTACACTTAGTATAGTATTGATTTCCCTTCAGCGTGAATTATCTCACAGCAGTGGACGGATATGCGTACAACTCTCCATGAAAGAGATATTAACAAACAAGCATTATCTCATTTACAGAAATAACCAGGGTGGCGTTACATTTGAGTGGACCTGTCTAGCATATTTTCTCTACAAGACGCTGAACAACTCTAATAGAATGGCAGCAGAAGAGATACAATGCACGTGTATCATAATTGGATTCTATAGTGATGTGGCAAATAAGTGTCCATTTTTGTCTTTATCAAAAATATAAAGATTATGAACACTATAGCAGAATTGTTCAATAAATACACAGGGTAGATTAGGTGTGAGGTGAGATAGCAGAGTCATGTATATACAGGATGAGCTCCTGACTTCACTTAACATGTTGATATTTTGCTCATCGTGGTTTTTCAGCATGAATTTTGATGTTTTAAAGATTGCATCAAAATATCACCTACTTTGGTTACCAAATTTTTGTCACCCCCTTATACTACGCAGCTTGTGAAGTGAGCACCTCCCTTCCCTTGCTCTTATGCCCACCTTACTGGGTATGCCTTTTAAGGTCACCTCATTCAGGGAAGCAAGTTGCACTGTAATTGAAGCCTCATTTCGTTGTTCTCCTTGAGCTCAAATTTGCTTCATCACATTAAAAGAACAGTGTGGATCAGAGATTTCTGACAGTCCACTGTTGGGGCTCTGTCCTGAGTTTCGCAGCCCTCTCACAGGTAAGTGTAGGGTCTTACCTCAGCGTAGGATGGAGGATTCCCTATTTGGTTTCTTGACAAGGGGTGAAAGGTATGTGTCCAGGATACTCTGGAGATCTGGCTTGTCTCACAAAACCATCTGGCCATGTGCTCTGGCTTGCAAAGATATTTTTGTCATCAGGTAACCCAAACCAAATATATTTTCTATTTACTAGATGTGCTCTGTGGGAGGAGAGAGAACTGACACAGGCCCTGTGCACTGGACAGAAATCTGGAGATGGAATTGGAGGTGGATTGTTGTGGAAGCACGGCCGGGATTTCATTTTACGATGCTCCTGATATTTAAAGGTGAGACAGGGGTGTTCCTGGACCAGGAGTTGGCAAACTAAGCCTGTGGGTCAAGTCTGGCCCACTGTGTATGTAAGCCTGTGAGCTAGGCATGTTTTCTCCCTAAATCTTTAAAACGATCAAAGGAAGAATATGTCATGACTCATGGTGAAGATAACAGGAAATTTACAGTCCAGAGTCCATGAATAAAGTTTTATTGGAAGTCAGGCATTTTCATTCATTCATGTGTTGTCTATGGCTGTTTACACTCTGTGACAGTAGGAGTGAGTAGCTGTGATGGAGACTGTGAGCCTGCAAACCCTAAAATACTTACTAGCTGCCCCATTATAAGAAAAATGTTTGCTGACCTCTGACCAAGGTCATCCTGAATCTTGTTGCATCTTTAAAAAGATGACGACCCAACAGATTGTAAACACAGAGAACAGACTGGCAGTTGCCACTGGGGAGGAGGATGGATAAATAGGGGAAGGGGATAAAGAGGGGCGAAATCCCAGTCATAAAGTAAATTAGTCATGGGCTTGAATGTACAGCATAGGGAATATAGTCAATAGTATTGTGATATCTTTGTATGGTGACAGATGTTAACTGCATTTATTGTGGTGAGCATTTAGTAATATATATAATTGTTGAATTACTATGTTGTACATCCGAAACCACTATGATCTTGTTTGTCAACTATATCAAAACACACACACACACGCACACAGACTGATGGGCCTAAACAAATAAATAAATAAAAATAAAAAGATGGTAACCCAAAGCAACAGTCAAGGCCAGTGTTGGTGACCTTACTTCCCCACTTCCCTAGCTGACCATGCTCTTTGGGCAATATTTCAAGGGCCTCCCTTTCCTATTTGTAGAACGGAGGGGAGGAGCCACTTTGCTATACTGGAAAAAGAAGAGTTTCCATTATAAAGAATAGTAATTGATGCATCTTAATTGATTTCACTGATAGATGACTTTATTTGTACCCTTTCTCCCTGTAAGAAGAAGCCAAAATAGCTCATAGGGATACATATACAATTCATATAACATTGAAGTGGTAAGAAAATGGCCAGTGAATCTGTGGCATCTTACTACACTGATGGACAGTGCCTGCAATGGGGTATGGGTGGGGACTTGATAATATGGGTAAATGTAGTAACCATATTGTTTTTTCATGAGAAACCTTCATAAGAGTGTATATCAATAATACCTTAATAAAAGAAAATATATATATATAAAAAAAAGAAACACCTATAAAAAAAGAAAATGGCTAAATGTTCATGCGTTCATGTGGAAAACTCTCTGACAGTTTGTCACTGAATTAATAATTCAGCCAACATATATTTATTATGTAGTTAATATATGTAAATCACTGCTTTATTCCCTATATGCATATAAGAAAGGTAGAAGACACTCTCTGTCCTCAGGAAGATTGCTGTCCTGACGGAACAATAGGATTTTAATGCCAAACAATTAGGGATCAACCAAAACGTCATATGGGGCCAGAGAGACAATATTTGACTGGGAGGCGAATGATGTGGATTCTAGGGCATGAGCCACCAACACTCAGCACTGCGATGACAACAAAGTCATTTCCCTTCTCTGGGTCTCAGGAGGTGGTAACGGTCCCAGTAGATGGTGACTAATGCATTGACAAGAGCTGGATGGAGAATTCTTGACTATACCATCTATGGAGAGTTTGGTAAGCCACCGTGGTAGGTGCTATGCTCTAGACAAGGATCACAGAGATGGGTCCTCTAGGAGAGAATGTCTTGTAAGGCAAATAGTGATGCAGGGGTTAATTACAGCCTGTGGAGCACGTGCACTGACAGAGATCAGCATGCAGACTGTGGTCTCCCAGAGGAGGAGCACCTGGACAGGTGGCTAGGAGGAATGAGGAATCCACGTAGAAGTTTAAAAAGAAATGGTCCGGGTTATGTTGGGGTGGGATGAGCTTTTACTTGCTGAAGGTAATGGCTTGAACACAAGGAGGCAAAAAACAAAACAACCCGTAACAAAAGTAGAGACAAAATGTAGCATATGCGGGAAGCGTCCATTCCTTCATTCGTTTCATGCACTTCACTGGGAACGTGGCACGTGCCAGGTGTCTTAGGCTCTGGGGCACTGTGTGGGATAAAAGAAAGTCCTTGACTTCTGGAGCTCACATCTTAGTAAAGAAGACAAATGATGAACAGCTGGTATGATCTCAAGTAAAGATAACAGTTAGGGAGAAAAATAAAATGAGGGATGGGGGTTAAGGGTGGTCAAGAAAGGCCTGCCTGGTGAGGTGAAATTGTATAACAATTAAAAATTCATAATAACAGTTCAAAACAAAGACCAAGTTGTTGACGTGTTCGGGAGAGGCCCGCAGTGGTCAGTGGGGTGGACTGCAGAGAGTCTTGACCTTGGAGGGGACTGATGACCACCAGTGGGTGTAGGCACAGCAGCATGACCAGTCCGTCATGGGAAAGCATCACAGGCGGGTCTGGGAGGAGGATGGAGAAAGGACACCAAGAGGGTGCTCTTTGATGGAAGGCCATGCTGAGCCGTGATCCAGGGCGGAACCATAGGTCAGACATGGAGTGAGTGAGTGAGTCGGAGACCCCAGGAGGGGTGTAAGAAAGAGCTAGGAGACAGACTCAGCCTTGCAAAGAGCTGGTATTAGAATGAGTGAGAGCAAAGTGCCTCACTCTGAAGGCTTGGGTGCCCAGAAGGAAAGCACGACCCGAGGGCCTCGTCATTTGGTTCCTTGACAGGATGTAGAGGTGTGTGAGCAGAATCCTTGGGGGTCCGTCTGGCTTCGGGCAATCATCTGCCCATTGCCTGCTCTGGCTCACAAAGGTCAAACGTACCAGAGACGTTGTGTATGGGGAGAGTGGGCGAAAGGGTTGCCTTCCCAGAAGGGTGGACGATACAAGGAGGCCTGGGATGACGTGGGAAAAGGATGACCTTGATCTTGTTTATTCCACAATGAGAGCGACAAGTAGCACAGTGACCTCTAGGATGTAAGGGACTTCCATCCCCAGGCCCTTTGCTAAGAAACCTTACATTCCTCGTGAGAATCTTCAGTCCACCAGATCCTTGCTCTCCGCCTGAGCACCCCAACTGAGTGCCTGCTCTAGATAGAACTGTGGGGGCAGCCCTGAGGAAGGCAAAGCTGGGATGCTAGAAGCCACCAGAGACCTCCGAAGGCAGGTAAAGCTCTTGAGGTGTCTGCCTCCTAGGCCTCTCTCTTTTCACTGAAATTCATGTCGAAAGGCATTGTGGAGCACTTGCTCAGTGCTAAAGGGCCCGCCCCATAAGGAAGTAACTCAGATGGTGCTTATACATACCTTTTTTTTTTAATACTTTATTTTGGTATCATTAATCTACAATTAGCTGTGCAATATTATGGTGATTACACTACCCCCTTCATCAGGTCCCCCCCACCAACCCCATTACAGTCACTGTCCATCAGTATAGTGAGATGCTATAGAATCACTACTCGTCTTCTCTGAGTTGTACAGCCCACCCCGTGCCCCCCCAACATTACATCTGCTAATTGTAATGCCCCTTTTTCCCCCTTGTCCATCCCTTCCCACCCATCCTCCCCAGTCCCTTTCCCTTTGGTAACTATTAGTCCATTCTTGGGTTCTGTGAGTCCGCTGCTGTTTTGTTCCTTCAGTTTTTTTCTTTGATCTTATACTCCACATATGAGTGAAATCATTTGGTACTTGTCTTTTTTGGCTTAGCTTATTTCACTGAGCATAATACTCTCTAGCTCCATCCATGTTGTTGCAAATGGTAGGATTTGTTTTCTTCTTATGGCTGTAAAATACTCCACTATGTATATGTACCAAATCTTCTTTATCCGTTCATCTACTGATGGACACTTAGGTTGCTTCCATTTCTTGGCTATTGTAAATAGTGCTGCGATAAACATAGGGGTGCATATGTCTTTTTCAAACTGGGCTGCTGCATTCTTAGGGTAAATTCCTAGGAGTGGAATTCCTGGGTCAAATGGTATTTCTGTTTTGAGTTTTTTGAGGAACCTCCATACTGCTTTCCACAATGGTTGAACTAATTTGCATTCCCACCAGCAGTGTAGGAGGGTTCCCTTTTCTCCACATCCTCGCCAACATTTGTTGTTGTTTGTGTTTTGGATGTTGACCATTCTCAATGGTGTGAGGTGATATCTCATTGTGGTTTTAATCTGTGTTTCTCTGATGATTAGTGATGTGGAGCATCTTTTCATGTGCCTGTTGGCCATATTGAGTTTCTTCTTTGGAGAAGTGTCTATTCATGTCCTCTGCCCATTTCTTAGTTGGATTATTTACTTTACGTTTGTTGACGTGCGTGAGTTCTTTATATATTTTGGATGTCAACCCTTTATCGGATATGTCATTTATGAATAACTTCTCCCATACTGTAGGATGTCTTTTTGTTCTACTGATGGTGTCCTTTGCTGTACAGAAAAAGCTTTTCAGCTTGATATAGTTCCACTTGTTCATTTTTGCTTTTGTTTCCCTTGCTCGGTGAGGTATGCTCATAAAGAAGGCGCTCATGTTTATGTCCAAGAGATTTTTGCCTATGTATTTTTCTAAGAGTTTTATGGTTTCATGACTTAAATTCAGGTCTTTCAACCATTTTGAGTTTACTTTTGTGTATGGGGTTACACAGTTGTCCAGTTTCATTCTCTTACATGTAGCTGTCCAGTTTTTCCAACACCAGCTGCTGAAGAGGCTGTCATCTCCCCATTGTATATCCAAGGCTCCTTTATCAAATATTAGTTGATTGTATATGTTTGGGTTAATGTTTGGATTTTCTATTCTGTTCCACTGGTCTGTGGGTCTGTTTTTGTGCCAATACTAAATTGTCTTGATTACTGTGGCTTTGTAGTAGAGCTTGAAGTCAGGGAGCGTAATTCCCCCTGTTTTATTCCTCCTTCTCAGGTTTGCTTTGGCTATTTGGGGTCTTTTGTGGTTCCATATGAATTTTAGAATTATTTGTTCCAGTTCATTAAAGAAAGCTGTTGGTATTTTGATAGGGATTGCGTTGAATCTGTAGATTGCTTTAGGTAGTATAGCCATTTTCACAGTATTTATTCTACCTAGCCAAGAGCATGGGATGAATTTCCATTTGTTAGTGGAGTATAGGTCTTTCCTTCCTTCGTTAGGTTTATTCCTAGGTATTTTATTCTTTTTGATGCAATTGTGAATGGAATTGTTTTTCTGATTTCTCTTACTGTTAGTTCCTCGTTAGTGTATAGAAAGCAACAGATTTCTGTGTGTTAATTTTTTATCCTGCCACTTTGCTGAATTCAGATATTAGTTTTAGTAGTTTTGGAGTGGAGTCTATAGGGTTTTTTATGTACAATATCATGTCGTCTTCCTTCTTTAAATAGGCCTGGATTGCAATTTGACTTCTTCTTTACCAATCTGGATGCCTTGTATGTCTTTGTTTTGTCTGATTGCTGTGGCTAGGACCTCCAGTACTATGTTGAATAACAGTGGAGAGAGTGGGCATCCCTGTCTTGTTCCCGATCTTAGATGAAACGCTTTCAGCTTCTTGCTGATAAGTTTTATGTTAGCTGTGGGTTTGTCATATATGGCCTTTATGATGTTGAGGTACTTGCCCTTTATACCCATTTTGTTGAGAGTTTTAATCATGAATGGATGCTGAATTTTGTCAAAGGCTTTTTCAGCATCTATGGAGATGATCGTGTGGTTCTTGTCCTTCTTTTTATTGATGTGGTGGATGATGCTGATGGATTTTCGAATGTTGTACCACCCTTGCATCCCTGGGATGAATCCCACTTGATCATGGTGTATGATCCTCTTGATGTACTTTTGAATTTGGTTTGCTAATATTTTGTTGAGTATTTTTGCATCTACGTTCATCAGGGATATTGGTCTGTAATTTTCTTTTTTGGTGAGGTCTTTGCCTGGTTTTGGTATAACAGTGATGCTGGCTTCATAGAATGAGTTGGGAAATATTCCCTCCTCTTCTATTTTTTGGAAAACTTTAAGGAGAATCGGTGTTATTTCTTCTCTATATGTCTGGTAGAATTCAGAGGTGAATCCGTCTGGCCCGGGGATTTTGTTCTTGGGTAGTTTTTTGATTACTGAATCAATTTCATTGCTGGTGATTGGTCTGTTTAGTTTTTCTGTTTCTTGCTTGGTCAGTCTTGGAAGGTTGTATTTTTCTAAGAAGTTGTCCATTTCTTCTAGGTTTTCCACCTTGTTAGCATATAGATTCTCACAATATTCTCTTATAATTCTTTGTATTTCTGTGGCGTCCATCATTATTTTTCCTTTCTGATTTCTGATTGTGTTTATGTGTGTAGATTCTCTTTTTCTCTTAATAAGTCTGGCTAGGGGTTCATCTATTTTGTTTATTTTTTCAAAGAACCAGCTCTTGGTTTCATTGATTTTTTTCTATTGTTTTATTCTTCTCAATTTTATTTATTTATTTCCCTATCTTTATTATGACCCTCTTTCTGGTGACTTTGGGCCTCATTTGTTCTTCTTTTTCCAATTTCAGTAATTGTGTCTTTAGACTATTCATTTGGGAATGTTCTTCCTTCTTTAAATAGGCCTGGATTGCAATATACTTTCCTCTTAGAACTGCCTTTGCTGCGTCCCACAGAAGTTGTGGCTTTGTGTTGTTGTTGTCATTAGTCTCCATATATTCTTTGATTTCTGTTTTGATTTGGTCGATAACCCATTGATTAATTAGGAGAATGTTGTTAAGTCTCCATGTATTTGTGAGCCTTTTTGTTTTCTTTCTAAAATTTAATTCTAGTTTTATACCTTTATGATCTGAGAAGTTGGTTGGTAGAATTTCAATATTTTTGAATTTACTGAGGTTCTTTTTGTGGCCTAGTATGTGGTCTATTCTGGAAAATGTTCCATGTGCACTTGAGAAGAATGTGTATCCTGTTGCTTTTGGGTGTAGAGTTCTGTAGATGTCTGTTAGGTCCATCTGTTCTAGTGTGTTGTTCAGTGCCTCTGTGTCTTTACTTATTTTCTGTCTGGTTGATCTGTCCTTTGGAGTGAGTGGTGTGTTGAAGTCTCCTAAAATGAATGCATTGCTGTGTATTTCCTCCTTTAATTCTGTTAGTATTTATTTCACATATGCCAGTGCTCCCATATTGGGTACATATATATTTATAATGATTATGTCCTCTTGTTGGCTTGACCCCTTTATCATTATGTAATGTCCTTCTTTATCTTTTGCTACTTTCTTCGTTTTGAAGTCTATTTTGTCTGATACAAGTACTGCAACACCTGCTTTTTTCTCCTTGTTGTTTGCCTGAAATATCTTTTTCCATCCCTTCACTTTTAGTCTGTGTATATCGTTGGGTTTGAGGTCAGTTTCTTGTAGGCAGCATATATATGGGTCTTGCTTTTTTATCCATTCAGTAACTCTGTGTCTTTTGATTGGTGCATTGAGTCCATTTACATTTAGGGTGATTATCGATAGATATGTACTTATTGCCATTGCTGGCTTTAGATTCGTAGTTACCAAAGGTTCAAGGGTTGCTTCTTTACTATCTAACAATCTAACTTAACTTTCTTGTTAAGTTATTGTAAACACAGTCTGATGTTTCTTTATTTCTCTCCCTTCTTATTCTTCCTCCTCCATTCTTTATATACTAGGTGTTTTCTTTTTGCCTTTAGTTAGTATTTGGATTGTCTGCTTTCTTTGCTATGATTTTATTTTCTCTGGTGACATCTTTTTAGCCCTAGGAGTGCGTCCCTCTAGAGCAGTTCCTTTAAGATGTCCTGTAGAGGTGGTTTATGGGAGGCAAGTTCTCTCAGCTTTTGCTTGTCTGGAAATTGTTTAATCTCTCCATCATATTTAAATGATAATTGTGCTGGATACAATATTCTTGGTTTGAGGCCCTTCTGTTTCATTACATTAAATATATCATGACATTCTCTTCTGGCCTGTAAGGTTTCTGTTGAGAAGTCTGATGGGTTTTCCTTTGTAGGTGATCTTTTTTCCATCTCTAGCTGCCTTTAATACTCTGTCCTTCTCTTTGATCTTTGCCATTTATTTATTATGTGTCTTGGTGTTGTCTTCCTTGGGTCCCTTGTGTTAGGAGATCTGTGGGCTTCTGTGGACTGCGAGACTATTTCCTTCCCCAGTATGGGGAAGTTTTCAGCAATTATTTCTTCAAAGACACTTTCTATCCCTTTTTCTCTCTCTTCTTCCTCTTGTACTCCTATAATGAGAATATTGTTCCGTTTGCATTCGTCACACAGTTCTCTTAATATTCTTTCATTCCTAGAGATCCTTTTATCTCTTTCTGCCTCAGCTTCTCTGTATTCCTGTCCTCTGATTTCTATTCCATTAACAGTCTCTTGCATCTCGTCCAGTCTGTTACTAAGCCCGTTGATGGCTTGTCTCATTTCTGCATTGTCTTTCCTGACTTCCCTCACTTCCTCCCTCCGCTCTTGCATATTTCTCTGTAGATCCATCAGCATGGTTATGACTTTTATTCTGAATTCTTTTTCAGGAAGATTGTGCATTTCCATCACTTCAGGTTCCCTCTCAGGTGTTGCCTGGGTCTGGGTGATGTTTGTCTGTACCATATTCCTGTCTTTTCAAGGCAATAGAAGTGGTCCCTGGTAGGTGCCATGTATGTCAGCTGGGCTCTTTAAGACTTAAAAAAAAAAAGTAAAAACAAACAAAAACAAACAAAAAAAGAGAAGGAAGAGAAAGAAAAGAAAAGAAAGGGAAACAACAACAACAAAAAAAAATGCCCACACGGAGGGGATTCTGTAAGGATGCTGTAGGTGGCACTGTTGCTCCAGTATTCCGCAGCCATGGCTGCGCCACTCTTTGTAGCTCTGGCCGTGGTGGGAACAAATGGGAGGCTGTTGTTCTCTCTGTAAAGGTTCAGTGTGGCTACGTTTTCCCAGTCACCAGCCAAGGGGTCCGAAATTCTTTAGGACTCCCAGCCTGCTGGGCTGAGCGTGCTGGGGCCATCGTGTTCCCTCGCTGGGCCCCCTGCCTCTCCAAGACCGCTAAAAACAGCACGTGCTTTTCTCTTGTCCTAGGGCACCGGCTGCATGAACTTGAGCGCGCTCCCAGCTCAATACCTCCACCTTCTGCCTCTCCAATATCCGATGCACTGTGCGATGTGTGTCAGTGCTCCCAGCGCAGATCACTGGGGCTAGTTATTTCGCGGGCCTGTTCTTCCACTCCCTCCCCGCTCTGAATCCTCTCCTCCTGCTGGTGCACTGGGGTGGGGGAGTGCTTGGGTCCTGCCGGGACGCGGCTCCGTATCTTACCCGTCTCACGGCGTGCTGAGTCCTCTTAGGTGCCGATGCAGGCTGTGCACTGTGCTGTAAATTCTGGTCTGTCTTTTAGGAGTAGTTGTATTTGCTGTATTTTCATAGATTTATATAGTTTTGGGAGGAGATTTCTGCCACCCTGCTCACGCCGCCATCTTCCTGGGACTCCTGATGGTGGTCATACATATCTCTTGGGTTAATGAAGAGCCATTGGTTGCCTAATCAATTGGTTTATAATGTTGTACATACCACCCTCTTATCTGCTTTCTAAAATATTAGATTTTCCATCAACTGGCAACACAGCTTGCCATTTCTCTAGGCCCTCCGAAGGGGGCGTCATTTCAGCTGTCTGCAGTCCATCTCTTGGAGAAATGATGGCTAAAGAAGACCCTGGGAAGCATATGTTATTTATCCACCCATATAAGTTGCCACGTTAAGTTCTTTTGTCAAGTTAATCCCTGGAAAGCTATTAACTTGGACCACTTTATGTAGCCCCTTGCCAAATCACCTCTGTTTTGTTTGGTTACATCTTTTCATTTTATTCAGAGTCATTAAGGAAACAGTCATACAGAATTCTGCATGCATGTCTTCTAAAAGTTAGTGCATTGGACTTTGTCCATGATGCTAACGACCTCTCTCCCCAGAGGGTTTGGTGTGTGCCCTCTTTTCTTAAAAACAAAACAAAAATTAAAACACAAGTTTAGAATCAACCATAACTGCCATTGCCTTGGCTGCCAGGAAACTCAGGGGCCATCTGGGACTCAGGTGGAGGAATTATAAAAGCCCTGGTGGTGAGCGATGCTATGCCTCCTCGTCATGATACTGAACTTGCACTCCTAGTCATTCGTTGTTTAACTTATGGCGTGAGAGTCCCTCAAACTCTTTCCGTAAAGGATGCCCAAAGAGGTGAATGAACTATGTTTAAAATGAAATACAGACAATATTGTCTTGTCTTCTCTGTGATCTTTGCCTATATGCTAATCCAATCTTTTGGGTCTAGACTCTAAACTTTTGGAGAGGAGGATATTTTGTTTCTACTGCCTGCAATTTTTAGGGCCATGAGGAGCTTAATGAATGTTCTTAACAACTGAACATTTAACAGACGTCGGTTGCCACCAGGCTTGGGCCATACTTTCCCTGGGCATCCACATTCCTGCTCTACCCCACTGCTCTCCTTTGGTCCTCATTCCACAGGTGAAGGAAATGCTCTAGGAAAATCGGTCCTTTCTTTTCCTCTGTGCTAGTGCAGACAGTGAATAAGGCTCTTGGGAGTCCGAGACCATGCCTATTTCACCTGCCCCTCTACCTAGTTTATTGCTTGACACAGAGTAAGTGCTCAATTAATACTTGTTGAATGCTTTGTTCTGTCTGAAGGTGAGGGTAATGATATCCTGCCACCTTCTGCCTGTGTCACAGAGGATCTATTTTTGAACCTGATGTTAGTTTGGGACTGTTCATTATTTGATTAAAAGGGATAATGCAAATTAATTTTCATGGGTAATAATAGTCATCATTGCATCTCTGATTTTCTCCCAGGTCTTCCCAGACACAGCCCGTGCTTACATCTTGCCTGTGCTATTTATGTGGTGCTCACGGAGCAGGATCGCAGCTAACTTTCTGGCTGCTATCGCACCAGTGTGGGGAATTAAAATGGCTTGCTCTGGGAATGCCAGCTAGCTTCCTGGTAAATCCCTCTGGTGTGGTTTTAAAGTCTGTACTGGGAGGGTCTAGACTCCCTGGAATTCTGTTGCTCTGCATTCATCTGGTCTTCTCTCTTAGTCCTCACCTCAGGATTGGTCTGGAACAAAAACAGGATGCAGATATGTCACTGAGGTGGCTGAGCCCCACCTAGGGAGTGGGCTCCGTGTTACGTGGTGTTATCTAGACATTCCCCCATGATATCTGCAGTATTCCTGGGAGAACCACCCCCATTTTTACAGAGGAGGAGCTCAGAAAAATTAGTCACTTGCCCAAGATTTCATACTTGTTGGGGAAGAGCTGGGATGAAAAACCTCCATATCTGCTTGATTCCAAAACACACAATCTTCTTCCCACACCATGAAATAGGCACCTGTTTTCCCCTGTGGCCCCCAGCGCCAGCCCCTTCTACAGAGCTGCGTCCCAGCCTATATCACTGCCTCTGTTCAGCATTACCATAGTAGAGAAGGCAAGCAGGGGAAGAGCCGATTCATTTGTCTCTCCTCCTTCCATCTGCACCTCCCTGCAATGCCAACACTTGATCCTGACCTCTGGGGTGAAGGGGACCGTGAGTGTGTGTTTTGCTGCAACCCTCAACATTTACTCAATGTGCAGGATGGCAGGAGATAGAGTTAAAGAAAATGTCACTTTTGCCCATAAGAGTTTTATAACCCTCAAGGTTGAGCTATATGGAACTGCCAACATTTGATTATTTTTGGCAACTCCATAAGTTTCATTCTAATAGTAAAACAAAAGGAAAAGGGTCATTATCTCGCGAGCATGTACTCAGAAGTGCCCCGTGACAGCTGACTGAGGTTCAGCAAGTAGATCACATTCTCAACAGCCCAGGATAATCCCTCCTGCAGACCCCAGATTCAGAGAGGTCACGTCACTGGCCCAGGTCCCACTTTTAGGAAGTGCCAGAGCCGTGATTCTTGTCTCCCTTTCCTTGCCTCTGAAACCTGTGTCCATCACCACCGCAGCACGGCTGGGCTCTGTCTGTAGAATTATGAGGATTGCAAGAAGATTTTCACTGGTGCTGGCCATTGTGGGCCCTAGAAGTTGGTGTCTGGTATCACTTTGAATACTAGTTATCAAGGGTGTTAGTCAAAACATTTTAAAGTCAGTAAGACTCAGGCACTGATCAGTCAGACCTGACACTCACCTGTCAGAAATGGATGCTGGCTGTAAACCAGTAGAAAGGCCTTATAGGGGATGTGCAACCCTGCTGATCGCAGAGGGGTAGCCGTTGGTACGATTCTGGTTTTCTGTTTGTCACTGTTTGCACAGTACTTAGAATAGTTTGGATCATTGTTCAGCTAAATTCACTTCCTGCCCACCCCACCCACCCCACTGTGCATACAGTTCGCTTCCTCACTGTCTGGCATGGGTCTTGGTCATGACCTGGCTTAGCTATGGGAAAGCCAGTGAACCTGATGCAGTCAGACACCTTCAGTGTGCTTGCTCTTCTCTGGATCTGTGTCTGTGTGTACTTGGGGCAGCCACTGTCCCTTCAGCCTGGGACCCAGAACAAACATACACTGAGCAGACATGAATACAGTCTGTACCCTAAAACCACACCCAGCAAATATGCAGCATGGAGCAGAACTGTCTAAATGGACCAAGTCTAGTTCCACAGAACGGCAGTGAATCAGAGGCCAGAGGTCATGAGAAAGAATACTTAGTGCTGCAAGCAATGAGCTGGGGAAGTTGGTTTTGAAGCATTATGGATGCAGTTGTGGACTAAGGCAGGACTAGGAAGCTTAGAGGATGGAATTGCGCAGCTCTTTGAACCTGGGGTTCTGCCACTTCTTAGCAGGGATCTTGAATCCCTTAACTTTAGACTTCCCATACAGAAAACGTTTACATTCTTTTTTTCTTGTAGGACACTTGCTTTGAGCAAGCATTTCAAACAAGGTGGTCATGGTAGTGTTCATATATAACGGTGTCAACAACTAATGCAAAATGCTGTACCAGGAAGGTGACTATAGACATGCACAGTCGCTCCCCTGGAACTGAGCACTCTTAGTTCCTCTGGACCTCATGAAAGACACTGTCATGTACAACTACACTTCCTTAGGATGATTTCATTGACCCTCGATGAGAAAAGGTAAGAGACATGGCATCAGTACAGAAAAGATTTGTGGTGCAAAGCTCATTTTGGACAAATCTATCTGGGTGGTGGTATAAACAATAATATAGAACAATAAATAATAATATCAGCAACCACCAGCTGCTTCTGTTTTGTGAGTATCTCCACGGCCCAGACACTGTGCATGCATTATCACATCTATTCTTCACAATCATACCATTTGCAAATGTGGAAGACAGGACACAGAGAGGTTGGTTGATTTGCACAAGACCACACAGCTTGCAGGCAGCATAATGAGGGTAGAATCCCAATTCGATTTTATCTTTTTCGCAAAGCACATGAAATACCTTTGTTATGGACCGAGATTTGTGTCCCCCCAAAATTCCTATACTGAAGCCCTATCTCCCAGTGTGGCTATAATTACGATAGGCCTCTAAATAAGAAATTAAGGCTAAGGAAGGCCATAAGGATGGAGCCCCAATCCTATAGAATTAGTGCCCTTATTAACAGAGACTACAGAGAGCTTGCTTTCTCTTTCTCTCTTTCTCTCTCTGTCTTTCTCCTCATGCATGCACACAAGGGAAGTCCACGTGAGGACATAGTGAGATGGCGGTCATCTACAAGCCAAGCAGAGAGCTCCCACCAGAAAGTGAATTGGCCAGAACCATGATCTTGTCCTAGAAACCTAAACTATTAGAAAATAAATATCTGCTGTTTAAGTCACCTAGTCTGCTGTACTTCGTTATAGCAGCCTGAGCAGACTAAGACAGCCTTAAACACATCAAATGCATACATTCACTCATATGCTCCCCCATCCACACCCAACCAAAGGGACAGGAGAGTTAGGGTGTTGCAGTGCCCCAATGCACCAGTGGGAATGGCATGCAGGGGGCCATCAGCAACCTGTCAGAAATCAGGCCTGACCTCAGCGTTTCCCCTTCTGCTCCAGGAAGGGCATTATCCAGAATACAAATTGCTTTACAGCTTCTTTTTGTACAAATACTAGTGACGAACAGTGGCATTCTCCCCCCAGAGCCTGATTAGGACTTGGAGACCACTAGGGCCAACCTGGGCTCTAGGCCACACTACCGTCTGGGCTGCTACAGTGAAGCAAGCACCACTTTCCTCATTTCCAGGTGAAACATTCCTCACTCAGGGGGTCTATATGCATTATCTGTGTGTGCGTGTGCACACACAGCATGTGTCCTTTCTTGTCTAAGGAAAGGGAATTCCCTGTAGCTGGTGGACTGGAGGGCCTGGGGGATGCCGCAGTGGGGGAATGCACAGGATTGCAGGGAAAATGAGGCAGTCGAAGGCCACCGGCCACTTCTTCTCAGCTTTTGCACCTGCTGAAAGACTCACATTGAACCAGGAACTATCTCCAGCCCCTTTAACTGGACCTGGCCATGCCAATTTGTCCAGCTGTCCTGTGTGTGAGAAGATTAGGAAAGAAATGATGTCCCAGTAAAATAGGATCTATTTTCAAGCTAAACGGGAAAAAAAAAAGTATCGAAGAAGGTCAAGGTTAGAGAACAAATGCTGCCTACTGCCCACAGTGGGCTCTGGTTTTCTCCGAGAGGGACTGCGTGGTGTGCAAAGAACTGGTGATAAACAGGAGGAACCAGCATGCCTTCATGTTTGATGTCTTAGTGCAGCGTGTTTGAGGCGTGCAATGGTTCTATTTATAAACTTTGTGCTCTAAGATAGGACAACCAGAGAGACTTCTTTCCTGGCATTTCAAGTGTTTCATTTCCTTCTTTACATGTCTTTCAAATTAAGGGCATGCATACGCATGAATACAGAGGCCCGGATCAAACCCTGTTTGCCTTCGGCTTGCATCAAGTCAGCCTAACTAGACTCGGTTGTCTGCGAAGCAGAGGTGGCCTTTGCTGCAAACAAGAGGAGAGGCCAGGCGGGAATGGAGAATGCCAAGAAGAACCAACCAGCTCTGTTGGTGTTTGTCCGCTGACCCTGTGAAAGGCATCTGTGATGTCACACATATTCCCAGCAATACAGATTCGGTGCTGGGGGCTGACGGGTTAACACCGCACACATGTGACGTTAAAACCCGCAGAGACTGTCTACGAGGTCAGAACTGTTTCAAGAGCTTGCAGAAGAAGGAACCAGCGTGAAGGGTTTTGAAATCATGTGCCCAGAGCCCCACGGCAGGACCAGAGCTGGAGCCCAGGACAACTGGACCCAAGATTTGAATTTCTCACCCTTCTCTGCCCACAAAATCACCGGGGGGCGGGGGGGCGCTGAGCACAGGGAGAAGAATGGTTCTGAGCGGAAGAAGCTGAGGGTGTTCGTGGTGGCAAGAGATTTAGAAAAAAAAAAAAAGGAGCAGCAGTAATTATTTGACCGTGAAAGATACCCAGAGGTAAAACAGAGAAGGAGATAAAGTGACACGAATATTAAAGCAACATTGAATATTAAAGTGACTGCTTTTTAGGGTAGAAGAGCCGACCTCCTGGTTCTGCGGGATGGTAAGGCTATCTCTGAGAAAAGGAGGTGGAGGTGGCTTTATCAGCAACTCCTGACACCCTCCCCCCAGTCAGTCCCCGGCTGCGCGAGGCTGAGAAGCTGCCAAGAACGCCCCCTTCTGGTGATGCTCACGACGCCCAGGACAGCAGCACCGCGGCCTGAGACTTGGGTTTCCCAAATCCTGGGTAGAGTCTCCATCAGACATAGTTTAACTTACACAACTATCACTACCCTCTCTTCTCCTCTCCAGCCCCGAACTAACGATAGGTAAATTATTTTAATAAGGTAAGATATCCCCTTGTATAGAGGTTGCCTCCTCTTTGTTTTTTTAACCCCGAATAATGCTCTCTATGTCATCTGTATATTTATGATAGCTCAAAGACATGGGTGTGTGGATCTAATTAAAAATGTGAAAGGGTTTAGCAGCCTGCTGCTTCCCTGCAACTCTCTGGTTGCCAAATCTTGGCAGCCGTGTTGAAACGGAGCCAAGTGTTTAGTGTTCAGCTGAACTGCTGCCAGCCGGAGCGCTGCATTGTGGGACCAGAGAGCTGGAGGAGTCGCATTAAAACGAGCCTGCACAGGGCCAAGCAGGGAGCAGGACCTGGGACCCTGCGGCCCCTGCACCGAGGAACGGGGAAGGAAGGCGGCTCGTTCTTGCTCTTTGCCTGGGCCCGGCCCCAGCTCTTTCCCAAAGCAAGGCAGGATGAGTAAGGCCAAGGAGGAGGTTAAGGGCTTCAAGGTCCTAGGTGGGACATGGTCCCAGCAGCTTCTGCTATAATTTAGTTGAAATTGGGCCTCTTCAGAGGAGAAGGACTTCTCGGCTTCCTGTGGGCAGCGAGGGCCTGAGCTGTCAGCTGCTAACAGTGCATGTCTATTGCGTGGCAGGCGTCTCTACTGTAAGCCTGAGCCTTTCCCGATGCCTCATCAGTTGTTCTGTGCCTTCTCTCTGAAGAAGCAGAGACCAGCCCAGGCTTTCTCAAACCTTATTGTACACACATCGATTGGGGAATCTTGTAACAAGGAAGGTTTCTGATCCAACAGGGAAAGGGGAGAGTTTATTTGGCCAAGATCAGAATTTACCAGAACTGCTTATGTGCTCAGTGATGAACTCAGACTCCAGCGTTCATGGATGCAAGGTCGGTGGCTCTGGAAAAGTACATCTTGGCGATTCAGAGTCAGAGAGAACATGGGGTGGGGGGTGGGGGTGGCAAGGCAAAGAGCTCAGAATCCTACACGGAATGTTAACAAGATAAGTGAAACTACAGCACATCAAAAGCATGGGTTACTTTTTATTTCCTCAAAATGTGCCAGCCATAAACAAATTTAAGAGGAAAAAATGATCTTCATTCTGTACAGAACACTCCCTTGCAGAGCAAAAATTCAGCTCTAAAAAGATCTGCTAAGATATTTGGCGGTGAGTGATACTTTTTTGGGGGACTAGGATAAAAGATGGGGAAGATTTTGCCTTTTAGCTTTATATCTTGTGTATTGTTGATTTTTCATGATAATGTTGTATTTCTTTTGCAACTGATAGAAGATAAATAAAAGAGGATGAAAAAAGCGGGACTGAGCCTGTGGGGAGCCTGACAATGACCTGTGCCCCATGGTGGGACAGAGCACGGGACTTTGAAGTCACCACAGTCCTGGAACGGAGTCTGAGCTTGGGCGCTGAGCCTGAGAAAGTCAACTGACATTGCTGGGCCCTGCGGCAATACCTGCAGAAGCGGGGCTGGCGCCTTCGGTGAAGGAGGTGCTGCAGGTACTGACATATAAACGTGAAGGGGCTCAGGCCCAGGGGCCTTGATGCGTGTCTTGCAAACCCAGGTTCCCACCCCCATGGGGCCAGGGCGCTGCCCAGATATAATTTCACCCCAGCAGACGGCTTTGAAGCACAAATACATTCTAAGGCCTCTAGATGGGAGCTAATCACTTCGGAAGTCACCGAGCCACCTTTCATGGTATCAGAGGAGCCTGAAAAAAATGAGGCCCTGGGGAATGACAGAGAATTTTCTTCCTCGGCGAATGACAAATTTAGACACATGAAAAGTTTTAAATGGCATGCCAAAGAAATCCATAGTCGTCATCATTTAGACGGCCACTTTTATTAGGAAACAATGAAATGCATGGAGTCAGTAGCCGGGGGGAGGTGCAGGTCTTGCGACCCCTGTGCAGTTAGGGGACTGGTGCCTCTGAATGCCCTAAGTCGGCATGGAATGGTGCTCATTTTGCGGTTTGGATAATGCAGAACTCGCTGTGTCTATCACAGACAGAGGGGCCGTTTGCTGTGAAGAATGCTAGGGTTCTTCCAGGAAGATTCCCCTCCAAGAGGCTTTATCGAATCTCATTCCTAACATGTGGACAGGTGATTGTCTCAACCAGAGGGAAGTTACTCAAGGTAAACATTGAATTAATTAAAGAAAACCTCTCTCCCCACCCCAACCCTGAAAATGCCCTGCAATTGAGAAGCACACACACACACACACATACTTTTAAAAATGCTTCCAGGTGACTGGGTCCTCTGGTCCAGCTGCCTCTGTGAACGTCGACACACCTGACGCAGTACCCTTCCTTCCATGTGTGCATGTCCACAACCCCTCCACTTTTTCAAGCAACATTTGCTCCGACTTAATATTCTTATGCTTTTGGGAACAACGTTTAAAAATAAACCATTTTGGCACATTGTCAAAGTCTTGTCTAAATTTCTTCATGACAGCCACCCTAAGTGAGATTTTTAAAAGCCAAGGGAGTTGGGGGAGGGGAGAAAAGGAGTCCCCATTTTGAGTTATATTTGCAGATAATGTCAAATGAGAATGTATGGCTTTATTCCCCTCCCCCTTCCCAGGTCTCTCCCCTGAAGGTGGGCATCCTCCCCAAACCCCTGATTTGGGCTGCCTGTCTCCCTTTTGTCCTCTTCACAGAGCCTGGCACCTGGGTCAAGGGGCAAAGCTCTTAAGTCCCAGGACGCCCAGACCATGGCCCCAGCTGGCCACTGGAGAAAGAAGGGCTGGGCAGGGAAGGGGCCCTGGGCAGGTGCTAAAATGTAGTTCCTGGTCCTCCCTAGTCATCACTGCAAAACAATCCTGTCTGTCCCCTTCCTACCAACAACCTGCTCTCTTTGGTCCGTTGCTAAGAGACCAGCCTGTTGTTTACAAGATCCTCAGTGGCATAGACTTCCATAATTTATAATTTATTATCTTAGTGTCAAAACTTGTGTTGGTTTTTATTTTATTTCACTATAGATCCAATAATTGTTAGATACAACAAAGGTCCTTCATCTGCCGGTGGCGCTGCTGCTCCGATAGCATCCCCCGCCGCCTCTAAGTTTAGGCGCTGAGGAAGAAAATGCTATTATAAACTGAAGATGAATATCATTTTTTGTCCATTAACTTCACGCATTATATGACTGCTCAGGTCAATGGATTCCCTCAAGATTTGCTCACTATTGAAAACATGTTTCTGTCCAACCAAGAAGGAAATGAATCGAAATGATTTCAATTATCACAAGAAAGGAACTGAATCTTCTTGCTGTACACTTCAACACCCAATAGTTCAAATCACCAGTCTTCGTCCTACAAAGTTCAGGGCCATGGATGTTTAACCAGAGCTAGAAATTACTCCTGAGCCATTGTCGGGCTTTGTGGGAGAGTGTTCTGGACTCACAGCAAGTCAGCCAATTCAATAAGCAAGTGACCATACAGATGGAAGGAGAATCACTTAAGTAAAACACTCCGTTGCGATACACTCACTTAAAAGAAGAAGAGAAATGGCACAAGACTTCTCATCACGATCATTGCTAACATTTATTGTGCCAGGCACAGCCTGAGTGCTTCACCTGGGTTAATTTATATAAAGCTCCTGGCAAACCTATGAGGAAAATTCTAGGATTAGCCCCATTTTATAGACAATGAAATCAGAGCTTTTGACCTTAGATAAATGGCAGGACTAAGACAGGACTAAGTGACCAGGGAGTCATTATTCTCATAGAAATTAAAAAGAAAAATCCATCTGGGCTTCACAGTTGATTGTTTAAGAAGAATCCACAGACATATGACAAAGCAGAGGAATGAACATAGGTCAAAAATTGTATCACCGCATTATCTTTCTTTGCAGAGTCTTCAGAACCTCTCTGGAAACTACAGGGCATGAGAAATTTCTAAGAAGGGCATTTTATTTTCCCCATCAGAGAATCTGGCAAATTTGAATGGCATTTTACTGGGAATTAGCTTTGCTGTTTTCCAGAAAGCAATTATGGCAATAATCCATACTGGCATTTTTCACTGTTTAATTCCTGCCCACTCCCTACCAGGACTTCTTACCATGCAAAGATGGGCAGGGCCATCTCTGGTTGGCGCTGGCAGCCTCTTTCTGACTGTGCTGATGAAAAGAGATAAATAAACAAGCTCAAAACCACTGACCATCAAAGAGACAGGATGACTTAAGCATTTCTCTGACCTATTTGTTTTTCTTCCCCAATCCTGTTTGAAAGTGCAGATCATTGACTGGAACTCACAGATATACCCTAAGAGAAGGGGGGTGAATATCCCCCAGTTTACTTTCTGAGATTACTTCTCTAAGACTGGAATCTTCCTGAGGGTACAAATGAGATCCTATTCATCTTGGTAGCTGTATGATGTATGTGTACATCACGTTGGATTCAAATCTCTAAGTTCCTCCATTCAGTTTGCTAATTCTGCCACTTAGCAAGGTCTATCAACTGAGGTGGGTCTGTCAAACTCTTAGATTCCTAGTTTCTACGTAAATAAGGATGATAA
Organism: Smutsia gigantea; assembly: GCA_032199065.1. Lineage (NCBI taxonomy): Eukaryota > Metazoa > Chordata > Mammalia > Pholidota > Manidae > Smutsia > Smutsia gigantea. Next base: position 118,639 of record JAVSCE010009310.1, read on the forward strand.
TACCACCTTCTTCACAAGGCACTGACTATTCAAATTAAACAATGGATGCAACACGAAACTGGGGAGAGGAAACCATACAAAAATGGTTAACATCATCACTAGAACCCCAGGGTCTGGTAAAGTGCCTGACAGAGTCGTCTCTCATTGCTGTGTGTGCAGCTGTGAGCATGTCACCAACATTACGTGCACCAATACCACTAACCATCGGGGATCCAGAGATGGAAGACTTAGCTTTTTCCCATTAATATCTCATGCTGTTTGTTACAGAGGAGGTAAACATGTAAGTGCTTATTCAGAAGTGTTCACTTACTACTATAGAGACCCAGATTGAGATGCGACCTTGGAAAATTAAGTCTTCAAGCCTCATTTTCCTTATCTGTAATATAGGGATATAACTGCCTCGTCATCTAGAGAATGAAGAGAATGTTGCCTGCCATCTGTCGTCCAGGACATGCTCAGTAAATATGAAGGGATAGGAGGTAAGGAAGGTGCATGGCCCCATCTCAACTGCTATCTCTCCTCTGGCTTTTTAGGTAGGCTTCTATAAGAAGAGGTGATTATTCATAGAAAAAAAAAGTGATTAGAGCACAGCCTCACCAGCCACCTAGATGGGGTTTTCATCAATGTCAGCAGGGACGGACCCTCACACTGGTAATGCACACTGCTCCCCTCTGCTCCCTCAACTGACTTTTAGCCTCTCTTTTGGCCCAGAGCAATTCAGCAAGTCAGGAAGTAATAAGGTCAGCCAACTGTTTTGCCAGGGTAATGCTCAATTCTAAGTGTGATCAATGAAGGAAGAGAGTGCTGATAAAAGAAGGAAAACGTCTTTTGAGAAACACAATAGGTTGGGCTAGAAATTCAACTCAGCTGATTTTAAACTCTGACCATGGGCAAGTTACTTAACCTTTCTGAGGGTGGCTTCATAGCATCAGCATCAACACACATGGTTGACACTCCTAGAACACAGGAGATGTTCAGTAAAAGGCAGCTGCCCACCTCCTTCCAAAAACTCTGAAAGACCGATGGTGTTGATGGAGTTTGGGCCATGGTCTGGAATCTCTGACCCAACCTGAGGAAGTCAAATAGAAATTCATCACTAGGATTCAGTTATCCCTTTTATCCCCTCTCATTTGCTGGCATCTAGTCAATACTACTGGCCAGTGGTTTTTTGTTTGATTGTGTTTTTTTTTTATGGAACTAGCTAAATGGGTGGCAATTGTCAGATTTAAGTTCACCCTAAATGAACTATTATCTGCCCATCTCTAAAACTGCCTGCTTCTTACTATTCAGAAAAGCAGAATCTTCCATCTAGATGCCACAGACAAACACAAGGACATCATTGTTGATTCCCAGTGCCAGGCAGCCTGCACCCCTGCATCTCCTGCATTAATATCTAAAGCCTATTGATCCTCTTTCCTAAAATGTCTCCTCTCCAAACAGTTTTGTGGTTTCCAGGGCAGTTACTGGGCCCATGACTCGAAACCAGGGTGGCGCGTGTTTCTCATCCTTCTATAAACCTCCAAGGGTCTCCATCTTTAGCAAGAAAAAAACTCAAGCCCCTTCACACATGGTCCTGCTCCAAACCCCCACGTGTCCCACATCCTCTCAGACACCCCTTGACCTCAAACCCTTTGGATATGCAACATGTGCAGTTGCTTCTCATTCTTCAAACATGTCATCCTGGGTAATGAGTCTGACTTCGCACATTCCGTCCCTCATGACTGACATGACTCCTTCTTTCCCAGAAAATTTCTGTTTAGCCTTTGAGACAAAACCCACATGTCACTTTCCCTCACAAGTCTTCCTGGCTTCTCTGGACAGTTAAATGAGCAACATTTGTCTTAATTCACTTCCACATCAACAAAGCCTGACCTATAATAGCATCTTAACACCTACGCCACTGGGTCTTGGTTTCCTTCTTACCTGTCCAAGTGTTCTTCTCATTCTCCTTTCCAGGGTCTTCTTCCTCTACCAGCCTCCACTGTTGATGTTCCTCAAGGTTGGCCATACAGTTTTTAAAAATATCAGAATGATAAATCTTTACATTGTATCCTAGTGTCCATCTGCTCTGCAGGCTTCACTACCCACTCATGTGCAGATGACTCGCAGAGCTGCATCTCCAGTCCTGCCTCTTACACCCCAGACCTTTCCATTCATGGATGTGATGGCTGTCTTGATACTTGCCTATTTCACAGAACCCTCAAACTCAGGAGTTCTAAACTTTCATTTCCCTACACACCCCTAAATCCTTATTCGACTTCAGTTATTCTCTCATGAATGGCATCGCCATATGTTCAATGTCCAACTGAAAAACGTAGACATCTTAACTGATTCCTCCCTGAATATAATTCCCCCATCTGATTAAGCAATGAAGCCTCTGAGTGTTTCGTTTGCCAGTTTTCAAATCTGTTCAATTCCTCCAATCTACCACCATTCTACCTCACTCTGTTTGTCAATGCTGCCATTGTCTCTTTTCTGTACTTGTGCAAAAAAGTCCTAATATCTCCTTGCCTCTAGCATTTTACCTTCCCCATTCATTCTCCACCTAATAGCAAGGATAATCTCTCTAAAATACAAATTTTGTTAAGTCACTAGTCTATTTGAGATTTTCCAATGATTCCCCAGTTAGTTTGGGTGTAATGTTCATAATCCTCTGCATGCTTCACAGAGATCTTGGCCTGGGACTTGAGTCATATTAGACCCCTCTTAATTCTGCACTGTGATCTTTTCTCTCTAAGTCTCAGCTTTCTCATATTCTGCTCTCTTCCCAACCTCATCTAACTCCTATTCAACCTGCAGAACATCAGGAAGGTCACTTCTTAGAGACTCCCTTCTCCTTTGTCTACTATTCAATTCCCTGTGCCATGAATGAATGTGTGAAATACATAGAAATATGTATTTTTGAACAAATTAGTGATAGCCTCCTTTTTTCTTGAGATCAACTACAGGATTAACTTGGCAGAACTTTGCCTCAAGAAATGGTTTTATTCTCCAGCAATCTGGTTTCTGGGTCTCTTGTCTTGGATATCCCTGAGTTCACATTTTCATAAATGTACTTGTGTTTTCTTTGAGGTTTATGGTGGTACTTCTATCTAAGAGAGTCTATATCCTATCATGGCTGTGAGGAACTTAGGGTCCTGTTTCTATTTCCAAGGCTCTGTTTGTAGAATGCACACATGATTGTTCAACACGAATAGAACTTTTCATTTTACATCACATTGTCATAGTAAGCAATGATGAATTATATATCCCAGAAGAACTTCTAAGCTATTCTTTTACTGACCACACGTTTCCTCCCTTCCAAATGTATTTTTGGCAGTTTCTAAGAGTAGATTTTGATAGGTCCACCAACTCTGAGCTCTTCTTAAGAAAATAATTTTCCTTTTTTTTTTAAATTTTATTTTGAGAAGTGTTTCTGCCAAGCAACCTGTATTTTAGCATCCTACAGTTCTTCTTGTTTTTATAGTTCTATACCCTTGTGCCTGAGAGCAAATCCTTCAGCCCTTTGATCTTCCTGATCCTTCAGTTATCTTTCTGGTCTCCTTCTGCTGTCATTTAGGGTAAGTACATACAGTCAGTCTTTGTATCATCTGTGAAAGGTAACCTCACTCTTCTTTTAATTATTTTTGGAGCTCTTGGCTGAATTCCTTCCAATCTTCATGTATCTTTCTCATACCATGCAGCCCAAATCTGCACAACCTAATGCAGGTGCAGTTTCCACAGAGCTGCAAAGCCACAAAATATCCCCTTTTGGCTCAGCAACTCACAGCCTTTCTCCCTCCCCCAGAAGGCACAATGACCCGGACAGCGCTGTCACCTTCAGTTTAGCTTGTTCGACTTAAATCCCATTGTGCTTTCAAGCTAGTAAATTACATTGAAACTTGAGCGCCAACTGTTGGTCACTCTCTCCTTGGGCTTTCTTCCCATGTTTCCGCTTTACTTGAAAGCATTGTGCTGTCCACAGTTATTTTGATCTTCATGTTTGAACATTTTATAGTCAACATCTTTTGATTTAAAAATTACAGGAAGCTCTATCATCCCTGCTCCTTCCTGATAGGCTCTTTGAAACACCTTGAACTGGGCTTGAGGGAAACATAATACCTTGTTACACAATTATACTTCTTAAATGTGGATAAAGGATGAGAAAAGCATCTGTGACGTCCTCCACCAAGACAACACATTTCCCTCCCTCACTCAGACCCTGTGGGTGTCTTTCCTTCCACATTGCCCTGGGTTTTCAAAGAACATTCTTAGGTAAATGCAGTCATATGTGCTTTTAAAATAAAACTTGACAAAATAAGGGCTTGCGTACCATAGTAAAATGAGCATGGAATTTGATGTTAGGTTGGCTGGGTCCACTTCCTCTCTTGTGACTTCACTGGGCTTACTGTTGGCCATTCCCTTATGTCTTAGCTTCTCCACCTGTCAAATGGGTAGACAGTACACTTCCAGTCTGTTATCAGAAAAAAATGAAAATGACTCCAGAAGTTTTCTGTAAACTCTAACATGGTACATAAACAAATCAAATTATTCTCAGAAATCTAAAAAGGAAGGCCTCATGACTAAGGTTTAGGACCTTTCATATACTGATAGAGAGGCAATTTTTAATCCGTTTATAATTGTTGAACTAAAAAATAGAGAGGTAATTTGGTTAAGAGAAAATGAGATTTCAAACATGCCATAGTTTTGTTTTTCTTATGGCAGGAGATCCAGCATTTGTAAAGAGTCAGTCATGGAGAAGTGTTCCTGTGGCCGGGAGCATTGTGGGTAGACCCATTGTGTTCAGAATTTGTTGAATCAGAGGAATTCGATAGCAAGGTTAGTGCCCCCCAAGAGCTCATAGTGCAGCTGAAGCTATCAAACAAGAGGGTCGAGGTAGAAATCAGAATACAGCTTTGTTTGTGTCCAGAATGCTCAGAGATGGCATGGAGAGGGATGTGGGAGCAACAAAGAACACTTCTTGGAGGAGGAGGGGTTCCATCTGGGTCATGGGTACATGGGGCAGGCAGAGATAATAGCAAAGGACAGTCCTCTGTGAAACCCATAGAGGTAATTGGGGGAATGGAGAAGGGTGTTCACAGAGAGCTTGATTAACAGGTTAACAGGTAATAAAATTGGTTGGGCTTTGAAAGTCAAATACTGTAGCAGCTTGAGTTTGATATGTTGGAGAATGGAGGCATGGGGAAGATTGGAGGGTGCAGATACCTAAAAAATGTCACCTTGGGAATGCTTAAAGGCATTCTGCTTTAAATTTAAATTCAAATTTATGTTAAATTAAATTTAAATGTAAATGTAAATAGATCACTGTGCCAGGACTTCGGCCCCTTGTTACTAGAAAACACTCCTCTGCATCTGTGCCCGCCTCACCCCTTGGCGTCTTCCAGCCTCACTAAGGGGCTGTCTCCTCCACCACCCTTAGCTCCCAGCCCACAGCCAGCTGGCTCACCCAGAGTGGCCTGAGCGGGCCTCATGGAAAGCAACCTTTACCCCATCCTGTGGTCTGCCACTTAATCCCACGCTAATGGCCCTCCTCTTTCCCTTCTCAACTTTATTCTGACCTTATCATTTTGCACTCACTGACTTTCACCTGCTCTGTGCACCCTTTTGCACTCCTGCCTCGCATCATGAGAGGCTGTCTGTCCACCTGACTCTCGGGGAGACCCTTTCAGCCCTCTTCTCTGGTCACTGCACTGAGGACAGAGAGAGTCCCCCATCGGCTTCTTTACCCAGGGAGGTTGAGAAAGCTGGAGTAGGCTGAGCCAGGAATTCCCCTGGTTTTAACACAAAATATGGTCAGTTTAAATGGTCTAATTGTCCAGGCTAAATGGCTCTCCCCTGGGGTAATTGAAAATGCTCTTTTAGCCTCTGGCTAACAATTCTGAGCCTCTGGTCCCCCTGGGCTCCTGGTGGGCGTATGGTGAGAGTCCATTAGCCACCTCACCTCCTGCCCTTCCTGGTCTCACCTGGACCCTTATCACCTGTGCCCGGGCCTCCTGGTCTCAGGAGGTCCATGTCTGCCTCTCTGTAAACTCCAGCAATAGATGCAGAGGTTAAAGCCATTGAGTTTCTTAATCCACTGAGGCTTGCCTGTAACATGAGGGGGATTTGGTTGGACTACTCCAAAGGAAAGAAATGAATAAACAATAAAGTGGTGCAAGGGAATGGGGGAAAGGCATCAATGTTTAAGTATCAGACTTATTTTAATTATATGACTGTGATTGTGATAGGACCGGTCAGGAGCGGCGTTTGCTCGATTGGTGTAGAATGGGCGTGCTAGCCCACTCCTTGCAGCCATGCTGAGAGGGTCCAAACGGATGTGAATGAAACACCTGGTAAAGCACCTAAAAAAGGTACGGGCTACAGCAGTTGTCACACTACATAGTACAAGCGGCTTAAAGATTGAGATTTCCCACCTTACTAGGGACCCACATCCATGAAAGGGGAAGATCCTATTTTCCATGAATGCTAGAAATGGTACCTTCCTTCCCCCACCCCTCCACCCCAGGTGTTTCTCATCTGTGGACTTCCAAGACCCTTTTTTTTCATGTTAAATATATACTGCGTAGGGAAAGGAAATCCGCTGAAAAGGGATGAATGAGCCTGCTTACAAAGGCCACTTGTAACAGTATTAGGCCATTTCACCGGATGATGAAACAACAAGAGAAATGAACCAATGCCTGGGCGATTGTTATCCTAGAAGGGTGGCAATAAAACACTCCTCCTTCTGTCAATGTCTTTTCAATTTAAAGAACTAACTATAGCTCATAAGCACTGGATATGCTTATTGATTAACCCATACTCAGACAGCATTTGATACCATGGGATACTATCACCTTGAGATGACAGTTTGCTCCAAACTGTATGTGCCTCATCATTTTCAATATAGAAATTAGGTAATTACAGCCACAAGTATTCATTAAAATTTGGAAGTACCTAAATAAAAGGGCACACTACTATCTAGCCATTCAAAGTCTACACATAAAACGTGAAAAGAAAAAGACAAAATAAAATCCACACCACTCCTGTTATCCTCCTCCCCACCCCCCCACAAACACATTTTCTTTTCCTTATGAGTCAGACACTACATCTCCAGGGAATAGTTAGTTCTCACCTCTGGGATCAAGGCAGAGCAGGTTGTGGGGGAGCCAGGTATCCGCCTGGGAGAAGGTCACAGTCCCTGAAGCAGAAGGTGTGGTGGTAGCACCTGTAATTTTCATCAGAAAACTAACTCGAAGCCTATAGATTAGACACTTGTTTACTGGGTAAGACGGAGGAGGGGGAACTCATATAAAAATTAAAGAACATTATATGATTCTTAAAAAAAGAAAGAAAGAAAGAAAGACCACAGCACAAATACAGCCCTACAATTGCAGTGTGACTTTGTGTTAGTAGTGCTTCTTGGAGCCTGGAGGAAAGGGAGAGAGGAGGACAGGGGCCAAAGCATTGTTAACAAATTCTTCAGTGAAGCAGGGGAAGACAGGTTGATGGGTAGCTGCCTCTGTGCGGGTGGCTGCAGGTGGAGAGGCAAAGCAGGGAGATAGTAGAATTTTGACATCAGTAGAAAAACACAGGCCACATGAGCTTTCCTCGGACCAGCTGATTTCCCCCAGTGAATTCACCAGGGAAAAGGGATTTGGAGGGAAGATCTCATTACTAATTTTGTTTAAAAACCACCTGTGAACACAGCAAAGGAAATAGTCCCTGGGATTTGGGGGGGTTTGGCTGTGTGCTCAGGTGTAGACAGTCTTTAACCTAATCAGCTGCTTGACTATGGGGCTCCTGACAAAATATGAGGATTTTTCCCATGTAAGGTGAACATAGTGTAGCTTGAAACCCACCCATGAGGCTGATGGGGGCCACCCCAGGTCAGCTTACAGAATTGTTGCCAGTCATTAGCAAACAGATAATAATGAATGATGAAGCAAAGTTTTATTTGGTAACCTATCTAAAGAGCATATAAACTGGGATTTATTTCTTCTCCTTGGCTGTATTTACATGCAGGGTCATGGACCTCTTAGGACGCTTTGTAGATTCAATGTGCTGACTCGTTGTTACCTGAACAGTTCAGAGGTCCTGGCTTTAAATGAGGCTTGATCAAGAGGTTCAGTCACGTCACCAAAGACGTGGTTCTGGGTCTCCTCTTTCTGCGTCCTTTGATGCTGCTGCCATCCTCAGGCTCTATGCCATGTTTCTGGGAAACCCCTCGCTTTCCCATCACCAGAGAAAAATAGCTGTCCTGGTATTACTCCTCATTATCTTCCCATCCCTCCATCCACAGAAAAGTGAAGGTCTACTTCAGTGGCTCTTTCTGGGATCCAGTCTCCACAAGGGGCTACAGTGACCCTTGCCTCTTGGTGTTCATACCCTTGGGAATTTCTCCTTGAATATGGGCTGGACTCAGTGACTTAGTGATTGAGACTTCATAGGAGTAAGACCATGGTTACTTAGGAGGTATGACGACTTCCCTCTTGTTCTGACACCCCTGGCTTTTTTCACTGTTTGTTCAGAATAAAAACTGCCATGATACCAGCTGCCCTGTGGAGTTGTCCATGTGACAAGGAACGGAGGACAGTCTCTGGCCAATAGCTCTTGAGGAGCATACTCAATCCACCGGCCTTGAACCACCCCATGAATGAGGCTGAAGTGGACTTTTCCCCAGCCAAGACTTGATGTGACTTCAGACCCTGCCAACACCTTGAGGGAAGCCTGTGAATGACCCTGAACCAGAAGCCCAGCTACACCGCACCTAGGTTCCTGACCTACAGAACCTGCGAGGTAATGCATGTTTTAGCCAGTAAGTTTGAGGGCAATCATTATGCAGCAATACATAGCTGGCTCACCCCCATGGAAGAGAAAGGATGCTTCTCTTTCTCAGAAGTTCTAGTAAATGCATCCTTGATTCTCACTGGCTCTGAATGCTGTATGTATATCTCCAAACCAGTTGTCACACTCAGATAATCATTTCTGAGACCTGGTTTTGTCATTAAAGAGAGCTGGCCTCCAGTTGTTTTGCATCCTAGCCATGTTCTTGGGGCCAATCACTTGACTGCTCTGAATCTCATCTTGCTCATCTATACAATGGCGTAGTGGGTTGAACTGTGTCCCCTAATGCTTAACCTTCAGTGTCTGTGAATGTGACCTTATTTGGAAATAGCATCTTTGTGGATGTAATTAAGATAAGTATCTCTAAATAAATCATTCTGGATTTAGATTAGACCCTAAATTCAATGGCTGGTGTTCTTGTAAGAGAAAGGAGATGGAATGGAAATTTGAGACACACAGACACAGAGGAGACTCAGAGCAGAAAAGTCCACATAAAGATGGAAACAGAGATTGGAGAACAGCTGTAAGCCACGAAACTACAAGGCTTGCCGGCAGCCACCTGAAGCCAGGAGAGAAGCATGGAAGAAGTTCTTCCTCAGAGCTTCCAGAAGAAAGCAACCCTTCTAGCAGCATGATCTGAAGATGTCTGGCCTCCAGGACTGCAATGGAATAAAGGTCTCTGGTTTTAAGCCACCCAGATGGTGGGACTCTTCCATGGCAGCCCTCAGAAACTAATACAAACAGTTAATAATGACTTGCACTGTTGTGAGATCATGATGCAGAAGTCTATAGAGTTACCTAACTATATAAGTAACCTGGTACTGCCTGTATTATCCTCACCCCAATGGTATTAAGCGTGCCAAGGAGGAGCTTCATTGGCTGAGGCTGGCTGAGCTTAGATCTGAAGGGTAGAGAGGTGGAATACCAAGTTTGAAAGCAGTTTAAGTAGAAATGCAGAGAGTGTGAGATATGGGATCAGGTAGGAGAAAGAGAGAGAGAGAGAGAGAGAGAGAGAAACAGAGAGAGAACATGCAATTGTCCAGCACACCTAAATTCTGATTTCAATACTTTCAGTTTTCCTTTATTGATTCTTATACTGTCTGGTTCTGGGCTGTCCCAACAATCACTGGCACATCTAGTGAAATATAGTCACAGAACAGATTAGAAAAAGTATGCCTGGTCATGCTCTTTCCCAACTGTTCTGGAAGAGTAGCACAGAAGGAAATCAAAGTCGAGGGTTCACATCAAATCCACAGCTTCTTGGCAGGTGGTTGACAATAAATGTGGCCATTTTGCATTTGTTCTTGAATTCTTTAGACATTCCCTATTGTCTTAAGGACAAAATCCAGGTCCCTGCGGTGCGGTGCCCTTGCTCCCTGGCCTCCTCCCCCATCATTCCTCCCTTCTGCTTTAGTTTCGGCAGCACAACATTGCCCGCCCTGATGGAAGTGGCTCTGTGTTTTCCTAGTATTGTGCCTTGATGTTTTCTGCTATTGCCAACGACTGGAATTTTCTTTCCTCCTCACTACCTTTTTACCCCTGTCTGTCTGTCTTTTCTTCCTTTTATTCGTCCCTCACCCCTCCCCCCCTGCCTCCAAACTCTTGGCAACCACTGATCTTGACCTTTCCACTGTCTCCGTCATTTCACCCTTCCTAGAACGTCATATAGTCGGATTCACATAGCATGCAGCCTTTTCACATTGGCTTCTTCCTTTTGATAATATGCATTTAAGGTTCCTCCTTGTCTTTTCATGGCTGGAGAGCCCATTTATTTCTATTGCTGAATAATATCCCATTGTATGGATGTGGCACCTTTCATCTATGCATTTACTTTTTGAAGGACATCTTGGTTTATTCTAACTTTGAGCAATTGTCCATAAAGCTCCTATAATATTTGTGTGCAGGATTTTATATGGATATAAGTTTTCAACTTCCTGTCTTTTAAAATTCAGCTCAAATGCCTAGAGGAAGTTCCAGGACGTGTGGCCCGATTCCTTCATGCTGGGAATATGCCTCTCCACTGTGTTCCAGAGCTCCACTGTACCTCTCTTCAACTACAGCACTTACTTATATTATGACTCTACACGCCAGCCACCACAGTCAAACTGTGGGCTCTGAACTGGAGGGTCCAGTCGGCTCCGTTCCAACATAGATTAAATGGCCGAAATATATTTCTTGGTCTGAGCTTTGACCTGGGCTTTAATTCCCAGATTTCAGTCCAGCACTTTCTGTCTACTACCTTGGAATAGCCAATCCTTGAAGGTTGGTGGTCCAAGTGGTCGCTTCTGGATCATGCTTTCTGGGTCATAATCTAAGTGTGGTATTGATCCTTGGTTAAAAAAGTGGGATTACAGCATTTGATGGGTTCAGAAATTAGGGGACTAGAGAGAGCAGCACGAATCTTCTCCAAGGAATGAACACTGCTGTTAGTCGCCCAGAGAGTGAGTTAGCCTGTTAGGGTTCTGGGAAGGATAGAGGAGCAGCAGAAAAGAAAAACAAAACTATAAAATAACTGAAGGCAGGAAAACCCTGTACAGATGTTGGGAATGTGGGACAAATTTGTCTCTGAGCTTCCAGACAGCCAAGCAAAGAAGGAAAAGTAATGAATTATAATCTGTGATGGTCACCAGATTAAAGGAGAAAAAAATGCCCCAAAGAAGCTGTTCTACCCCCGCCCCCTTATTGGGTCTGGATCTGTGTTTTTCCTCAGTGGGTCTTGAGAAAGGGATCACACATCGTGCCACAGTGTCCTCACTCTAACGGGCACTAACTGGTGAGTGTGATTTTTCCTATTAGTCTTAAGTGCAGGCAGATGATGTGGTACTGCACTAAGCCTGTCTTCAGAAGCATAGGCAACATCTATGTGGCCAAGGAGGTAAAAAATGCAAATATAGCAGCAAAACAGACCAACTCTGCTGAACCCTCAGCTCCACACTGTATTTGAAGGTGCCAGAAACTCTGTGATGACGTTGCAGCGCTGGGACTGAGCAGCCGGGGAATCTTGGCCGAGCCACCAGCGGGGGTCAACTTATCCAGTGCTGTCTGCACCCTGGGCTCTGGAATAATCAAACACACATGTGTAGGGCTCAACTAATCAGAGACTAAAATGAAGCTAGAAGTTTCCATATGTTGATTCACCTTCTGGGCAAAAGTATGTGGCAGTGGGGAGAGGGGGAGGGGCGGCAAGCGAGGGGTCCCAGTAGGACACTTTGTATGGAGCAAAAAGGGAAGAGGAGAGTCATTGGTGTGGGCTGGGCTCTGTGTCAGTTGCATGTTTCTCTCTGTCTTGATATCATGTATCTGTATTTATAAATCTATCTTATATCTATCTTTCTATGTATCTATCAACTATCTCTATTGTTTAATTAAGTACTCACAATGATAATTGGAGGAGGGTTCTTTGACAGATAAAGAGACCAAGCTCCAAGTGGTGAGGACCATGTAGCTCAGTGAAAGAGTAAAACTGGTATCAGACTGAACCATAAAGTTCCCTAGTGTCCCTCGCTCCATCATTTTGCCTGTGCCACTTAAAATGCTCTCACGTGTGGTGTACCTTCACTAGACGAGTGGTTCTCAATCTTAAGTTTTCACTAGAATGCAGGTCTCCCTCACTTTTCAAAAGCTTGTGTGAACGCCACTGCACTTTTACAAAAGACCTGCAGTAATACTTGTTTTCGCTGAACGAACGAAATCCGAAGAGCATTTTCACGTTTGTGAAAAAGACAGCAAATTGCAAAATAGCGTTCAGGACTGCTTTTGCCCCTAGTCATTACAGAGGTAGCGTACACCCCAGCAGCCAGGGTAGTGCCACCAAGCTCCCTTCCCAGGATCCGCACTCTGCATCTCCGCACCAAGGTGCCCAGAGCTTTTAACCATGTCTGTGTGCTTCTGGGTTTATCTCAATTTATTTTGTGCCTCTGTTAGCAAGATGTGTGCAAAGGTCTCAGAAAACCAAAGAGAGGTTAATTTTGGGGCCTGGGAATGCTCAAAAAGTTTTCCATATAAATTAATGTTAATTGCTTCTTCACCTTATGCAATTTCTGCTTATGAAAGTTTTCATAGGAACACTCTACTTTTGGATAGCGGGGGAGACCTGCATTCAGAAGACTTTTTGACATTTTTTTTCCTAATCACATCCCATGAAATATTAATACTACAGATGCATTGTGTATGTATTTCTGAACTGTCTGTGTACTTGTCCTGTAAACATAGAAAGAGTGAGATTTCCCCATTCCCCCAAGAACCAATTTTAGCCTGTTTGGAGATGATGACATCTGCCCTTTGAAAATGCATGCTCAGTCGCCAACACATTCGGAATGCAGGATTATTGAAGAACACTTAAAAAGTCTGTACATCTGAAATGATAATCCTGTGTCAGTTAGTTAGCCTTAAGAACCAGAGAGCCCAAGGAAGTGGGCAAGCTCACAGAGACAGGGAAAGCAGGGCCAGGCATGAACTCAAGCGCCCTGACTGCCACTCAAGCGCTCCCACCGCAGCAGGCTGGTCAGAAAATGGATGATATTTCCATGTGCTAGATCTGCCCCCACATTGCCTACCTGTACTTCATAAAGTAATAGTCCTTTGGGAGAAGCCAGAGTCTGGCCAGTAGCAACTGAAAGGCAGCACAGCTCCCCTGGCCCCCAACTCTTGCATGTTTATCTTTTGAGAAGCAGAATGTATGAGTTTCCTATGGCTATGGTGACAAATTAACCTGAGTGGCTTAAAACAACACACATGTGCTATCTTCCAGTTGTGGAGGTCAGAACTCCCAAGTCGGGTCTTACAGGGCTAGCACCTCAGTGTCAGCAGGGCTGTGTCTTTCTGGAGGCCCTAGAGGAGAATCTGTCTCTTGCCTTTTCCATTCTCTAGGCACAGAGACATCCCTTGGCTTGTGCCCCCTTCCGGTAGCCGCATGACTTCTTTCTGCCCTTCCATCACATGTCTATGTGACCCTCCACCCTCTTTACCTTCCAAGGGCCCCCTAGTGGTTACACGGAGAGAATTTCATTAGTCCAGGATCCGGGACCATCTCCCCATCTCAGGGTCCTTAACTTCATCACATCTGCGAAGCCCCTTTTGCCACGTAAGTGACATACTCACAGGTCAGGGGCTTGCGATTCGGATATGTTTGGGACTGTCATTCTGCTGATGATGTGGCTTGGGGCAGGCACAGTGCAACTGACCCCTCAGGTTGTGCCTGAGATGCACTAATTCTCAAGCTGAAAGCCCCGCCTCCTGAGAGTCCCGAGTCCCAGGCAAACCGGAACAGGTGGTCACCCGAAGTGTGTGACAGCATCTGGTCTCAGAAACACACTTGCTGGAATGACTGGTGGCTTGTGTCTTCCACTCTGCCTCGAGCCCTTGTTAGCTCTCCTGTCTCGGCACTCTCAGTGCTTGCCTCGTACTTCCCAGCCTAGAGCTATCTAGCTGTTGGGAGTTCTTCAATTCACTGTGCGTTTGCCCTTACCAACCCTCTGTTCAGTGTTCCCTGCCCACCCTCTCCCTTCCAATAGCCAGCATCTGCTCACTTCAAGACTGCTCTGAATACACCCCAGGCCCTGCCCTTATCAGGCACTCATAGCACTTATCAAGACACCAGTACAAGTCTGCCTCCTCGCTTATGAGTAATATCTCTAATTCAAAGCCTAGGTTGTATTTATCTTTGTTGCCAGAGAGAATTGCATAGGTCTTTGGCACTTGTGATTCAGGAAATATCTGCTGATCTGAACTGTAGGGAAGAATTGATACATGTCTGGCTCAGTGGATGATAAGAGAGGTGGATAGTAGATGAGTGGACAAGTGGACATAGGAATGAATAGCTAAGAATGATCAATATATTGAGAGAGTGTCTTGGATCCTAACAGCATCTAGGCAAAGAGCAATGAACACTTAATTCGAGTCACTATTGTGTGTTAGCCCAGACAGAGAGAAATGAAATGCAAAGCAAAAAGAAGATGAAAGGAAAAAAAAATGAAAGAAGAGAAAATGCACAGGGGTCCCAGCCTGGAGCACAGGCCCCTGAATAGCTCTGGAACCCCAGGTGGGATGGTTTTAGAATCCCAGAGGAAGAGCCATGTAGGCCAAGCACAGCCATGCGGTTTGTCCTTTTTAATTTTTCTTCCAGCTCAGACGTGCACTAGGAAGAGAATGTCTGTCATGCATTTAATCTCAGAGTTCTGGGCTGATATTTGTTCACTCCAGAAAAAAATCCACTTGTCTTTCTGTCCTTCTCACATGCTGAGCAGACATTTTGTACTTTGGGGGGTGCTGTGAAGGTACTGAGTGTTTCTGAGCAGCATGCACTTCTTATGCTCAGCCTTTTCCCGAGTCAGAAAGACCAAGGATTTGAGATCCATGGGTTTAGCTGTCAAGTGGCTTCCCACCTCTCCCTGGTGCCATCTTGGAGAAAGACACATGGGCTTTTGATTTTCTGCTTGCCTAGCTGAGAGTGAATTCAGACTCCTGAATGCTCAAAAGTAAATACCCAACCTTTCGCTATGAGCCTCTGCTTTAGCTACGACCTCATCAGCAATGGTGAATTATTCGTGAAATATATGAGAACTGAGGTCCTTGGAACGACTCTTTTGCATTGCCGAATTTTGTCAGAACAGCTGCCTGTGCATGTGAAGTGGGCAGTCAGCATGGGCGCTTCATCCATAGCTTGGTGACCTCTGAGTTCAGGTCATCAGTTACGACACTGGGTGTTGGGCAAGGGGGTAGTCTGCTGAATATCAACTTAGTGCGAACAAAGCTGGCATGTTTGGGCTTCTTACAGTTCTTGGGCTTTACTGGTGCAACCCTAAATCCAGCCCGGATGCCGTGCAAGGAACAACACCCAGCACCAACTCCATCCTGCCCCAGCTATATGCTTTTTGTAGATTCCCTCAGTTTCTCCGTTGTTGCAGTGAAATGACATGTGGACCAGGTTTTCACTAAGGGACTTTCCAACTCTGTCATTCTAACACTCTGGCAGACCTAGCTTTGTTTAGGGTTGCTATGGATTGCTTAGCACCCTAGCCTTTGCCTCATCTGACATATAAGGTCAGGAAGTACAGCTCTTGCACATCTGTAGTTAAGCATTAATGTAAATTGTCTGCCTGAATCCTTGCTTTGGTTACTCTGTGGATCAAACCATGCCCCCTGTATGCACAGTAATGATAGGTTATGGTGGCCATATGTCCTGGGTTTCCTTGGACAGCCTTGATTTCAAATATTCTGTCCCACTGACAGACCTTGTGTCAGATCATCTATCCCAATTTTTGATTCAGAAAATATGGTCACCATATGGCAAGTGATTCTCTGCCGCTGTGGCATAGAAAGCTCATCTTCATCCTCCTGATGTGGTTCTACCTCCCTCAGGCAGGCAAAGCTGCCTCTCTGGGCCCCACGCTGGTTGCTGTGTTGCCTTTATTCCAGCTCTTTCATGCCTGCATCCTGCATCAGTCACAGGCTCCATCAAGGCAGGCACAATATTTGCATCATCTCTACATTCCTAGCACCAGTTCTGCATAAGCTAAGAGCAATTTTTCAGGGGTCTGCTACATTCCCCAGCAGAAATCTTCCTGAAATGTTGGGGGTGTACAGTTTTAAATTAAAATCTCTTTTAAGTAGAACCAGAGAACCTAGGGCTCAAAGAAGAAATCCTGTATTATTTCTGTTATCTTTTCTTTCTCATTTTTTCTCTTTCTTCTTTCTTTCCTTTCCTTCACTTCCTTTTCCTCTTCTTCCCCCCAATAGCGACTTAACACCTTGTGAAAGAGCTGGACTTACAGATCAGATGTCACACCCTAGAAGGAAGTAGATGCTGGAAGCAGATCCTCCTAGCTCTTTGGGATCCAGCTCCCCCATGGCTATCCAACTGAGACATCAGAAGGGAGAAGCCACATTTTAGATCTGCCAGGAATGTTGAGTGTCAATTCTGCACTCATAAAGTCCCATGCAAATAAAAATCTAAATTGCAGCTTTTTAAATTATTTCATGATCTAAAGAAGGGGAAGACTTTTCTGGGGCACAGTGGGGAAGAAGTCCATCCTATGGAGCTTAGAGATAAATCTCAGCCACCTATTTTCTTTTTTTTGGTTGGTTGATTTAGTACTAACTCCCTTCTTTAGGTATCTTCTTGCTGATCTCTCCAGATGTGACTCTCTCCAAGTCTCCTCCAACCCAAATGCTACCCTGACTGCCAGGCTAACTTTAGGTCCATGTTGTCAGTAATTTCTAGTTGTTTCTAAGGTAGCTCGCTGCTCCTTAGTGTACCTACCATTCAAGAGCTCTCAAGGTTGGATTACCATCTGCCAGGCTACACCTCAGCTCTTCAAAACACCCATCTACCAACCCCTTTAACTCAACCCAGTTCACCCCAAAATCCATTTTTACTCCAATCATTTCAACTGTTATTGATCCCTGAAAGTAGCCCAGCTCTCCCATACCTCTGAGTCTTTGCACAGCTTTCTTCTCTCCAAGGCATATTTCTACCTTCAGGCATGTTGGTGATCCCTGTATGTCTCTCAAAACCTGATTATCTCATTTACTGTGAAGGTGTCTCTCACCCAGTTAGTACAAATGATGATGACAATAACAACAGCAATGGTACCAATGACAGTGACAAAGCTCATGTGTTTATGTGCCTGGCTGGGGGCTCAGTGTCTTGCATACTTTACCTAATATTACATTTTATGGCAGAGAAAAATAAAAACAAACTCAAACTCTGGCGATTTGGGGAGCAAAATTAACCCAAGAACAAGTAGCTAAAATAAGGCAGAACTGGACTTGGGATCCAGTTTCTGTCTGACTCAAAGCCTGGGCCACTCCATACCTCACAAAATGCCATTAGAACCCTCCTCTATTGCCTGGGCCTCTGGGACCATCATCCCAAGCCTGGGGGCAGGCTTGAGGATCTTGAGGACAGAGGCTCCACGTTAAATTTATTTTTCATTAACCGTCTATGTGGTTGCTAACATTCAGGCCGAGTGTTCTGAGTGAATGGGCTCAAGGTCATTCCTTACGGCTTTATTTTTGACAAGGGAACATTTCAAGGGGAATATTTATGCCCTCCTCCCAAAAAGGCACATATTCTGAGCCCCCACTGCAAAGGGGCCACTGTAATCTCTAGGCATCAACATTAATCTAGGTCTTCACTTTGTCTGGACCATAAGCAGAACCCACCAAGACTCTGAGCTGGTCTAGCAATCTTGTGCTTCCTAGGGATTAAGTTAAGGGAGAAGTCTGTAAACCTCAGTTTCAAATGAACCAATGCCCAAAGGTAAAAATTTCAAGTCTGAATTTAAAAGGAACCTACAGAGTCACAGCTGATGGAAGACTGTTTTGTTGTGTGATTTAAGGGACAGATTCACTGCCGTGGGAACGCTGTTTGCTCCCTTGCTTGAGGTTGATACTTGAAGATTCACCAAGAAGCCAACGTGTTTGGGCAAGAAACTTCATGCACTGAATGAATTGGCAAAACACACTCATGGGTCAATGAAGGAGGAAAGTGGGTCTGCTTTCAGTCTGATCCATATCGGCAAATAAAAGCCAATACCTTTGGCCATCCACACAGAGATGCTTGACAACTTTATGAGTGGCTGGGTTTGGACCAGTGTCTTTCCCAACACTGGGACCGATCTGCTGATTGGAGGGATTGTATTAATGAACACAACCCACTTGCAACACTCTTGCACGTGTCCTTTCTTCCTTCTTCTTACTCAGGACCGAGTAAGGTTCCCCAAGAGTCCTGAAGGCCCTCTCAGCTCAGACTCATTTGTCAATCACATCTCAACGGCACATGGGTGTTCAAGCCCCTTGACCCGGCTCCACCGGGTTCTGACTGGCCAATGTTGTATTTATGCCCCTGATTCCCTTTGATAGGCGTTGAAGCTGGAAAACTCATACATTTGGGCTGACTACCCACTGTTCACTGATGTCTGTGCTATGAGAAATGGAAACTTGAGTTTTATAATCTTAAATGGTAAATCAATCCATCAGTAAAACCCAGCATCTTTAAGATACGAAACAACTGCAGGAGAACAAGTGGCGTGTGTACGTCACGGAGTGAGCAGTGTAGACTCCTGCTCTAACCTCAGAAGGAGAAAGGCTTCCTGTCGGGACTTAAGCAAGTCCTGTGGCCATGAGTAAGCTGAGAAGTCTGTGGGAAAAGGGCCAGACGGGGTATGAAAGTTCAAGGCTCTGTGCAAAGATGTCACGAGAGATGTGAGAGACGGGGAAGCACTCGAGACCAGGAGACAAGGAGGAAGCAGTGGGGCATGTGTTAAGCTCCCCGCCCCCGATCATTCTATACTGTGCCTCATTGAGTGTCTACAGAGCCTTCACTCCTCTTGATGATGGAGTATTCGATTCTGACCTCAGGTGTGCACTGTGGATTCTGACTCATAGTAGGTGCGCAGTAACTATGGAATGGGAGAATGCCTGGGTAAGTACAAGCAGCAGCTGCCTGGTATGGCTTGTCCCACTGAACCCTCCCACCAGTCCAGGGAGGGCCAGGGTGAGGGCTGGTGTGGCATGATGCCCAGAGAACCGAGATGGGACTTCGGCTGGCCTCACCTTCCTTTCTGACTCATTTCCCTGCTGGGTGCATGACTGTGGACAGGTCCTTGCCACAAAGCCCAGCCATCTTGTTTGTTTAGAGGAGTGATGGGTTGTTGGGTCAGAGAAAATATGTTGACCGTAGCATATAGTAGGTGCTCAGCTTGCAGATTTCCTCAGTTTTGGGGCGCATCTCCTGGGCTTGGCAGCCACCTATGCAAGGAGTCACCGGTGCAACTGTCAATTAGAGTAGGAAATGCTATTGATACATGGAGTCCTTCATTGATTAGGATGGTAATAATCGCTTTTTCTGTGGCTATGATTGCACTTCAGAGCACCTGATGTGTGCAGGCACAATGCAAAGCATTTTTGTTCATAATGACCTTCACCACCACAGCAGTCTAACAGGCAGAAATTAGAACTGGAGTCATTTTAAAGATGAAGCCACTGAGACTTGGAGATAAAGGGCTTTATCCAAAGGCCACAAGCTAAAAAGTGACTCCAAAATCCATGCCTGTCCCACTAATATCTTCTGGTTTAATAATTATCCTTTAGGATGCCTAAGAAATTATCCTGATATCCTAAAATATAAATAATTTCCCACCTTATATTTCTGCCTTGACTGCTTCTTACTTACAGCAATATCTATTATTTTAACATATATTAATACTAAGACTTTTTAATCCCATTTTTTTTTTTCACATATACATGACTATAAAGATCCTGGAAGCAGGTCTGGGACATAACGTGTATTTGGATTTGCCTTGTCTGGCATGGTGTGTGGCACAGAGGAGCTCATGAGAGACTTGCAATTATTCCAAGTGTTCCTGGATAAAATGAATTGTTATAGCGACACATCTGTAGGAAGACCTACAAATTGACCAACAGGATGCTTGAACAAGCAAAAGGTTTTGTTTTGTTTCATTTTTTAAATCTATTCTGGCCAAATGAAGTAAAGGTCTAATGTCATAGTAGGATTACATTTGCCTCTTACTCCATTAATCCATACCTGCTATGTACCCTTTCTCCCCAGACTCATACATATACAAGGAAGCAAAAGCAAAAAAATTCCCATCGCATTTTGGCAAGACCAGTTGAAAATATCTGACCCAACTTCTATGCCGGCGTGGCATGAATGTTTTCAGTTTGGTTAAGAAACACTGCCATTGTGTACAGTTGGAAGGCAAGGTTATTTCTTAACCATGGATTTCCATACTGCCAGAATAAATAAATAAATATCACAATAAAATAGCTAATCAGAAGTTAAACACCCAGTCAGTCTCCCACCTGAGTTGTAGGAGCAGAGCCTTGATGGAGAAGGTTCCCACCTAGTTGCTCTGCGACATCAGCCTCATACTTCCATCTCTATGGGTTGTCCCTGGCTCTTCTGTAAAGGGCGGGGGGCGGGGGGTCAGATTACTAACTTCCTTTCATAGAACTGACCTGTATTTTAAGATTGATAGCACAGAATTTTGTTCTTTTGGGTTCAAAGTACCAATTGGTTGTAGAAATCCAGAGTATGGGCAATTATCAACATGGAGTGTCTAAAAGCAACTTGGGAATTCTGCTCTCTCTGTCTCTTGCCCAAGTAAAATGAAAACTTATCATTATTAAACAAAATGAAAATTGACCTAACATAGAATCATGTCCCTGAGAAAGAGAGAAAATAAAACCTACTTACAATGCAACATTAATTGAAAAAAAAAAGCCAGATATAAAATTGTTTATTCAATGTGATCTCAAATATGTAAAATAATACTTGCTGGAAGAATGAAGTACCTCAAGATGTTAATAGTTTTTTTTTTAATCTCTGGGCAATGTAATCATGGATGATTTGCATTTTCTTATGTATTCGGTATTTTCCAAATTTTCTACAATGAGAATGAATGCTCTTTTATGATATTAAGAAATATATAGTGATTTATTTCTCTCACACACACACACACACACACACACACACACACACACAGGTAACAGAATGGCTTCTCACTGTGTGTACTATCAGATGATCACTTGAAAACTGCTTCATGAATCAGGCCAGCTTTTCCATGGCAGAGCAAATGCAAAGTAAAAGACATGAAGAGAAAAGTAGAAAATAGAGTTACTAGTTATCCATTCGTTTAACATGCAGTTAGTGTCATGTATGTTCTTAGGCCCTGAAGACAACCCCCATCCTCAGCTTCCATGCCCCTTAGGCCCTGAGGGCTAGCCATGATTTGGACAGCACTGGGATCTCCCTCTGTTCCCAGTCTTCAACCTACCTGCCTCACCCACCAGAGCAGCTGTGCTGACCTTGGAAGTGCAGAGCTTCAGTGACAGGCACCCCAATTTGAAGCAAAGGCTGTCTGATCTGCAGGGAGGCTAGAGGTTCTGTTTCTCAATGGCGGTGACTCTAAGCTCCTAGGGCATGTGGAAATGCCAAGGTGGCGTGCATGGGAGTTGCAGAGCAGAGCCAGGATACTAGTTCATCCTTGTAGCAAATATTGAAGAAGTTGAGGAGCACCAGGCCACAGCCTTGCTGAACTATCATAGTCTCTGTTCGTATTTTCTTCCAGGGCATTTGTGGGGGCTTTTGATGTTATCACAGCGATTGATAGCACCCAATTAATTTTCTGTCAATGGTTCCATTAGGTGACCACCCTGGAGGTCAGGGTCCACACCTGCTTCCTTCTGGTCCATGAGTCACGCCTCAAGATCTGCAGGCCTGTGGGAGGAGCCCTTTACCAGATTTCCACTCTACTGCATCCAGCCTTCTCCCTCTCCCAGTGCTCTGAAACCTGTGAGGACTGGCCTGAAGAATAAACTGGAAACCTCCAATTCATTGCTCACTTTCTGGCTGATTCACATGGACATCGGGGTTTCAATCCCAGGTTGGCTCCCAGAACCCAGGGAGGGCATCCCTGGTGGTCGTCAGCACCCAGAAAGCATGGGCGTCTGAGCCCAAGCACCTGGTCGCCAATGCCTTGGTCTGGAGCCCTCCAGTCCGAGCTGCAATGCATGACCGAAGCAGGCCTCCCACAGCCGAACAGAGCTGGGAGCCTCCGCAACACACTCCTGGTTTCTGCTTCACTTTCTCTGCCTGGTTCCTATTAATGCTGCGTGTTTCCAAGCCCTAACAGCAGAGCTCTGGCTGCTGATGAGGGCTGCCTGGGGCAGCCATCTGCCAACCAGGTTGGAAGCTAACAAGGTCTTCCAGAGTCACCCTTTGTGGCCCCAACACTGTGTCGTTTACAAACTCCTTGAAGGCAAACAAATGAGAGCCAAACCAAAACCCTGGGAGGCATGAGGCTGGACATGTGCTCCTTTACTCAGGGACAGAAATCAAGCAGATAGAGAGTCATATGTGATGGTAAGCCTTGGCCTCCTGCACTGTGCCGTTGGTGTTGAACTCCATGGAGCCCTTTAGTCACAGGCCTTGCCTTTGGCATCCTCCCTGAACTGTGCAAGATGGCCTAGAAGTAATAAGTTCACACCCAGAAAGGGTGGAGCAGAGAGGCCAGGGTGCCCTCTCACCCAGCAGGATGTAGGGAGGGATATCCTGAAACTCCAGTCAAGGAGAAGCTGGCTCAGTACCTTTGAGGTCCTTGGCCAGACAGGCCCCAGGGCAGCTCCACTGGAATAGGAGGCACCCTGCCTTCCTCTCTTAAGCAGTCCAGCCCTCAGCATTCTCCTACAGGCTTGCCTTCTCTTAGCCCCCCAACTCCCAGAACCTCCAGGGGGTCAAACATCGGGTGGGAAGAAAGGGTAAAGTCTAATGATGAATGGCTGATGCAATGATGTCGCTTTGTGATTTTTTTCCAGGCACCCGAGTTAATGGTTGCTCTACCTACCCACCATGGAGCTTGCAGCATTCAGTGGCCTGACTTTTTGTAATAAGTTTGGATGATTTTGTGAGGGGACTCACGGCAGGTAGAAGGGTCTGAGCCACAGCTTTTTGAGTTGTTACACACCGGTCCATTTTCACTTTCTAGCTCATTCATTTACTTATCCATTCATTTATGTCTACTACTGCTCTGCATGGGGTGCCTCACATTCCAGAAACTGTGTGTTTGATGTTGTAGATGCAGAAGTGACCAAAATGTGGCCCCAAATGAGATGCCATTTTGCAAACTCATGATAATCAGAGCCCAGCTCTCATAAGCATTGAGTTTTAAGGGAACAAACACTAATAAAGAAGCATGCAATCATATAGGGTGGCAGGTGCTAGGGTAGAGAAATGTAGTACGCTAGGAGGGGCATCCAAATCCTTACTGGATGTTCAGGGAGGATCTCTAGAAGCAATGTTTAAGCTGATTTTGAAAGATGAGTAGCAGTTTTCCAGGTGAAAAAAATGACAAGAAGATATTCCTGGTCAAAGGAATAGCATGTGCAAAGGCCCTGTGGGATAGAAAAGTACAGCATATGTGCAGAACTTGGTTGGAGCCTGAGGAATGCTCATAGAGATTAGGTTGTGAATGACAGCAGGGGCTTCATCATGAAAGGCCTTCAAAGTTATGCTAAGGATTTAGTCCCTTATCCTGAGCAACAAAAATCCTTGTAATTTTAATACCCTCATAAGTCACTGGGATCAGATGTACAGTTTATAATTCTCCCTCTGCCAGGCTGTTTTAGAGGCTACTGCCTGACTCCAAGTGCTAAGTGGTGGGGCAGCATGGATGGATGAATGAGAGGAGGGCATTGAAGAGACATGAAAGATGACAGCCAATGAGACCTGGACTCAGGGACTGATGATCTAAGGGGAGGTATGGGAGACAATGGGGTTGCAGATGCCTCCCTGTCTTCAAGCCGGAGAGGATTGTGGTGCCATTCCCTGAATGACTGAAGGCCTGCCATCCAGTGTATGTGCAGGATGAAATGTGTTCTTCCTTCCTGTGAGGATGTCCCTCTCTCCTTCATCCACCCTGCCTACGATGTGGCTGTCAGTCACACTGCCAGCGGGTCCCAAGAAGTCATCTGCACACTCCTTGGCAATCTGGATCGCATCCATTGCTGCTTTCCCTTCACTTCGAGAATAAATGAAAAAATCGACTCCTCTGGATGCCAGATTTGTGTTCCTGTGTTAGGAGATTGTTTTTTCTTTTTTGCATCTGTGTGTACGTTAAACAGCAAGAAGAAAGTCGCGAAACTCAAGGAGTTTCCCCAAAAGTAAATCAATTTGCGGTTGAATGTGCTGTGGAATTTGTTTGCAAACCTACAAGAGCGAAGCGAGCTTAAAAAAGATGCAGTTGGATGAGACTGCAAAGTTTTGGAAAGTTCTTTGAACACATGTAAACATGATATGTGTAAGCAAATGTTTAACTTGCCTTTTTTACTTCTACAAATTATATTATGAAATCAGACGTCTGTGACTTCTTAAGAATGTCAAATCAGTGTATTCCTTCAAAACAGATAATTGCCTGGCGCTGCTCAGCTTCCAGGCTTTGGGGCTGGGGAAGGCTGGGTTTCCAGCCTGACGATGAATAGAAGCCTGTTCGAGTAGGTGGTTTGCATAGTGCAAGTGGTGGGGCAGGCGTGACCATCAGCATGATGGGCTCACTGGACACAGGCAACTTGCCCTCTGGAGGAGGAGGAAGAGCCTCACCCTCTGTGCTTCCTCTTCCTGAGGAGCCCAGTGCCGCGCGATGATACTGTTCCCTGCCCTGCCCTCCAGTGGGAGAGGCTGGCACTTTGATCTCTCTGGGGGAAGGATGATGCCCAATGTATTAGATCTGATAGTTGTATCAGTGCTGCTTTAATACGCTGCTCTCTGAGAACCAGGATTGAAGCAGCTAGAATTAAACTGCCCTTCTGGTGCCAAACGAGATGGAATTTGCCAGATTAGTATTTATGAGCACAGCTAAAGTGTGGATGAGGTCATCTGATACGGTGACTCTTGTATTGTTCCTACTAGAGTGCACCGTGGTGGTTCGAAGGTAGAGATGAGAAAGATATACTGTATGTGTCAATAATGCACGCTCACACATACAATTAGGCTGTTATTACTAGACGCTTCTATTAACATTGCAGTCAGACCTGGAAAGACGTCCTCTGGAACCATTGCAGGGCTTTTCAAAGAACATACAGTCCCACTGAAATCAATAGGATATTGCCTGGCCTCCCCACTGCACCCTGAGGGTCTCTTCCCACCCCTCCAAGCCCAGGCTGACTCCTGTTAATGCTAATAGCAACACATGTGTACTTCCAGGGGGGGAAGGACCACATAGAGCTTAATATGCAAAAAGGAATTAATTTGATTCCTTGGGTGCAAAACCATGTCAATAGGATGGTTATAATGCATATGCTACCGCCTACGAGCCCAATAAAATCGAAGGGTTATTGTTATCTTGCACTATCCATAGCAGATGTATGTATGATAGATTATTGAGGATGCAATTTGTAGTGTCTACATTATTTATTCCCAATTTATTAGCTGTTTGTTGTTCCTTTGGAGAGGCTGTTTTACTTTGCAAAGAAATATGTATCTTGTCTTGATTTGGAAATTGTATAACCACAGAGCTGTCATTTTCCAAAAGTCTGAGAGGGTTTTTACAGGATCTTTGGGGCTGGAGTAAATACCATTCCACCTATGAAGTGCCTTCTGGGTGGTGATTTTTTGCTCCAAACAATTGATTCACTCCATTTATCCAATAGGGACAAAATTAATGCTGGATAAATGTTGAAGTTGCAAGTCTGCTAGACACAGCAGTCCCTGCCCTCAGAGAGCACCATCTCGTTGCCTGAATTCTCCTTCTCTCTCACATGCATTCACACACACAGAGCCAATGAGGAATCTATGACTATCCTTGGTTTATAGATGATACCTTGAGAAGAGAAGTGAATCAACCAAGGTCACTCAACTAGTAAATGGAAGAGATGGGGGAAGAAACCAGGATTTGGTAACCCTAAATTTGTGTCCTCTATACATGCTTCCTTAAGGAGTAAAACATAATCAGACAAGTCATGAAAAGGCTAGCTCATCTCTATGGCCCCCTGAGAGCAAGAAGCCTCATGTTCAGGGATTGCACCTCGTGACTGAATGTCTTTTGTATACAACTGGCTACTCTTTACTCCACAGAGGCACTAACAAAGGATCTAAGAGTAACTTAACTAAGCTAAGAAACAATGTTATTTGGAATCCAAGCCAGAGCTTTGGTCTCCAAGTTCTGTGTTCTCTCCATCCACTATTTCATAGTCTAAGGTAGCGCTGTGCTGGGAGCTGGCTAATCCTGGTCTGTGAGAGCCAATTACAGGCACCTCTTCCCAATTCCACATTCAGGGAGGTCATGTTGATAGCTTGAAAGTAGCCACTGGGGGAGTATTTACACCATGGAGAAAGGCATGTGCTATGGCTCAAGGCTGTTTCCCCCCAGAGTCTGACTTTACTGGGATATCACTGTCCCTACTCTTGTAGTCTTCACGTGCTAGCAAATGAGAGTATCATAAAGTGTCATCAGTATAGTTGGGTGAGGGAGATACCCTCAACCCATTTGGGAAGTCTGAGCAGGTGCAGACATTGCCCAGTAAGTAGGTTCAGGGAGATTTTAAGCTGAATTGCTTCCTAAGGGCACTTCCAACTGGTGGGTATCTTTATCAAGTCCTGATGGTATGTCCTTTATTAAGAAATATCTGGTCTGTTGTCAGCATGGGCCATTCTTAAAATCCCAGAACTAGATACCATTTGCGGGGTGGGGGGTGTTGGCCAGGGTCACTGCCAAGAGAAGTGGCTGGTCAGAGTGTTCAAAAATGCCTTCCTCTTGGAGATCAGGCCACATCATCCAAAATAGGGGAAAAGAGAGACTATTTTCAGATGACACACTGCAGGCACATCAGGTCAGAGCAAGAAAGCCCTTTGCCCTAATATCAAAAGAAAAGAAGGTGGGGAATACTTCCACATTCATTCTATTAAACAGGCATCATTCTAATACCCAAATCAGGCAAAGACAGCACCAAAAAAGAAAACTACAGACAAATATCCCTGATGAACATAGATGCAAAAATAATCTACAGAATATTAGCAAACCAAATTCAAAAATACATCAAGAGGATCATACACCATGATCAAGTGGGATTCATCCAGGGATACAAAGATGGTACAACATTCAAAAATCCATCAACATCATCCACCACATCAACAAAAAGAAGGACAAAAACCACACGATCATCTCCATAGATGCTGAAAAAGCATTTGACAAAATTCAACATCCAATCAGGATAAAAGCTCTCAACAAAATGGGTATAGAGGGCAAGTACTTCAACATAATAAAGGCCATATATGGCAAACCCACAGCCAACATCATACCTAACAGCGAGAAGCTGAAAGCTTTTCCTCTAAGATCAGGAACAAGACAAGGATGCCCACTCTCCCCACTTTTATTCAACATAGTACTGGAGGTCTTAGCCATGGTAATCAGACAACACAAAGAAATAAAAGGCATCCAGATTGGTAAGGAAGAAGTCAAACTGTCACTATTTGCAGATGACATGATATTGTACATAAAAAAGCCATAAAGAATCCACTCCAAAACTACTAGAACTAATATCTGAATTCAGCAAAGTTGCGGGATACAAAATTAATACACAGATATCTGTTGCATTCCTATACACTAAGGATGAACTAGCAGAAAGAGAAATCAGGAAAACAATTCCATTCACAATCGCATCCAAAAGAATAAAATACCTAGGAATAAACCTAACAAAGGAATTGAAAGACCTATACCCTGAAACTACAAGACATTCTTAAGAGAAACTAAAGAGGACACTAATATATGGAAATTCATCCCATGCTCTTGGGTAGGAAGATTTAATATTGTCAAAATGTCCATCCTGCCTAAAGCAATCTACAGATTTAATGCAATCCCTATCAGAATACCAATAGAGTTCTTCAACGAACTGGAGCAAATAGTTCTAAAGTTCATATGGAACAACAGAAGACCCTGAATAGCCAAAACAATCCTGAGAAGGAAGAATAAAGCAGGGGGGTATCACTTCCAAACTTCAAGCTCTACTAAAAAGTCACAGTAATCAAGACAATTTGGTTCTAGCACAATAACAGACCCACAGACCAGTGAAACAGAATAGAGTCCTTATATTAACCCAAGCACATATGGTCAATTAATATACGAAAAAGGAGCCATGGATATACAATGGGGAAATGACAGCCTCTTCAACAGCTGGTGTGGGCAAAACTGGACAGCTACATGTAAAAGAATGAAACTGGATTACTGTCTAACTCCATACATAAAGTAAACTCAAAATGGATCAAAGACCTGAATGTAAGTCATGAAACTAAAGAACTCTTAGAAGAAAACATAAGCAAAACTCTCTTGAATATAAACATGAGCAATTTCATGAAAATATCTCCCTGGGCAAGGGAAACAAAAGCAAAAATGAACAAATGGGACTATATCAAACTAAAAAGCTTCTGTGCAGCAAAGGACACCATCAGTAGAACAAAAATGCATCCTACAGTATGAGAGAATATATTCATAAATGACATATCTGATAAGGGGTTGACATCCAAAATATATAAAGAGCTCATGCACCTCAACAAACAAAAAGCAAATAATCCAATTAAAAAATGGGTGGAGGATATGAACTGACACTTCCCCACAGAAGAAATTTAGATAGCCAACAGACACATGAAAAGATGCTCCACATTGCTAATCACGAGAGAAATGCAAATTAAAACCACAATGAGATATCATCTCACACCAGTTAGAATGGCCAACATCCAAAAGACAACAAGTTCTGGCGAGCATGTGGAGAAAGGGGAACTCTCCTACATTGTTGGTGGGAATGTAAATTAGTTCAACCATTGTGAAAAGCAGTAGGAGGGTCCTCAAAAAACTAATAATAGAGATACCATTTGACCCAGGAATTCCACTCATAGGAATTAACCCTAAAAATGCAGGAGCCCTGTTTGAAAAAGACATATGCACCCCTATGTTTATCGCAGCACTATTTACAATAGCCAAGAAATGGAAGCAACCTAAGTGTCCATCAGTAGATGAATGAATAAAGAAGATTTGGTACATATACACAATGGAATATTATTCAGCCATAAGAAGAAAACAAATCCTTCCATTTGCAACAACATGGATGGAGCTAGAGGGTATTATGCTCAGTGAAATAAGCCAGGCAGAGAAAGACAAGTATCAAATGATTTCACTCATCTGTGCAGCATAAGAACAAAGAAGAAACTGAAGGAACAAAACAGCAGCAGACTCACAGAACCCAAGAATGGACTAACAGTTACCAAAGGGAAAGGGACTGGGGAAGATGGGTGGGAAGGGAAGGATAAGGGAAAAAGGGGCATTACAATTAGCACACATAATGTAGTAAGGGGGCACAGGGAAGGCAGTACAACACA
This sequence comes from Smutsia gigantea, assembly GCA_032199065.1. Classification (NCBI taxonomy): domain Eukaryota; kingdom Metazoa; phylum Chordata; class Mammalia; order Pholidota; family Manidae; genus Smutsia; species Smutsia gigantea. The sequence continues at coordinate 148,349 of JAVSCE010009310.1, forward strand.
GAGAAGACAAGTAGGGACTCTGTAGCATCTTACTACGCTGACGGACAGTGACTATAATGGAGTATGTGGTGGGGACTTGATAATGGGGGAACCTAGTAACCACAGTGTTGCTCGTGTAACTGTATATTAATGATACCAAAATTAAAAAAAAGAAAAGAAGGTGGGGAATGGGGACAAATGAAATCATTGTTAATGGCAGATTCAAGAGCTACAGGTTTTAAATCACCAGAATTATTAACACTTGCTCTAGAGTTATAAGTATGGGGTCATCTTTGTCACCTTATCAGGTCCATAGTCTCCAATTCAAGCATAGAAGAACATTATATGTGAACCTGGAACAAAAATACGCTCAAAACATAGACCCATATGTTGCATACTCATCATATGTTAAAAAGAAATGACAATAAAAACAGACAAGTAAAAAAAAGTCCTATCCATTTGGTTTGAGGGTTAAGACATGGGCCAGAGCTTTGGGTAGCTTGTGATATTCTACTAAGAAGAATCACAAACAGGTACCTGAAAAAAACAGGTTTTGCCCATCTCCTCCAAGATAGACTCCCCTCCACATATTCTCCACCTGACAGGACCACTGCATTTCCTAAGCCCAAATTAAAATTTTAGGAACATGGTCTGACAACAACAATTCTTGGGATATTTCCATGTCAAGAGGCAAAGTGGGAAGTACAGTTTTTTTCCTGTAACTGGAATTGTAGAATCTTATTTTTGTTTTGTTAAGACAATGGGAAGGAAATTCTGACATCACATTGTTCTGGAAATGAATAACTTGTCAACACAGTTGGGGTATAGGTGTCTATACTGACTGCATCAATTTCAACACTCACATGCATATTAACCGAATGGGATTAAGCCAAATCATCTTCCTCCTTGTCCTCCTCTTCTTCATCACTTTATCTTCAGAATCTAATTGAGAGGTATTTCTTCATATAAACCACAGTAGAAGACTTTTCTTTCCTCCACCCACTAGCCACTGCTCTGGAATTTCCTTCTGGAGAACTAGCAAAATTAAGCATCTCCTAACCAGATAGCAAAAGCCCAACTTGAAAGACAGCACATTTCCAGCAAGACACTAAAATCCTTGAAGCAAAGGGGAGAACTTACTTTGACTCCAAGAAAAACGGGCACCATTTACCTCCCTGCCACGTCCTTCTCGTGTACCATTACACTCAGCCATCCGAATATATATTTACACATGGCTTAAAACCCAGCCTATCTGCCCAGTGTACTTTAATGGAGAATTAACACCGTAGATAGAGCTCAGGCATTCCCAGTGCAGTTAAAAACAGAACTCTGTGGTTTGGTTCTGCTGAGGCAATACTGCTCAACAGTTAATGTAATCATATTACAAGTGCTTGTATTAAAATCATATGCAAGATGAAAATCAGTCTGAACAGCAGCAAGTAAGAAAAGACAAAGAAAGATCTGCGAGTTGTCATAATCTGTAAAAAAAAATTTAGTAGGAAAAAAATACTGACACACATTCACACATGAGTACATCGAGAGAAGAACCTGTAAAGCTTACAAGGGCATCTACAAATGCAGAAATGGATTTCTGGCACATTTCCTCTTCATATGCATACTTTCTGAAGGACACAGATTGGACATGAAAGGCAGAGTGTTGAACAGCAATGGTCACCTCAGACCTTGCCAAGTCTGGGGCAAAGCCGAGTCCAGCTTGACCTATTGGGATATTGTACATTCATTTGTTAGCTGGGGTTTTGCCAGGCGGGACCTGGCAGGGAGCCGCTTGAAAGCCAGCAGCTTTCCTGGTGCGGTCTTCATGTTTGTTGACAGTTTAACTCCGCTATTTTATGCACATCTGCAGTAGAGATTAAGCCTATCTCAACTTCAAGACTTCTTATAACATTAGACCCTGGGACCCAAAGTCAACGCCTTGTTCCTCCTCGAGGCAGAGGAAAAGTTTCAGTACCTGGAATCTACTTCAAACACTCTCGAATCAGGAGCGTTGAACGTGTGGTTTTCTCAGCCAGGCTTGACACAAACCTGAAACCCAGCCTGGGTTTTCCATTTCCCCTCAAGGAAGCAGTTTGTAAGGGGCCAGGAGACGATCCGCAGCACATCATGGTTTCTGAGCAAGTTCAACATGGGAAGTGCCAAAGATGAAGATTTCAAGACTTCAAGAAAGTTTCCAGGCCTAAGACATGTCACAGGAGTCCCCCTGGGAACTGCAGAAGTGCCAGTGGGAGTGGACCCATCATTGTGCAGTATTTGCTTTGTGTTTGAATTTGTGGAGGGGGTCCTTTTACACAGCTCAGCCTACCATGTCTTTGGCTGATTTCAACTCACTTCCTCCAACTTGGCAAATAGTGGTAGAACCACTTCAGAACGAAGTGCTCAGGACCATCTTGATGCCTGTAGTAAGGGGGCAGCCTTGGCAGGAGAACGGCCTGATGTTAAATAAAGACTGAAAATGCTTTACGTACCAAACTTTGGAGAGAATGCCTGGACCGTACCATGAGAAATGCCTTCCTGTTTCACGTGAAAGTAAAGTGTTCTTACCAGACCGTGATGGCCTGGTCCAACCACTTTAAATGTTTTCTTTCTTTTCTTTTCTTTTTCAGTTCATCAGTCTCAAATTTTCTTATTGGTTAGAGGGATCCACCTATGTTTTCTTTTTCCATTTGGTATATGATGATGATGGTAATTTTCTTCTTAGAATTCTTATAACAGATGAGTTAGTCTAACTGACTGCACTGTTCTGGTCAATGTAGATTTGGAAATGGTTCTAATTAATGACTTTAGTTACTGCAGATTCAGCAAAAGCAGAGCCTTTTTGGGGTGTATGTGTTTTAGGGGAGGTGAACATTACGTCTCAGCAATAGCTTTCTGGATTATATGGTTTTCTCTCCCATTATCCCCTTCTCAGTGTTTGGTCTAGCTCCTCTTTAAAAAAAAATGTAGTGATTTCCTCTTAAATGATGTAATCATATGAAAGGCTGAAGCTTTGCAAACTTGAATTTAGCAACGGGAATTCCCAGTATTTATATGCTTGTTAACATGAATATAAAAAAGACTCAGATTAGCCAGGCAACAGCAGGCACATTTCTGTTTTATTTTTTCCTCTTGCCCTCACTCCCTTCCTTCTTTTTTTCTACAGATGTTTTAAAGCACTTTCTAATTGCCAAGGCCCATGTTTAAAGTGATGGTAGAGGCTGACCAGACAGATCAGGGCCTTTTAACAGGGGGTGATAGATGGGCAATAAAAGGGAACTGAGAAAGGGAGCATGTTACAGGCAAAGACAAATGCTGAGAGCCTCCAGTTCATCTTGGGTGGGGTCCATGGTTGGAGCACAGAAAAGACAGTGCTCTCCCTGGCACAGCTGACATTCTTACTATGTTTTGAAAGATCATTTGATGTTACCCAGATAGCTTGAGAGGTATAGGTAAGCTGGGTGATCTAAGGGCTCCAACATAAGCAAAATCTATAAAATGAGAAAGGATGCTGGGTTCCTGGATCTGTAAGGGATGTCATAGGTTTGCAATGTATAGAACTGGGGGCAGAAGATGTGTGGAGGCCAGCAAAGGAGAGGTCCGTATAGCTGGCTAAGGAGTTTGAACATTATTCTTTAAGCCATTGCATGTTGGAAGGGAAGAGACAAAAGAGAAGATGGTGAATTGTGCTGAGGTGAAGCATGCGTGTTCTGGAACCTGGTGGTCTGGGTTTGAAATCCAGTTCTATCATTGATGGGTGGGATGATCTTAATCAAGCTATATAACATCTCTAAGTAAATGAAGGCTTTTTCAGCTGTGAAATGGGGATGGTAAGTATGGTTCCTAGCTCCAAAGAGTTGATGTAGCCAAGCAACCAGTACACCCTCAGTAAATCAGCTGTGCTCACAAGGGTAGAGCATGGCATAGCGGAAGGCCATGAGCAGTGGAAGTCAGCCAGACCTTCCTTTAGAACCTGTTTTGGCCATTGTTGAGCCGTGGAGCCCTGGACACTCACATGAGTCTGACTTCTTCATCTGTCTGAGAGGGGTGCTGAGAATCCCCACAGGAGAGTAAAAGAACCAGATCAAGTAAAATGCAGGCACATTGCCCAGCATGAATGCTGGCATATTGTAGGTCCTCAATACCTCGGAATCCTCCTTGGCATGGGAGATGGTGCCAAGGAAACATCACTTGTCTTTTTGGACCCTTGAGAATATTCAGTGCTACACCTGCTGAATATCATATAGAAGTCCTAGAGTAAGGTCTTAGGAAGATAGGCTTCTCGTGGACAAAGGGGAAAGAAAGGCACTGGGTTGTGAGTCTCCGTATGAATTCCACAAGCTTCAGAAAGCTCAGGAATCTCAATCAGAGGCATTTTGAAAATAACTTCATGAGTAAGTCCTGACATCTAATGCCCAGCATGGTGCCACAGTTAATCATACTGTACTGCATGCTTGAAAGTCACTAAAAGGGTAGATTTTTAAAGTTCTCACCACACGCGTTAGTAACTACGTGAGGCGATGGATATGTTCACTAACTAACTTTACTGTGGTAAGCATTTTGCAATATTGGGTTAATAAATCTTCACATTGTGTACCTTAGACTTGCACAATGTTATATGTCAGTTATATCTCAATAAAACTGGAAAAAACAAAAAAGAAAATGAAGCTCCCTGAAGATTTGCTTGTGGTGGCCAAATATTCACAGACATATTTGCTTGATTTCTCCTAAAACATTGGCCTGCCAGCCACAATCTCCCCCTCCCCCACAAAAGGACTTACCCCAAGATAGTCATATTCGGCTCATCATGTCTACCAAGCCAAATGATATTTCTAAAAGGTAGCTATGACTATACTGTTTCCCTACTCTAAAACTTTGACTAGCTCCCTGTGTCCTCCAGAATAAGACTGACCTTGTAGCATGACGTGTGAGGTCCTCCACGTCCTGGCCTCCCCATGGCTTTGGAGTTCCTCCTGGACCTCCCTGATGTACATCATGTCCTCCTACTTTTGGTTACTTAACCAAGCCCTTCTTATACATTTTTATTTTATTCTCAAGCTAATGCTGCTTTTAGATGTTCTTCTTCTATTTACTCATCCAGAAAACTCCTATTCATCCTTCAAAACCTATTCCATAAATTACATCCTCCAGGAAGCCTTATGAAGGATGATAATAGCCTTTCCTTTATAATAGCGATTCACTTCATTCACGATTTAAGAGAACTAAGTCATCTTCTGTATTAAGTAGTTAATAATATTAAAAAGAAAAAAACAAGATGTGACAGGATCATAAAGATATTACTCATAAAATTAAAAGCAAATGATATAAAATAAATAGTCACAGATGTAAAGTGTTAGCCTCTGGAAAGTAGGAAACTGGAGTTTGGATTAAGAAGAAAAGGGAAGTTTTGTTTTTTATTATAATTCTTGTATTATCATTTGGCTGTTAAAATTACATTCATCTATTAAAAAAGTCAGAAATTAATAAAATAAATATTTTGTTTTGACAGCATTGCTTGTTATCTCTTAACACTGAATATGCTTCTTGAATGTGTATAATCTGAAGGAAATAGCAAAATAATAAAAAATATATATGATTCATTGAGAACCTACTAAGTCCCAGTGGCAACAATTAGATAATAGATGGATAGATCCATTATCTTGTGCCAGAACAATACCAAATTATATGGTGTTACCTTCAGATTAAGGTGAGCCAGGTCATGGAAGTGAATTTGTGGAGCGGGATCAGAACCCCGGTTTGTTTGACTCAAAGTCCCATGCATGTTCCATGCTGCCTTTTGGGACCCAATGTTGATGAATTAAACTGCATGTCACAAAGGAGGTACATGTTCCCTGGGCTAAACCACATGGGGTGAGCTCCTGTCTTCATCCCTGGATGGCCTTTCTTCATTCTTCTCTTCTGGAAAGTTTCCACTGATGTCAAGGTGCTGCGGGCCATGTACCACCTGGCACTAGAAAGCCATCCGTAAGGTGGGCCCCCTGCTCTTGCATGGAGCTATTGGTTGGTATTGGGGCAATGGAAAAAAGTGTTTGTTTGTATCGATTTTCTATCACTGTAACAAATCACCATCAACTGAGTGGCTTAGAGCAACACAAACATATGACAGAAGAGTTCTGTGGGACAAAAGTCCAACGTGGGTGTGACTGACCTAAAATCAAGGTGTCAGCTGGGCTGTATTCCTTTCTGAAGGTGAGAATGTGTTCCCTTGCCTTGTTCTGTTTATAAGGACCTCACGTTCCTCGACTCAGGGCCCCTTCCTCCTTCTTCAAAGCCAGCAACATCCCATGTCTCTGATTCTTCCTCCGTAGTCACCACTCCCTCTGACTTGGTCATCAGCTGGTAAAAACTAAATGATTTTAGGGACCTTCTTGATTACATCCACAGCCTAGTCAGATAATCCAAGATAATCATTTCAAGGTCCCTAACTTAGTTATGTCTGCAAAGTTCCTTTTCCAAGGAAGGCGACATATTCACAAGTTCTGGGGACAAAGATGGGGGCATCTTTAGGGAACCATGGTTCTGACAATCACAGTATGGCATCATATACTCAGTGGCTCCCACCAAACAGAAGCTGCTCCCCAGGGTGGTGCCCCCCTGGCCTCCTCTGGATGCACAGCCAGACAGCGTGCACAGTGTGCCAAAGCTGCTGCGTGGTGGCCCAAATGCAGGAGGAAAAAACAGACCCTTGAAGCAATCCCTCTGCCTGCCCCTTGGCTCAGACATGACACTATTGTTCCATCCCATTCAAATTTGTGCATTAGGAAATGTCTCCATTTTCAGATTCATCGTTGTCAGGGAACATATGTCCACAGCTGCAGAAAAAGTTCAGCTCTATCTTAACCGTCTATGGGCACTGAAGTACGCCTGATGTGGCCAGGTGGACACAGTGAACTCCAGGGACACTGCACAGAACAGTCCGTCTGTCTGGGCACAGCTCTGCGTGAGGAATGGCACCAAGGAGCACGTTTGTGTGTTATTTCCAAGAGGCATGGAAGGCGGCAGGCTGCTGAAGATCTCTGGTTCTAAAGGCAGGCAAACCTGAGTGCAGGTTCTGCGATACTCTGTCACCTTCATTGGGTGTTGTAAACACTAGGCGGCAGCATAAAACTCGTAGCACGATGCCAGGCTCATGCAACAGCGAAGAAACCGGGGCTATTTTACCTTTCATTTTGTTCATTCTCCAATCTATGCCATCACTGGCAAAACATGGAGATGTTAATGGCTATTGTCATTAAAATAGGAAACCTGCTCTTGAGAAATGTTTTTTATCAGTGGCTGCAGGGTCATAAACCAGCAATGGTATTGGAGTGTGACTGCTGTTATTGACAGAGGTGAAGTCCAGAGACTTCGCCATGAAGTCAGCCTTTGGTCTGGGCCTTAAGAGATGACAGGGAAAAGAAGAAAGGAAAAGGTGTTCCTGGCAGTAGGAAAAGGCTATGCACAGGCTGCGAGGAGCAGCAGGGTCTGGGGTGTTGAAGGAAGAGCAAAGCGCTTGTGTGTGGAAAACACGTGGGGTGCAGCTATGTAGCCACTCCTCCTCCTGGTTTCCCAAGTAAAACCTAAAGGCCCTCATGCCATTGCTCATCAGCCCCAAATACCCCAGCTGGAGGCAGAATGATCTGATCCTGTAATCGGTAGAGCAGGTGTACAGCGCCTGCTCTGGATGAAGCACGCTCCTTGATCTTGGGCAAGAGAAAGTCTCCTTGTGCTTTGTTAAGGTTCCACAATGCCTCTGGGGTATGTGGATCATATGTAGCATCTTCTGTCATCTTCACCACATCCTGGATTGGTACATATCATTCACCTAGTGTTATAGGGCAGGATGAAGCTCAAATTCAGACAGGTTAAGTAACTGGACTGAGGTCACACATCTAGAAGCATATTCTTTCACCACGATCAACCTGATTCTTGTTTTTGCATGCTTTTCAGCCTTTGGCTCTACACGTCTGTCTCCACTTGAACTCTGCTGTCCATCTCTACAACCAGACCCTCTAAGCCCATGTGATTCTGGAAGCACATGTTCCTCTGTGGCTCCATGTAATGATTTCCAACCCTAAAGCAATATCAATATCAAAGGGCTGGAATACTTATAAAACTGGAAGAAATGGTAGGCATGTGTGAAGGCCCTCCGGTTGGCATTCCATTTCTCCCTAAGCTGGTCTTGCCCTTCCTCTGGGTCATATGTCCACAGCTTATTATTGGCTCTGGATGGCTCTCCTCCCACACGGGAGCCTTCTCCATCTCCAGACCCCCTTTGTACCCCCATGCCCCTTGCTTTCATTCACTCTAGTCTCTTTTTGTAATGCCCACTCCTTCTCCTAGTTCTGTGTTTCAAATCCCACATGTTCTCTGAGGCCTGCCTTACATGGCACTTCCTCCAGGAAGCCTTTCCTGGTTTATCTAATGGGAGAAGGATTTCTCTGTCAAGTATTGATAAACTATGGCCTGTAGGCCAAGTCTCCCCCATCACCCATTTTTTTTTGGTATCGTTAATGTACAATCACTTGAACAACATTATGATTACTAGACCCCTTATTATCAAGTCCCCCCCACATACCCCACTACAGTCACTGTCCATCAGGGTAGTAAGATGCTACAGAATCATTACTTGTCTTCTCTGTAAATACTGCCTTTCTCATGTCCCCCCCACTACATTATGTGTGCTAATCGTAATGCCCCTTTTCCCCCTTATCCCTCCCTTCCCACCCATCCTCCCCAGTCCCTTTCCCTTTGGTAACTGTTAGTCCATTCTTGGGTTCTGTGAGTCTGCTGCTGTTTTGTTCCTTCAGTTTCTTCTTTGTTCTTATGCTGCACAGATGAGTGAAATCATTTGATACTTGTCTTTCTCCGCCTGGCTTATTTCACTGAGCATAAAACCCTCTAGCTCCATCCATGTTGTTGCAAATGGAAGGATTTGTTTTCTTCTTATGGCTGAATAATATTCCATTGTGTATATGTACCAAATCTTCTTTATCCATTCATCTACTGATGGACACTTAGGTTGTTTCCATTTCTTGGCTATTGTAAATAGTGCTATGATAAACATAGGGGTGCATATGTCTTTTTAAATCTGAGAAATTATATTCTTAGGGTAAATTCCTAGGAGTGGAATTCCTGGGTCAAATGGTATCTCTATTATTAGTTTTTTGAGGAACCTCCATACGGCTTTCCACAATGGTTGAACTAATTTACCTTCCCACCAGCAGTGTAGGAGAGTTCCCCTTTCTCCACATCCTCACCAGCATTTGTTGTTGTTTGTCTTTTGGATGTTGGTCATCCTAACTGGTGTGAGGTGATATATCACTGTGGTTTTAATTTGCATTTCTGTTGATTAGTGATGTAGAGCATCTTTTCATGTGCCTGTTGGCCCTCTGAATTTCTTCTTTGGAGAAGTGTCTGTTCAGCTCCTCTGCCCATTTTTTAATTGGCTTATTTGCTTTTTGTTTGTTGAGGTGCGTGAGCTCTCTATATATATTCTGGATGTCAACCCCTTATCAGATATGTCATTTATGAATATATTCTCCCATACTGTAGGATGTCTTTTTGTTCTATTGATGGTGTCCTTTGCTATACAAAAGCTTTTTAGTTTGATATAGTCCTACTTGTTCATTTTTGCTTTTGTTTCCCTTGCCTGGGGAGATATGATCATGAAGAAGTTGCTCATGTTTATGACCAAGACATTTTTGCCTACATTTTTTTCTAAGAGTTTTATGGTTTCATGACTTACATGCAGGTTTTTGATCCATTTTGAGTTTACTTTTGTGTATGGGGTTAGACAATAATCCAGTTCCATTCTATTGCATGTATCTGTCCAGTTTTGCCAACACCAGCTGTTGAAGAGGATGTCATTTCCCCATTGTATATCCATGGCTCTTTTATCATATATTAATTGACCATATATGCTTGGGTTTATATCTGGGCTCTCTATTCTGTTCCACTGGTCTGTTCTTGTGCCAGTACCAAATTTTCTTGATTACTGTGGCTTTGTAGTAGAGCTTGAAGTCAGGCAGCATAATTCCCCATTTATTCTTCCTTCTCAGGATAGCTTTGGCTATTCGGGGTCTTCTGTCATTCCATATGAATTTTAGAACTATTTGTTCCAGTTCATTGAAGAATGCTGTATGTATTTTGATAGGGATTGCATTGAATCTGTAGATTGCTTTAGGTAGGCTGGCCATTTTGACAATATTAATTCTTCCTAGCCAAGAGCATGGGATCAATTTCCATTTATTAGTGTCCTCTTTAACTTCTCTTAGGAGTGTCTTGCAGTACAGGTCTTTCACTTCCTTGGTTAGGTTTATTCCTAGGTATTTTATTCTTTTGAATGCAATTGTGAATGGAATTGTTTTCCTGATTTCTCTTTCTGCTAGTTCATCCTTAGTGTATAGAAATGCAACAGATTTCTGTGTATTAATTTTGTATCCTGCAACTTTACTGAATTCAGATATTAGATCTAGTAGTTTCGGAGTGGATTCTTTATGGTTTTTTATGTACAATATCACTTCATCTGCAAACAGGGACAGTTTGACTTCTTCCTTGCCAATCTGGATGCGTTTTATTTCTTTTTGTTGTCTGATTGCTGTGGCTAGGATCTTCAGTACTATGTTGAACAGAAGTGGAGAGAGTGGGCGTCCTTGTCTTGTTCCCCATCTTAAAGGAAAAGCTTTCAGCTTCTCGCTGTTAAGTATAATGTTGGCTGTGGGTTTGTCATATATGGCCTTTGTTTTGTTGAGACACTTGCCCTCTATACCCATTTCGTTGAGAGTTTTTATCATGAATGGATTGAATTTTGTTGAATGCTTTTTCAGTATCTATGGAGATGATCATGTGGCTTTTGTCCTTCTTTTTGTTGATGTGGTGGATGATGTTGATGGAATTTCGAATGTTGTACCATCCTTGCATCCCTGGGATGAATACCACTTGATCATGATGGATGATCTTTTTGATGTATTTTGAATTCAGTTTGCTAATACTTTGTTGAGTATTTTTGCATCTATGTTCATCAGGGATATTGGTCTGTAATTTTCTTTTTTTGTAGTGTCTTTGCCTGGTTTTGATATTAGAATGATTTTGGTCTCGTAGAATAAGTTTGGGAGTATTCCCTCGTCTTCTACTTTTTGGAAAACTTTAAGGAGGATGGGTATTAAGTCTTCGCTAAACGTTTGATAAAATTTAGCAATGAAACTATTTGGTCCAGTGGTTTTGTTCTTAGGCAGTTTTTTGATTACCAGTTCAATTGCTTTGCTGGTAATTGGTCTATTCAGATTTTCTGTTTCTTCCTTGGTCAGCCTTGGAAGGTTGTATTTTTCTAGAAAGTTGTCCATTTCTTCTAGGTTATCCAGTTTGTTACAATATAATTTTTCAGAGTATTCTCTCATAATTCTTTGTATTTCTGTGGTGTCCATAGTGATTTTTCCTTTCTCATTTCTGATTCTTTTTATGTGTGTAGACTCTTTTTTTTCTTGATAAGTCCGGCTAGGGTTTATCTATTTTGTTTATTTTCTCAAAGAACCAGCTCCTGCTTCCATTGATTCTCTCTACTGTTTTATTTTTCTCAATTTTATTTATTTCTGCTCTAATCTTTATTATGTCCCTCCTTCTACTGACTTTGGGCCTCATTTGTTCTTCCTTTTCTAGTTTCATTAATTGTGAGTTTAGACTGTTCATTTGTTATTGTTCTTCTTTCCTGAGGTAGGCTTGTATTGCAATATATTTCCCTCTTAGCACAGCCTATGCTGTGTTCCACAGATTTTCTGGTGTTGAATTATTGTTGTCATTTGTCTCCATATATTGCTTGATCTCTGTTTTTATTTGGTCATTGATCCATTGATTATTTAGGAGCATGTTATTAAGCCTCCATGTGTTTGTGGGCTTTTTCGTTTTCTTTGTGTAGTTTATTTCTAGTTTCATACCTTTGTGATCTGAGAAGCTGGTTGGTTTTTCAATCTTTTTGAATTTACTGAGGTTCTTTTTGTGACTTAGTATATGACCTATTCTTGAAAATGTTCCATGTGCACTTGAGAAGAATGTGTTTCCTGTTGCTTTTGGATGGAGTGTTCTGTAGATGTCTGTTAGGTCCATCTGTTCTAATACATTGTTGAGTGCCTCTGTCTCTTTATTTATTTTCTGTCTCGTTGATCTGTCCTTTGGAGTGAGTGGTGTGCTGAAGTCTCCTAAAATGAATGCATTGCGTTCTATTTCCCCCTTTAGTTCTGTTTGTATTTGTTTCACATATGTAGGTGATCCTGTATTGGGTGCATAGATATTTATAATAGTTATATCCTCTTGTTGGACTAACTCTTTTATCATTATGTAATGTCCTTCTTTGTCTCTTGTGACTTCCTTTGTTTTGAAGTCAATTTTGTCTGATACAAGTACTGCAACTCCTGCTTTTTTCTCACTATTAGTTGCATGAAATATCTTTTTCCATCCCTTTACTTTCAGTCTGTGTATGTCTTTGGTTTTGAAGTGAGTATCTTGTAGGCAGTATATAGATGGGTCTTGTTTTTTTATCCATTCAGTAACTGTCTTTTGATTGGTATTCAGACCATTTACATTTAGGGTGATTATCGATAGGTATGTCCTTATTGCCATTGCAGGCTTTAGATTTGTGGTTACCAAAGGTGCAAGGGTAATTCCCTTGCTATCTAACAGTCTAATTTAACTCACTTCACTTCATATGCTATTAAAAACACAACCTAACAGTTCTTTCTTTTTCCTCCTTTTTCTTCCTCCTTCATTCTTTGTATGTTATGAATCATATTCTGTACTCTTTGTCTATCCCTTGGGTGACATCCATTTAGCCTTAGGTTACTTCGATCTATAGGAGTCCCTCTGAAATGCATTGTAGAGGTGGTTTATGGGAGGTAAATTCTCTCAGTTTTTGCTTAACTGAAAATTGTTTAATCCCTCCTTCAAATTTAAATGATAGCCTTGCCAGGTAGAGTATTCTTTGTTCAAGGCCCTTCTGCTTCATTGCATTAAATATATCATGCACTCCCTTCTGGCCTTTGAGGTTTCTGTTGAGAAGTCTGATGATAGCCTGATGGGTTTTCCTTTGTATCTGATCTTTTTTCTCTCTCTAGCTGCTTTTAAAAGTCTGTCTTTATCCTTGATGTTTGTCATTTTAATTATTATATGTCTTGGTGTTGTCTTCCTTGGGTCCCTTGTGTTGGGAGATCTGTGCATCTCGATGGCTTGAGAGACTATCTCCTTCCCCAGATTGGGGAAGTTTTCAGCAATTACCTCCTCTATGACACTTTCTACCCCTTTTTCTCTCTCTTCTTCTTCTGGTACCCCTATAATGCGAATATTGTTCCATTTGGATTGGTCACACAGTTCTCTCAATATTCTTTCATTCTTAGAGATTCTTTCTTCTCTCTGTGCCTCAGCTTCTTTGTATTCCTCTTCTCTAATTTCTATTCCATTTACCATCTCTTCTACTATATCTAATCTGCTTTTAAATCCCTCCACTGTATGTTTCATTTCAGATATGGAATTTCTTAATGATTGAATCTCCAACTTAAATTCGTTCCTGAGTTCTTGAATATTTTTCTGTACCTCCATAAGCATGTTTATAATTTTTATTTTGAACTCCCTTTCAGTAAGATTGGTGAGTTCAGTTTCATTTGGCCCTGTTTCTGGGGTTTGTGAGATTTGGGTCTGAACCATGTTCTTTTGATGTTTCATATTTCTGTGTGGAGCCCATTAGTGTGCAGAAACTCCAATCTCTGGAGCTGCTCAGCCCTTAGAGTAAGGCTGGGGGTCATAGGGGAGCAGAGCTGGTGCCTGCAGGGCAGAGCGATCTATTTCCCGATTCCCGTCTGCGGTGCCTGTCTCCAGTGTCAGAGCCAGTGACCAAGCACACACATGTAAGCCTCTGTGCTTTGTGTCTCTAGCTGTTATAGGTGGGGCCTCTCTCTGGCTGGCCTGATGCCAGCACAGTGACTGCTAGTTTGCGAAGTGGTGCTGGCAGGCTAGGAGGAAGGTACAGCAGGCTGTGTGTCACAGTGGGGGCCTCAGAGCTGAGTAGGTAGCCAGGGGGATGGAGCACCTGAAGATCCTCAAAGTTCCCAATGAGCTGGGCAGAGCACGCCCAGACAACCTTGTCCAGCTCTCCCTTCTCCCGTGGAGTAAACTCTGTGCAAACCCCGCCCCTGCAGCAGCCCTCTTGCTGCTAGGAAGCCTCTTAGACCACCTGCCTGCCCATCCAAGCTCCCCAGCGTCCAGAGCACCACACAATATAGGCTTCCTCTCACAAAGCAGATCTCCAGGGCTAGGTGTTCAATAGTCCCAAGCTTTCACCCTGTCCCCTGCTCCATTTCTCTTCCTCTTGCCAGTGAGCTGGGGTGGGGGAAGGGACTTTGTCCCGTCGGATTAAGGCTTTCCTACGTTGCCCTGTTTCGTGAGGTCTGCTCTGTTCGTGAGGTCTGTATGCCGTCTGGTTCAGCCTTCTTTCTTGTTTCTGTTTTAGGGTTAGTTGTATTAATTACCTATATTTTTGTACTATTTGTGGTTTTAGGAGGAGTTCTCCATGTCACTGCTCATGCCGCCATCTTGAATCTCCCCCCATCACCTGCTTTAATAAATAAAAGTTATTAGAACATAGGAAAGCCCTTCCTTTTAGGCATTGTCTATAGCCATTTTCATGCTATAATGTCAGAGTTAAAATGGTTACAAAGACCCTATGACCAGCAAAGTGGAAATGGTTTACCAGTTTCTGGCCCTTTTCAGAAAAAAAAAAAAATTGCTAACACTTGCCATAAGCCATGAACCCCCAAATCATTGTGTGAGCATTTTTTATGGCATGATTTGAATTCTGTCATTGATGGCAGTGGTGTGTGCGAGTATGTGTGTGCGTCTTATCCCGCGATGCTGAGGATGCTTCCAGGCGAGACCACTCAGCCCTTGAGGAGACACCGTATCATTGGCAAGCAGTGCAAAGACTCCAGATTCTGGTGTCATAAAGGCATGCTAGCTGTGCAACCTTGGGGAAGTATTCAACCTCTCTTATCTTTAATTTACTTTTCTGTACCAGCCAAGGTATCACTACCATCTTCAGAGGACAGCTCTGAGGGCTAAATAAATTAATGTGTTCTCTCTCCTAGCACAGCCCTTGCCACATAGTAGGCTCTCTTCTACTGGCAAGGAAATGTGTTTGCATTCTCCTGCAACTCATCCATACCAAACTTATCCCAGGGCTTCCCTGACATTGATGTAGAGATCCTTGACATTGAGCCTGAGAAAGGAATGGAGTGGGGGTTGGAGGAGAAGCCACCTTGGACTGAGGCCGCCAACTCATTTCACAGAGTGAGTCTCCCCCGATAGCTGGAAACTTCCCGTCATTAGGAGCCTGGGCTGGGTTCCAGCTGGTGCCCTGGAGAGGAGAGGTTTCTTATCCCATTACCAGCCTCCTAAGCCAGCCCGTCCCCCCAGGATTAAGATCTTATAAACATCAGCCAGTCCTCAGGGGTGAGCTGCTGAAGCACCCCCACCCCCACTCCCCACCCCCTGGATTCCAGATGTAGAAGAGAAGAGAGATTTGTTTGGAGGAACAAATGCTAACTTTCTCTTTTTTGTAAGGAAAAACAACAACAGCCCAGCCTCAAAAAACAACACAGCCCAAGATGCTTCATGCAAACCAAGTTGTTTTCTTCCCGAGATTCAAAGAGCAAGAAGTTATTTTAGGGGGCGGTGGGCTAAGCGCACAGGGCTGGGTGCTTCGTTTCCCTGGTGGTTTCGGGGGAAAGCCTGCCATCCTGGACAGGAGCCGTGCCAGCAAACAACGAAGTGGCAGCCTTGACGGGGAAGCACACTCTCAGAGAAAGGCCTCAGTTCGCTTAATTTCCCTCCTATGGGCTGTGCCGCGACTCTTGTCTCTGACTGCAAAACCCCAGCAGACTCTGATAGAACGCTGTTCTTTTCAGGGAGAGGCAAGCCGCCCATCTGTGGAAGCTCAGGGCCTCTTCTTCTCTTTCCAGCGGGGGATCCGCTAGGGCCACGGGCCTGGCCACCACGCACATCAGGAATGCTAACCCAGCCATCACCTTCAGATCACGGCCTGCACAAGCCCCCCTGCACCACTGTCTCCTTCAGTTACACAGAACCTTGGTAGGGATTGGTTGCCATGTCTGAATATATAAATAGCCCAACTCAAAATTCATAAATTACCTGGAATTTGTCATTTGGAAAGCACCCTGAAATATTTGAAGGGGCGTCAGTTATAAATTGAGACAACTATGGCATAGGCCCCGTTCTATCGCTTTCTAGCTCTGCGGCTTGGGCAAATCACACAGACTTCCTGAGACAGGATTCTATCAACAGTAAAGTGGCACATGAATAGAAACCTCATATGATTTTTGCGTGTGTGTGTGAAAGTGTTCACAGGCTAAGAAAGATACATAGAAGGCACATGTAATTGTCACTCTTGCTAATGAAATGAACCACCCACTTCCCTCCTGCAATAAAGGACAAATGAGAGATGTCCCATTCATGCAGAGTTCAGGAAAAAGCTATTGATCTGAAGGAGTAATAAAATTTCCAAACATGTGAAGCCCTATTTCTTTACTAGGTCAACAGTCATTACATGAAAAAAAAAATCAAATAGGTGTGGACCACACTGGCTGAAACAGTTCTCTGTGCATCAGGACTTATCAGAGCCTTATATAGGGATTGAGAAGATTCCCTTCAAGTGAACAAGGTTCCCAGCATGATCTGGTCACTGGATTTGCTTGTTGATCTTCCTGGGGGATTTGCAGCAATCTCAGAGAGTTCAATGGCCAGGAATAGTAGTGACAAGGGTAATATTCTTTTTTTAAAGCTTACTGTGTACCAGACACTGGTTCCAGGGCTTTTCATTAATTAATCCACATAATTTAAATAGAGAGATCATAAGAAAACATGGGTGCCCAGTGTATCAGGATGCTGTCAGGCTATCAGACTTAAGACTAGCACTGCAAGTGGGCATGGCTTCTGAATCTTCCAAAACATGGCCCTCCTGAGGACCAAGGACTGCACACCCCCCGTCCCCCAATTGCCCCATCTCCCGCTCTGACCCAGGACTAGGCTGAAGCCGGGTGATAATGGCTGCGGTGGAACACCACTGTAGGACTGCCTCACTTAAAAAGCATCGATTCTGTGAACCTACAACTTAGCACATTATCAAATATGCTGCCATTCTCCCCCAAATGTATTTTCTCAGTTCAGTGGGTCCTCCTATTTTCTGTGAAAGCAAACTCTCCTGGTGGGTTTTTTTTTCTTTTTTCTCTCTCTCTTCTAATTCCTATTTTTCCTTCTGCCCCAGTTGAGTGAGCTGCCCAGAGTAGACCACAAACTCTCTCCTCTTTATTAGCTTTACCCAGACCCTCAGAAATGTCATGTGATGGCATGCAAAGTCATCTCTAGGCAGAGGGACCAAAGCAACTATCACTTCTTGGACGCAGGGTCACCTCTCTCAATAAATGTTCAGCTCATACTTGGATCTTATTAAGTGCTGAATGATAAGGAAATGAATGAATGGATGAATGAATAACTTCCAAATGGTTACATATAGATCCAAACCTCTTTCCTAAACTGCAGCCCCGTATTTCCAGCTACCAATTAGTTCATGCCCAGTAATGCACATGCTTCAAACAAAGAGAACTGGACTCCTCCCAGAATCCCCTTTTCCATATTCACACACGCTGACTCCCTTCATCTCCTTTATTTCGGTGGCTTTGTCCACTCATGGTTCAGGCATTGATCTCAGGCCAGTTATCAGATCCCCCACTGCCTTTGGAGTGGACACGTAGGACCAAATCCAGTAGATTCAATGACCACTGCACCCCTGTCAGACTCCTGTCACCTCTCCCCAAGGTTATTGCCATAACCTCTTAAGTGATGTCCTGTCCCCACCCTCTCCTTCTTCTCATCTATTTTTCATTCATGCATTCATTCATTCATCCAGGAAATGTTGTTTGAGCTCCTGTATGCCAAGTATTGTTATGGTATTGAGGGTCAAGCAGATGAAAGACAGTGAAAGGCCATACTCTTATTGGAGGAATTAAGTGATAAATAAGCAGAAAAAATGAATGTGCTATTTTTAGTTAGTAACAAGTACTATGAATGAAATGAACCTTGGAGATATGACAGAGAGCAGTGGACTGGTGATGGAGTGGGGAGGGTGCTCTTCATATGGATGCTCATAGAAGATATATCCAAGGAGGAACTAGACTGGGGCCTGAATGATAAGAAGGAGCCCAGTGTAGGAGCTCCAGGTTCAAATGTTTGCATGCAAACAGTATTAGGGGACGGGAGGTTTGGTGTTCTCAAGAGATAGACAAGAGGGCCGGTGTGGCTGGAGTGTGGTGAGCAATAGGGAGCATGGATGGGAGATGAAGGCAGAAAGGTAGACTAGTGATCATTCCTCCTCAGACAGCTCTGCTCTGACCTCCTTCATGCACAAAATGTTTCTGTGAGTCCTTACTGTCAGTTCCAGTCAAAAAGGTATTTTGCTCAGGTTCTTAGACCTTCTCCCACTGGAGGTCTGCTTACCTTTAGGACCCAACGCCACAGTTGCTTCTATTCCTCATCTCCATCAGCCACAGAAGGAAATCCTGGACTTGTTCTGGTATTCCCTTCCCCTGATTTGTCCACCCCCAGAGCCCTTATCAAACCTGTTTCCCCATTCCCCAGTCTAATGATGAGAATGTATAATGTAACAAGTTGAGTTGCTTTCGTGGAGTCACATTTTAACAGTTCCAATTGTTCTGCATTAGGGAATGCAACTGGCCATATATGAGTAGATTTTGATTCTGTAAATTCAGTATATTCTCATAGCTGGGGCTCGAATGCATAAAACTGAAGTGGAGTCAGTCTTGGCTTCTCCTCTGGGGAAATTGGGGAAGTTGAATTGATGTAACTGAAATCTTTGCATCTCTCCTTGCCCTGTCTAAAGCCTGGTGGAGGTTTTCTTCATATTAGGTTCTTTCAAAATTTCCAATTAACTTTGACCTACCACTGGAAGGTAGAGTTTATATTTTCTATGTCACATCTGGGAAAATGAAGTCCAAAGTAAAATAATTTATACAAGGCAGTATGAGAAACCAATATAATTGTGAGATTAGAATTGCTGTCTCTCATCTATTCTCCGCAAAGTGCAGAGTAATACACTTCTTCCCTTTATCCACCTTCCCCAAAATGTGGACACACAGGTACATGTGTGCACAAATACACACACACACACATGTTCCCTCTGTCAAATGGTATGGACACAATACATATCAGTTCTGTTCCTTCTCGAAGGATCTGTTGCTGACCATGAAGACAGCCTAATTAGTAAAAGCAGCCCTGGACCCATCAGAGCTGGCCTGCACTGGAGAATCTCCCTGTAAGATAGTCACCACACCTTTAACCCCAGGTTCTCCCCAAGAGTGGCCTCCTTCAGGGACCTCCATGACTAACTGGCTGTAGGGCTCTCCGCAGCATTGTCACCAAGAACAAAGAACAGAGTGTGCATTTCACTGGAACGATGTCTGTCTTCCCCAGCTGAAGCTGAGACCGTCTCCAGCTCTGAGGCTGAGGAAGATTCCCTCATGCTCTTGGACTCGTTTTCTATTGCTGGGTTACAAACTATCACAAACTTGGCAACACAAAACAATGCACATTTATTAGCTCAGTTCTGCAGTTCACTGTGTTACTGGGTCCTCCGCTTAGGGTCTCGCAAGGCTGAATGTCAAGGTGTTGAGCACTTTAGACACAAAGATACTCATTATTCAAAGAAACAAATACACATATAAATATATAGTGAATATATAGTGAAATATATATTTATATATGTATATGTAAATATATAGTGAAACACACATATAAATGTAAATACTGAGCAATTACTGTATGCCAGGCATATTCCATCAATTATCTCATTTGACTTTTTTTCTCATATCCTATGAAGCTGTATTTCTGTTCCTTACTTTACAGGCAGGGAAACTGAGTCTTGGAGAGGTTAAGCAACATATTAAGGGTCATGCAACTGAGAATTGGTCCAAGCTGGATTTGAACACTTAACCACAGTGCAACGCTGTTGCACTGAAGAAAATGCACTGCACTCAGCCTAGGGCCAAGGTGAGCACATGCCATGTCTGACATCGGAAGACACAAGTCCTCTGCCGGCAGTGCACTTTTCGGCAAGGCCAGCCTGAGTGTAGACTGGGAGGCGCTCTGGGGTTTCTCTGACCTGATCCATCTCTGGGTCCATTTAAAGCAGAATAGGAGAGAAGAAAGTTGTGATCATAGTACCCTCTCAAGTAAAAACACTCCCACGTGCCAGAGCTCAGGTAAAGCTCTGCCTGTCCTTTCCGATGCAGGCTTTCCCCAAAGCTCTTCAGCTGTGGTTTGGTGGAGCAGATCTCACAGCATCTAGCTAGTTGTCACTTGTTGATCTTTTCATCCATTGTTCATTCATTCAACCAGCCTTCATGGAAGCCTCTCCACATGGGGCCCTGTGCCCTGTGTTTGGGCTGATCATGTACCATCCATTATTTCCAGGAACTCATGAAAATATGGAGGAGACGTAGATCCAAGAAAACCATTGTAATAGCAAGAGATAAGGGCTCATATAGAAATCCATGCACAGGTAAGTTCTTTTGGGTAAGAGGTGGGCTGTTGCAGGATAGGTGGCTTCCTCAGGGGGAGACTGAGCTCTCTTAGAAACGAGAGGGTGACATTCCAAGCAGAATGAGCAGAGGAGTTCTTCAGGCAGAGAAGCCTAACAGCAGCATGACTCAATTAGGGGATTGTAAGGAGAACCATATTGCTGTAAGCACGACAGCGAGGAGTGGACTCACAGGCCAACAAGACAAATGAGGATGGACCGCAGGGGTTTTATCACTGCACGAACGAACTTGAGAGCGAGAACCATGTGTAGAGATATCACCTTATAAACATTTCATCACAGATGAGCCTGGCTCCTAACAGCAGTCCTTTTGCTCAAAGTACACACCTGACTGTTTGGCTGAGAAATCAGTCCTGGTTAACAAATGTATAACGAAAGACAAGGGTGTGAGTGTGAGGACACTAAAAATGCTGTACTTGATAAAGTTCTGCAGTTGAGGAACTTGGTGAGACATGCATGAAGTCAGACCCTGGTTCTCTGCAGTAGTGAAGGTAGGGGATGACTTTGGGTAAACAGAGGCCCATGTACAGATGCAGCGATGCAAAATCAGCCCGACACTTCCCACACTTGGTTGTGTGGGGGCTGCATGGTAAAGGATCATGAGTTCAGAATGCAGACTTGCATCCCATTTCCCCACAATGCTGTCCTGGAGGTGACCCCAGACCAAAGAGTGATGTCAGGGGCCTGTGCCGAGCTCCCTGGAAATGAGTTCTCTGACTCTGCAACCATCTAAGATTCTCACGTTGGAATCATTTTCTCAATTTCTTTTTATTTTCTTCTTATTGACCCCTGTATAAGGGAAGGCAACGTAGCATAGTAAAAAATCTCAACCGCAGCAGGTCCTCCTTCTGACCCACCGATTTCCTCTGACAGCCTTGGGCCTCCCCTCGAGGCCCTGAAACTTGGCATTTTAGTCTATTCAGGTTGCCTAACAAAATATCACAGACCGAGTGGTTTTACAAGCAATGGAAATTTATTTCTCGCAGTTCTGGAAGCAGGAAGTGCAAGATTAAGGTGCACGCATGTCCCGTGGCTGCTGAGGACCTTGTTTAGCAGTCTTCTCCCGGGGTCCTCAGGTGGTGGAAGGAGGGGAGAAGCTCCCTGAGGCCTGAGATCTGTTCTATAAGAACACTAACCCCAGCAGGGTCTCCACTCTCATGACCAAGTCACCTCCCAAAGGCCCCACCACCTGACATCATCTCACTGGGGGTAAACATTTCAATCTATGGATTTTGAGGAGACGTAAACATCTGGTCCATAGCACTTCGGTTTCTTATCTGTGAGATGAGCACTGTTGTGCCCACGTATGGAAGGGCTGTTTGGAAGTCCAGAACAATTAAGTCACATAAAATCCCACACACACAAAGCCTGTGCTCAGTGAGATGTAGCAGGTACAGTGACCCGGCATTCTGTTTCTGAGCCACTGAGTACATGAGGGTTGGGATGGTGAATGTGGTGGAGGCCCAACTTCCAGCTCCAGGCATATGCCTGGATAACAGCTTCGGTGATCGTGGCCAGCTGCTGTCTCCCCCTCGCGGCCTTTACCTCCCCACACCAGTGGACCTGTTGCCACTAAATCCACCTTAAGGTGGGATTCATCCCCTTGGCCGTAGGGCATCCAGGACAGCGTAGATGGAGACAGAACGATGGTGACCAGCCAAGGAGCCATGTGGGGAGGGGAAGAGCATATACAAGGAGACAATGAACGCAAAGGAAGGAAGGGAGGGAGGCAGGTGGGGAGGACACTAAAAGATAAAACAAGGAGGAAAGGTGGTTTTTCAGTCAATGGTCCAGTCTGAGACCTCAGTGTGGATGGTCAGCCTGCATGCTCGGGAGTCAGCTCTGATCTTCCCCGTGTATTGGCAGGTTACCTAAAAACGTCTTTGTGCTCACTTCCCTCACCTGTAAAATGGCTGTAACCCCAGTACCTGCCCACAGAGATGGTGTCAGGATCAAATGAATTAATACATGAAACATTTAGCACGGTGCCTGGGAGACGTGTTCAACAAGATGCACCTTCTCTTGTAATGATGTCTATTACAACCAAGGGAGGAATGCAGGGGCAGGGAGGGCCGGGCCTGTCACAGCACACTGGGCTGCAGGCTGTGGAGGGGTCCCTTCTCTTCCTCAGCCAGAGGAGAGGTGTGGAATCGAGGGGGTTCTCACGACCTGCCATGCGCCCCTTCCTTGGCGCGTCAATTCTGAGAGCAAAGGTACTGGCTAAGGGGGCCCCTGAGTCACAAGGTCACCTTGGTGAAGTGAGGGGCGGGGGTGGGGAGACCTGGATTTTAGGATGGACGTAGTGCAAGACTCACGCGGGGTGAAAGTAACAATTCCCCTGCTGAGCGCATTCATGAAAACCCTGTGATGGGCTGTGACCCTCAACTGAGAGGCACAGTGGCTAAGTGGGTGGGAGTCTGCGCATGGTTGAGCGTGCACACGGCACACGCATGCAGACATGTCCACGTGTGTCTGTCAGAGTGCGTCTGTGCTCGCGCTGGTGTGCAGAGGGGACCCACGCTGGATGAAGATAAACCAGCCCGGGGCTACGTGCTCACTTGTTCTGCTTCCTTCATACAGGAAACCTACAAACGCTTCTTGCTCAAGGTGTGATTCCTGGGCCGGTGAGGTCCTGAGAGCTGGGAGAAATGCAGGCTCTCAGGCCCAGGCCCTTCCCAACACTCACTGAATTCACAGTCTGCATTTTGACAAACCTCCCCAGGTGGTTCCGTCCATTAAAGTCTGAGAAGTTTTGCTGCTCTAGGATGAGATCTTCTATGAATTCAAATTAAACAACATGGGGGAAAAAAATACCATCTCAAGAAACAGGTATGATAGGGGCATTTATTAATACTCCATCTGCTTCATCCGATTCGTCCCTTAAGGAAGACTTCTCATTATCCCATTTCAGAGATGAGGAGACTAAGGTATAGTATGGTAAACTCCTGGGCCTGAGGTCACCCAGGCTTTGAGGACCCAGGAGGGAATGTGAAGCCTCATCTGGCTAACATCCCTTCACTTTCAAGGCATCCGGCTACTTCCAAGTTGGAAGAATGTCCTAAGATGACAAGGGTTTCGGAAGGATAACTAAAGAGCTTTTTATTTCATGTGTGTTGAACTTGAGCCTACCTCGAGGATAAATCCTGGCTGACCCAGAGCTTTGCTTATGAGCTTTCTATGTTAGCAAGAGGCTGCCTTTCCATGGGATTCTAGGGGCATATCTGGGAACCAGGAATGCTCACCTTGACCCTGAATTTTGGTCTTCAGGTGCCTGAAGCATATTGTCACCCTCTGATTTGCTTCTCCATCTGTGCAATCCTGGTCTTAAAAGTTCAAATGAGAAAAGGAGATAAATAGTTTGTCTCCTTACTGACCTCATGCTAGAAGTTAACCTATGAAAGACATAAAGCTTAGGTCAGTTTATAAATGTACATAAGTTGTAGGAATGTCTTCAACCCCTTAACTAGAGGGACCTCTGGAACCTCATCACATTTAGCCATCATGACAAACCTAGAGACTCAGCTTTCCCAAATCCATTTTACAGATGAGGAAGCTGAGGCTGGAGGAGATGAAGTGAGGGCACCCAAGTGCTCACAGGTGGTGCAGGATGGCCTCAGAGTTCTTGCCTGCTGCATCGGCTCCTTTCTTCTGGCACAGCCTTGGTCATTTAACTTCTGACTCAGCCCGAGATAAGGAAGATCTGGAGGAAGTGATAAATGTGGAAGCGTGTGTGAGACATGCTTTAGCAAGTCTGTGTGTTGTTTGGAGTGTCCAACACTGCTCTAACTCATGTCCCATCTGCTCCAGCTCCCAGAACCCAGTGTGAAAGAAGTCAGTCCGCTAAAATTTTGACTCAATGTTCCTTGCACCCAGAGTAGTCAAAACCAGAGCTGAGGAACATGGCTCTGGTGGGCTCATAGGCAGGAGCCCCTCCTCTGAACCCCAACCTCCCTTCCACACAGGCTGGGTCCTTGCAGGACCAAAGGCTTTGCTCTAAGAAAGTGCTTCCCGATGCCGGCAGTGCCAGGGGCCAGGACGGCACTGCTAAGTGCTTGCCCAATGGCTGATACGGCTCCTGCGCCTCAGCGGAGCCCAGTGTGAGGTCTTCCATGACTCACCTGTCACTAGCAGACTCAGAACATGACTTTGGACCTCTTGTAAACAGACAATGACTGAAATGTGGCACTGTTGCCCCCCCCTCCCCCCCCCGCCGGTTTGTTCTCCCACCCACTGTGCACCCAGCACTGCCAGGGGCTCCACAGAGTGAAGAGAGGGGCAGTCTCCTCTCTGATAGTCGCATCCTTCTCCAAAACACAGGCACAGAAATAGCAGTCCCAGGGCAGAGGCTGGCTGGATTACAGGTGCGTGTGGCATCTAAGGCTCTGATGTCACAGGAGCTTGACTCTACCTCCAGGAAGATGCTACAGGATGGTTCCTTCGGAGCCACAGATGGAGAGGATGAAGTGAGAGCAGGCTGAGGAGACAGTGCAGCCAGACCAGCGGGGCACCCCAAAGGCAGCTGGCTTCTGGTGACGTCACCCCAGTCCCCCCTGAGATTAACCCCCTCCTCCAGTTTCTGCGGCACTCTGCCCAGTGGGCGGCTCCTCGTGTGCAGAGAGGAGCATGCCCAGGACAAGTGCCTGTGTCCCCTCCGCTACAGGTTCTATCAGATGTTAGGTCCTTCTGTAGATCCCATGGCTCTGGCCCTCTGAAGGCAGGCAGGCAGGAAAGTGCATGCAGAGAGGGAGGAACAGAAAAGTACTCATATTAAGTGACTCTGAGTCAGACACTTTAGATAGATGATTCCATTTAGTCTTCATAAGAACTCAAACATTTTCTAAAAGAAATTTGTATTGTAGATAAGGAAACTCAGACAAGTTCCAGTGACTTTGTGGGAGATTCAGAGTTAGGAAGCAGAAGACCCAGACTAGGAGAGCAGACTGGCCTACGTCCACTGCAGCCTTCCACCCCCATGGAGCTTATCTGAGGTCCCACTTGGAAAAGAAGGTTGGTTTCCATTCAGTCTCTAGATGCATCCCTTTCTCTTGCAATACTGAGAAAACTAAGAATGCAAGGGAAGAGGGAAAACAAAGGGCCATTATTACCTGAATCATTTACCTGTCGATAATCCACTCACCTGTGTGTTAAGAATACTGAGTCCTCTGGCATGTGCTGGAAGATGGATAGAGCAGTCAACTCATTTTTGTCAGAAATAAACTCAAGTGAAAGATTTTTATTTCAATGACCAAACTGATGTCTAAAATAGGGACGGGATGGTCTCAAGTTTCTGCTGTCACTTTGCTTAAGTGGAGACTTGCATTTCAGAAGCCAGGACAAATGTTCCTTCCTATGCTTGTTAGTCTTTCCTTAAAATATGGGTTCTCCTGTTTGCATTGGAACACCCTGTGAAACGCCTTTTCTATCCCCCCTTCCACCCTCCTCCCCATTCACTGTGCCTTCCAGGACTCTGAGGGAGATGTTCACGGGCCCCCACCTGAAAGTGTTTCTGGGGTCCCTGCTGGGAAGGCTCATAACTTCAAGCACGGGGGTTCACCTTGGCACCCCACTGGTGAGTAATATTCCAGAGGCCAGCTGGAATCTTGGACCAGCACAGAGAGGATGTCTGCCTCCACGTGGCCCTGAGATTGCATGGTTTTATGCCATGAGTGTAGCTGACCAGATGAAGGGCCATAGGGATGTCAGGCTGGCCCCAGACCTGGGGACTCCAGGGAAAACAGCAAGCCCCAGAGGGTACGGCACTGTCCATGGGCTCCCGAGTCTCAGAGAATCGAGTTCTAAATTGAGTGAGGCAGGCACTTTCCTCCTCAGAACATGGTTACCTGCTTTGTAAACAGTCATAAATACAGCAGTGGCCTCTTGGATCTGCTGAGGATTAAGTAAGAAGGCAGGGAAAGTGCTTAGACAGGGCTTGGCTCATTGTAAGAACTCAATAAGATTAATCATTGTTGTTATTATTATTGGCAAAGAAGGCATGAGACTGGGAACCAGGAGGGAAAAGGACTACCCGCGCCACAATGAAGACATTTCCATTTCAACAGAGGGACCACACATCTGCTCACAGAGCACTGGAGGATTGGCTCCTACAGAAGCATTTGTGAAAACAGTGGCTAATTTCTCTAAAGGAGCATATGCACAGGCTGCTTTAGGTTTGACAAGTTGCTGATCGATGACTTATACTAGGACCATATTGAAAGTTAGGAAATAGACTACTCCTAAGGTATAGTTAGGTTCCCTGATCTCAAGGCCATGCAGGAAGTTAAAGAGGATCTGGGGCCAGAACCCATGCCTCCCAGGCCTCCGTGGGCTCCTGTGTGCCTCTCTCCTTTCTAGAAGACAAAAGATCTAGATAACAAGAGGTCAGTTGTTCACTGGAGGGCAGAGTCCCTTGGCAGCTGCTCTTGTTTATCCCTGAGCAGGAGAGGCCAGGCCTTGCTTGCTGTGGGCCTTGCCCTGTCCTGGGGCGTCTGGCAGCTTCATCCACACCCAGGCTCTGAGATTATTCACCGCCCTTTAGAAACCTAGGTGAGCAGGCCTGCCAGCTGGGAAGAAGAGTGAGTTCACATAATTCTTGACAAATTATGCAAAAACCCTGAGTCACCCAGCGCACAGTAAAGGGGAGCAAGGCCCCCAGCCTCTTTCCTCTGGTTGCAGGGAGCCCTGGCCCCCACCAGCCTGACTGAAGGGACAGGTAAGTGTGCCAGGTGGATAGAGGGGTTGGAGAGGACAGGATGGAGGGGGTGGCCTTCCAAGAGACAGCAGCGAGCACACCAGAGAGATGCCGCTCTTAGGCCCTGGGGCCTCCATGCAGATTCTCACAGCACCAGCCAAGATGCCTCCCTTCTGTCCGGCGGAGCATCCTGCCAGCCAAAACCTTGGTCCTCCATCTAGGGCCAGGGCAGAGTAGCTTTGTCCATCTCGCTGCCTCTAACCCTTCCTGAAAGCCTGCATAAGGAAAGGAGAAAAAAACATGTAGAAAGACAACAGCAAAGTCTGAACACCTACTGTGTGCCAAGTGCTTCAATACCATGCTTTGGTTCTCAGGAAGCTGTGGGCAGAGACGTTTTCCTCTCCCATTGCAATGGAGGAAGGTGAGCCTGCCCAAGGAGATTCTGATCAAGTTCTCGCATCACTTAAGAAAGGAGACACTGGCTTCATCTTCTGGTTCTCTCGACACCTCCCGGTTGTCCAAGATTGTTTACAGTGGCAAACAGATGTCCCAGCCCCGCCACCAGCCAGGATGACATAGCTTCACAGAGGTTCCTGGGCTCTTCTGCTACCCGCAGGACACAGCCACTGTCCAGTACGACCAGCAGGAGGCAAAGGCCCTGAGTTGAGACCCAGCTTTCCCCACTCTTATAAGGATGCTGCCAGGTTATCACTTGTGCATCTGTAATGTGGCCATACCAAGAATTTCCACTTTGTCTTCCTGGAGGAGTTGAGACTATCAGAGAAGATGGCTGGGAAGGGGTGTGTCAGCATGAAGCCTCTGCAAATCATACGACTGTGGCCTATTTTACATCCACATCTAATTGTCTGGGGCCTCCATCACCTGAGCTCTGTGCAGACATGTAAATCAGATTTCAACAAATATCAGAATGATTTTGAGATATTTCCAAATATTCAGGTGCTCGATGCTTCCACCAGTTCAGACCACAGAGACCTGCATTCCTTTTCTGTCCCCTGGATGGGGCTGGCGTGGTAAACGTGCGTCTAATGTTGAGTCTGTGCTTTGCGAGGAGCCGTCAAAACAACAGGCCACCCGGAACTGCAAGATCTTTGGTGAATTTCCTGATGGCACTGTTGTAAGTGCTCCCCAAAGGGAACAGACTAGTGACTTGGGCACCTACATAGGACTCGGAGATCCTGTGCCTGTCGTAAGCAGAGAGGGGTGGCGTCTTGCTGAGGGTCTCCCCTGGGCTGGTGGCAAGCTGGCTCCAAAACTGAGGCTCTTCTATCCCCGGTCAGAGCTTGCTCCTGCCCTGGAGGCTGGGGAGACACAACTCTACTTTAGACTTGTTTCAGAAATTCACCAACCTCCCTTTAGGGTTCTTCCTCCTCCCTGACATTTTCTGTCCCTGAGCCAGTCTCCCCATAGCCAGTCTTACAAGCTAGAAGCCTTGTCCTGAAGGTTTATTCACTTTAGGGGTCTCACCGCTCACCTCTGGCCCCACACTGAGGTGTGCCTACCTCACAGGACCACGGGATCCCCGTCACCCCTTGCGGTGAAGCACAACACAGGGAAGGGTGCAACTTCCCCGAGGGAAGAGGGCCAGAGCTTCTGCATGCCCTGCTCTTCATCCTCCTGAGCAAAAGGTGACCCAACACATTCACATGTGGGAATGTGCACTGGGCAGGTAGGGAGCTGGTTCCTCTCTAATCCCAGTAACTTTGGGAGGAAAGCCTGGGATTGGCAGGAGAGACTGCAAACAGCTATGGAATTTACAAATGTTTAGAACTTGGGAGTTAGCAATGGTGCAATTTAGAGGTCTAGGGCATTGCTGTCCATCAGAAATGTCTGCAAAGATGGGGATATCTACGTGATGCTCCGCACAAGTTCGCAGGCCCTATAGTACACCAACAACTGCATGCGAGACAGAAGCCACAGTCACACGTGGTTACTGAGCAGTGGCGACAGTGACTCAGGAACTGAAGGCTTAATTTTATTTATATTTAATTAAGTTAAATTTAAATGAGTACATGTGGCTAGCAGTTATCATATGGAAGAGTGCAACTCTAGAGACCTTTTTTTTTCTAAACATATTTTATTTGATTACTACCACTTCTGTATTCAAAGCCCAGAGCCATGAACTACTAACCTTCCCCAAGGTCCCATTGTTTTTTTAGTCGGTTCAGTCCAATACTTTGCCAGACTCCAGTCCGGGCTAGAAATACAGATTTGGACACACAGATCCCTGCCTTCAAGTGGCTGCCTTCATGTTGTAGGGGATGACACCCAGAAGCAGGACACAAGGGTGGAAAGGAGGGGCAGGACTGGAGTTCATCGGGGAAAGCTGATCTGGGTCTGAGTAAGGAGTTTGCAAAGCAAAGCGGGAGCAACTGGGCCCCAGCAGAGCCTCCAGGAGCAGAGCAGCAAAAAACTCACATGTGCGGGGCAACGGACTCATGTGTGCAGCGCGACTCCAGTGAGGGAGGGCAGAAGACCGGTGGGAGGGGTGCGGTCATGGGAGGTCCTGCGTGCCGCGCTGAGGAGCTCCGGGTTTTTCCTCAAAGGAGCGGTAACCCTCTAGAGCAGGGATTCTTAACCTTTGGGAGCCAGGGAGCTATGGACTCTCTCCCCTCATTGCTGCCTCCAATTTCCAGAGCGATCACAGACCCCCCATCAAGTCTTGTCTTGGAGGATCTGAACCAGGTGAGTGAGGCAGTCACATATCTGACTGCTCCCTGAGCCACTGGCGGACAGCTGGACTGAGGAAAGGCTGGTAGCCCGAAGCGCGACAGCCCTAAGCTTCAGAGCAGCTGCCTTGGGAAGCTGGCCCAGCAGACAACAGCATCTCAGGGATGTTTCCTGGAGCAAGCAGCCTCCTCTTCTTGCAGCCACAGGGACTCCGAGCCGCTCACTGCCTGTTCCCGGAGTGTTTCTGTGTCTGCTCTTGCAAAGGGAGTCTTCCAGCCACCCACTCCTTTAGGCATAGGCATAAATCCAGGGGACGCTACCAGGTATGAAAAATTGGCAATCCTGCCCAAAGTGGCCTAGGAAGAAATGGATTCTTTATTGATTTTGGCTTCAGGAGGCTCTCTCTCCCTTACATATTCTCACCTCTCCTGCATTCAGAGGAGATGAACTTAAACTTTTAATCAAAATGATTCAAATGGGGCAAAAGTGTCAGCCTGCACTTGGGCTGCACTAATTACTTCCAGCAGGGCCTTTCCCCTGCCCGAAGGGGGTCAGGGGGATGCACCCCTCTCCTCTATCCCAAATCACCAGCCTCACCAGAGGGACCGGCTTTAATTAATCCTCTGTTACTGTTGAAATTGTACTGATCCGAGGGGAGGCCCAACTAAGCAGGAATCTTATTTTAAACATATACTGTAAACAACACTGCTTCTCTGGGGAATCCTAGGGTGCTGTGGCTTTGACACCTTTCACCGCCAGAATCAGGGGCCATGTATTCTTTGTCATCTCCTACATTAAGCACTTTATATTTCTTTACCGTTTTCTGTTCCATTGATTTTCTAATACTAAAGGGGAAAGGTCAGAAGGAAAGACTCGCCAACAATGCCAAGTATTTCAGCATCCCTATAAAGTGATTGCTCATCATTTACTTAAAACATCATCAGTAAACAATAATAATAGCAAACAATTATAAAACACTTGGCACTTTTCTAAACGATATCTGCATACACATATAACCCACATATACACATTTATTCATTTAAACCTTGACGACCACATGATGTAGTTATTATTACTCATCTGGTTTTACAGAGACATAGAGACGGAAAGTGTAAGTAACCTGCCCAAAGTCACACAGCTAATGAATGACAGATCCAGGCTTTGCATGTAGGCAGTGTGGCTGCAGGGTCCACATTCTCAGCTTCTGCATTATACCAGATTGACATTATACTCTTTCCAAGCTCCTGGTTTTAGTCAGTCATCTGTGGAATAAAATCCAAGCGGGGTTCAACTCCCCTATCCTACAAGCTGTCTTTTGAAAGTTAAATGCCCACAACTTCTTTTCTGGCATTATCCTCTTTTTCTTTTTTCCTCTCCATCTACAATTACTTAATTGCATGCATAATTACTTGCATGGGAAAATGGTCTCCTAACATCAGACCAGCACTAGGAACCAAACGTATTACCCCCGAGGCCTCTCGCAAGGTGAGCTGGATCATTCAGAATTAGCTGCTTTCTTTGGAATTCTTTAAAAAATGACCTGCTCTCCTTTCAAAGGGCCAGAGAGAGGATTCGGAGAGCGCTTTCCCCCCAGAGGCTCCCTGGGGACCACTGTGAACTTGGCAAACTTGCTCAGAATTACCCCAAAAGAGCAATTTGTTCCCTAGCAAAACAGGATAATTGTCTGGGGCAGGCCTGAGGCTGCCAGTGCCAGGTCACCAAAGAGGGAGGGAGGGTCCTCCCCAGCAAGAGTCTGTTTGGGAAACTATTATCTCACTTCCTTTGAATCAAAGGTTGTCCTGCTCGCCTTGTTCATGCACCAAGATCAAACGTAGTATACCGTCTCCATAGATGCCCTTCCTTTCAGGAAATGATTCATTGATCCAGCTGCCGGCCCAGACAGCCGGCTTCCTTACAGTAACTGCTCTCTGCTCTCTGAGAATAAGCCAACTAGGCGGAGCTGTTATTGCTCTTAATGACGGCTCCTCCCTTCGGAGAGTGGTCTGTCCTCTGCCCAACTGACATCATCTCCAAGACAGGGAGAAACAGCTGCTTCTCTCTCTAAGAAATAAAGAAATGCTCACTGCTCCTTCCTGTAGAAATGGTGTCACTTTCCAGCTTGTTTTAGATACCTAGGAGCAAGGGGTCTGAACGCTGCGAGTACGTCATTCAGTCTGCCCCGTTCAACATCCTCCTGCACCAGTGGGGTGCTCACTGCTGAGTTTCAAAAAAAGTAGGAGAAACCATCCCTGCTCTCCAGGGGCTCATGAGCCAAGCACAGCAGAAAGGCTGCAGTTCATCTGTAGCCGATGCTGACGGACTGGACCGTGGTGTGGAAAGAGACTGGAGACACTTTCAGACTGGATGGAAAGACATGCTGCTACCAGTTAGAGTCATCCTGCATTGGCTCAGGAAATAAGAGCTTATACCTTTGTCCTCTTGGCTTCTAGAATAATCTTAGAGGTGATCT
Source organism: Smutsia gigantea (assembly GCA_032199065.1). Classification (NCBI taxonomy): domain Eukaryota; kingdom Metazoa; phylum Chordata; class Mammalia; order Pholidota; family Manidae; genus Smutsia; species Smutsia gigantea. The sequence continues at coordinate 180,836 of JAVSCE010009310.1, forward strand.
AGCCTAATCTTCTCATTATGCATGGGTATAAATTAAGGTACAGAGCTGGTAATGCTGTCGGATCACAGAGTGGATGAGTGAAGACTGTGATGGCAAAGGTTAGCCAGGACAAGGGCAGAGCGGTCAAGGACAAGCTCTAAGTGTGTGGGAGTCATACAGTGCCGAAGAAGTAGGGTCCACCCCAGAAAGGACCTCCCAGGTGAAGGAAGAACATGAAGGGGTCATCAGGAGTGGGACCAGTCCTGCACCTCTACAGAGTCCTGGTCCAGGTGCACAGGCTGCCTTGTTCCCACACTATTTATATTTTCTTAGTGTCAGTGGCTCTGTTGGTAGTTGTAGATGGAAAGTGTTCAAAAAACTTAAGATGACTGACTGACTGGGCAGGGGGGAGGGGAGAGGTCCGTCAAGGGTCACTCTGAATTTTTGAGACCCACAGCTCTCTTGAATCCTTCATGATAAAATATATTAGCAAGAAAGTGAAGAGAGACCACTGATTAACTGAGTTTTAACAATTTCCCTACCACTGTCTCCAAACACTCCATGTATGCGATCATCTCATTAAATATTTTCAATAATCTTGCATAGAGTGATTACCTCCCTTATTAATGAAGAAATTAAAGATCAGAGAGAATAGCATCTCACAGCCCAGAAGAGAAAAGAAGCTCTTATTTAAGGCAGTGTGTCCTGGATATCTCACCTACATCTTGCCACTATTACAACCCTTTCCCAGGCCTTCCAGTTTCAAAAGCTCTTTCTTGCATGCATTCTCACTTAATCAACATAAATCCCCACTTCACAGGTGACCAGACTAGCTTAGACACGTTACAGAATGTCACCAAAATCATATAGCTAGTAAGCAAGAGCGAGGTTTAGAAATCTGGAATATCATTGCTTCTGCTCCTAGCTATTATTCCCTGTATGAGCTTTAAAAGCTAGGCACAAAAACCAGAACCGTATCTGGCGAGGCAGCCTAGGAATCCAACAGCCAAAGCCTGTTTAAAGGTAGCTTTCTCAGAATCCCCTTGACTGTCTGGCAATTCACTACGTTTTGGAGAGACAAGCTATCACTCCAGCAGTGTCTCCCCAGTAGAGTTTTCTCTTCGTGCAAGTCTCTGGTAAACAAAGAGTATCAAACAACTCAACAACACCAGCATACATTTGTTTCCTTTCCTGCATCTGCATTTTGTGATAATGCAGTAACACGGTCAGAGGAGCTAATTCCAGCTAGAATGTCTGTCTTTCTTCTGAGAAACATGCGTGTGCGCACACACAAACACACACACACACACACACACACACACACACAGAGGACTTAAAACTAAAAAAGAGAATACCATTTTCGAGGCAGTAAGGAAATGGCCACAACCCCAAACCACAAACTATGAAGACTTTCTGCCAATTACAATGAAATTTGAGCCTAAATGTGGAAAGACGGAGCGAGCCAACACATCTCCTCAGACCCTTTGCACAAGGCAGTTTTCCTGAAAAAGTGGTTCTCAAGAGTCCTCAAAGTGGCATCCAGTGATCATAAGACCTAGAGTTCTGGATTAGACACAGAGGAAAACGCAGAAAAATAAATGAAGAAAACAGGAGACGAGTGTTTCTCTAGACCCAGTTTTGTGCCACAGAAAGGCAAGGTTGGTGGGGCTGAGAAGGTATGACTGTCCCATCTCACTTCTCTGAGACTGCCGCCTAGCCAAGGAACAGTGATGGAGATCAGGTACAGTTTTACAGGAAGAAGAAGCCACAAGCAACATCTCACCGCACAAACCCTACGGGGCGCACGTGGGCATTATGGGGTTTCCTGGAATGCGTAGGAGCCGCCTGAATGCCAGAGATTGATAGGGATCTTTACCCCAACACAAACAGCCTCAGCCTAATCTAGCTTCTCTCTCCCTACTAATCTTTAACAAAATACTAGCCCAGAAATAGAAAATACTCCTTCTGCTTGAAAATGAGTACATACGAGGAAGCAAATATCAGGATTTTCCAAAGTTGTTCAGGAAAGGAAGGAGGGAGGAAAATGAGGAGAAATATGGAAAGAAAGATACATATAAGAGGAATCTGTCCTAGAAACAGATAAAGAATTTGGGAAAATTAAGGAGAATTTATGTTTTTGGAAAACAGTTCAAGAAAAAGATGCAACAGAGTAGAAAAAAAGAGATGGTAAGATGATAGGAATTGAAATGGGAGAGTCCAAGAAAAGAGAAATGAGAAAAATGAAATGATTATAGTGATTAAAGCTACATCAGAATCAGCCAGAAAAAGAGAGGAATAAACAAACTAAAGCAGAGACAAGGGCATAGAAAAAAGAAAATGCCCTTGGGAATATTGCAGTCTTTTAAATGGGAAAACACTGAAAATGAGCCCAGAAAAGTCGCTACACACAGAGATCCAGGGTGCAGACATCGAGCACAACTGAGCAAGATGTCAGGATGAGTGGCCACAGGAAAACATCCAATGCTATAAGAAAACTCCACTTTCATATAAAGGCCTGGATTTGGAGATTAAAGCACACAGTAGGTCCCAGGGAAGAATTTGACAGAGGTGAACAATATCATGATACATAGAGATGGCTGAATGAGGGTGAACACTGAAGACTGGGTATCAAGGCAGAGAAAAAGGAATAAGCTAGTTAGCTACAGAGAAGAAAATAAGCAAGTTAGCTGCAGGTTTCTCCTGCAACAAAAGCCAATGTCAAAAAACTGGGAGGCACTGCTTCCCGAGTTGTGAGGGAAGTGAGGCAAGTCTCAAGAATCGCTGCTTGCCTAACTCGCTTGGATTATCAAGGCCTGCTCTTGACAGCAAAGGTGGAGAATCATATCAAGTCAGAGAATGACTACAACTACCTGTCTGTCCAACACATGTGTAAGGACCCTTTCATCTCTCAGCCCTGGGAATCCCTTTCCTTTAACAATGGCCCCCAGTAACAGAGCACAGTGGTAGTTCCTAATTCACAGGCTGATGTGGTCCAATTCCATCTCTTTGAGATCCCAACCTTTGTCCCTTCCAAAATTCCTCCCCAAGCCGTCCTCCAAGATGGTGCTAGCTAGACCCATAACATTATATAAAATTGTTCTTATTCTTTACATGTCTTCGTAAAATTATTTCTTCATGAAGATTTAAAGGAGGGAAGGAAGGACACCTATCCAGGAGACAGTAATGGTGTCAGCAAGATACTACCTCAGCCAGGTAAGTCTACCTCCCCACTCACCTAAATTCCAACCATGCTTTGGGTTCATTCATCAGTGGGATCATTAGAATATGGCTTTGTGGGTGTTTCCTCTTCGTTTCTCTGCTTCTCTCAGTATTTCTCCCTGAATTTTCTGGCTCAACACATTCTATTTCTAATTTCTTAATCTGTTTCCTTCCTCCAGTAAAATACATTTTGCTCCTTAGCAATATTATTCAACCTCCTTCATGCAAAAGAGCCATGCACAAAAGTTCTCCAAAACTCAAAAGCTTAAAAAAAATGAGCCCTTCCTGGGAGGATAGAAAATAAAAGATCAAAATAAAGACTTTAGAATTAGAGAAAGCAAATTAGAAGGGCTGGTCTTGAGAATTAAATCCATTAGAATATTGAGCTGAGAAGAAGCAATTGTGGGATTTATGGTTACAGAATAAAGCAGATATGTTATAAACCTTGACAATATAAAAACAATAATATAACAGAAAAGCCCAAGGAGCAGGCTGGAAAAATAAAAGGAAATGTATATGTGTAAAAGTCTCCATCTCTCATGGCAAAGGATCGATAAATACTGCCTAAAAGTTTTATTTATTTTTTTAAATTGTTTTAAAGAACCAAATAATAAAATGCCAATGATTCTCAACTTGTAATTGATTTTCAGTCACTTTGTGACTGAACCTGAGTATCAAGGACTAACTGGATTTGTAAAAAGTAATTTAACTGTAGTTCAGCAATTATTGCAGCTTCACATTAGCTTTTTATTCTTCTGTATGGAAATAAAATTATGTTTAAAAATCCTAAAATGTTGCATGTACAATAAACAGGACTTCCCCCCCAAATTACTTCCTGTATATCCATCTATCTACCCTTTTATGTGTGTAGACACTAAAGAGAGATTTGAAATGATAATTAACTGAATGTTGAAAGTAATTTTTTAGATGACGACATTTTATAACTTAATTATTTTTCCTTTGGATTTTTTGGTGTTCACATTTTCATTATGTGAGTGCATATCTTTTATAAAGCCATGACATGATTTTTTAAATCCAAGAATGAGGTAATGAGCAAGTGGATAATTGATATATACATGTATTTGACATGTATATATATCAATTATATGTATATCCTAGTTAAATGTATAATTACATAAATATTTTAAGAATTGTATGATTGATAACATATATAATTACATAATCAGTATTAAGTGTCTACATCATACCAGACACCCTGGTTGGCTCTAAATACACCCATCTTCCCAGGTACTTGAGGAGAAATGAAACATGGTAAGGTGAACAGTGATGGTATAGCAGAGAGTAGATAAAGTGGTGGTCCTTGAGTTTGGGTAGGGGACATCTCCTTGGAGGGGAGAGGCCTTGAAGCACAGGACTTCGTACAAGAGAACGAGAAGACCCAAAGATGTGTTTGGTGGACATTTGAAGGATGGGAAGCAAATACAGAACGAAAGGGACAGTTTGTTAGATACAGGACAAGAGTGAATGGAAACTGTTCAAAAGCAACTTTCCATCTAAGGGAAGGTGTCACAGAATAAAGATGGCTGCAGAGCCGAGTGGCTGGTAGAGTGTCGAGGGGGCCCCCATCATACTGGCTTTGCCGGAGCCCAGCGAGCCCCCCAGCCTGCACACCGTGGCTCTCTTAGCAGTATATGCTTTTTTCTCTCAGTAAAAAAAAACGCTTTCTTAAAAAAAGGAAAAATCAGCATTTCCTCCTTGTTTTGTGCAAAGTTTAGAACCAATATTGTTTGCAAGACAAACACAAGGAAATAAATCGTCTCACTCACAGAGCCAGTTTGGGAAATTAAACATTGATTGGATCATACCCAGAAAGGCTTGGAGGAAACCAAATCATCAGCATCTCAAACTCATTACAGGAAAGGGGGGGATTCAAGATTTTAGACCTAAGCTGAATCCTTCCCCAGACATATTTTGCCCTGGCGCTATCTATCTAGAGGAGGCAGGGTGGCAGGGTTGGGAGAAAGGAAAAAACAACAAAAACAAAGATCAAGTATACATAGTTTCGTAGACCTTTGATGAGTTGCCATCCCAAACTGCTTTGTACCGAAATCACACGAAGACAGACTTATAGCTCGATGAAGTCGTCTAGGTTTAGGGGACCAGTGTATGAAAAACCTTGCCACAGACAGAACCACATTCTCTGGATTTAGCAGAAAGTTTCAACCATGATTAATTTGTAATAGGAAAAACCAAGGAGAACATTGACAGAATTTTCAGTCTTAAAAATGGGAACTTGTAGCCTTTGGGGAAGATGTATAAGCAGTTGGGAGAGAAGCAAAGTAGGATGGGCAGAGAAAACCAAATAGAAGCTGGCATCTCTGCGCGTTCCTGGGGCTGCACCGCATCATCACAGACTCCACAGGTGTCATCTAAGTCAGTCAGGCCCCTCTGTCACTAGGCTCCCACTAAATATCACCCGATTCCAATTTGCACCTGGATTTATGGCCACTCTTTGACTTTGAAAGTCTTAAAGAGCAAGTTCTCAACTATTATAACATGTTTTATTAGCCAGAATCTTTCTCGAGAGAAGACCAGGCTACTAAGAAGCTACATTAGAAGCAAAGAGAAAGAAAAGCACACGTGTGTGCTGAGTACGGGTACCAGTTCACCAGTGTAACCCACCAGATCTTCAAAGAAGCTTCACCAAGGGGCTCCAGGTCTCTCTAGATGTTAGGTGGTCTTGTCTCAGGCTTCCTCTCTTTTCCTGCTCTGTGGTGTTTTGGCCCCATCCTCTTCTAGGTGTGATACCTGCACCACCTTATTTAATCCTCATAACCATTTTGTTTGCTGGCCCAGGGGGTAAATGGGATCCCTGAATTAACATGGGAGAAGGTTTTCGATAAGTGGTCACTGAATGGATACCTGAGTGGCCTCGGCCCGGCATCGGGGCTCAGAGACAGAAACCACTGTTATTGTGGTCAGATGTTAAGGCATGCTTATCTGAGAGTGAACCTGAATTTGGCCACCCCTGGGAAAGATTCTATAGCTGACCTCTCAGGTGTAACTTGAAATTCAGAACATCACTGGAGCTGTGTTGTGTATGGAACTGCACTGCTGAGCGCCCCATGTCTTTAATAAAACCACACACATTTACACCCAGCAGCCAAAACACACACAGTTCAGGAGCTTTGATACATTTTGATGATAAAGGAAAATGCACTTTTATATATATATTTTTCTCCCCTGTCTCTCCTCACTTCAGGGGAAAATGGGAACTGAGTATATGATATGGAGAAGGCAAGAGGGCAGTTACTGCTTTAAAAGGGTGAAAGAGACTATTACTTTTTTTTCCTGTTAGGTCTAATAGAGATCTGAAATTGAATTAGGAAGAACAAAATTGATTTGCTAAAATGAAAGCCCATACACAAAATGTTAAGGTTTTAATAAGATTCTGATGTTGATCTCTGGTTTGCTTGGGAGCATTTAAGGTCTGGTTTTTAGGGAGCTGCCTTTTAGACTACGACTTCCCAAGCCATGGTTCAAAGGCCGGGCCTCTCAGCCAATGGAACCACTTGTCATTTCCCCCAATCCTCCTGCCCTCCTCGCTCCTCTAACTAACTGCCAAAGTTGTTTCCCTCTTACAAGAACGAGCTAACCTGGAATCTTTTGGTTGCAAGTGACAGAAATTAAATTACTGCCTCAAGTAATTAAGAAATTTAGGGTTGTTCTAGCTTCAAGCACAGCCAGATCCTACAAGAAGATATTTGTAAGAATCTATCTTTCTCCCTCTTTGGCTCTGACTTTCCCTTGCTGGTTTCTGTCTTAAGTCAGACTTTACATCATTATGGCAAAGTTGGATGACACAGAAAGAGAACCTCTTTCCAACAAAACTGGCTCTTTCCCAGGACCAATTCTCATTCGTGTGCTCTGGATCACATGTAACCTTAAATATCCAGGCTTGGGTCATGGTTCTGTGCCTGAAACTGAGGTTGCGTCAATTCCATTAAGAAGGACGTGGACTTGGCATAGAGGAGAGAATGGGGACAGGATGTTGATCTGGCACCAACAAAATGAAACAAAATCATTCGTCATAGAGGCCTCATGTAAGGTTACCTCCTCTAACAAGATCTTTGATGAATTTTCTGTGTACAAAGGGAAAAAAAAAGCCCTTTATATACACCTCAACAATTCAGTAGATGGTTGTTATTAACCAATTTTTAACTTTGGCAATCATATTAATATAGTATGCATTACCACATCTTCAACGCACATCTTCTAGTCCTTGCTAGAGTAACACAAGGGAGAGACACTTACACCAAGTGATACAGATTTGGGTGTTAATTCTTCCTTTTATAAACCTGAGGGCCACATGCATAGAAACAAATTCTTTGAGATGCAAAAACATTAACTTGCAAGATGGAAATGAAAATACTGAACACAGAGTGACATTGTGAGAATTATTACACATTAGAAATCATATAACAGAGATTGGATTAAAGATGGCGGCATGAGAGGTGAGACAGAGGCTTCCTCCTAAAACCACATATAATATGAAAATATAACTAATACAACTACTCTTGAAAGAGCAACAGGAAAGAGTACTGCAACAAACTGCATACACCTGGAGACAAGAGCAGCCCTCACCGAAAAGGGTAACGTACTAAAGCTGTGGTCCTGCGGGATCCAAGCCCTTTCCCCACCCCAGCTCCCGGCAGGAGGAAGAGGAATGGAGCAGGGAGGGAGTGGAGATCTGGGACTGCTGAATACCTAACTCTGGAGATCTGCTCTGGGAGCACAAACCTACATTTCATGGTGCTTGCATGATACTCTAATAATTAGGGGGTTGGAAAGCTAAGAAAGGCAGAATTCCTGGAGAGACTAAGAGTCCAGCTGCTTGTGGAAAGCAGGGATCCATATCCAGCTGCTCTGGGACAAAAGAAAGGTGGGCAGCCTGAGAGACTTCCTAACAAAGAAGCCCTTAGCGAGAGGGCTGCTGAACGGGCAAGGACTGCACTGAGCTTACTGCTCAGGAGAAAGGACAGGTAGACAAAATTGTCCAGGTGCACTCTGCCCAGCAGATTGGGAGCATTCACAATCTTCAGGTGCTCCAGCTCCCTGGCTGCCTACACAGCCCCAAGAACCCCTTCTGTGACAGGCAGACTAGTGCGCCTTTCTTCTGGCCAGCCCCACCGGGCTTGCAAACCGGGAAATCCTACCCTGGCATTAAGTCAGCCAGAGGGAAGATCTGTCTACAGCAACTAAAAATGCAAAGCACAGAGGCTTATACCTGTATGATGGGCCCACTGGTTCAGGCAGTGGAGACAGGCATAGCAGCCAGGAACCAGGAAACAGCTCTTTCCTCCCCCGAGGCACCAATACCTCTCCCCTACAATCCCCTACATTGCTTCAGGGGCTGAGCAGCTCCAGAGAGTAGAGCTTCTGGGCACTAGAGGGCACTATACACAAATATGAAATGCCAAAGGAACCTGGTCCAAAGTAAAATTATGAATACAACTCCTGAGAAAGATTTAAATGATATGGACCTCATGACTCTCCCTGAAATGGAGTTTAAAATAAAAATCATTAACAGGCTCATGGAAGTACGGAAAGATATCCAAGAACTCAGGAATGAATTACGGTCAGAGATCCAATCATTGAAGAGCACAATAGATGGTATTAAAAGCAGATTGCATATGGTGGAGGAGACCATAAATGAAATAGAAACTAGAGGAGAGGAATAGAAAGAAGCCGAGGCACAGAGAGAAAAAAGGATCTCTAAGAATGAAAGACTATTGAGACAACTGTGTGACTAATCCAAACGGAACAATATTCGCATTATAGGGGTACCAGAAGATGAGGAGAGAGAAAAAGGGATAGAAAGTGTCTTTGAGGAGGTGATTGCTGAAAACTTCCCCAATCTGGGGAAGGAGATAGTCTCTCAGGCCATGGAGGTGCGCAGATCTCCCAACACAAGGAACCCAAGAAAGACAACACCAAGACATATAGTAATTAAAATGGCAAAGATCAAGGATAAGGACAGACTATTAAAAGCAGCCAGAGAGAGAAATAAGATCACATACAAAGGAAAACCCATCAGGCTATCATCAGACTTCTCAGCAGAAACCTTATAGGCCAGAAGGGAGTGGCATGATGTATTTAATGCAATGAAGCAGAAGGACCTTGAACCAAGATTACTTTATCCGGCAAGATTATCATTTAAATTTGAAGGAGGGATTAAACAATTCCCAGGTAAGCAAAAGCTAAGAGAATTTAGCTCCCACAAACCATCTCTACAGTGTATTTTGGAGGGCCTGCTCTACATGGAAGTGTTCCTACGGTTTAATATGTCACCAGAGGTAATAAAACCACAGTAAAGAATATAGAACAGCTAATTACTAAGCAAATGCAAAATTAAATTAACTATCCCCAAAGTCAATCAAGGGATAGACAAACAGTACAGAATATGAACCTAATATATAAAGAGTGAAGGAGGAAGAAAAAGGAGGAGAGAGAAAACAAACAAAAAAAGAACCTTTAGATTGTGTTTGTAATAGCATATTAAGTGAGTTGCTAGACTCTTAGATAGTAGGGAAGTTAACTTTGAACCTTTGGTAACCACGAATCTGAAGCCTGCAACACCAGTAAGTACATACCTATCCATAATCACCCTAAATGTAAATGGACTGAATGCACCAGTCAAAAGACATAGAGTCACTGAATGGATAAAAAACCAAGACCCATCTATATGCTGCCTTCAAGAGATTCACTTTAAACCCAAAGACATACACAGACTAAAAGTGAAGGGATGGAGAAAGACATTTCATGCAACTAATAGGGAGAAAAAAGCAGGAGTTGCAGTACTTATATCAGACAAAATAGACTTCAAAACAAAGAAAGTCACAAGAGACAAAGAAGGACATTACATAATGGTAAAAGGGTTAATCCAACAAGAAGAATATAACCATTATAAATATGCACCCAACACAGGAGCTCCTACATATGTGAAACCAATACTAACAGAATTAAAGGGGGAAATAGAATGCAATGCATTCATTCTAGGAGACTTCAACACACCACTCACTCTGAAGGACAGATCAACCAGACAGAAAATAAGTAAGGAGACAGAGGCACTGAACAACACATTAGAACAGATGGACCTAACAGACATCTACAGAACTCTACACCCAAAAGCAGCAGAATACACATTCTTCTTAAGTGCACATGGAACATTTTCAAGAATAGATCATATACTAGGCCACAAAAAGAGCTTTGGTGAATTCAAAAAGATTGAAATTGTACCAACCAGCTTCTCAGACCACAAAGGAATGAAACTAGAAATGAATTATGCAAAGAAAATAAAAAATCCCACAAACACATGGAGGCTTCATAACATGCTCCTAAATAATCAATGGATCAATGACCAAATAAAAACAGAGATCAAGCAATATATGGAGACAAATGACAACAATAATTCAACACAGCAAAATCTGTGGGACGCAGTGAAGGCTGTGCTAAGAGGAAAGTATATTTCAATACAGGCCTACCTCAGGAAAGAAGAACATTCCCATATGAGCAGTCTAAACTCACAATTAACAAAACTAGAATTAGAAGAACAAATGAGACCCAAAGTCAGTAGAAGGAGGGATATATTAAAGATTAGAGCAGAAATAAATAAAATAGAGAAGAATAAAACAATAGAAAGGATCGATGAAAGCAAGAGCTGATTCTTCAAGAAAATAAACAAAATAGATAAACCTCTAGTCGGACTTATCAAGAAAAAAAGAGAGTCTACTCACATAAACAGAATCAGAAATGAGAAAGGAAAAATCACTACAGACAGCACAGAAATACAAAGAACTATTAGAGAATACTATGAAAAATTATATGCTAACAAACTGGATAACCTAGAAGAAATGGACAACTTTCTAGAAAAATACAACCTTCCAAGCCTGACCCAGAAAGAAACAGAAAATCTCAACAGACCAATTACCAGCAATGAAATTGATCTGGTAATCAAAAACCTACCTAAGAACAAAATTCCTGGACCAGATGGCTTCACCGCTGAATTTTATCAAACATTTAGTGAAGACCTAATACCTATCCTCCTTAAAATTTTCCAAGGAGTAGAAGAGGAGGGAATACTCCCAAACTCATTCTACGAGGCCAACATCACTCTAATACCAAAACCAGGCAAAGACACCACGAAAAAGAAAACTACAGACCAATATCCCTAATGAACATAGATGCAAAAATAATCAACAAAATATTAGCGAATCGAATTCAAAAGTACATCAAAAGGATCATCCATCATGATCAAGTAGGATTTATTCCAGGGATGCAAGGATGGTTCAACATTTGAAATCCATCAACATCATCCACCACATCAACAAAAAGAAGGACAAAAACCACATGATCATCTCCATAGATGCTGAAAAAGCATTTGACAAAATTCAACATCCATTCATGATAAAAACTCTCAACAAAATGGGTATAGAGGGCAAGTGTCTCAACAAAACAAAGGCCATATATGACAAACCCACAGCCAACATTATACTTAACAGTGAGAAGCTGAAAGCTTTTCCTTTAAGATAGGGAACAAAACAAGGATGCCCACTCTCCCCACTTCTATTCAACATAGTACTGGAGGTCCTAGCCATGGCAATCAGACAACACAGAGAAATAAAAGGCATCCAGATTGGCAGGGAAGAAGTTAAACTGTCCCTGTTTGCAGATGACATGATATTGTACTTAAAAAACCCTAAAGAATCTACTCCAAAACTACTAGATCTAATATCTGAATTCAGCAAAGTTGCAGGATACAAAATTAATGTGCAGAAATCAATGGCATTCCTATACACTAACAATGATCTAGCAGAGAAAGAAATCAGGAAAACAATTCCATTCCAAGTTGCATCAAAAAGAATAAAATACCTAGGAGTAAACCTACCAAGGAAGTGAAAGACCTATACTCTGAAAACTACAAGACACTCATGAGAGAACTAAAGAAGATACCAATAAATGGAAACACATCCCGTGCTCATGGATAGGAAGAATTAATATTGTCAAAATGGTCATCCTGCCTAAAGCTATCTATGGATTCAATGCAATTCCTATCAAAATACCAACAGCATTTTTCACCAAACTAGAGAAAATCATTCTAAAATTCATATGGAACCACAAAAGACCCCGAATAGCCAAAGAAATCCTGAGAAGGAAGAATAAGGCTGGGGGGATTATGCTCCCCAACTTCAAGCTTTACTACAAAGCCACAGTACTCAAGACAATTTGGTACTGGTACAAGAACAGACCCATAGACCAATGGAACAGACTAGAGAGCCCTGATATAAACCCAACCATATATGGTCAATTAATATATGATAAAGGAGCCATGGACATACAATGGGGAAATGACCGCCTCTTCAACAGCTGGTCTTGGCAAAACTGGACAGTTACATGCAAGAGAATGAAACTGGATTATTGTTTAACCCCATACACAAAAGTAAACTCAAAATGGATCAAGGACCTGAACGTAAGTCATGAAACCATAAAACTCTTAGAAGACAACATAGGCAAAAATCTCCTGAATATAAGCATGAACGACTTCTTCCTGAACACATCTCCTCAAGCAAGGGAAACAAAAGCAAAAATGAACTCATGGGACTACATCAAACTAAAAAGTTTCTGTACAGCAAAGGACACCATCAACAGAACAAAAAGGCATCCTACAGTATGGGAGAATATATTTGTAAATGACATATCGAACAAGGGGCTAACATCCAAAATATATAAAGAACTTACATGCCTCAACACTGATTAACCTGATTAAAAAGTGGGCAGAGGATATGAAAAGACATTTCTCCAAAGAAGAAATTCAGATGGCCAACAGACACACGAAGAGATGCTCCACATCACTAATCATCAGGGAAATGCAAATTAAAACCACAATGAGATATCACCTCACACCAGTAAGGATGGCCCGCATCCAAAAGACTAAGAACAATAAATGCTGGCGAGGATGCGGAGAAAGGGGAACCCTCCTACACTGCTGGTGGGAATGTAAGCTAGTTCAACCATTGTGGAAAGCAATATGGAGGTTCCTCAAAAACTAAAAATACAACTACCATTTGACCCGGGAATCCCACTCCTTGGAATTAACCCAAAGAATACAACTTCTCAGATTCAAAAAGACATATGCACCCCTATGTTTACTGCAGCACTTTTTACAATAGCCAAGATATGAAAGCAACCTAAGTGTCCATCAGTAGATGAATGGATAAAGAAGAGGTGGTGCATATACACAATGGAATACTATTCAGCCATAAGAAGGAAACAAATCCTGCCATTTTCAACAACATGGATGGAGCTGGAGGATATTATGCTCAGTGAAATAAGCCAGGTGGAGAAAGACAAGTGCCAAATGATTTCCCTCATTTGTGGAGTATAACAACCAAGCAAAACTGAAGGAACAAAATAGTAGCAGACTGAGAGACTCCAAGAAGGGACTAGTGGTTACCAAAGGGGAGGGGTGTGGGAGGGTGGGTAAGGAGGGTGAGAGAAGGGGTTTGTGGGGTATTATGTTTAGTACACATGGTGTGGGGAATCACAGGGAAAACAGTGTAGCACAGAGAAGGCAAACAGTGAATCTGTGGCATCTTACTACACTGATGGACAGTGACTGCACTGGGGTATGGGTGGGTACTTGATAATATGGGTTAAAATAGTAACCACATTGTTTTTTCCTGTGAAACCTTCATAAGAGTGTATATCAATAATACGTTAATAAAAATTAAAAAAAAAAGAAATCATATAACATGTGTAAACACACACACACACACACTATCACCCAGCCCATTGCACAGTGCAAAAAATGGGCTCCTTAAGGATTGGACTCACCCAATTCACCAATTTTATTTCTCAAAGCATCTAGATAATGTGTTGTACAGAGGTAATCCATAATGTTTTTGAATGATTGAAAGCATCACTTATCAATTGGAGGGAAAAAAAAATCCCTTTTGGACTATTTGTCCACCCATTTAGGGCGGTGGAAAGGCATCCATTTCATTATTCTGTTTAAGCTCGTACGCCCAGCTTTGCTGTTCTTAAGATACAGAATCAAGGTGGCAGATGTACCCAAGTCTTGGTAACGTTTAGGTGCCCCTTTAGTATGATGCAAAACATTGGATATTGATTCATTGCTTCCTTCAAACGGTGAGGTCACCACGTGTGTTGCCAGACACTGTGTTACTTATTTAACAGGATAGTTGAAGAGAGAAATCTCCAGGCTGGGACTTAGGAGGTCCGGTGGCACTGGAGCGTTGCCTCCACCACTGGAAACCACTAACTTGGGCTTTGATTCTTATTTCGGCCTCATGTCTCAAATGGAGATTGTGATGCATGCTTCATAGCTTTTCTTTAAAGATTAAGTTCAATAATGCTTGTTAAATGAGTGACTTAAATAAGAAATATTGACTGTCTCCACGACTCAAAATTGAGTCTCAGTTTCCCCCATTTTCAATGAAGGAATTGGCTAGCTTAGATATCTGATGTTTTGTTTTAGGACTAAATGAGTCTCATGTAATTTTTAAAAATGTAAAAATACACAAATCATTTAAGAAATGTTATTGCTTCCCCCTGAAGCTGGTAATGAATGGGAAAGAGACACAAATAAGCACCCCGTGAAGTAGATGATCAACAGCTGGAGTGAGGGTTATTTTAACTGAAAAGAAAAAAAAAAGCAGACCAGACAACCTGGCAAAATCTAAACATGGCTGAACTGATGTTCTCCCAGGTATGGCTTTAAACTTTAAAACATCTGGAGATGGTCCCCTCCCTGGACCCATGTAACACCCAAGAATAAAGATAATTCTGAGAGAGTCACGTCCACCTTCAAGTGGCTTCTTTCTTTAAAGCCAACCTCTTCCCATTGAATCTATGATTAACCTTTTATTTCATGCTCCCTCTGGAAGAGTTTTGAGGGGTTGGCAGAATGCTCGTTAAAAAACTTGAGATGACAGCGATCCTGACCTAGACGATCGGGGCCACTTGATTCAATCACCTTGATCTTCAGTTTTCCCATTTGCAGAGTGGAGTCAGTCACTTCACATCTGTGGTTTTCTTTCCCCAGATCTGTAACCTCAGTGTAATTATGAGAAAACATGAGACCAATAAAATTGAAAGGCTTGTTACAAAATACTCTTTGAAAGTGTCTAAGCCTGAAAAATAAGGGCATTTTCAGAAACTGTCCCAAAGAGGAGGATACTGAGTAGACAGGCTATTAAATACAGTGTAGTATCTTGGATGGGATCCTGGAACAAGAAGGGGGTATTAGTGGGAAAACTGGTGAAATCTGGATGACATTTATAATTGAACTAGTAGTGGTGTATCGATATCAGTTTCTTAATTAAAACAAAAAGGTATGTGAGATATTAACATTAGGGGAAGCTGGGGGAAGAATACATGGAACTCCGTACTCTCTTTGCAAATACTCTGTAATTCTAAACGTACTCAAAAATAAAATTTTAAAACAAAAATAATAGGACTGATGACAATGGCTCACTTGTAAGGCTGACATGGGGATCCAGGATGACATATGTGACATGTTACAAGCCGTGTAGCCCGTCACAGGCACTCGATACACTTTCTCCTCCTCCCCACAGAAGCATGTGACGTGGGATTGCTACTTTTGCCAGCTCCACTCAGAGTGGAGATAATCTGCCTTTAATCTGAACAAAAAAAAAAGCACAAACAATTGCCGAAGTCTGTAATTTAGACAAATGGACCACATTATGGCAGGGGCAAGGACCAGAAGGAGTATTATTTCATCTGTCTAAATCTTTTGAAAAAACCGAGAGGAAAAAGAACAGAAGAAAAGCCACTCAACACTGTGCTCGGTGCCAGCTGCTGACTGAGTCTGGCAAGTGCAGAGCTGGAAGTCTGGTAGTGAAGGTAGAAACATCTCAGCACCTGATCCACCAACCACGCGTTGCCAAACATACAGAACACATTCTTCTTCCCTCAAGTAGAACTTTGCAGCAGTGGAACAGGGGAGGATTTCAGAGGTCAGTTTGGAAGTAACTGTGTAGAATATTTTGGAGTGAGAGCCTCTAGCCTCCTTTGCCTCTGACCTCCACTCCGTATATACCAAAAGCAAGGACACAGGCTATCCTGACAAAGTGAGGCATCAGGCGCACTTCACTGAAGAGTCTAGGGAATTTATCCTCATTATCTCTTCAATATCTCTTCCTTAACTAAGTGACTGCTTAAAAGACAGGTATTCACCAGAGCAGCTGCCCCAGATAGCAAGTAGGCACTACAGGAGGATTTGAATTGTTTGTAGGATTTCCCCAGCCAGATTTGGTCTTGCATCTCTCTGTCCTTTCTGTTGATTTCTGTACCTGTGGCAGTTTCATAATTCCAAACCAGAGGGTTCTACCAGTGTGTATTATTACTCTGCTCAAAATCAGCATTAACACCTTGACACCGGCAGCAGTGCCCGAAGTATGCTCCTGGAGCCAGCAGTGTGAGCGTCACTCAGGGGGTGTCAGACATGCAAACTCCTGGACCCCACCCCAGACCCACTGAAGAGGAACTCTTGGGTGGGGGGTCCAGCAACGGTTTTACACAAGCTTCCAAGGTCATTCTGATGCTCATTAAAGTTTGAGAATCACTGATTTATGACAATAAACTAAAGCTTTTCAGTCTGACTTTTAAAACTCATAATCCAGGCCCAGACAACCACCAGGTTTACCTTATGGAGCATGAAACTGACAGGAATGACTTCACTTGAGATAAAAATATGGTATTATGTATGTATATATGTGTGTGTGTGTATATATATATATAAAATATCATATATATCAACATTATATATATATTAATAATATGTACTTACATATCTGTATATTAATAATACATATAATGATATACATATTGTTATTAATCACTAAATCTACCAGCTCAACTTAGCATGCTTGCCAACCTCTCCCTCTTAAGGATATACTACCTGCTCGAAATCATCTGAAGACTCAGTCCAATGTAATGAGTTCTCATACCTAATGCTAAACAGTGAGGGACTGCAGAAGCCATTGGCGCTGGCACAGGTCATCACTGGACAGGGTCCTCCATAGTTCAACGGATGCTGATCTGGACTTCTGTAGGGATGAACTTGGTGTTCGAGACTTTCAAGCCAGAACTGCATTCAAGGACCAGTCACTGCAGCCACATGACGCTATGGGGCCAAGGGTCCAGGTCTAGAGGGGCTTCTAGACTCAGATAAGCACTGCAGAAATAAGCTCTTCCCACAAGCCAGGGGCTCTGGTGATGAAACCATGTCCCCACCAGCTTCCCTAAAGATGAGTGTCCATTCGAAGTCCTTTCCTGATGACTGATTTTAGAAATGACCACCCAACCCATTCAACACAAGCAATAATAACATTGAACCTGTAAAAGAAAGAGATGGGGTTTTTATTGCTCTCTTGCCAGGATGCTTCTAAGCCCTGGTACAAAATGATCCAGGCACCACTGCTGCATAACCAAGAGTATTAAGAAGACAGGATCCACTCTTAGGAATTTACCCTAAGAATGCAGCAGCCCAGTTTGAAAAAGACATGTTTATCGCAGCACTATTTACAGTAGCCAAGAAATGGAAGCAACCTAAGTGTCCATCAGTAGATGAATGGATGAAGAAGAGGTGGTACATATACACAATAGAATACTATTCACCCATAAGAAGAAAACAAATCCCACCATTTGCAACAACATGGATGGAGCTAGAGGGTCTTATGCTCAGTGAAATAAGCCAGGCGGGGAAAGACAAGTGCCAAATGATTTCACTCATTTATGGAGCATAAGAACAAAGCAAAACCTGAAAGAACAAAACAGCAGCAGACTCACAGAACCCAAGAATAGACTAACAGTTGCCAAAGGGAAAGGGACTGGGGAGGATGGGTGGGAAGGGAGGGAGAAGAGGAATAACGGGCATTATGATCAGTACACATAATGTACGGGGGAGCACGGGGAAGGCAGTATAGCACAGAGAAGACAAGTAGTGACTCTATAGCATCTGGCTACACTGATGGACAGTGACTGTCATGGGGTATGTGGTGGGGACTTGATCATGGGGGGAATCTAGTAACCACGATGTTGCTCATGTGATTGTATATTAATGGTACCAAAATAAAATTTAAAAAAAGAAGATAGGAACACCAAGGTCAACAATGCCAAGCCAAGAGGCTTCAGGTTGTTCCTAGGAATTTGGTCAAGACTCTCCTCCCTCATTTGTCTTCCTGGAATGAATCCCATTGAGCTCGGTCCCAGATCCCAGTCTGAGTTTGGGCTCTTGTTGTCAGGACACCTCTGGACCACCAGGCTTGTCAAATGGTCTTTTTCCCCCATTCAACTCTTAAGAAAACTCAAAGGAAGTTGGATCATTTAATCCTACAGGGGTCTTTCCTAGTCCTAATCCAAGCCCTTTTAGCTGACAAACACTAACGTCATCAAAGGTGTCTTCATCAGGATATACAGCCTACTGCTTCCTTTGCCAGTAAAGGAAGGAGAATATTGAAAACTCGTCTTTGCTATACATCATTATTATGTATTTATTTTTACAAAATAAAAATAAAAAACAAGCTATCAACAACCTCCAAATATAAAATTTTCTGTTAGCTATTACCTGTGACTGCCTAAGAGATCCCAAAGTTATTTTAAAATAATAGTAATAATTTATTAGCTCCCAGAGTATCTGTAGGTCAGGGATTTTGGAGTAGTTTGGCTGGTCAATCCTGGCTATGGTGTCTCATGAGGCTGCATTCAGCTGAAGGCTTGTTCGGGTTGGAAGGTCTGCTTCGGCACATTCACATGGCTGGCAAGCTGGTCTTGGCTATTGGTTGGGGGCCTCAGTTCTTCTCTCTACAGTCCTTTCCATGGACTAATTAAGCATCATTTTTAGGGTTACAGAATAACTTGTTAAATTTAATTTACAGATAAATAGTGAAGAATTTGAAATATAATTATGTCTCAAATACTGTATAGGACATACTTACACTAAAACAAAACTCATCATTTACCTATAACTCAAATTTAGCTGGGAGTCCTTTATTTTTGTTCAGTGTATCTGGACATTCTATTCATTATGACATGCAACTAGTTTATTCCAAAATGAGTTATCCAAGAGACCAAGGAAGACTGCCTACAGAACTTTGGACAATTCAGTCTCGAAAGTCATCTGCCATATTCTACTCACTGTACAGCTCAGGTCTGATTCAGCAGAAGGGTCCATATAAGCCTGTGAATACCAGGGAGACATTGGACTCTGCCTATCACAACTCCCAACTGAAATTCATCTGGCAAAGTTCTTTAACATTGAAACAAGGAGGTCTGGTGACATGGATGGGAAACATTTTTATTTGAATCTTTTTCTTTTATCAACAGCAATGAAAATATTGAGAGGAAAAAAAAGGATCAAATTTTTGCAGTATTTTGTATGCACAGAAAAGTCAAACAAAATGTTTAATTTTTAGACACAAAAATGGAGATTCAAGCCTTAAAGAATTCATAAAGCCTTGAGACACAATTCAATCCTACTTGAAGTTCGATGTTTTTTCAATTGTATAAAAAGTGAGAGAACTCATAGATTGTAAGAAAGAAGAATAGCACGCACTCACAGAAGAAAAAAGAACATTTTCTAAAAAAGAAAAACGGCCTAAAGTATTAACTCACCAACTCCATATTTACTTTTTAACCGGAGAATAAAGATGTCAGTTGCCTTTCAGTAAAAAGGGAAATGGGTACATTGAGGGCTTGTCATCTATCTACCTAATACATCCCAGGATTAATATATTTTATAGTATTTATAATAGACTAGAATTTGTGCTGTAATCATTCTTATCAAATATGCAACAAAATCACACTTTACCTGTCAAAAAAAAGGGGAAGAAAAAGATTCACAGAAAATATCATGTTTTTGATTTTGTAAAATTTTCTATCTAAATGTAGATGCCTGGCAACATGGCCTAGGAAATTTATCCCTGCCATGCTAATGTGGGCAGCCAGGAGGGTACTGCAGGAGAAAAGAGAGGGGCTCACGACAGGGACAAGGAGCCTGGGGTCACTGAGAGCCAGGTCTGGGTATCAGCAGTTATGCTGTTCAGCAGGCATATACCCTCCACTTGGCCTTGGTCATCCACAGGCTCATTTCTTAGCCCCTGAGGAAATTACAGCCTCAGGCTCTCTATGTGAAAATAAATTAGACTATCAATGGAGAAAATATTTACTAGGAAGGAGAAAATGCATTTCCTTTCTCTGGTATAAACATTAAGCAAGAGTTGCAGGACTCAAATCATTCCCACTCCAGGGTCCAGACCACTTGGTACCTGTGGAACTGAGGAGTGGAATAAGACGTTCAAAATGATAATCATATAAATAACTGCTCAAATATGGGGTGGGGATTCAGGGACATCAGTATGCCAGGCCGGAAGCTGGGTGGGCCATTAAAAGGGCGGGCCATTAAAAGGGCAGTCGGGGATGTGCTTGGATGTTTACTCTTTGCATTGAAAATTGTGCATTGGAATTTTCACTAATGAGCGAAGGTTGCAGCAAATTGGATAACCTGGATAATGCAAAATACATCTTCCTGCCTTCATAATATTGAGTTTCGACTTCCAGGTGTCATAGCCTGGGATGTGACTGACTCTCAAGATCATGCCTCGAGCCGTTGGGACGGGTGTAAATAGGGCAAGGCTGGCTGAGGAGCTCTTCAAAATCCTGATGCCGAGGCCATATCACGTATCGATTAAATCAGAATATCTTTTTTTCTGTAAAACTGCCCAGATGAGTCCAATATACAAAAAAAAAAAAAGGATGAGAAAACCACTGACCTTCTAGAATATTCCCAATATTAAAGGAGCATTAGAATTACCTAGAACATTGCGAAGGCCAATTCTAATTCAGAAGCCCCGGGGTAGGACCCAAACATTCCTTTCAACTGGCACCCTGTAAACTATAGTAAAGTAGTCTCTGGCCCCATTTTGAGAAACTTTTCCATACATAACTTTCAAGGAAAAAGTTGAATAACGCAGAGACAGAGGCTATGATAGGGTGTTGAGAATAGCATGTGATAGGGACGAGGGTTTGTGATGGGGATGTCATGCAAGCCCCTCATGTATATTGCCTGCAGATGTGGGCAGAGTTCATAGTGCCTAGGCTGGATCTAGTGGCTGGTGGCAGGGAGGTGAAGGTCTCTCTAGATTCACTGGAAGAAAAAATGTTTCCAAGATAAGTCAGCACTCAGTCCCAACATAATTACTCTGTTAATCAGGTCTATTAGAACTGCATGCAGAATATCCAACAAGCTTTGATGAGGGGCAAGAGATTTTTTTTTTTCCAGTGAGAAAAAAGCCTGGAAATTCCAAAGAATGGACATGGTAAAATTTATTTTGGCTTTTCTAAATAAAGTTTTGCTCACCTTTCAGGTTTATGCACTATCTTAGAGATTGCAGGCTTCAGAGCAATTGTTCATTTCCAAGATGAAAGTGTCGGTATGTATTTACATTCACAATGAGCCTCTGGTCTCTCTCCATCTCCCTCTCACTCATCTGTTGATCTCTCAGACTGCGTATGGGTGTTAGTATTCCATCGCTTGTCTTAACTCAGAATGAGGGGACACCACTGAGAGCTCTTAGCTGGACAGGAAAGGTTTTTGCATGCCAGCCTCATTTGGCATTTCAAAGGGAAGGAACTAAAGTGGACAAAGTTCTGGCCAGCCAAAGCTTTTAGAGGCATTCAGGTAAGGAGACTAACTCTGCATGCTGAAATGCAGCCAGGCCAGACAGATTAACACCTCATCTTTCAAAAGAAGTAACTTGGGACAACAAGTGATGAATCCTGAGATTTGGTCCAAGCTGCCTCTTATCTGTGATGGTGGCCCTAGCATCATTCAGCTTAGTCCTGACTCATGGGACAAGCCCTGCAGCTGACACCCTGCCCACTTCCCATGGACCTAGAGACACACACTCAAAGGCTTTCCGTCCAATAACTGACTAAGCCAAACCATCTTGCCATATCAGATCTTAAAAGGGCTTGGACCGAAACTGCTGCTCAGAAGAAAATGTCCACACATCGAAACGGGGAGGTTGTTGCAGTCCTTCAAAAGAATGTCTCTAGAATCCCTCCCCTCCCATGACCACCACGGCCCAAGCATTATTCAATCATCAGACCTCAGAGCTAAAAGGCATCATTACTTCCAGCCTCTCAGCTAGAGAAGGGACAGCGGATGTCCAGGCCACTGATTATTTTGCCTCAAGATAACTCAGCAACTTTGCAGGAGGGCTGAAGCTGGAAGCTAGGTCTCCTGGCACAGGTTGTGTATTTGTGACGGGACCCGAATGAGGAACTTGTACAGGAGGGCATCGCCTCAGGTTTCAAATGGGAACTATAGAACATTCTAGATCAAAACTTTCCACTATGACAGCCATTAGTATATATCATTCTAAGCCCTTGAAATAAAGGTATATCAAACTGAGATGTGATGTGAACATAGCATCCCAGCTTTTAAAGACATGGTGTGAAAAATAGAAATGTGGAATGTCTCATTGATACATCATGCTGATTTATGTGTTAAAATGATAATTTGAGGGTATATTGAGTTAAAGAAAATATATTATTAGAACTGACTCCTCTGTTTTGTGTTTTTACTCTTTTGGCTATGAGGACATATAAAATTATACATGGCTGGTATTGTATATCTGTCAGGCAACATCATTTTAGATATGTGGATTTGGGGACGACACCCATTCTAGGAAATGATTACTTCCTCTCAAAAATATTGGCACCATTATTGCATGAAACAGTTATCTCCTCATCTCTCCTGGAATAACATAGTACCTCCTAACCACATCCTCTCTTAAACCCTCTGATCTTTTCTCCTCAACCAGGGGACTCTTCTAAAAATGAAAGTCTAATCATGTCGCTCCCCTGCTTAAAATTCTACAAACTCCTCATCAGCAGCAAACCCCAGTCCCCACCCCTGCCATGAGCACCTCCTATTCAACGGGCCTCGGCATCCTTCCTGCCTCTCTGCTTCTCTTGGCTCTGTCTCTTCTTATCTTACCATGTCTGGGCTGCTAAATTAAAGTGCCACACACTGATGGCTTATAAACAACAGAAACTGATTCGCCCAGTTCTGGAGGCTTGAAGTCCAAGATCAGGATCCCGGTTTGGTCAGGTGTCGTGATGGCTCTTCTCTGGGTCTTCTCACTGCATCCTCACAGGGCAGAGTCAGTGCACAGGAGCTCTCTGGGGTCACTTTTTAAGGACACTGCATTCATGAAGGCTCCATCCTCATGACCTAAGCTCCTCCCAAAGACCCCACTTCCTAATACCATCACCTTGGGCAGTAAGAGCTCAACATATGACTTTGGGGAGGACACAAATATTCTGTCCATGCCACCTCTAATAGGAATGAATTTCCTCTTCCTTAGCCGTTGCAGATTTTGAGAACTCTGCAGAAGGCTCCCCATTTCAAGACACCTTTCCTGCCCCTCCCCTCTCGAGCCATGATCACACTGCCACACAGCTAGATCCCAGGACACTGGCGGGAGGGAGCCCATTGGTCTGGCTTGCTGAGATGAGGATTTATGTTCTTGTCCTTTCTTCAAGCCCAAATCCATAACATACCTTCTGAATTCAAGACTATATCCAGGTATCCAGCAGGTTCATTTCTGTCTTCAGGATGTTGACGTGGAAAATAAGGGGAGCCCTTAGTCCTCAAGGACTTCCTAAAGCTTAGTTCATACCATGAATGCCAAGCACTGAGGACATCACAATAACAACCTAAGTCTCAGCTGAGGCAGGAGCTTTGCTGAGCCCAAGAAGTCCTTTTGTGGACTTGCTTCTCCTCGGCCACTTGTTTTTCCAAAAATGTCACCATTTCCAACATTCCTCCAGCCGCCACAAATTCCAGTCCATCACCAAATGCTATGAACTCTATCTCCTAAGGGTATGTTGGATCATCTGACTTGTTCTATTTGCCCTGTTATTGTCTTAGTATAAGAAAGGTATCCTCTCTTCCCTGGGCAACTCACATTGCTTCCACCTGGTCCATGTGGTTATGGCCATGCTCCCCTCAGTTATTCCAAACATAGTTACCAGGGTGATATTATTGAAATATTACAAATAATATGACATGGACCCTGGACTCAAAACTGTGCAATGAATTTCCATCACATATACAATAAAATCCAAAGTCCTTACCCTAGCTCACCAACCCTGTGGCTCCGAGTCACGTTAGCGCTGCTGACCCCTCTCCTGACCTCTGACCTCTTGCCCATTATACTGCACACACACTGTCCTTCCTTCTGCTCAGGGAATATTCCAAATAATTCCTGCTTTAGGGCCTTTGGACAAGCTGTTTCCTAAGCCTGGAATGCTTTCCCCACCTATCTACCCATAGACACCCTTTGTCATATAGATTTAGCTCAACATTCAGATCTCCAGAGAGGTCTTCCATGAAGGATAACCTAGAGTCACTATTTAGTCACTCTGTGTAACATCCCCTATTATAATTCTTTACCTAATTGTTATCACAATTTTGCATGTTTATTTATTTATTTAATTAGATTTAATATCTTTTTTCTCTTATCACATTTTTGAAAGCAGGAACATTATTTTGCTCCCCACTTTATCCTTATTATCTAGATGAATGCCTATTACAGAAAGCCCAGTCAAGAAATATTTGTTAAAATAAAGGATGTATGGCTTTTAATACATTATGAAATTATAAACCCTTTGGTGTTTTATCTAAACACTGATTATTGAAAATCTGAAAATTAAGTTGTTTTGTAAACTAGATAACCAAGACCTATTAGATGTTGAGAGTACTAGATTACTCAAAGGTGGTTTAAATATAATTGTTAAGCAATCAATTCACTTTAAGATACTCAGTTTCCTTATCAACAAAAAGTAGAAAATCATGACAGTTTATTTTCTCATTGCTTTCCAATGTATATGATTTTATTTCTAAGAAGCTCTTTCAAGGTATGAAATATGCTATGCCCTAGTGGACTTCTTACAGTGACAAGCAGAAAGCCTTCTAATCTTCCTACAGAAGCTTGCAAAGCCTGCACAAGCTATGAGACATGATTTCATTGAAAGGGTTTACAGTTCCTCCTGCAAGCTGGGGAAGGAATATTCTATATCATGACCCAGTAAAGATCAAATGAACCCTTTAGTCACTTTTGTATAGTCGGAATCCTATTTTCAGGTCAAGCTTGATATGGAATGTGCCATCTCACTGCCAAACCGCAAGTGGAAGATGAAATGGCTTACATCTGCACATTTCAACTCAGGTTGATGAGACACTGCAGAGAACAGAGACAGGAAACACTGATCATTTTATAGTACACTTTGAAATGTAAGCCATCTTGACTATTATACAAGGTGGGATGGTTTATGTTACAGCTCCAAGTGTGTCAGTAGACACTCAATAAAGAAAAAGTTCTCCATACTACATCCTCAGAGACATGATTCATAGAAACAACTCTGCTTATGAACAGCTCTGAAAGTGATTGCTTGGTATTATATACAGAAGGAAGGCAATGAAAGGGAATCAGGACATATCCAAATCATAGAAGTGACCTAGCAAATCACCTAGTGAGTGGTTAAATTAAAAAAAAAAATGAACTGCAGAAAAACAAGATCTGAATTTGCTCATGATGTAGAGAGTTTTTTTGATGACATGTTGCTAAAGGGTAGAGGGTTTATTATTCAAGTCTCAGTTTTTGGTTATTTGTACTCTGTTTATAATTACAGAAAAAGTAATGAATCTACAGAAAATAAAAAACTTTTCACAATAGAGATTGTGTCTCATCATTCTGAACAGATCTTTCTGTGAAGTAACTATTAAGCTATGGCATGAATACAGATGTAGACCCACGGACCACTGTGCGGGGGTCAGAGTTCTAGAGACCTAAGTGGGCAGGCTAAGCAAAAAGAACCAACCAGACAAACAAAACAAATGTATGCTGCATCAAGACTTTTTCTCTTTGGGTTTTTTGTATGTGTGGTGCCCTTGATCCAGAGTTACTAAATGAATGAAAACAGCTTGAAATTTAATTCGGGGACATAGATCTTTGTGTTCTGTGACCGCATATGGTGGTCCTGTAAGCACCTGCTGTAAGTCCTCACCAAAAATATGCATCCACCAAATGAAAATGGAATGCATTGAACTGAGCAGGGAGATCTGGGCTCCTGTTCCAGCACTTGCATAAGTCATTGAGCTTACCTGAGCTTCCGTTTCTTCCACACGATGAAGAGGCAGCACGAGGCTACATGAACATTAAGGACACCTCCAGTTGGAAACACTCCTAGCTTTTGTGTTTCTACCTTCTGTCATCTGGCTACAACATAAATAGACAAATGACATCTTATTCTAGGAATGATCTCCTGCACCCCAACATGTGGCCTCACAGGTGGCCACGGCTGGACCTGTGGGCTGCAGACTACCCCAAGCAGATGGAGGGACGAGCTGAAAGTCTGGGTGGCTTCGGTGTCCTGCCAGAGCCTGTGCCTGGAGTGCTGAGATCACAGATGTCCCTCCTAGGCAACAATGCCCTCCCACAGCACATGCCTTTCCTCCTGGGAGGAGGTGGCTGGGCTGGCACTAGAACAGGCTGGGAAGTGACTCGACCCTGCACACCATGTGCTCCACACACTAGAGTTTAATTATTTTGCTCCAGGTGGAGGATTGATGAGAATATGGTTCCACGCTCCACCACCTCCTTCATCCCAGGCCTGCTTGTTGTGTCTTGCTCCCTGCTGTCTCGATTCCACGGGTGCGGATCACAGTAACCTCTCCTGTTTTCTCATTTCCTTCTTGCTTGGGGAAAGCCAATCTCATGGCACCAGAGGATCTCTCTCTACTTTGCTCTTTCCACATAGCCTCGGAGACCAGACACTGTTGCTTTGGTGGTATGTGAGCTTGTGTTGATCACTTCTACAGCTCACCTTTGATGGTGTGCAGTGTGTGATCATCTGATCGAGAATAGATCTCATTCAGATTGCTTAGGGCAATTCAGATGTCCCCATTCCTTATGGGGACATCTTACCAGGATTTTGCACCGTGGGTCACTGGAGTCTCAACCACTGTTTCATCTGGTTTTATCTGGGAGGAATTCAAGTACCAGCTGAACCAATGTGGTAGTGATGGCTGGCTCTCTATCTCCCTGCATCTGTTTCTGAAAGCTAGAATTAGGGTGGGCAAATGAGGCCTCTGGGATGCCTTATTTGAGAAGGTGCTTGCCTCAAGGTCATGCAAGTATAGGGTTGGCACCAGATAGTGAGTTCCACCTTAAATTTTGCCTCACTCTAGTTTCTATTCTGGTGTTCTCATGAAATGGGCATAACAACATATTTATAGGCTATTATGAAAATGCCAAGAAATCATGGGTCTAGAATAGCCAGCATTCTTCCTGACTTCTCTTTCCATCTTGTCAGTAAAATCTATTAGGAATTTTGATTTTAGAATTGATGATGGCAAGAGAAAGGTTTGGCTGAAAAAGCCTAAATGCCTACAGTAGAACAACCAGGCTCAATTGAAACAGCAGTTAATTTAAGCCGTCTACAGAAGCAAACCACATGCAATAGAGACCTGGTTGATGTTAACACAAATCTCCCATATTGTGGACGAGAGGAAGTTCACTGGGTTCTGAGTATGTGCTTCTCTCTTTGATCTAATTCTGTTATTCACTCACTTTCAGAACACATCCCACCTTGACCCACACCTGCTGCCCTTCTCCACTGGGCTTTCTCCTGTTTTGACTCAGGTTTCTGTTGTGACCACACTCCTCCCTATCTTTGACAGCAGTTCATAGTTAAGACTTTACATACTTATTGTATCCATCACAATCTGAATTCTCGCTTCTAATCCTTCTGATGCCAAGAGTCTTGTGCCTAATGCTGAAATTTCGGAAAGTTCACTTTTCCAGAGAACTTTGTAAAGGGTCTGCCTCTCTCCCTGCACCATAGGGTATCAGGGGAGTAAAATATGCCACAGAGTCTGTTTTACAAGGATACAGAATAACAATCTCTGATTAAGTGTAACAGGAAAATTCCCTCCTGGCAAAAGGAATCTATTGACTCTAACACAGTCCTGCATTTCCTTGCTCGCTGAATCCTGGACTTTTGCCATTGAACAGATTCATGCTCATCCCATGTAAGTTATAGATATGCATGATTTACACCCTGAGTTCTAGATAATTGTCAGCTACTAGGATACCTTTTTCTTTTGTGTTTCTATGTCTATGTTTTTACAGATTCCCTCAATTTTACCTCCTCCTTCGCACTCTGTCAACTTTTCACGGCAGGAGAAGTTTAATAAGAGCCATTTTAAGTGGCCACTGTGTGCATGAAACTTGGCTGGGCCAGGGCCATTGTAGGCATTACCTGTACGCCATAGACCACTCTGAAAGGCACCATTTGCAAACAAACACAAAGAAGTTAATGAGGTTCAAATGTGGCTTTTACCTGTGGCCAGCAAGTATTTGGACATTCATGCATTTCATGCTCCAAGCGTGGCCCCATTTTGGTCTTCCTGGCAGGGATGTTCCTCCCTTTCTCTGAAGCCTTCTTAACCACTTTAGCTCACAATGGACACTCTTGCTCCTGGACAATGTGGCATTTATCACAAGGATCACTTAGGTATCTTTCTGAGTGACAGGGTAGTATATGAACCGCTCCTTCGGCTGACAGTTTTCTGAGGATGCCATGTCCATTGGACTTTGTGAATTATCCCAAATAGTTTGAACTCTGTGCACACATTCCCAAGGACATGTATCCAAAAGATTGGAGTCATGGAAAGTGTTAAAGCCAGGGAACCTGGAGCCTCTTCCAAGGTGTGTAATGATTTATTTGGGTGGCCTTTGGGCCTCATTTGCCTCATAATAAAAACATGATGAAATATTTCTTTGAAGATTTAAACTATGTTGATTATTTAGTTTTACACTGGAGTAATTGTTTTGCTGCACATAGCCTCTACAATGTACATTCAAATTCATATCCACTTTGGAAATTCAAAATCTACCCGAGCAGTGTAAAGGTTAACACTTGGAAATTCATTTATGAATGGAAAATTAATACAAAGCTGCAAATTGGATTGTTTGACAGAGTAGTCAAATTTGATTCAGCACACCAAGTTCACCTATTACATGAGTACTGATCCCTTGACCTTGAGAAAGCCTAAGAAGTAAGAGCCACAGGCCCTGAACCAAGAAATGACCTGTGGGATGGGAAGGAGCTAGGAAAGCATTTGCTTACAGGGGAAGAAAGGCTGAAAAGCTGGTGGGCAAATTATTACTGGGTTTGGAGATCTGGAAGAGGCCACATATGAGGATGAAAAAATAGGAAGATTTGGGGGAGCCTGTGTGAATAGGTCTGAATGTGGTTTATGGGTAAGAGAAGAGCATGGGCTTCAGGATGGAGCCCATGGAACCTTCCACACAACAGTGTTGACTGGAAACCAACCCTAAAGAATGCAGAAGTAGCTACGATAGCTTACAGGGCCTGTTACAGTCTAAATTGTGTCCCCCCTCAAATTACTATGTTGAAGTCCTAACCTCAGAATGTGACTCTATTTGGAAATAAGGTCTTGAGTTAAGATGAACTCATATGGTGGGCTCTAATCCAGTATGACTGCTGTCCTTATAATAAGAGAGTAGGACACAGCCACATACAGAAGGAAGACCTACGAAGATGCAGGGAGAAAACAGCCATCTGCAAGCCAGGGGCAGAGGCCTCAGCAGGAACCAGCCCTGCCCACACCTTGATCTTAGACTTGTAGCCTCCAGAATTGTGAGACAAAAAGTTCCTGCTGTTTAAGCCACCCAGACTGGGATACTTTTTATGGAAACTCTAGACAATTACTACAAGGCCTATGCCGGAAAACACTTCCCAGAGTCATCTCTGTAGTAAACTACAAATTCTGAGATGATGTTACATTGAACTTTTATAGATTAGTCCTAATTGTAAACAACTGCTTGTTTCATAACTGTTTTGTTCAGAATGTTGGGTTTTTCTTCAATATTATGATGATAGTTTTGCTTTTAGATGTTATATTTAAGGCTTATGCTTTAATACTTTTTTTAAACACATAAATTCAGAAATGAGGAAGAGAAGATCTCTTCCTAGATCAGTAATGCCCTTTGTGGTTCTGACAAAGTATTGTGTATATATCCATAACGAATTTTATAAGTTAATGTTTGCAACATGGCAACCACAGATTTCAAGCAAGTAGAAAGAGAACACAAATTTCTTGTTAATTAATTGAACTAACCAGATCATCCCATGTCAACAGCTCTAGGAAACTGGGGGTTTTGGTAGCAGGGAGATATGTGCACCGGCAGAGCTTTTGAAAAGCGTTATTTCTAGATTTGCCAAAACACGTGATTGACTTGACTTATTCCAGAACATTTGTTATCTGGACGAACATTCTTTGCCCTTTTATGGGCACAGGTACTCAGACCCATAGTTCCAAGTAACCTCAGAAATACACACTTGAGATGCTGTTTGAGGTCGCTCCCCTCACCTATTTTTTTAAGTTGGAAGTATTTCTTTTTCCGCAACTGCCACCAAAGTCAAACTATTGGAAGGCAACAATAGAATGACAGATTGCTCGTTCCAAATAATTGGATCAACAGCATAGCAAGCAGTGGGTTATGACAAAAATATCCATCCAAGGTGTCAAAACTTCAGTAATTCACTGGACAGAGACATCGAGCTGTTTCTTACAGGGGTAAAAGGCTGCTTTAAAATCAGAATGAAATTCCCCACACTTTTCTATATTAAAAAAAAAATCTAAACACAAGCAAGGAATGAAAACTGGCTAGAATGCAAGCAAGTGATCTTGAAGGGGGAGGGTGGGCTTTGTGTCACACTGGACACGAAGAGGTGCCTGGATGGGAGGGAGAGCTGGAGCTGAGATGAATGTTTAGATGGTTCAGGCCCCAACTAGACCCTCACTGGGTAAATGTGATTAACAACAGAAATGGGCAATTCTGTCTGTCCCATGGCTAAGTGGGGGACCTGGCTTGGGATCTCTTGAAGATGTTTACACATGCCATGGTACACCCTTAAGACTCAAAGTCTATGCCTGTGGTTTTTGGCCAGAGTCCAGGGTCAGGTAGTGATGGGGGTAAGGGCCTCATACCCTTTGATCAGAGACGGCTGTGCAGGGGAGGGTGGCTGTGGGCTCCAGCAGTGGTTGAGTCTCACCCCACAGGGCGTGACTAACAAGAGGCAGGACTCAGCCCAATCCTCCCTTGATTTGGATGGAGGGAATTTGACACACTCACACCCCCCAAACCAGCCCAGGGCTCCTCTGATATTGGCAGGGGGTGAGCTTTATGACCCGCAAGGCCTTTTTCACATCTAATGTCTGTGTTATAAGGCACAGCTTTCAGGTTGGGTTAAACTGACGATCTCCAAGGCTCTCCAATGCAATGCTTAGTGTGGTTTCTTTTGTAAAAGTACATTGATTTCATTAATTTAAAATCAAAGCAAAATTGGCAAGAAAGACATGAATTTGTTGTCTCTATCGTTACTTGGCTGTTACATTTATGAGACTTGGGGAAAACTCGAAAACCCACCCACAGCCCCACCAAGCCCATGGTAGTTTCGCCATGTGCTGGCCACACAAGGACAACAGATTGTTTGGATGAGCTGGTAGTAGCTGATAGGCTTGGAGATCCTGGCAATTCTCAGGGCATTCCAGAATAAAACAACAGAAGACAGAAGATCCGGTAGATGTGCCTTCATCCTACCAGAATACTAACATAAACACTCAACAATGATGGGGTTTTAGTTTATGGTCGCCATCTGTAGGGCCAGAAAACAAGCATCATTTCCTTTCTCTCCATGCTGTTGGGCATAATCAGTGACCACAGTGGTTTGGCTGACACAGTGGAGCCCAGCCACTGCAGTGGGGCCCAGTTAGAGCCACAGCCTGAGAAGTAACTCCAGAGAGAACATCAGGAAACGGACCTCCCTTCATTCTGGGACATTTGTTGAGCTGTTGAAAACAACCAGGAGTTCAGTGTGAAAGGATACAACTCATTCTCTTCCCAGATTAGCCTGAAACTTCTGGAATCAGATCCCATACCACCATAAATGGTGTTACCCTCAAGTCCACATTGCAAGGAAAAGAGGTTCAGGTGGGAATGATCCCAGCTCTTCTGCATATTGGACAGAAGGTGGAACCTTCGGCAGGCCCAAGTTGCCATCTTCAGTCTCAGAGCCATCCCATCAGGGGCAGGTTGGCCTTGAACCTGGGCAAGTAAAACCACCTAAATTGCCCAGCAGCAAAGGGGAGGCTAGGTAAGATGGCAGCACCAGGTCACTGGAACCTTTAATTCCATGGGAAGGAGCACAGATTTTACCCTGTGGGTGACAGTGGACACCAGATGGATTTTACCTCATTAAGAAATGGCTCTACCAAGCTGAATTAAATAAGCAAATTGATGAATTAATAAAAGAAAGGAATTGAATCCCCATTACATATGGATTATGGCATTTGCAGAATTAACGTGGTGTTTTGTCCGCCTTTCTCTAAATATATGAAATTTAACCACTCTATTTTTTTATTGCAATATAGTTGATAGACAACATTATGTTGTTTTCAGATGTACAGCATAGTGATGCAACAATTATATATATTACTAAATGCTCACCACAAGTAGTTACAGTCAACATACTAAGATATTACAACATTATTGACTATATTCCCTATACTGTACTTTTATCCTGTAACTAATTTAATTTATAACTTATATTTTGTACTTCTTTATCCCCTTAACCTATTTCCCCCGCTATCTGAACCCCATCCCTTCTGAAAACGAATGCGTTCTTTATTAGTCTATTTCTGCTTTCTTTATCCACTTGTTTTCCAGATCCCACATCTAAGCAAAATCATATGGTATTTGTCTTTCTCTATCTGACTTACTTCACTTAGCACAATATATATATATAATATAGCACATCTTTATCCATTCACCTATTTATAGACACTTATTAGCCATTCAATCTTTATGGGCAATTCTGACATAAAGATAGAGGCAGGGATGGGCTTGAAGAAGAGTCAGACACCCACATATGAGCCTATTAATATCTGCAAGGGTCCCGTGCAGAGGGTGGGCCTGAAACAGCTATAAAGAGATTGATTATCAGTATTTTTTTTCAGTTATCGATGCAATCTATTGCCTCTATTTCCATGTCCTGTTGGATGTCTCTTTTCCAAGAGACACTATGAACTGGCTGAAAGAGGAAAGAGCTGGTGCCAGGAAAATTCCCCATTGGGTCGTCCTCTATTGTGGCAAGTAGGTTCTGTGATTTCTCCAAGTCTCAGCTTCCTCATATATCATAGTAACAAAAAATTTCCCTTGTTTTCCAGAGACATTTTGCAGTAAAAAAAATATGAGTTATGAATAAGATTCAAAAAACAAGAAGTACTAATTAAATCATTCGGAAGCCTATAACCTCATAAAGGAGTCCCATAATCCAAACATGGCAAAATGAATTCACAACCATTTACAGGACATGTACAAAGAACAAGATGGAACACTACCATTTTTTAAACATAATGCTTGTCATGAGAGATAGCGTGGGTCCACCTGGAGGAATGGGGTGCCGATACAAGAAATGTAAACTAATAGTACTAATCGGTTGTCAAATAAGTCATCATATTTTCTGAATCTAAGTTGAATCATATATGGGCCCAGGAAGAATATCTATTTTTGCTGTGGGTATTTATTAATGATAAAGTTCTTGCAGGGTTATAAAAGTAAGGGTATTTTTCAAAAAGTTTTCACTGGAAAGAACAAAATGATAAGATTATAGCACTTTCCAAAAACAATAGGAATTGTGGTTGTGTTGGGGTTGGTTAATTTCTAGACACTCTTTGTGAACCTCATAATGATGGAGGGCCTTTAAGAGGCAGTGGCTTTTGAAGAAGATTAGGTAATTACTAGGGTAGCAGCAAAATGAAAAAAGCTCTATGACATATTTACTTTTATATTTCCCAGAGAGATAGAGCAGTCCCTGATACATCAACTTTAGAACAGTCCCTGATACAACATTGTAAGCTTAAGCTAAATGCTTGTTCACAGAGGAAAAAAAAGACAAAGAAGATATCGGCAAAGAAATGAAATTTGAGAGGGAAGAGATTTACTTTCTTCCTGGAGATATTTCCCCATGTTTGTGATTCCTGAGGACAAACTTCTTTTTGAACCCCCCTAGCCGTGGGGGTGGACACGAATTAACTTCCGGTTTTTCCTAAGACTATAGCCCAATATCCACTTTTTTTTCACAAAAGAATAGATCATTAACTGTTCAACTCTCCAGATTAGTAGTTGGTTCCTTTCTAGTAGGTAACTTGTTTTCAAGCACAAGCAATGCAGGTAGCAGATGCTGTGTTAATAGGAGACAGAGAAATAGCTTAGCATGCTTTTCAGTTGATGAAGCACTTACACCGTCTCTGGTGATGGGTTTCTTGTGGGGACACAGCACAGATGCCTGGAGATTCAGAAAAGGCCCCCAAACAGGCCTCAGGGAAGGCTGTCATGAGGCAGTTCTGGGCTGTCTGTATGGTATGGTTCTTGTGCCCCACACCCTGGGCCCCCTTTGCTGCACACCTATGTTAATTTTTCATTTCCTTCCACTTTGTGATCAGCTTCTTTTTCTCTTTTATCTCAAACACATGCCCCATCAGCATCCCTCATGAGTACACATGACTTTTAGCTCAGATCCCCACAGCTTTTTGGCAACAGGCTCGGAATTCTAGTTCCACAACCCTTGGCAAGAGATCACCTTGACTCAACTCATCTTTTCCAGCTGGTTCACATCAAGTTGAGGTCCCTGGCAAAGGTGCATTTACCTTGAAGCTAATGAAGCTTAAGATTTATCTCTGTACTTGCAGGGCCCCTTCCAGGGCTTAGCAGGAGCCTAGCAATGTAGTCGTATGTCTTTGGAACATGTGCCCCCTGTGAGCTATTCTATCCACATTAGTTAGGACAGCTGTCTCCCTGTGCTTGGACTTTCTGCCCTTTATCCTGACCCTATTCCCAGGTGATCTTGGCATGGCCAGATAATGGGGGGGACACAGAGAAGGGGAAGTTGAGTTGGAGGTTATGTTTAGTTTGGGTCTGGGCGTTCACAGCCACTCCCAAGTATAGCCAAATTCTGTTTGCCCTCCTGTTGTGGCAATGGTTTGATTTCTGGAAACACTCCTGTTGCTCATGGTACTAACTCACCTGCCATCGTGATAAGAAGGTGTGGCCTCTAGAGTCCCAGATACGACATGGATGAGGTCACGAATGTGTCCTCAGTGCCCAGTCGTGGGGCTGAATAAAGAAGAAATAAGCTTTCAAACACACAGAGACGAAGCTCTTTGTGGGAATGTCTTCCACTTACTAGATGTATAATATTGTTAGAAAGCACTGGATTCGCAGGAATTCCTGGTGAAAATGGAAGCCTTATCCTGTCAGAAATATACTAATCATATGACATATTCAGGATAAACACATAGTACTTGATTTTTTTAATGAAATTGGGGTTGTAGGGTAAAAGCCCTTAGTAGAACCAAACAGCAAATACATCTTTAACAGCTCATTTATTTAAGAAATTCATTTATATAAGAAAACAGCTCATTTAGATAAGAAATTCGACAGCAGTTTCCATGCTTGGCCATGTCTTAAAAATCTACATGATGCTATCAGTAATGAACTGTGAAGTTGAAAGAAACTCTCCCAAACTATATTAGCAAACAAAAATAAATTACCTGTGACTTATCTTTTTATTCTCTCTAGAAAAAAAATATTTCAAAATTTTATTTATATTTACATGCAGTTGAAAATGCAAGGATAAATCATTTTTGAGGTGTTTCAGGCAGGAAATCAATACAAATCATGTTGTTCTTTTGCATATTTGTCAACTTTTAAAAATTTGTGATTTGTTGAAATGCATTTTTCTCATTCTAAGTATATATTTGGTGTCATAACCACATATATATATATATTTCTTTTTTTCCATAAAAAATATCCCCAGACTGCTTATGCTGAGGCCTGACACACCCAGATACCCAGAACTACCTCTGGTCACTGGGAAGGCTGGATGGGCCAGGACTAGCCTTGACTCAAATGATCACTGTAGGTCTCATAATCTGGGAGTGAGTGGACAGGGGTGGGGAAGATGTGCTGCAGGGCACAGTGGAAGATTTGGGTGTCCCCCCTTAGCTCCGAGGATGGCCAGACATTCAGAAAAGGGAACATGAGCGATTAGGCACCCCAACACATAGACATAACTGTACATGGTGACTTTTCCTTGATGACCTCACTATCTATTGATTAAATAAACGTAAAAACAAACTACTGCTATTTTCATGTTGGTATATGGTACGAGGGACTATAAAAGGAAATAATCAATCCTAGTTGTTTAAAAAATATAGAGTAATGCCAGGAAGTGCTTTACAAATAATCCCCAGACCATCCCAATAAGTCAGATATGATTATCATTCCTACTTACAGAAGAGGAAACAGAAGCATAAGGGCATGAACGAAGTTACCCAAGTCACCCAACTGGTACATGACAAGGAAGGGATTTGAATGCAGGTATCCTTAGTGCTTCCAGCTGCTATCCTATGCAGAGAGAAGAGAGAGCACAGGAGGCTCCATAGAGGCAGCAGTTCTACAGAAAAACCCCTTCAACTTTCTTTCAGACACCAAGCCAGTGAAGGTGAGCTCCTCAGGTCTTCGGCTATTGTCGTTGAGAAGTCAGATACTGGAAGGGATGCCACTGTGGTCAGAAGTGACAGATGGCAGCCTGAGATCAAACAGCAGAGAGACTCAGAGCACAGTTAATGGCATGACACAAGAACTAAAAAGCACAGAAAATCCAGGGTCTTTTTGTGTGGGGCCAAACAGTGCTATCTCCTCTTGGTGAATGTGATGGAGTCACTCTGACAGCAGCAGCATCAAAGTCCCAAATATGACCCAGAGTCATCTAGAAGAATGAACACAAAGTACATTTTCTTCTCTGTTTCCACAGTACATTTTAGAAGGACTCCATGGATAAAGAGATAAAAGTTGTTGGAGATGCTTAAAAAGATTAAGCTTCAGACTGTGTTATGTGAACGGGCTTACACGCTAAAACTCCAATTTTTTTGACTGGGATATTGTAGTTATTTGAAACATCCTTCAAAAGGGGGCTTCCAGTAGGGAGGAGTCTGAGAGAGGATGCTGGCCGAGAAGGCTGCTTGCCAGATTTGTTTCCTAAAGGGTTGGGACAGGGAGGACAGATTTTGGAAAGAAGGAATGAGACAGCCCAG
The DNA here is from genome assembly GCA_032199065.1 of Smutsia gigantea. NCBI lineage: Eukaryota > Metazoa > Chordata > Mammalia > Pholidota > Manidae > Smutsia > Smutsia gigantea. The sequence goes on from JAVSCE010009310.1 coordinate 218,355, forward strand.
AATGTGAGGTTTAATAATGGAACTGGGGTCATGGAGATCATGTAAAATAAGCTAGAAAAGGATCAACGATAAAATCAAAGAGCAGAGCCTGACTTTGAATGGAAACAAGTTCATACAAGTCAGAAACAAGAGCAGAGACTCCATCGCTTGGAGGTGTGGTCTTCAATGTTTGAGCGGGTCCTGCAGGTTCGCGAAGACAACTGTTTTCACAAGAAAACATGGTAGATCCAAATGGTCAACCGTGCTTGAATGTTCTTAAGACCCTAGAACCTCTTCTCTGCTGGAGAAAAATGGAACCTTGGATTTGAGCAAAAATGGATAAACAAATAGTTTGGCACTCCTCAGACTGATTGTAGAACACTTTGTGAATTGTTACACACAATCTCTGTGGTTGCTACTCTTATCTCCCTTTAATGCACACTTCCTTCAAAACACCAATTCTGTGTTTCTGACCACGCATTTTGGGTAAGCTTCCTTGCTGAGGAAAGAGGTGTTAATTTTTAGAAACAATTATCATTATGACCTTGATGATTAAGTAGGATAATTAAACGGCTTTGTGACTAATATGTTTTATATCATAAACACTGCTTTCTGATCTACTTACTGGGGGGAAATGCCATTTTTGAAAAGAAATGAGTATTTTTTAACATGATTAGCAAGCCATCTGTTGACATTTTGGTGTGATCTCTCATGAAAGTCCCAAGCTTACAGCTTCAGTTTTATCATAGCAAGAACCCAAAATAGTACTGCCTTTTGCAGTTACATCAAAATAAGGTGATTTAGAAAGGGCGCTCTTTAGAAAATGAAAGTATACATTTCAAGCTCACCTAGGCCGTCTCTTTGGAGACCCAAGGACGCTCCGATCTGGTGATTGATAGATTAAGAGGAAAGTATTTCTTCTCTGTCTGCCTCCCTCCTTTGGCATGGAAAAACAGGTAGTCTTTGAATTTAGATGGACCTGGGCCCAGTTTCTACAGTCACCAGAATTCTTTTGCCTGTGGGTGAAAGAGACTGAGTTGCAATTAGTCAAAGCAGAAAGAAAAAAGTTATTAGGCATGCATCAAACCACACAAACAATGGTGTGGACATAACTTCAGCAGTAAACGGAATCATGATCCGGAGACCTTCCTTCCTGCTGTGTCTTGTCTCTCCACTGTGTATGTCACCTTCAGATTCTCAGGTCAGTCATGCTGTGTGGCCCAGACACAGCCACAGGCAATGTCAGGTTGTCGATCAGAAAACTTCAAATCAAAAGGAGCTTGGCGGACCAGACTTGGGCCCCATGACCACACTTTGAACTGCTCAGTGTGTCTGGAAGTTGCTCTGATGATCCAAAGACCTAGACAGGAGAAATAAATACACAACAGCCAGGGTGGTGATGCCATCGCCTGCTGCAAAGTATCCAGTTAAGGTAACTTTTACTCTCTAGTCTACAAAGTAGATACCGACATTTATAGGATGATTCGTGAGGAGTCATGAGACGTTGCATTCAAAAAGTGTCAGCCACTGATCATGGATGGACCTCTTACTGAGCTTGCTCTCTTACGCATGATGTCCGATGTGAAGTGGACGCTGTTACTGCGCTTTTACAGATGAGGAAACTGAGCTAACAGAGGTTAAGTGACCTGAGTGATTTATGTCCCTGGAAAGTAGAAACAACAGGAATTAAGGCAGGTCTGATGCGTGACAAAATCCCTAATATGTCTCTATACCACCTGGAAATTCAAAGGTTAAAAGCTATGAGAAAAAGAAGTGAGTGCAATTGGTTTATGTTAAGTAGAAACCAGCCCAGAAAAGCTGAGAGTTGTTACACCTGCAGAGTCCACAGCTCTGCTGCATCTGGGACCCTCACAGCTGGTCTTCCTTGTCTGGTCCCCTCACAGCAGCCCCTTGTGACTGGCTAGAAGGAGCTGAAAGCCTCAGTCCCCTACAGTGGACTGACTTTTGTGCACGTGAACCCATGTGCTGTCATTACTTTGCGTGTTCTCCACCCTCATTCTCCTGTTGGTGGCCATGAGTCACTTGAGACACTATAACTCAACTTCACTGTGGTCAGTTGCTGTGGACTTATGCACAGAGGACAGGGATTATTCAACAATCTGATGTCCAATCCTTCTTCTAACTTGTTGGCAAGTCACTGAGCCTCTGGTTCCTCACATACAAAACAAAAGGGTTCTGACAACTCCCAAGTCCCTGTTAGAACTAACTGTGTGTGACTATGGCCTATATGCACTTACTTCCCACTGAGGACTTTACCTCCTTGTATAGCTTTGAAATTTTCAGGGGCTTATCCTATGGTCAGAACAGCTGTGGGCAGGGGATCTGTCTCCTGGTCCCACTCCGATTTCACACCTTGCTGTGGCTCTTGTCACCCCATGCCTGTCTGTCCCCACTGCACGGAGGAGTCCTCTGCTGGCCTCACCACCCAGAGGTCACACTCTGTAATTCCCGCTCGGTCACTGCATCATCTCAGACCTCTGGCCCTTCCTCAACCTGCTGTGTCATTGTCATGGGTTCTGGAGGACTCCACCGTCTCCCATGATTTTCCCAGGCTCACAGATGACTTGTGGGGAAGGGCAGTGCTGCCTTTCCACCTTACCCATATAGTTCTCATTCTCGCCCTTTGATGTGCTGGGATATCAATAACACATGACTGCTATCTATGAGAATTCCAGAGGAGATGGTGATGTACTCTTCCTCCTAACTCTTGGATCCCCCAGACTTGAAATGCAGTTTCCATGATCTTCTCCATCTGAAACCAGGGCTGGGGACCCAGAAGACAGAGGGCAGACGCTCTCCCAGCTAGCATGTTATTCTCTCTCTTTCTTATCCTTTAGTTCAAAGGACTTTTGTAGATAGACAAGGAAGGAGATACGCTTTCTTCCACTTGCATCCCTTTTCCAACCTTTCCAATCTCACATCTGGAGTGTGACTTGCCAGCTGAAAAGTTAAAATTTCCACAGCTTTGATTCTAATGTTCAATTTGATCTTCTTCCCCCACAAACATTGGGTAACTCATCTCTGTCCAGACTTGGGTTAAGGTCTTTGTGCTATAAAGATGGAAATTCACTGTTTTGTCATGGAGGTGATAAACACTTTCCATATGCCTAATCAATGCCATACTTGATATGTATCTCTATTCTCTAATTAGCTAAAGAAGACATTGAGTCTCTCCACCTACCTTAAGAAGTAAAACTTGATATGTAGAAAATGTCTTGTGCACAAAGATGTTCTTAACAGAGTAATGCAAAATATTAAAAACTATAAATTCAGGAATAATTTAATTATCCAATAAAAGAATATTGGTTAGTTGAACTGTGACCCATCAACTTGAAAAATATTATGCAAAGATTGGAGAGCATATATATATATATATATATATATATATATATATATATCTTTTGCCATGTTAAGCCAAAAAAAAAAAGAAAAAGAAGAAGAAAAGAAAATCAGGTTACCAAGTTGCAGACACAGTGGATTTGCTTTGTTACAAAGACTATTGTGTTTTGTATAAAGAATGAACAGAAATATGAAAGAATGTTTTCACAATTATCTTTCAGTCCTGGAGTGCTGAGTGATATTTTCTTTCTATTTTACAATTTCTAATTCCTTTTACAACAAGATTCTGTTTTTTCTTAATTGGAGAAGAGTATTATTAAATTTTTGATTATTCATAAAAAGTACACAGGCATTGCAGGCTTCCAGGTGTACTTTCATATCCCGCCCCTTTCCCCAGGAAATCTTTCCGGAGAGGTCCCCTCCTGCCCTTGACCAAGTTCCTCAACCTGGAGGGGCTTTCTCCCTCCTGTGAATTCTCAAGATACACTGTAAACTCTATTCTCCTTCGGCGGTACTTATTTATTTCTGTGTCTTAAACCCTTCCAGCTCCCATTTTAATAAGATCAGATCATCTATGTCTTATTAAAAAAAAAATCTCAAGTAATTACATTTGATTTATTCCTGGTCACTGGTGTAATTGGATGAGCTTAGAGGAAATGGGATTCAGAGAAGACAGCACTCCGTGGGGCAGACAGGTTCAAAGGCTAACCAGGTGTGTCACTCCAGACTGCTCCTGACCTCTTATATTCTTCCCCTTTATGAGTCAGGCTGGCCCATCCCAAGTTATGTCCTGCGAACCTCAAAGGTTCTGCAGGAAACAAAAAAGAAAAGTTTTCAAAATCGTATGGAGACTTCCTTGCTGTTTTGGTTTTTTTTCCTCCAGAGATTTTGATGCCTCTGTGTGCATTGTGAATCACAAAGGGGTAAATGCAGTGTGGAAACTCTCCCAAACTCAGGTGTCAGAGGGGCATTTATTGAAGGAGAATCAGCTACTGGAGTAGTAGTCCACTGACCACATCTTGGGAAAGAGTGAGATAAGGTAAGGCATGCCCAAAAGAACACAACTATGTGAAACATTCAAGGGCAATGCCCAGCACCTCCTTAGCATCTCCTGTGCTTTGAGAAACCACACTGTACCTCCCAGGCAAAGCTGACTTCTCATTTTCCAGCTAAGTCGGTGCTTAGTCCTTTCCTCCCGATGAATGCACCCCTTAGCATGTTCCACATGCCTTCAGAGCTTTGGAGCCCAGACGACTCCAAGTGAATTCCTTTCAGCTCCTTTGAATGTGGTCTTTTGACTGAGGTCAGAGGTGATGCCCTCCACCTACAAAATATTTTAAGGGCTTTCCATATTCATTGTGAGGCAACAATGTCTCCTGATTAAAAAGCCATATCAAAGCTGAAGGGGTGGCTGGAGAAGCTTTCTTTGAAGGATGTGTCAATTATATTTCAGGGGTATCAATAAAAAAAAAAGAAAAGAGCTGAGGGAGATGTCACCAACCCTCTACTTTCAGGCTTTGCCTCCTGATCATCACGGGGACTTATCTTTGGCAGGAAAGCCCCCCAGAGAAATTTTTAATTATAATATTTGACTTCTGCACCCCTGTATGATATTGTGTTGTCTGCAAAAGGTTAGGGAGTTGGTTTGCAAGAAAATGAGAATTCTTAAACTCACTTGGAACCAAGTAATTATGTTCTGCCCAAAACAATGATGGCTTCTGTGGCTTCAGCAGAACTCTTCTCCAAAAGACAGAATCGTTCCATCAGGAGACCATTTGGTGATCCCCTACTCATACCCTGTCTGTTAGAGCCCGACTCTGGGCCAGACCCTTCCAATCCTGGCCTCGCCTTTCTTCCACAGGTGACCTGGAGCGCTCTGCTGAGTCTGTTTGGGATGCCTCAGTTTCTTCATCTATAAAATGGGAATAAAAATAGCACCAACCTCAGGGCCAGGCACAAACTGAAGCCCCGGCAGTGGTGCTGTAGTTGTGATAGTGATGTATGACCCTGGTGGCCATGCTGACACCGTGGGGACGAGGCAAGCCTCCATCACTAAGAGACCCGAGGCCTTGTGGAGGGGACACGTCCCCCCGACCCAGCGCAGCGGGCGACAGCTGCCTTCTCAGAGGCACACTCTGAGCACTGTGGGGACACACATTCTCTGATTCCCAGAAAAGAACAGGCAAACTCTGGGGGACACCCTTGTCACATCAGCCAAAGTTAAAAGGGAGGTTCTCAGGGCTACTTGCCTGGGGTCAGCCAGGGGTCGGCTCCAGTGGGCACCACCCCCAGCCGCCAAGGCCAGACACTCAAGGTGTAGTGCATTCAGCTCACAGGATCCAGGAGGCAAAGAAAAGGGCAGAGAGGAAAGTGTGAAGAGGAATAGGCAAGCATGCATGGCACAGAAGGTTCTTCTCTCACGGTTCCTACCATCTTCTTCTGCTATGTTTGCCATTGGTACGAGTTATTGGCAGCTCTTTACCTTTCTGATCTCAAAATCCTGGGTAAGTCTTTCCACATAGAATCCCCTCTCTTTCTCTGTGCTTCTTTGTGTCCTGCCCTTGCTGGCAGGCCGGCCTGGGGGCTTTTGAGTTTAGAGTGATGCCTTCCCAGCCTGGCCCAGGACAGGCTGCCAGACACACCCACGGCCCCAGATCTGTGGTCCTGTCTCAGAATGGTGACACACGGCCCTTGCTTGGGGCAGCTTTCTGTGCTAAGCCTCTTGTCCCGATGGGGTGTTTGCCTCTCTGGATGGGATGGGAGTGTTTGCTTTCTTTTCCTTCACCCTCTGTCTGGGATAGGCAATCATACCATCCCAGTCCCTTCTTCTGTCTCATTCCATGCTCCCCAAAAGCTCTTTTTCCGGACCATGCTGTGAACTCCGCTCTACCCAGTGACAAAACAGTCAGCCTCCAGGACCAGCCTCCAGAGAAGCGTCCATCCAATGGGAGGGCGCTTCGGGTCTGTGGTCCCCTCCCAACTGTGCCAACTTCTTGTAATCAACAGAGCCATCCCTCAACTTCCCTGCAGATATTTCCAAGTAAAACTGCTTTTAACGGATGTCAGTGAAGAGATTGTCATCAAGTCATAGTGATGTTTGTTGGAGGAAGACTGTAGTTCATTAACTTGCCTTGCTGACTCAGAGAAGGTTCCCCCAAGTCCACCTTAGTTTAGAAGTCTCTGCTGGCCTAGTGACACTACAGGTTAACACCGTCTGATGCGCCTGAAGCGGGCACACTACAATATCCATTCCATATCAGAAGTGATGTATTTCCAGGGGACGTGAGCAGTTAAGAACTGCCAGCATTGACTTTCAATTTAATGGCAGGAAGAAAGTCATGTCCATGTGACCCAGTCATCACCCCCTTCATCGTAATGCAACTTTGTGGCATAGATGGCATCACTGGTATGCGAGTTTCCATGCAAATAATGTCATTTGAAACTTCTAACAGAGGATAATAACACAAGAACTCTGGAAGCCAGGGGAACCGTCTTGAAATGAGGACTTGCAAATGACAAAAAACATGTTGTGCTTTCTTATTGTCGTCTTCTAACTTCTGCTCTTTTTTTTTCCCTGATTCTGAAACAGCACCTAGGCAATGAGTCAGATCAAGAATCGGGGATATGGAAGCCCTCAGGGCGCCCCCGAAACAGCCCCCCGTGCTGGTGCAGACCTCTTTGTGAACCAAAACCTCAGAGCCCATTTTATCCCTTTGGGTCCTGGCTCTGAGCAGCAAGACAACTAGGAGCTTCCTTCCATTCAGACTTTCCAGTTAGGGGCAACAAGGCCAAGGTCCTGATGGAATCACAAATGATGGTAGAAATGGCGATGAGGCCGGTGGTGAGTATGGGGATGATGAGAGCCAGTATTTCTTGTGCACTTACCCTGGGCTGGACCCTGTGCTTATGTGTTCATGCCCTTGAGCCTCACCAAAACCCAGAGCAGCAGGTTGTACTTTTGTCCAGGGAGGTGGAGAGGAGCAACGTGACGCAGCCAAGGCCACCAGATAGTAGGCAGAAAGCCAAAGGTGAGGGAGACCTTTTCATCAGCCTTCGTACTTCACTGCCATTCACAGAAATCATTTCCTCTGAAGTCATATACATTCCTCTATGTTTGGGTCAATCGGCATTTGGCTTAAATAATTTGAACACCCCATCTCAAATCCCAGGGGAAGCCTCCAAGCGGAGCCAACCTCCTCTGGTCTCTGCTGGATGCAGACGTGGCAGGAAAAAGCCGTTCAGCTCATCTGCATTTTCTGAGGCCAAAGTAAGCCCTCACTTCTGGGGTGAATCTGACCGTATGGTGAAGTGTACTGGAAAAATAATATGTAAAATCATGGCTTTGAGAGTGCTTGCGGTCAATGTACAACATTGGAGTCTTGCAGTTTGCAGAGAAATCTTCTCATTTGGTCTCTTTCTCAGTATAGACCAGCAACTCTATGCCCTCCCTCCCCCCTCCTGCTCTGGGATCAGCGGGGCACATGTGGCCTTGACCCCGGCTGTCTGGCAGTCGTTTCAGAGGAAAGACAGAGGCAGATGGAGGGCTCCTGATATTTAATAAGGGCCTGACATTCCCCATGGCATGCCTTAAATGGGACACAGGGCCCAAGGGAAAAGATTGTTCTTAAAAACTGAGTCAGACTCCAGGACCACCACCACAGACCAAAGAATCTAGGGCGTGAGTTTCCCAGTGGTAGGAAAGAGAAAGTGGCTTGGGTCTCTGGAAAAGTGACAAGTGATGGCCCCATCCCTCACAATGGTCTGATGTTCTTGAAAATATCAGTAAGAAAGAAAGGGGCCCTTTGCAGTAGAAGAATTATTGGAGACGACTTGCTCCCCAGTACATTTTGCATCAGTTTGGGATGCGGTATCTGAGTCCCAGGAGGAAGGCTCGGTGAGGTTTGGGTCCAGGGAAAATCGTGGCATGGTCTTCAAAATCAAGGAGCTGTTTTTCTGTGGATTGCCTCTCTTTAATTCTAGTTCATGATGACAGAATATTACACTTAAAAAAAAACGCAGTGGAAATAAGTGCCATGTGCAAGCAACCCTCAGGGAGGAAGTGAGGCAGTATTCTTCAAATGCTGCTCCGGGAGTTGGTGCCATGAGAGGCCAGCCCGGTGCCACTCAGAAGACAGGCCTGGGGGGCACTGCAGCTCCCAGCTCCTGCTCACTAGCCAGTGCTCGGACCTGAGGTTTCTTCTTATCTAAAACAGGGTTACTGATATGCCCCTTCAGCTTTGGTCATAAGATCAAATGCGTTTATGTACAATCGAACAATCTCTAATACATAGTACATGTTTAATACATGTGTCTATTTGCGTGAGACAGGCTTTTTTCATAAATGTCCCCCCCTGCCAAAGGGGGAAAAATTCAGTAACCAGTGGTTGTCTTTTACATAAAATGGCTCCAAACATATTAACCGAAGTGTTTTGCAATATGGTTCCTAGAGGAGGAAAATAAGTCATTTTTGCCAAGATCCTAGCCTTTGTCAGAGGGAGCTCAAGGCCCGAGCTTCCCCTATTACAGCATTTTGTCTTTCTCTGTATGTACTAAGCCCTAAAACCTGAGGAACTTAGAACATTTGAGAAATTAGATTGTTTCTCTTTCTAAAGTTGAACCAGGAATTATCACTTGAGACAAAAAAAAAAAAAACATTACTGACCGTCTTAGAGTCCTTGTTCTTGGTGTGACCCTGGGGTCTGATGCTTGGGGTGTCGGATCACCTGGGACTGAATCCAGGTCTGCCTCTACCTAACTAGGGAACTCAGGTCAGAGTGACTGAACTTTGTTCTCACACTCAGTTTCTTTGTCTGTAAAACGGGAAGGGCCGAGTGTGGTTGAAAAGTCTGACCTCGCTCTGAGCTCAGAATTTCTTCTTCCCCTCATCTTTCTCCTTCTCTTCTCCCTAAGTCCACCCATCCTCCCAGGCCCCGCACAGGCCCTTGCTACTCCTTTCCCAAGAAGCCCCACCTCTCAGCCGCACTCTGAGCTCATCCTGCTGTGCACTCCCTTCCTTTGCAGATAGATACATGCTGCCCACTGTATTATTGGGTTCAGCGTGGCTTGCCTTCTGTTTACTGGGTCATCCGCAGGTTCTTGGTCCCCCCCTGTGGCTACTGTTAGCCACTCCGACTCCCTCTCTGTGGAGCTGATAATGAACCAGTGTCTTCTGACACCCGTCCTTGCCCCTCTCCTCCATTACTGTCCATCTCAGGGCACTGTAACGAGGGTCAGATCAGATGATGGCACTGGAGACTTTGTAACAAGTGAAGACATTGGTCCCCAGAACTGTCCTTACCAAAGCCCCGGGCCCCTCAGATCTGGGAGTATATCCATTTACCATGACATGACCCTCTAGACAGTACAGGCTTTAACTCTGCTGGTGTTATAATAGCTTTGTGTGGTCATGCAAACTATTTCTGCTGTTAACGAAGTTCTGATTAACTGTTATGTGTTTTCTTTTTTAACTCCACTAAATTGAGAAACACATTTATTATTTTTCAGTAATTAAAGATTGTATACACACACACACACACACACACACACACACACACACACACACACACATATATGTAATGTTCTGCGATGAAAACCCTCATGGGAAACTATGAAACTGGCATAGTATCGTTATTCTATATGAACATAGTCTGCCATTAGATCTACAGTTTAAAAAAAAATCCCTTATCTCTGTCCAAAGTGTCCATTTTCCTGTGATTTGAGTCTGTGTTAGAAACGCATGTATTTGGATTTTGAAAATTCCGCCTTCTGGACTTTCATGGCAGAAGTCCACTTGCAATTTGAAATGCCACCAGCACCTCTCTTTCTTTCGTAATTGATCTGCTTCCAAATTCAAAATTCAGTTGCAGTGAAACCAGTGTCTGGCAGGGGACGTGCACCCTAAATCATGGCCTGGCTGTCATCTGGCCCTTCCCCCCTAAGTCTGTTGGAAATCCCATGCAAGCTTCTAACCTGGGATCAAACACTGTTTCCCACCCAAATTTGATTAAACGTGTCCTCCCTCGCTGCAGTCCATATGGCATTGAAATGCATGCTGCTTTTCTCATTTTTCCAGACTCTGAGGTCAGACAGTGCCCAGACACGCAAATAATAGTCAAATTATACAGGAAGTTGTCAAAGGGGTCCGAACACAGACAGAGGTAACCCCTGACCCCACGACATGTCAAAGGTCTGGTTCAAGTTTCTCCTTCTTAATCTGCCACCACAGCAACATTAAAAACAGCCCTTTGAATGAAAGTTTTTAGAGATTCTACTTTTCTTTCTTATTTTGAAAGTTTTTCTGTTCCTGCAACTTGAATCTTCCTTCCTTTAAATTACACTAGCAATACTCCTTTGAGAAGACATATTTATATTAAAAGACTAGATTTTCTCTCTCTCTCTCTCTCTCTCTCTCTCTCTCTCTCTCTCTCTCTCTCAGGAAAGGGCTCAACTTAGGATATTTTCTCCTCACTAAATTTAGATGCGGACTTATTTTTTTTAAGTCAGAAAAGGCACCAATAAATATGACTGTCTGCCATCCAAACTTTGAACACCTCCCAGTGATCCTAAAAATATTTTAAGATCCACAGCAAGCAGTGAGAAAAGGAAAAAAGAAAAAAAAAAGAAAATGCAGTGGGATGCAGAGACATCGTCACCCAAGAAAGACAGGGAGACAAGATTTGGAAGGACTCCCAGCCATTTCTAAAGGTCAGGAGTCTCTAATGCCCAAACGGTGAAGGTGCACCTCTGTGCAGTCTGCGCGTTTCTGTGCCCAAAGCAGAAGGGGATGAAGAAGGGAAATCCAATCGTGTGACTCCACATATTCTCTTGTTTTCAGACTGACACCAAGATTGCCATGGCAGTGTAACTACAAATGGAGAGCTTTGGTATTTTCTATTCCTGATCTGATCTGTAAATTGCCACAGAGGAAGGCATCGCTGATGGTCTTCCCTGGCATGGCCTCCGTCAGAGGAAATTGATGGTGCTCTTGGTGTGGGCACGGTGAGAAGGAAAATCTGAACAGCTCTTCCCAGCTCTTTTCCAGCTGAAGGAGAACACCCACGTGAGGCGTGGCTCTGATGAAGAAGCCATGAAACACCTGGAGGGAAAGGACCATGAGAACCTGTGCCCTGCAGGGACAGGAATCCCAGTCAGTTCCATTGACTGATGGGCCCCAAGCACTTAAAACAGTGACTGGTACATAGTAGGTATTCAATAAATATGGGTTGAATAAATAAATCAATGACCATCTCTTTCCATCTAAGCAATTTAAAGTGTTAGGTGTTAGTAAACTGTGAAGGGAATATTAATATCCCTCTGGCATATGCCAAAAGGAAGCAGTAAGCTACATTCTACTGTAACAGAGCATCCCTTCAGTAGCAAATAACAGCAAATCAAACAAGCAGTTAAACAATTAGGAAGTGATTACTTTCACATTAAAATTTTAAATGTAGGCAGTGCAGGGGCTGGGATAGTGGCAGCTCAACGCTGCCATTTAGAACTCAGGCTTTTTGCATCTTTCCCCTCGTCCATTTCTAGTATATCAGCTCCTGCTGCCTGGATAAAAGATTGTTCTCTCTCAAAAACAACCATCTCAAAAAAAAGTAAGCATTCAAAGTGAAAGAAGGGGAAATGATGGGAAGCAGTCACCTCTGTCCCTTTTATCAGAAAACCGAAATCCTTCTCAGAAGTCGCGAGACGTCTACTTTGTCCTAGATCTGAATATTCATGTGGCAATCTGTACTGATTTTCTCTGGCTGCTGTAACAAAGTACCAGAAACTGGGTGGCTTGAAACAACAGAGACTTAACTGTGTCATAGTTCTGGAAGCCAAAGGTCCAAAATTAAGGTATTGGCAGAGCTGAGTTCCCTGCAAAGCCTGTAGGGGATGATAATTCCTTTTCTTCCAGCTTCTGGTGCCACCCAGGCATGCCCTGACATGTGATAGCATCGCTCCAGCCTCTGCTGGCATCTTTACATGGCCATCTTCCTTCCGTGTCTCCATATCATCTTTATGTCTGTGCATTCAAACTTCCATCTTCTGGTAAGGACATGGATCATGTTAGATTAGGGCCCACCCTAGTCCGGTGTGACTTCATCTTAACTAGCTACATCTTCCACAAGCCTATTTCCAAAGAAGCTCATATCCTGAAGTCCTGAATGGTTAGGATTTCAGCATATCTTTTAGGGGGACACAAGTCCACCCATAGTGCCACCTTAGCTTCAAGGGAAGCTGTACAAGTGAAATTGTACCTTAGCAAATCTTTACAGTGCAATGTGTTGTGAGAGAAGGGGGATGAGGAAGATTCGGGGGCACCCAATGAGCACGAAATGAGTCTTCCTCTCCCTGAACCACGGGAATCAGCATGTGGAAGGCAGGTGAGTGAACACCACCAACACAGGGATGACCTTCAATGACCTCTAAACAACCTTTGATTCCAGATATCCATCAGTGACTGCTATTACATTGTATCACTCCTCACACTCGCCCAGGACACCACCTTAGACCATGTGGTTGAGAGCTCTTCATTGAGTAATGGGTCTAGATCTGGATATTCTAGCTTCTTTGACCCTCCCTGGAAATGTCTTTCCCTTTTTGAAGAGAAAAGGTCAATAAGAAGTGGTTCCTTATCTGAAAAGCCTGGGCTCACTTTGGAGTGTGTGTGGAGGGTTAACCCACCGTTATTAAAACAGAAACAGCAGAGTGGCACAAATCATTTGCCACCAAGAACATCTAAGCCTGAAAGAGATCTGAGACTTCGGAGACTTCACCCTTTTCCAAACCACCCGCAAAGAATCACGTCACTAAGTTTCTTCTGTAGATGAAAATGTATCATTAGCAATCCACTTCAGTAAACTGAGGAGATTCTTAGTAAATAAAAATGCTCTCAGAACCTTGTCCCACTAAGCTATCAGGCATAAACTGGAACTTCAACATTTGCAGGATTTTATGATTTATCTTTGTATCGGTTAGCTGATACAAATGTTGGATGACACACACCACAAAACCTCAGCAGGATACAATAAGAAACATTTATTTAACTCATGTGACTGTCCATCCAGGCACCCAGAGTCCCCCTGCAATGCTCTTTTCACCATGGCTCTCCTCTTTATCTCAAAAACAGGGTGTTTATACTCTGTTTCTGGAGGAGCAGGGGGTGAAGGGAGAAGTCAGAACCCCACCAGGAACTGCTCTGGAAGCCGGAGGATGCCACGCTCTGCAGTGCCACTTGTAAAAGCATGAAGCACCACTGCCTGGAGGAGAAGCCAGCATCTCTCCCGTAGTCTGGGATCCATGTGCCCACGAAGGAAGCCCAGGAGGCAATGTGAGTCTGCAAATGCTGGACAGAAACACAGTCAGGGTGGCCCTTTTGGACTCAGTGAGGAAACAGGAGACCCTGGGAGCAGAGACTCCAGCCTCCCCTGGAAAGGGGCACCCATGTGTCAGGGATACAATTTCCGCCCCTGCTAAAAATGTGTTTCATCTGTTTGCTGTTTTCTTCCCATTCCATATCCAGGCTCCTGGATTTACAGCCACCTGTGGGCTCTCTCCCTGTGCTCTGGTGTCCGGTTCCTGTTTCCTCCTCTTGGCTGGTTAGTGGAAAGGCTAATAGGGTCACACATACAAAGGTACAATGCGAAGCAGACCATGAAGCCCTCCAGGTCCTAGGAGCTAAATGAAGTGTGAGTAAGGATCTTTCCATGCTGGCCTCACTTTAGCTCTTGTCCCCACACTATACCTGTTTATTAGAGTAAAAGAAGCATATTTTGTTATCTATATTTTATTTATTTATGTATGTGTTTATTTACATATTTATTTATAAGGCCAATTCAGAAGAAGAAAATGGATTTTGGAATGGGATAGACCTAGATGTGATTTCCAGTTCCACCATTCATGTATTTTGGCACATTTTTGGACCTCTTAACATCAATTCTTTATACTTACACTAGCCTTGAGGGTTATTATAAGAATTAAGGGAATTAATATATGTAATTATATTTCAAGAACTGTCTGGACACAGTAAGTTCTATAAAGGATTTATTTAAGGAAGAGAGAGAGGAAGGCAAGAAGGGAGGGAGACAGGGAAGGAAGGAGGTTCAAAAATAAAAAAGAAAAGAAATAGCTAACTTGGGATAGGAAGCCAAGCAGCCGCCCGGGGTTACTGCAGTCGGAATGTGTTCCTTACATTTCTTCATCCTTACCTTGGCCACACCATCCACCAGTTGGTCTGAGTGAATGTCCAGCCCACTCAGTTAATTTTCCCACAATAAATAGCAAGTCCTTTTTGGAATACAGAGAACAGCAGCATGTTGTGGGGTTATAGGTTTCATTTATTTGCTTTGAAATGTGTTCGGAAATGAATTTCCAAGATACGTGAGCCAGTCCCCTCTATTCAGAGATGAGAAAAATTAGGTGCAGGTGAAAATGAGACTTGCTAAAGCTGGTGGACATCTGAGCTGGGTCTGTCACCCACCATTCATGGCTCACAATCCAGTTCCAAGCTGTGCTCACTGTACTCCAGCATCACCCCTGAAGGCCTCATCTCCCAGGAAGGTTCAGGGGTGAAACACAGGCATTAGTGCCAGAGACCCAGCAGAAGAGCCGGGCTCCCCAAGGCCCCAGCATGGCCAGCCACAGAGAGTGAGCAGGCTCTTTCCCATTGAGTCCCCACAACATGCATGAGGCAAGTTCTGATCTCATCACTTCCATGTCACAGATGCAAGTCCATAATGACTCAGAGAGGTCCCATCCCACCACCTAAAACACACAAGTAGTGAACAGTGGAGCTGGGACAATATTCTGTGGTTTCAGGTCCCCAACCTCATGTTCTTTCTGAACATTGCTCTGCATCCCATTTTTTTGCCGGGTGTTTTTCATCAGCCTTCCATCTGATTATCTATACAGTCATTATCCATCCATTCCACCAGTATTTATTGAGTGCTTACTATATAGCCCCACTGTTGAAGGTTTTTGGAATGATGTAGGACATACAATATAATCTATTCTCTTCCATCCCGAAGTTCATGTTCTAGCGGAGAAGACAGCTAACAAAATAAATATATTGATTGCATCATATGTTTGATAGTAGCAAGTCCTAAGAGGGAAAGATAAAGCAGAAGGGGAGGAAAGAATGCCAGCAGTAGGAAGAGGTAAAAACATTAAAGATTCTAGAAAAAGCCTCACTGAAAACACTATGCTGAACTCATTCATCCATCCATCGGTCCTTCATCCATCCATTCATTCACTCATTTATTCATCCATATTTACCTTCATCCATAGTACTTCCATCCAACCAACCGACCAGCCTTTCATCCAGTTACCTACCCAATTATACAGAAATCTATGCATTCAACATTTTGTTTACCCATTCATTGATCTACCCATCCATGCATCCACTTATCCAAAAATCAATTGGTTCGTTTACTCATTCACTCATTTACTCATCCATTCATATATTCATCCATCTACTCTCTATTTCTTTATTTGTCCAAATATTCATTCATAAAACAGATATTCATTAACTTCTTCATTATATTTCAGCACCAGGAAAAACAAAGGAAAATTGGAGGGAGGCAGTCACAGGGGAAGTTTCCCAGGCTGTCTCCAATTGTAAATGTTCAAATGTATTCTGTTTAAATACTCATGTCCCTGCTGGACCTTGAGTGTTTGCACTGAGTTTCTGAGACATCAGATAACAAGGCCACGGTGTCAGATGACTTATCACAGCCTAATACTACTAAAAGGATGATATCAGACTGAACCCTGCCACCTTGAACCAGAAATGAATAATGGAGACCTTTCACAGTTCATATTCATCTGGGCTCTGTCCATATATCATTTGCCAAAAGGTGTAACTTCTTTCTGGGTCCAAGAGCTTTGGTGTAAGAGTGAGAGTAAGGTAACCTTAGGGCAGGGTTAGTAGAGCAAGTTCACACCTGGAAGCTTAACCTGCCCACCGAACCTCAAAACACAGTGCAGAATAGGCAGATAGAAAACAAAATCAAAGTGAGGGAGACATGGAGATAACTAAAAGCAAGATGAGCACGTGTGTGGAAGGTCCAGTGCATAAATTAAGCTAACACCACAGGCTGCTGGAGTTCAAGTTTGGAAGCAAGAAGCAGCAGGTAAATTTTCATCTCCTAAGGAATAGTATTTTTTCCTTTAGCTTCATATAGCCACGATATCATCATTTCAGCATGTAAAATCAGCATATAAAAATCAGTGAGCTGTTTTATATTCCTTTTCTTACACATATCGCTCCACCCAGACTAGCCTCATTCAACAGTCAACACTCAACAGCTACTTGTGGCCAGGGGCTATCAATTGGATGTCACAGATCTGAAGGGTGGTGGTGACATTAGAGCCAATGGGAGTGAAATGTAGGAAGTGGAGATGAAGGCTGCATTTTCTTATTTGCCAGTAAGGAGGGCCACTGGACATGGTCACAGAGCTAGTGACTTAATTAACATGACAGTGATATTTGGAGGTAGGCATTTTTTATGCCATCTGTCACAGATTTGGGAAGCAGCCACGTGTGAACTAGAGTTTGGGATGCTGAGGTCATGCCCTTTGCTATGCACCGGCTGCCTCCCTCAGTATTAAGGTGTGGACAAGGAGAGCTTGCACCCTTTGTGACTCTCAGCTCAAGTTGTTTTTCCTCTCTTTACAGTGACATCCTTGCTTGTGTAGTGATGGGGGATCTACTCCTCAGGTACCTGCTCCTTAGCCATCTGGTCCCATCACCTTCTCCCTCCCTCCTGCCCCTGGTTCCTAAAGCTTCAGGAACCACTGGCTCCGAATATCCAGTGCCCTGCCTTCCTCCCTATCCTCAAACCCCAGAATAGGGTCATCATTCATCCAACATTTAGTGCACAATGACAGACAAATGACCCTTGGTGCTGCCCTCAGAAACCAACACCCAGACATTAAAATAAATTAAGAAAAAAGTATCCTGTCATTTTCCTTGTTTGCTTCATCAACCCTCCAGTAAATAACCAGAAAGCACTTAGCAAGGACACAGCCTGTACTGTAAATAATAAGGCCCCTTTGTCACTGCCAAAGCTCCGGAAGCCAAGCTGGAGAGGTCACCCGGAAGAGGGATGAGGGGCAGGTAAGCTGGCTTCTCTGCCTGCTTCTTCCCTGTGCAGACTCAATCCTTGCCTGAGTTTCCTTGTCAGTAAACAGGGCTAATAGTCCCCGTGTGATTTATACATAGGCTACCACCACTTTATTGAAGCTAATCACTTTATTCACATTTTATGTATCCATTTGTCCATTTGAAAAGCATCAGTTGAACCCCTGCAATGTGCTATAGCCTGGGGATTCAGGAATGGGGAACCCCAATGTGTCCCTCACTCCCTGCTCTGAGCATGTGAACCCCCTGGAAGCAGAGACCGTGTCCAGCTGGTTCTGCCTTGCTGGCAGTGTCTGGCCGTTGTTGGACAAACGTTATTGACAAAACAAGGTCCTTCACTTCAGACTGTTCATGCTACAAATCAGGAAGACAGAGGTAAAAAGAAATAGAGAAAGAGAGGGAGAGAGCGAGAGAGACCTGTTACATTCCTTTAAGGGCAGGGGATAGAAAAAGACAAAATGCTGGATGCCTTGGGACCACAGAGAAAGGGCAGCAAATTTGGACATGGGTGTCAAGGCGGGCTTCCTGGAGGAGGAGTTTTCCAAGCTGAGATCAGAAGGGTAGATAGGAGTACACCAGGTGGTCAGCTGTATAAGGAAGGCTTCTGAGAAAGGTGCAAATCTGAAGAATGGTCAGTTGTCCCAGAAGGTCTGTGGCTGGAGAGAGACATAGTTCTGACCCAGTGCTCCAGGGTCAGCGGGCTCAGGATGGACAGGTGGGAAGTGCAGAGAAAAATTAGGTTTAGGCTCTGTATACTGGCTGGTTTCGTGCTCCATGACCTTGGGAAAGTCATTGCCACTTTTCTGAGCCTCAGTATTTCTCTATGAGATTAGCAACCCATGCCCCTGGAAGGCTGTTTTGAGACTCAAATGAGGTAAAGTTGTCTAGTTTAGCTTTGAAATTTGCCAAATCACTTCCATGTCCCAAATACACTCCTCGCCTGAGAGATGCCCTGTGGAAGATCATCTACTCGAGTGGCATAGAATAGTGTCTCAGGGGGCTATTGGGGGTTTAAAAGAAAAATTCTTAACACATGCTAAAGAACTCAGATATTAGCTATTATTTATATACAATGCTTTAAAGACATTGTTTTTATATAAATACAGTATATTCTAAGAAATGGAACTTTTGAGAACTGACTTTTTTTTTCAGGTCTAAACATTTAGGGGAAAGAGGCAAATCACTAGGAAGAATAGTCCTCACATTGACTCACACCCCTGTTAAAGGCGCTTTGTCTGGAAGGGGCTCCCTGACGCTGCCCTCGGACCCACTCCGCCTGTGACACCCGGGCTGCACTCCAGGATAAAAGCCCAAAGCCCAGGACCCTGCAACACATCCAAATCACTAGGTTTTTTCAGTGGACTCTTCGCATAAAGAAACGCTGACCTTGACATGGTCAAAAGACTGTCTAGATCCAAACAAGGGGTTTCCCTTTGATCAATGGTTGTATGGATTAAGCAGAAGTGCCAATGCCCAGCCCACCCGGCCAATCAAGATACCACTTTCCTAACACTTTGATGGGAAGCACAGAGAAGAAAGGCCAGGGGAGAGAGAAGTGAGAGAGGAGGGAAGGAGCAGAGAGGAGAGTGCTGACGGAGGAAGAGAATGCAGAGGAAAGAGACTGAGTCACAGAGAATGCATGCAAGAGTAAAAAAGTGCGTGGGAAAAGATTACAAGAGAGTGAATAAGACAGGGATGAAAGACTTTGAAAAAGAAACAAGAGTGTACCAGGGGAAGACTGGGGCGGGTGCGGGGGGGTGATCGTTATTACCCAAAAGGTGTCTTTTAATTTTTTTTTCCTTTAAATCCCAATGCAATCATCTTATGATATGTCTGCCTTGCTGGAAATCTAATAGACCAGTAACATTCACTCTCTCACATGAGAAATTATCTTTTATTCTAGTTTATAGAGAAAATGGATATAGCTTCAGACGTTACTGTACAAACTATAAAAGAGCCAGTGCACCTTTGCTTTCATGAGAGGCACTGCCCCTTTACGTCAAAACCATGTTTTCACAGTTTACTTAGCATTCGTTATGTTTTCTGTGTGTCTATGTGGGCATATGCGTCTGTGTGCCTGTGTATGTCTGCACGTGTGCATATATGCCTGCCAGACAGGAGGAAGTGGAGGTTCTGGTTATCATTTTCTGGATGTTTCTTGTCACACTAAGATCATCTAAATCTGAGACACACACAGGTCCAATATATATTTAATCTACAACCCCCTAAACAAGCCCATATCCCAGGTATGGAGATCCTATCCTAGAGCCTGGGATTTAAATTTACCACACCTTGCGTTTGAACCTTAAAACTGGGTCACAACCAAGAATGCCATCTTCTCAGCTTGATCATAGATTTGCCAATTAATTTTTTTTAATCTAAATTTGGAAACAGGTCATTAGCATATCATTATTGATGCCACATGCAAGCTACTTTTTTCCTCCAAGAAAAAAAAATGAATCACAGCCTTTCCAGCATACATTTGTTAATATAAAAATTACCATATCAATAACACATCATTATTTAATAGGAGCTGGCCCTCTCAAAAGGTTGCAAATTTTTGTTTGGTTCAAACATGCATCTCTTTGGTGGAAGCTTTTATTTATTCACTATTTTCATTGTTAATTTGCTAGCCCCTGTGCCTGCTGGTGAGACTGTCCTTTCCCACCAGGGCTGACCGCAGCCTGCCTTCCCATCCCCCACCCCAACCCAGTCACATGCTTCTCAACAGTGACCTTTTATGGGGCTGCATTCTCAGGCTGGGGGAGACAAAGAAACACATTTTCCCATGAAGAGCCATAGTGAAATTGGGCAGATGGATCTCTGATATAAGCCCTTAATTAGGGCAGCAAGGCTGTTTGACCTCTCAGGAGACAAAAGGTGTGTTCTCGGAGCCTCTGGGCTCACCTGCTCCAATGCCCTCCAGACCATTAGCTTGGTGCCTTTCAGAATCCACCCTGAGCATGCAGAGTTTGGGGGGCCCGCCTTTATTCTGAGAGAGAAAAATCAGCAGTTTAGTAGGAAATATTCTCAGCTGGCAGATGGGAAGGGGTGGGTTGTCGCATCAATAGAACCTGATCCGTTGCTTAGGTAAGACCAGGGGACAAAGATGGAATTGTTCCAGCATCAACCAGCCAGGACAGTAAAGGTGGCCACTTGTTTTGCGGAGCAGAAGGAGAGCGAGATGGGTGGCTGATGAGGGTACCGGCCTCGCCAAAGTGCTTGTTCTTCCCTGAGCATCTGCCTTTGTCACTCTCTTGAAACTTGCAACTGGCCAGACGGCCCATATTATCCCCATTCTCCAGATAAGCAACCCAAGGTTCATGACTTAAGTAATTACCAGTTAGCAGAGCCAAGGAACCAGACCCAAATCTGTCTGACTCCAAAGCCTGCATCGACTGCGACCTGTTGCCGGTTCACCTCCCTAGGCCCTCTCCCACCTCCCCGGGGCAGGGTCTTCCAGTCAAGGTACCATTCCACGAGTGACTCTTGAGTGCATGAGTGCAGGCCAGTGTCTGTGCCTTCCTTTCCGAGATGCAGATGCTGAGGCTCAGAGAGGTGACCTCGTTTTCAAATATTGCACAGCTGGCCCCTGCTGCAGTCAGGAAGCAAGTCCAGGTGTTCTGGCTTTCAGTTGGATGCTCTCCCTTTGTCCCTATGAAGCCTTTCTCTCTCTGTTTTAGCTAGAGTGACCACCTGGTACAAGAGCCTGTCCCAGCTCCTTTGGTATAAGCAAGGTTGCACCTCTTTATAGATTTCAACTTTCTAACCCTAATTGTAGATAAGTGATCCGAAACCCTGGGAAGGCTAGTGACTCACTTGGGGCCACCCAGTTTCTGATAGCAGGGTTGGGGCCAGACTCCTGGTCTCCTAACTCCCAGACCAAGGCTACTCCATGTACAATCTGTTGAGGTGAGCACCCTGTGAGTCAGGGCTCAGGCCATGGGGTCCTCACTGGACTAATTCCTGTTGAAGCCCTCTCCCCAGAACCAGTGCCCTTTATGAAGGCAATTGCTGGAGCCAGGTGGTTACTCAATTCCTCTCTCCCTCCCTCCCTCCTGATCTTCCTTCCTTCTTTTTTAAAAACATTAGAAAATAATTTGGACTTGCAGAAAAGTTGCAAGAATAATACCAAGAATTTCCATATACCTTTTCCCCACATTTCCTAAGTCAACATTTACCATGATCACTATGGATTGAGGGACAGATAGACAGAAGGATGATATAGATGTAGACACATACACACATTATTATTTATTTTCCTGAGTCCTTTGAGAGTGAATTGCAGACATGAACTCCTTAACCCATAAATACTTCAACGTGTGTTTCCTAAAAATAAAGGTATTCTCTGACACCACCATAGCACAATGATCAAAATCAGAAAACTAACCCTAACATAGTCCATGGTCTAATCTATGACCTTATTCATATTTCACCAGTTGTCACAATCCTGTTCCTTAGAGCAAAATAAATCTACTTTTCCTGGCCCAGGATCAACTCTAGGATCCCACAGTTCATTTAGTTGTCCTGTCTCTTTAGTCTCTATCTGTATCTATCAGGCAATGAGTCTTTGCTTTCAAGAACTTGACATTTAGAGGAGCACAGACCAGTTATTTTTGCAGAAAGTCCTTTAATTTGAGTCCATCTGCTGTTTCCTGGTGATTGGATTCAGGTTAGGCATTTTTGGCAGGTATCTGCAGAAGCAATGGCAGAGTCTCCTCGATATATCGTCCTGAGAGCCAAGTGGTAACAATCCACCCCATTACTGCTGGTGTTACCTTAGAGCACTTGGTTAAAGTGGCATCCATCAGGTTTCTCCTCTGTAAAGCTACTCTCTTTCCCCTTCATTTATATCTTGCTGTAAGATTTGTTGAGGCGTTTCAAATATCCCATTCTCATACTTGGGTTCTTGAATTTCTTGCCTGGATCAATTTTTATTACACTAGTTGCAAAATGGTGATGACCTAAAGCCTTCTCCCTTCTACATTTATTAGCTGGCATTCTGTGGTAAGGCAGAGTTGCCCTTCTTCACCATCAACTCAGTCACTCATTCATTCATTCATTGGTAATGGTACAAGCTTATAGATTCATAGTCCTTCAGTGGGCTGCCTTCATTTTACTTCCCTTTACTTTTCTCTCTCTCCCTTTCTCTTACACACACACACACACACACACACACTCAAAGAACTCAAATACTGGGAGAGTGACAGTGAGGACAGAAAATAAAGCCACATGGTGAGTTTGAAAGTCTGACCCCAGGTGGAGACCTGTAGAGAGGCGGATAGGGAAGGCAGGAGCAGCCAGGCTGCTAAAAGGCTCTGTGATGGGGTTTACTGTCTCTCCTGCTCTCAGCAGAGAGGCTTAAATATCTCCTTCTTGGACAAACAGATCAATACAAGCTTTTTAACATCTTCAATGAGAGCTCATTAATGCTCTCTGGGTGTCCTCCTGCAGCCAGGCTGACCTGAGTGGAGCAGGGAAACCGAACTGCAGACAGATAATTATCCTAGGGGTAACACCTCAGATCAGCTCCTGGCAGAATGGGAATTGTTTCCCTAATTATTCAGGACAGCAGCCAGTAAGAGTGCAAACTAATTGAAAATACATGATGATTTATTTGTGTTCTTGAGGCTGAGCCTGTGTATTGGGTTAAATGCTCAGGGATGGGGATGTTGGGCTCCTCTTTGCAGCCTACTTCTCAGTCTTGTGGTCCATCACAGAGGTCTCTTGGATCTGCTGATGTAAAGCAAGTCACACAACAAAATTTCTAAAAAGCATAGAAGAGATCTATCTTTTCAGGTTTATGTCTCCAGCAGTGAAGTTACTGGCAGTCGGTACTTGATCCATATCATTTTGCCCAGTTCACAAAATTGCTCTCACCAAATGGCCTTGGACTTAGCGACCTCAGCTTTCCTTCAGCAAAAGGGTTACAAGCCTGGCCACCTGTCCCATGAGGCGTTTTGAAGACCTGATACATGCCACCCGTCTATGACATCCAGTGAGAGAAGTGTTCCTTTGAGAAGTCTTAGGCCAGACAAGTAACTGGTCTGTTTTGCCTGAAGAACTTCACTCCTTCTGGGCCATGGAAATCATGGGCATCTTATCCTTTTTGATCTCGCTACCAGGAAGCTCAGGGCAAAAGTTCAAGTTCAACTTGAGTATCAGGGCCTCATGACCTGCACCTGCATTTTCATAGTAATAATAATTTTTAAATGTTGCAGGTCCCATTTATGGTGCAAATGTTATTTCCCCAGGCCAGAGATTGAAGTGACTTTACTTGGGCATGGTCTAATGCAGAAGTTGACACACTTTCTCCATAAAGGACCAGATAGTAAATATTTCAGCCACTGCAGGCCATGTGGTCCCTGTCACAAACACTCAACGCTGCCACTGTAGCACAGTGACTTCCATATAATATTTTAGTGAATAAGTACATCTGTATTCCAATAAAACTTTATTGATGGACACTGAAATTTGAATTTCATATAATTACCATGTGTCCCAAAATAACATTATTCCTTTGATTTTCTTTAAATTAACCATTAAAAGATATGAAAACCATTCTAAGCTTGTGAGCCATACAAAAACAGGATGTGGGGTAAATTTGGCTCATGGACCAAAGTTTACTGATCCCTGATATAAAAAAATACATGGAGGAAGGAGAAGAGATCCACGTGTCCTCCTGGAAGGGTGATAAAACTGATGATTAATGTATGTAACTGTTTAGCTTACCAGAATTATAATTTAATAAAAATATTTTCACCTTAGGATGTGATTGTGCAAGCACATACTCACAAGCAAGACTCATTAAAGGGCTAGATTGCACAAAGACTGCCTGTTGTGAGTGTCATCCAAGAAATCTATTTTTCCAAATTATGATCATAATCCCATCCAAATAAAGGGCTTCATCCATTCCAATAATGGCTACTACTGACAGAATATCCTTAACTGAACTGGAATTTGATAGATCTGTAAGACCAAAGAACATAAGCTCTCTCGGTCCTATTTACTGTCACATTTCCAATGAGAAAACGTAAATCAGCACCAGTCTCACCACCACCATGGCCAGCACCCATTTCAGCTTTCCACTCAGGATATGGAGAGAGATATAGCTCTGCAGATCTTTCCCACATCTGTGAGGCTCTCCCTGCCTTTCCTCTTCTTCTTCATATACGTTCAAGCCTAAAAGCATTATTCAATTGACTAATTCCATTTTCATTTGTCATTCTAATAAAACAATCCAAATGGGAATAATTCTATTAAAAAAACTCATCCAAAATAATGAACAGTTTTCCAGTATAAACAGGAAATAATTTTTAAGTGGTCAGATAAATTGTGAAATATCTGTGATGCACTAGATACAGTTGTTTAAAATGTTTTCCAAGAGTTTAAGGATTGAAAAATATATAGTACACAATGTTAATTAACATATACACAATATATTGATGATGGCTTCAGTTATGGTAAAAATACAAAGAACAAGGCTGGATTAAAATACACACTGTAACACTGATAGTAGTTTTAACGAGGTGATGCATTTGTAAGAGATTTTAATTTTTGTCTTTATAAAAAATACAAGAAAAAGACATGTGAGAATCTTTCCACTTTCAAAGCCCAATTAAAAACAAAAGTCAGGCACATGAACAGACCCATAGGCCAATGGAACAGACTAGAGAGCCCTGATATAAACCCAAGCACATATGGTCAATTAATATATGATAAAAGAGCCATGGATATACAATGGGGAAATTACAGCCCTTTCAACAGCTGGTGTTGGCAAAACTGGACAGCTACATGCAAGAGAATGAAACTGGATTATTGTCTAACCCCATACACAAAAGTAAACTCAAAATGGATCAAAGACCTGAATGTAAGTCATGAAACCATAAAACGCTTAGAAAAAAACATAGGCAAAAGTCTCTTGGACATAAACATGAGCAACTTCTTCATGAACATATCTCCCTGGTGAAGGGAAACAAAAGCAAAAATGAACAAGTGGGACTATATCAAACTAAAAAGCTTCTGTACAGCAAAGGACACCATCAGTAGAACAAAAAGACATCCTACAGTATGGGAGAATATATTTATAAATGACATATCCGATAAGGGGTTGACATCCAAATTATATAAAGAGCTCACGCACCTCAACAAACAAAAACCAAATAACCTGATTAAAAAATGGGCAGAGGAGCTGAACAGACACTTATCCAAAGAAGAAAATCAGATGGCCAACAGGCACATGAAAAGATGCTCCACATCGTAATCATCAGAGAAATGCAAAGTAAAACCACAATGAGATATCACTTCACACCAGTGAGGATGGCCAACATCCAAAAGACAAACAATAACAAATGTTGGCGAGGATGTGGAGAAAGGGGAACCCTCCTACACTGCTGGTGGGAATGAAAAATAGTTCAACCATTGTGGAAAGCAGTGTGGAGGTTCCTCAAAAAACTCAAAATAGAAATACCATTTGACCCAGCAATACCACTCCTAGGAATTTACCCTAAGAATGCAGCAGCCCAGTTTGAAAAAGACATGCACCCCTATGTTTATCACAGCATTATTTACAATAGCCAAGAAATGGAAACAACCTAAGTGTCCATTAGTAGATGAGTGGATAAAGAAGATGTGGTACATATACACAATGGAATATTATTCAACCATAAGAAGAAAACAAATCCTACCATTTGCAACAACGTGGTTGGAGCTAGAGGGTATTATGCTCAGTGAAATAAGCCAGGTGGAGAAAGACAAGTATCAAATGATTTCACTCATCTATGAAGTATAAGAACCAAGAAAAAACTGAAGGAACAAAACACTAGCAGACTCACAGAACCCAAGAATGGACTAACAGTTACCAAAGGGAAAGGGACTGGGGAGGATGGGTGGGAAGGGAGGGATAAGGGAGAAAAGGGGGCATTATGATCAGCACGTATAATGTGGGGGACGGACACGGGGAAGGCAGTACAACACAGAGAAGACAAGTAGTGATTCTATAGCATCTTACTATGCTGATGGACAGTGACTGTAATGGGGTATGTGGTGAGGACTTGATAATGGGGGGAGTCTAGGAACCATAATGTTGTTCATGTAATTGTACATTAATCATAGCAAAATAAAAAATTTTTTTAATCAAAAAAAAAAACAGAAACATAAGTCACCTCATATGAAGTCTTCTCTGGTTCTGTTTGGAATCAATATCGCTCTTATCTCCTTTTGCTCCCCTGGAATGCACTGGCACCACTATCAGACTCATTTAATATTCTAATATATACTTTGGATATGTATATGCATTCCTATATCCACTTGGCCAAATAGTAGGAAATACAGAACTTTCTCCTCTCCCTCTCCTTCCCTCCTTTCCTTTCACAAATATTTACTGAGCAGCTATTATAAGCCAGGCACTATTCTAGGCACTGGGGATATACTGGTGACCTAGACAGACAACAGGCTTCTCCTCCTAAGTATAGAGAATCCATGCTTTATAGTCTGGTGGGGGACGAGCAATACGCAAGTACATACAACAGAATGCCTGTATGCTTTTGCCTGTAAGCTTCCCCCACCACGCGCACCGTGAGCATTTCCCAGGTCCTAGCTGGAAGGCTGCCCACTGATGAGGCCTGAGCCCTGCTCCCCAGACGCAGAGCTTGGGTTTCATGGGTCCAAGGAGGCACCCATGAGAACACCTGATCCCTTTTCCTTCAGCAGCTCCCCTTGGAATAGGGGTGCAGGGCTGGGGCATCAACACCTGTCCACCAACAGCTGGGCTATATTCCCACCTCTGAGCCCGGACAGACAGGCCACTTCCCTGCCAGAGGATAGCCTGGGGGCCAGCACTTCCCAAGTCTATTAACAGATCTGATCAAACAGCCCTATGGGGCAGCCCTTGGCTACTTTGAGAACTAAGGGAGTCCTCTAGCCAGTTGGAGGACAGCCTAATAGGCTGCATCTTTGCCCCATTGCAAATTCAGGACCTCTGTGCCTGCAAACAGCAAAAAAACTTGCTTTTTGGCCTTGGACAAGAAGTTTGAAACTAGAGTAGGCTAAACCACCTGAAACATCAAGTTTCATCTTTACAATATCAAAAGCCATCGAAAGTTATTTGTAATTTAATTTTATTATTTATATGCATTCTGCCTCACCCCCAAAGGACTTGAGAAGGCTTACAAAATAGAACTGAATATAAAATTTAGGAAAATCGGAAAACACTACAGGAGAAATATTATTCTGGGGTAAAGTTAGTGTCCCAAACAAGGCACAGTGTCCTTCCCATAAGTCACACATGGTCCTGGGTTTCAGGATTCTTTACATTAGTAAATGCTATGCCCATAAAACGAAACAAATCATTTCCCCTGGAGAAGTCCTGCTTTTTCTGAAAAGAGGACACAGACAGTGCTTCTGAGGCTCTTCAAAGAGATCAGTGTCCCCTCAATCTGTCTGTAGTAAGTGAAGCCTCATTTTCAGGGAGCACCTTCTCACATCACCTCTCCTAGAGGGCCGGTACTAGGTGGCACAGCTGGTACAGAGCAGTGCCTATCAGAGCGGTTCTGTAAAGGTGCAAAGCAACTCTGGGCAGAGACACACCATGGGATGGGCTGAGCTAGGGCAGGAAAAAATTCCAAAGTGTCCTGGAGAAGTGGGTGGGCAGCCTGGGTCTGCTAAGGGTGACAGCAATGACAGGGCTGAGCAAGGAGAACATTTTGGGGTGGGGGCCAGCCCTGACTTTGTGCAGAAAGCGCTCTTGGTATCACAAGACTGGGGACACTGGGGACACTTCCAGTGAGGTTAGAGAGCACACAGTCACTTTCTGGAACAGCCTAGCATGTGCTCCACCTATGCTGGCTGAGTTGATTGGTGTTGAATTGAAAGAAATGGGGCCTGCCACTTTACTTTTAAATAAACATACCTTTTCGTTTGTCCTTCTCATTCAAATAAGCCCACAGGTACCCAGAAAAAAATTAAGTTCTTCCAGTCCAGTGCTGGAAATATGTACTACACACACCGTTGAATGCATGTAACTGTTTCAGAGTGCCTGCTGTGAGCTCATGTCACAGGGGATGCAGGGCACTGGCAATTGGTAAAGAAGCTCAGAAGGGAAAAGTAACTTGGACTGACATAAATTTTAGAGGTAAGATGCTCAAATTCAGAGAGGCTGACTGGGTGGTCCAAAGCTGCCCAGCAGACAGAAGATAACTGGCAGCCCTTTTGCCTGGCAGGTCTCCTCACCCAGGCCAGGATCTTTGCAAGAAGAGGGGGAATGGCCACACCCTATCCTCCCACTCAAAGCCTGGAATGACATTTCTTATATGACCCCTCATCCGTACCTAAGACAAGCCTGGAAACCAAAGCTCAGAAAGCTTAAACACAAGGCTCAGATACTCTGTTTACCAATGGCAAAGCCAGCACCGAACCCATGCCATCAGTGCATTTAGTCAGAATTGGGAATATTTATTCCCAGCAGCCAGAGTTAGGTTGTTTTCATGCCCCTTCTTCCTACTATCACAGGACTCAGCAATCCAGGCTGATCATCAGAATATCATCAGTGAGCCATCCACCTGGATACTGGCAGAGGCCTGTGCGGAGAGGAAGCCTTTAGCCCACTAAGAACACTTCTGCAGGGACCAGAATTCTCTCGTGTCCTGAACCAGATTGTGCTGATGAATGCTTTCTCTCCAACTCTCCTTCTCTTCTTTGTTCATTCCTTCTTTTCCCCCCATAGGCTCCTGGCAGTTCAGACTCCTTCCTGGGGAAACAGTGTTTCTCTGGGGAGAGTGGGAGTTTCACAGGGCAATTGATTAGATACCAGTTTTCTTAGATTTAACTTGCTCCCCTGTGACTTCCCCAGGAGCGCTGAGACGGCAGTTGTTAGCCCCCTTTTGGAGCGCTTACGCCAAGCTAGGAATGGAGTGAAAACCTCATCCAGGTTGAGTTTTTAGGAAGATGATGCTGGAGTTTGGGAGCAACAGGCTTATAAGGATCAATACAAGGGAGAGGGGACAGGTGAGCAGGTGGAGATGCTGCATCATGATGACGGCCCAGAGAAGCCACACCAGGCCCTCTGGAAGGGGCACAGGTCTTCAGGAACAAGAGCACCCCATCTGGCAGATGGCCAGTCCTGGCACCTCCACCAGTCTCAGTGGCCAGACGTGGCTGTCTCTGGAAAGGCCTGAATGTGGGAGCTGTCGGCTGACCCCCGCCTAGCAAGGCTAGCTGGGCAGCATGTCTCTGTGTTCACGACAGGTCTTTACACGCATCATTCTATTTAACTTCCACTGTGATCCTTGGAGGTAGGCAATAGTGTCCCCATTTTGTAGATAAGAGAATTCAGTCCTGGAGTCAATAACTTGCCCATTTGTCACGGAGAGCAGGTGACAAAACCAGGTTTGACTCTCGGCCCATCTCCAGAGCCTGACCAGATGCCCCAGGGCGCCTGGGTCCCACACCTACTAAAGAGACCTCCGCTCACAAAGACGCAGCTCTCATCTGCCCTGCGCTAACAAGGAACTTGCCTCACTTCCCCCTCCAAGGGGCATCTAATTCCCGGGAAGACATGCAGCCCATGTGACAAAGGCCTACCTTCTGCTTCTCTAGTGGGGACGCTGCCAGGGAATTACCATTCACGGGAGAAAAGCCGACAGAACCATCTCCAGGAAGAGATCCCCCAAATGGTCAACACCCTCCTCAGAAACCAAAAAAGTCTGCCTTATTACTTTCCATCTCCAGAGATCAGAAGAGGATTTTTGCCTTTCTTTCCTCAAAAGAGAAGATGACTGCACCCCCGTGTCTGAGTCCCCTGTTGGTCTGATGAAGCCCCATATTTTTGCCTCTTGAGGACAAGCAGGGAGCTCATCTCCAGGACTCTCCAGAACAGGGCCCTGAGGGACTCAGTCACACGTTGGGATGGGCCCAGTGCATTTTGGTAAATCCAGGTTAATTGCCTCATCAACCTGCAGGGCCCTTGCCCAGGGACACCTTTGTTGTCATGCTGGGAGCCGAAAGAAAGAACCCTCGGTGTTGCCCCCATGTTGTATAATTGTATATTTATTCACGGTGTCGGCTCTTCCGAGCACCTGTCTCGAACAGCCTTATTCCTGTGTGAGCCTGGATGGGAACCAGCGTGTCCAGCTGTCAGACCACACAGCCTGTGGCATCTTAGGATGAAAATAAGGCAGTCGGCCCCTGACTGGGGGAGAAGTTTTAATCTCAACAATTTGTGTCTAATTTTGGGGGCGACCAGGCTGGCAGATCCAGCAACCCGATCCTTCTTTGAGGTCAGCACAGGAGGCAGCTACCACAGCCGAGACACTTCTTTTTAGTATCATTTTTTTTTTCTTGAGGAAATGGGGAGGTAGGGCTTGGGGAGAGAGGGGGAGAAAGGGAAAAGAAGAGGGGAAAAAAACATGCTGCTATTTTCATTGTATTTTTGAAACTGGTTTTAGTGCAAGAATTTAATTATACATATTTTCATCATTTCTTCTGTTCTGACATATTAATTAAGGATGCTCTAATTCGGTTTCCGTAGCACCGTTGGCTTAGCCTGTAAAAACATTTTACCATTTTTGTACAAATAAAAAACAAAAAGGTAAAGGGTAGCAACAGTCTTGGTTGCTGATACTTGTACCCCCCACACCCACCCCACCACCCTCCTCTTTGTCACCAGAAGGCTGGATCCACATGACTTGATAAATAAAGGGACGGAGCCCTGCCCTGGCCCCACCCTGCCTGGGTTGGTCCTGCTAAGCACACTGATCTCCCAAGGCTGCCTCCTGGTGGGCGTGGCTGTCGTCCATCCTGGGGGCAGAGTGGGGAATGAGGAGGAAAGCCAGGGAGTCTTGGAGGACCATCTGAGAACAGGCCAGCGGGGCATGGGAGCTGACCGAGTGGAGTGTTTTCATTCTGGAGCTTAATCTTTAATACCCTTTATCTCCAAATCTTTTACCTCTGCACCTAAACCCCGCTGAGGGTCAGTATTACCATGCCCAGTTTCCTCATAGGGGTCTTGAAAAAACAATCCGGTGCGTTCCCAGAATGATACCACTGTGCCCTGTGACCCGTGGGGAGGAAGGTCTGACCTGGAGCTGAGGGGGAAGATGGAGCCAGGCAGGTGGTGGTCTGCGTACAGTAAAGGGAGCTCAGGCAGAGACACAGAGGTTGCATAGGGAAGATCAGGCGCCATCAGCGGCGCAGATCGGAGCTGAGGATGCACCCGGGAAGAGGACCACGGGAACCTATATGAGAAGGGAAGAGCCACAGGGGCACGTGTGGGACCCTCGGAGGTGAAGGTGTTTCCCAAAGAGCAAGGACAAGCCGCTGGGGAGCTTCGGGTGGGTGTGACATGGTCCAACATGTGCTTCAAAGATGGTTATTCTGGCTGCCGTTCCACATCGTGTCTTTCCTGGCTGCTGCAACATAAACTTCCTCTTAAAACATCAGTCCCATCAATTTGTTTGTGATTTTGGTGTGTATCCACGTATATCTGATTTTCTTTTCAGATCCTGTGTTCTGCATTTTTGGCCAGGAGATTGGCTCACAGTACACACATCGCAAAGACTCAGACAAAAGCTGGAATTTGTTTGTAATCTAGCAACTCAATGTCTGCTGGATGCTGACTTCCAATGACTACCTGGTTTTGTTTCCTAGACAAATGCCTAGCCACAAGGACACATTTTTCTCTTTTCTGTTGCTTCTTTCCCCCCTCCCTTCCTTCCGGCCTCCCTTCTTTCCTTTGACTTCCTTATCTTTGCCAAGATGATAAAAGACATTCAAACAAAGGGCCTTTCTTTTTCTTGGGTGGGGAGGATTTCACGGCCTCGCTAAGAGTTTGAGAAGGTGAACTGGGAAGCACTGTTATGTGCCTGGATCCCATAGGCGACACTGCCCGCAGCTTCGGCTGGTTTGTCAAACCACCTGGAGCCACCTTTGGGCCTTGGAGCTCAGGTTGAAAGCCTCAGCCTGAGTACATTGCTAGTCTGGGCGCCCCTGTATCACTGTGCTCCCTACACAAGCCAGTGTCTGTGCCTCCTAATCCTTGGGTGACCCCAGACTCAGAGTGTCACCTGGTTGAAAGACTCAGTCCATTTCTTTTGTTGGCCTTTCCAGTGCCAGCTTCCCAGGAGCATGACTACAAGGGGGTGGGAAGGCCCCTCCAAGACCTTGTCCAGATAGAGGAAGTGCATACAGGCATTCCTGCCTCCCACCTCGGCTCTGCTGGTTCTCCAGGCCTGGATCACCCTTGCCTTCAGTCACACCTCAAAAAGTCCTCTCTCTGCCCCCCTCTTGGAGATCTACTGATCTGCTCTGTCCATGGGCTGGGAAATGAGTGACCCCAGTTTGTCCGCTGTGCACCTTCAGCTCCCCAGGGGAGGGACATGAGAAAATCACAAGCATTGTGCAATGCAGGCGTTTCTAGGGAGGGAACACACCTGGGCATGAAGGAGGCACCCAACTCTGCCACTTGTGAAGGGAATAGACTGCCTTTCTGCCATCCAGACACCCCTTTGGGGCTCACTGAACATCTATGCGATAAACCGGAAATCCTGGAAAATAAATCCCAGTTCGAGCTCCCTCTAGGGAAAGGGCATGGTGTCGAGGAAGGTTCCTTGGGAAGGTGACACAAAGACAAAGGGAGTGGGCAGCACGTATGGGAAAAGGAGTAGCTGAAGGTTCTTGGGAGTGTGCCGCAGGTCAGTAGGTACCGGGACCTTCACAGTATTGGGCAACCATCCTGCAACCAAGTCATTCACTTTGAAATGGTTAATTTTCTGTTATGTGAATTTCATTTCAATTTTAAAATCTGCTTTGTATGGGTAAAAAAAAAATTTTTGAAGGCAAGGAAGGTGGAGAGAAGGGGGTCTATGGAGGCGTGGTGAGAGACCAGAACACACAGGCCTGGGAGTTACCCACCTGTGGGACACCTGGCTGTCAGGGAGCCCCTGAGGGCCCCGCTTAGTCCTGCCTGTAAATGCATCTACTGAGTTGGTGTGGCCCCTCTCGGATCACCAGCAAGGTCGCTCCACAGCATGCACAGCCTGTGCCGAGACCAGACTCCAGCTCTACCTTGCCCTCCTCTCCTGGGACTGCGCCTGGAACCCTCGCATCATCCTTCATATCCCATCCATGTCCTCTCTTCTCACGGGTGTGAACTGCTCGTGGCCTACCTCCAGCCTCTCTTCAGACACCCCAGCTTGAGGCTCTTTCACGTGGGACCTTCCACGTGGACCAGATCTCACATCTGTCTCACATTAGTCTTACCCACCTGTGCTCTGGAGTCTGCAAGCAGCCCATTTCATTCCTTCTGATGTTGGCACTGTCCTTTATTAAAGGGTGAACTTGGGCTCCAGTCTGCATCTGAGGACTCATGCCAGAAAGTAGCCCCTATTACTGAGGTAGCCTTTGCAATACTCTAAA
Source organism: Smutsia gigantea (assembly GCA_032199065.1). Classification (NCBI taxonomy): domain Eukaryota; kingdom Metazoa; phylum Chordata; class Mammalia; order Pholidota; family Manidae; genus Smutsia; species Smutsia gigantea. The sequence goes on from JAVSCE010009310.1 coordinate 252,235, forward strand.
ACAAGGAGAGCTTGTAGCTAATTCCATATGCACTGGAGAAGAGTCCTAGATGCTCTGAGTGCCACAACCTCCTTCTGGGTCCTTCTGCTGGCTTGAGCCTCTCCACCCTGTTCACCATGACTTCAATCCCTTTGCCAAACTGATCGGCCCATGGAAGTGAACCTGTCCCAGAGGCTGCCCCCCATGGGCTGGCCAGCTGTAGGCGACCCCATGAATTCACTGCAGACTGAGTGTCCCCTACCTCTGATAGAGTCTGATGGTACCAAACAGAGACCTTTTTTCGGGGGGGGAGGATTTGATATGGATTTCCAGAATACCCAGTCAATAAGACAACCAGTGGCCGGACATGAGAAGTAGCTGCCCCAGATGCTCCAAAGCCTTGAAAACCTGCCTTTGCCGGGCTCCCCTTTGCTTTCTCCTCTCCGTGAAACCCCACCTGCTATAAGAAGAGATCTTTATTGACTGAACCAACCTAAGTGTGTCTGTTTTCTGAAGCCCTAAAGAACCAAGCTGGAATCCTGCAAGAGGAACCCAAAATTAGAAACCCAGGAACCAGAAGTGAAAGTCTTATCCAAAGAGGAAGGAGAGAGATGGAATGGGAGGCAGACCCAAGAGACAGCAACAAGCAGCAAATGAACAGACCCAGACCCCAAATACTTGGCAAGCACACCAGTGGCATTTTTACTCCCCACTGGTGTAAAAACAGGGCATGCATGTGTTGGTGGGCCTCAATGGCCCAGAGGTGCAGGACCCACATGGACACCCAAGCTGCCGCATCCCCGACGCCTTGAATCTGGAGGGAGCCAGCTGTCGGTTGCCTTTGGCTTGAGCTCAAACCTCAGAGAGAGGTGACGGTGACGACCAGTGGCCTCATCCCTGGCCCACTGGCAAAGCAGTTATGAGTCATTCCCTCCCTACGAAATCTGCAGTCATCTTGACTCTGTTAGGCTCCCCTAATATACTTTGATCCAAAGTCGAAATGAGGTTTAAGCGGCTGATAGCACGTCTCCAGCCACTCTGGGAAGGCTCTGCTGTGCGCTGACGCTGGGACGCCGGGAAGGGGGATTAGCAGGTCTCGGCTGAGTTCTGCTGCGGCAGCTCTGTGCTGCTATTAAGAGGGATGGATTAATATCAAGTTTCGGGGATCTGGTTGCTTGCTGATACTGCCTAATTATCCAGATAAGTGATCGGTATCCAAGCATGAGCGGCGGCATAAATCTCAGAGCCATCACCTTTTTTTTCCTTTTCTCTCTCTCTCCATTTTTTTGGAAAGAATTTGTTTATTTAAGTATTGCTGAGATACATTCTCTGAAGTGCTCATTAAACCTTAAACATGAAGGCCAACGTTAGCTGTCTTTTTTCATTTGGTTTGGGTTTGGGTTTGGACACATCGCAGGAGAGAAGGGATGGGGTTTTCAGTGGCTAGGGAGGGCCAGGGACCTCCTCCCTGCGCTGTGTCCCTTTATTGCAGATGCTTCCTTTCCTTGCAGAAGGGCCAGTCTCTGAGACCCCCGCCTTCCTCTCACTGTAGACCCGGGTGGCCCGCTTCCCCGGCTCCCTTCCCAGGCAGGCTGGGAGCATCTGCTCTCTGAGCTCAGGCAGAGGCCGGGGTGGCCAGGGCAGACCCCTGGGCGGAGGAGCCCGCCCCTGCCTCTCAGCCTTCTGTCTTGGCTGGTAATTCTATCCCGAGAAGACTCTTTTTTTCCCTTCTCCCTTGCTCTCGGTCTTCCCAGCTCTGCTGCACTTTGTTCATTGTATTATTTCTGTCGCCCTGATTAGTGCTGTCTGGCTCACGGGGCACCCACCTGAGGCTGGGATTAAGGATCAAAAGCCGGCCAAATGGGGCTGCCTGACCTGCCCCTTCCCTCGCCTGTAAACACCAGTTAGGTCTCGCCTCTGACCCATCTGCTGCTTAGCGGGGTCAGATTTGCTGTCTCTTAATTAGGCACTTACTGTCAATGAGGCACCCCATACCGAGGCACCCCGGACGCCCAGCCCCGGGGAGAGGCCTCCTTCCGTCCTTAGCACTCCTCCCTGGCAGCTGCCCCTCCCCTCGGACACTCAGTAGCACCAGCCAGCTTCCAGGAGCAAACAGAGCCGGGACTTCGGCCTGGAACATCCCTCCTCTTTGAGAGCCCGGCTCTTAGGCTCTAAAGGCATCCACTGTTCTCAGACTCCGCAGTGCATCCTGCTCCCTGGAAGGTATTTAAAAACCCTGGTGCCCAGGCTTCCACTGAAGGTTTTGATCAGTTGGTGCAGGGTGGGGCCTGCGGATCAGCTTTCCTCCTTGCCTCTCAGGTGTTCAGGCTGAGGCCTCTCTCAGTGGACCCGACCACACTTCCTGTGGGCCTCTGGCAGCGCCCAGCCCACCCCCAGAGAAGGGCGAGCAGTGCTTACAGCTGGCACTGCGGGTGGGGTGGAGGCCGGCGCTCTCTGTGGATCGCCTCCCTTCCTCTCCATGGCTTTGCACGGCTGGTTCCCCGGGGACTGCCGAGGAAGCTGAGGCTCAGAGTGGTGGGTGAGGCGTCCCTCATCTGCTCACACACGTGCCGCTCTCTAGACCGTGCACTTCCCTCGGGCAGGGATTCCGTTATAAATTTCTTTTCATCCTCATAGTGGGTTGAATTGCCAGAACCTGAGAATGTGACCTTATTTGAAAGGTCTTGGCAGGCACAATTAAGGTAAAGGCCTCTAGATGAGTTGTCATGGGTTAGGGGGACCCTAAATCCAATGGCAAGTCCTTATTAGAGAGTAGAAGGGGAAACAGACACATAGAGGGAAAGGCTATGTGAACATGCATGGAGGCAGGTTTGCAGACACGTGTCCCCAGGCCACGGACTGCGGGGAGCCCAGGAGCTGGAGAAAGGATCCCAAAGAGCGTCCAGGGGAACTGCTCCTATCAACACCCTGATTTGGGGCCTCAGGGGTCCTGTTTGGTGAAGAAATTTCTGTTGTTTGTGGTAGTGATTTGCCATGGCGACCCTGGGAAACTAATCCAATCTCCCAGGCTTGATGGGGTTCTTCCCAAGATCTCAAGTAAAGCCCGTGTTGAATGAGGGACCAGTCAGGGCCCAGGGCAACCCTGCTCGGATCCAGCCTCACATCCCCACCCTTCCGATTACAGAGGAGCAGCTCAGGGGCCTTACTAGACATGCGCAAGAGTGCAGAGGCAGGAGGCAGAGTGTGATCTCGAGTGGGGTTCTGAGACCCCAGACCCCATGGCCATCTTTCCCGAGCACCCTGTGCTTCCCATGGCGGTGAGGGGGCACGTCCAGCACAGAGGTTCCGGTCCTCGCCCTGAGGTCACACACAGCTTTCCTTAGTTTGGGTCCGTGACGGTGAACATCAGCCCATGTTTCCTCATCTTTCCGCAAGATCAAGGGTTTCAGGCTGCTGCCCCGGCACCCTAAGAGTTTGCTGATGTACAGGCAGACCTCGTTTGTATTGTACTTCACTTTATTATGCTTTACAGGTAATTGTGTTTTTTACAAACTGAAGGTTCAGGATTTCGGTGGAGGAACTAACTGCAGATGTGGTGGGAATAGAAGAGAATTAGAATTAGAAGTAGAGCCTGAAGATGTGACTGAATGGCTGTATCTCACGATAAAGCTTTCACAATGAGGAGCTGCTGCTTATGGGTAAGCAAGGAAAGTGGTCTTTTGAGATGGAATCTACTGGAGAAGATGCTGTGAAGATGGTTGAAATGATAACAAAGGATTTCGGACATTATGTAATTTAGCTGGTAAAGCAGCGTCAAAGTTTGAGAGTCTTGACTCCAGTTCGAACAAAGTTCTGTTGTGGGTAAAATGCTATCACACAGCATCACATGCTATGAAGAAAGCATCCACAAAAGGAAAAGCCAATCGACGTGGCGAATTTCACTGTTGTCTTATTTTAAGAAATTGCCACAACCACCCCAGCCTTCAGCACCCACCACTCTGTCCAGTCCGCAGACACCAACATGGAGGCAAGACCTCCCAACAGCGAAGAGTTGATGATTCCCTGAAAGCTCAGATGATGATTAGAATTTTTATCAATAAAGTATTTTTTAATCAAATATGTGCACTTCTTAAGACATAACAGTATCCAATATCACACACTTAACAATCTATAATACAGTGTAAATATAGCTTTCATATTGCACTGGGAAACCAAAAAATTCCTTTGATTTGCTTTATTGCAACATTGGCTCTATTGCAGTGGTTTGGAACCAAACCTGCAATATCTCTGAGGCAAGCCAGAGGGCAAGGAGCATGTCTACTGTGCACACCAGGTCTCCTGGGGTTCAGCAGTGAGACCAGCACATCACGCACTCTCAATAGCTGGTGAGAGAAAGCAAGGAGGCCAGGGCCAGTCATCCCAGCTGCTGGGTGGGAGGCAAGGCAGGGATGATTAGATCTCCTGGCCCCTTTTCTGCAAGATCAGCACCCCTGTGCCTGGTTCATATGCTGAGATTTTCTGTACACTATTCCTTGGGGCAAAAAGAGCAAGGGTTTGCATCTCATGGCTTGAAATAAATTATTGAGATGCCTTCTGGGAAGGCGGTATATCCTATGAACCAGGAGCAGATGAGAGGCCTTCAGAATGTTCTTCTTGTCATTCCCAGTGCAGATCCAAGGACAAGCCTCTGCAGAGAAGGAGATCTTACAATGGCTGGCCCTTCCACCCATGCCGTGCTGCTCTATTTAGGCCCAGCTCCCACAGAGACAGTCCACTTTCCAAGAAGGGGAAGGGCGGGCTTCTGCCTCTGCGATCTGTGTGCCGGCCCTGCCGAGGCCCTTGGTCCTCAGGGTAGCTCTGTCTGGTGGCAGAAGCCATGTTCCTTCCTGGGTTCTTCCAGTCCCTGACATGCCACGGGGATTTCAAAGAGGGGTCGATGGTTCCTGCCTGAGCCCCACATGGCAGCTAGTTCAAGTTTGCTCCCAAAGATATTTTTTTCTCTTCAGTGTCCTGGAAGCTGGACCCAAATCACGCCAAAGAACACAGAGATTTGACTTCCAAGTCCTTGGTTACTTAGAGAGCAGTCCTAGGACCATAGCTGCCTCTTCACCAGTCAGCAGCTTCCAGCCATGTCAAGCAGGCCCCCACTGCTCCACCCTGCCCATGGCCTCCCGACCCCAAGCCCAGTACCCTGCCACAGCCTGCACTCACCTCTGCATTCAGCAAGTGTTTGCTCTCCCTCCCACTTTGTGCTCAGTCTCCCTGACTCTCTTTCTTCCTTGAAGCGTCCTAAGGCCTCAGGACCTTTGCCCACACTGCATTTTACCACCCCTCATTTCTCCTAGTTACACTCTTCTAATCCTTCAGATCTTCGTTCACTTTCTGGGGGCCCACGAGAACCACCCTTAATCCCCTGGCTGGGTGAGTTCTTGGACGCTGTTCCTTTCCTTCCATTGTGATGGCAGTAACTACAGGATTCTCCAAAAGATGACTCAGGTGCCTACCGTCTGCCTTCCTTTCTATGAGCCTTAGTGGGCAGGAGGCATGTCTGCTGGGTACACCTGAGGGCATCTCAGTCTCCTGGGATCCAGCAACGAGCCCAGCACATCACACCCATTCAGACGTTAGCGACAGAAAGCAAGGCCAGGGCCAGTCATCCCAGAAGGGGCAGGCCAGCCGACTCCTGGCACCTTCCCACAATCCGTCTCATGGAACCCTGGCATTACCTGAACTGGCAGGTGCTGACTGCTTCCTTCACTGACAAGGAAATGGAGACCCACAGAATGTGGTCACTTTGCCAACACCACAGGTGAGACAACAGGTGTGAGTGAGTGGCCAAGGAAGAGGAACCTAGGTGACCCTTGAGGACTGTCTTCAAGTAACAGAAGGATAGCTCTGAGTCTCCTTGTGTGTTGCCATGCTACTTGGCATTAGGAGCAAGATTACAACTATAAGAAAACAGAGGAGTGGGGATGAGGGACAAGGCACCGGAATCTTGGTTCTGTTATTTCAGCCTTAGGCAAGTCACTTAACCTTTACTGAAAGTCCATCTCCCTGTCTAGAAATGGGCATTATCATGCCCACTCTTCTGATCACATGAAGTGGTCACCGGACAACTGAGAACTGTTGAAGGTAGGGCCTCTGTGCTCACCACCTCTGCCACCCAGAGCCAGCTCAGCATGTAGTATGTCCTGCAAATATCCTAAGGAGAAAGAGAATATAAAAAACAATAACTACTAACATGGTGTGAGGCTTTATTAGTTTCTAATGCTTGTTTATATGGGTTTTTGTTTTTAAATCTCATATTATCTGAGATAATAGATAATTAGAACCATAGAAAGAGGTTTTCATAGGCTTTTTGTAGAGGTGTGGGGACTCCTGGAGAGACATCAAAGACTAGTATTTCTAAATTTTTTTTAAATTATGAAATATATTCAGCATATAGGAAAGGTGGCAAATAATACAGTGAACACCACTGCCCCTGACTACCCATATTTTGGTCTATTGAATCATAGCATTCTTCTTGCTCTGTCTCTCTCATTCCTCTCTCTTTGTAAATAAATTCATTACAAATACAGTTCAAGCTCTGGTTGACTCTCTTCTCAAACATACCTTCCTCTTCTCTCCTTAAAGTCAACAAATTACCTTATTAAATTTATTACATATCCCTCCCATATGAAGTGTACATTTTTCCTTTTTTCTGTAATCATAACTATTTCACTTAATATTAAATTTTATATTGTTTGTATCATATGATATATAACATCCATAAAATTTCCACCCCTTCCCATTTTTCTTAAAGACAGCAATTCTGAGATTTTTATCATGTAGTTACTCTACTTCATTCTCTATAACTGCTATATCATATTGGAGAGTATGAATATAGCACAATTTTAATACATTCTCCTGTTCATAGATATTTAGGTTGTTTCTATTTTCTGCTGTTACAGACAATGCCACATTGAACATTATTGTGCATGGCTCCCCTAAATGTAGAGTTTCTCTAAGGTGTGAAGATAGAAATGGAACTGCTGGGTCAAAAGACATAAACATCTTCCATCGAACTAGGTAGTGTCATTTATTTTCCGAACTATTTGTACCAATTTATACTCCCTCTGCTATGTCTAAGAGGTCGTACTAAAGTATATCCTTGTCAATTCTTAGTACTATCAATTTGTTTTAAAAGGTGCCATTATTATGGTATTTTGTCTCCTGATTTATAGTGATGTCACACATCTTTTGATGTCTTGGGCATTCCAAATTTCCTCTTTACTGAATTGCTTATTCATATCTTTTGTCAATATTTTTCTCTAAGGTTGCTTATGTTTTTCTTATTGTTTAAAGGTATTCTTTATGTATTTTGAATTCTACTGCCTTCTTGGTCATAGTCACTGTTTAACATTTTCAATTTTTTATGGTGTCATTAGTAAATTTAATGATATTTATATCATTTCATTTTGATTTGAGATTTGTGTGTCCTGTATTAAAAAAAAAGAACTTGTACCCAACTTGAGACCATAATGATATTATCTTTCATTTTCTTCTGAAGTTTTGCTTTTATACTTAGGTCTTCAACCCAATTAGAACACACTTTGTGAATGGTGGGATGTAGAACTCTAATTCTCTTATTCTCAGAGCGAAACCAATTATCTTGCGCCACTCATCAAATAGCACATCATTTCCAAATTGTGGCAGGGCTGAATAAAGTATTCTTCAAACTTGATTTCTCTTTCTCCTTCCTGCAAGCTGGACTCCTTTCGCCCCAGTCACCCTTGAAATTTGACCATGCAGTACAACTGAGTTCTAGCAAATAGAGTATGGGTGATAATAATGTGCACACTTCCAAACCTGGCCGGTGAAAACACTCATGCAAGTGGTACCCCATGTTTCTCTCCCCCTAGCTTGAGTAAGTTGATTCAGGTAGACAGGGACACTATACTGTTTCAAAATACAGTGGCATTTATCGGGTATGGCAGCTGCCATTTTTCTGAAATAACACACTTGCTAATCTGTATTACCACCTATTCCTTAAATCAAGTTTCCACATATTTAAAGTTCAGGTTCCAGACTCTGTTCTGCTCCATTGGTCTTCACTTTGTTCCCTGTACCCACTAACACTCTTATTGTTAATATGACTTCATAATACACATTCACAACTAAGAGGTTACGTCCTACCACACTGATGTTTAAAAGTGTCTTGTTTTTTCTTGGCCCTTTGCTCTATCATATACATTTTAAAATGAGTTGTCAACCTCCATGAAATTCCCATTGAGATTTTAGGAATAGCATTGAGTTTGTTGAAGTCCTCTTATTAATTTTGTTTATAATGCCAATTTGGTATTATTCCTTATAATCCTTATGTTTTTATTGATTTGTCTTGCTTCCTGTTTAACCCAACACAGTGCTAGATTAAGCAGTGACATGGGAGTCACTTGTCTTTAATTTAATTAGTAATAGAATACAAATGTTTCACTAGTGAGCATGCTACTAGTTTTTGAAAGTTAACAGAGTTAATTTCTATTTCTAGTTTGCTAAGAGATTTTTTTATGTACACATGGGTTTTGAATTTCATCTACAGTTCTGCACCTATTGTTTATATTATTTCATTCCTCTATTAATTTATAAAAATATATTAACTTGCATTTTAATTTAAAATTACCCTTATGTTTCCAGGTTAATCTCAAATTGATTATTTTACACATTGTTTAATTCATTTTGCAGTATTTATTTCAAATTATTTCATTTATAGTCATAAAGGAAATGACTCTAGTTAATTGTCAAGGATATTCCAAAGTCACAGAATAAAGTTTAGAGTATTCTCTCACTTTTTCTCTTCTGTTGATCAAATAGGAAAAAACAAATATTAAATCTTTCTTGATTCTTTGGTTGAAATTACATATAAAATGCATTATTTTTTTTTAAACAGTAATTGTTAACTAGTGATTCAATTTCTTTAATTCTACCTGGGTTTTTTAGTGGTTTATGAAGCATGCTTTGTAAGTTTGATATTTTCCCATTTATACATTTTCAAGTTTATGGCATAAGTTGTTCATTGTTTCCTCTTAATAATTTCAATCTTTTCTCACCTGCAGTTATATTCTTTCATATTACTATTTTTTTATTTTTAGCTTCTTTTTCTTAGCTTGATTATATAATCAGACATAACTATATTATTCTTTGAGAAGAGGTTTTGATTTTGTTTATTTTTTATACTTTTTATTTAATTTTATTACTTGATTTCTGTTTCTATTTCTTCATTTCCACTTTTATTTTTAAGGACTGCTCTTATGTTCCTTTTCAATTTTTTTCATTTGTATTCTTAGGCCACTGACTTTTTTTCTTTTTTCTAGTAAAGACAATTAAGGCTATTAGTTTCCCCTTAAATCCTGCTTTAGCTGCATCTCACAACTTTAGATTACAGTATATTCATTATAACCCCATTGTAATTATTTTCAGGTTTTTACTATGATTTATCCTTTAATGTTTAAATTATTTGTTAGTGTGCTTTACATTTATAAATTATGTGTAACATTCACATTCTCATCAGGAAAATAGAATCACATTATAAATTTCAAAAAGTGCTTTAAGTAATTATACAAGTATTGAAAACTGAAGGTCAAAAAGCAGACACCGAGATGACTCTGAAACATGAACTATATGAGTAGCTGCCACCCCTAGGACTGAGACTAAGAAAAAAAAGAAAAACGCTGGTGCTCAGATCTCTGTGGAGTGTGTGGTGCTCTGCTGACAGTGGAGCTCTTGAGCAGATATTGAGGATTGGTTCTGGGAGTGCTGAAAGTCTCTTGAGGCTGGAAAAAACTGGTACTATTGGGGTAAGGGTGGCAAGAAGACCAGGCAGAAAAGAAGTCCTGTCTTCCCTCCTTCCACTTTTCAGCTTCATTCTAGTAAGTACCTCCTATTGGTCAAAACTTACAGGAACTCAAATGGCCAGAGAGTTTGGGAAATGGGTTTTGTAAAGTCCCAGCCCCAGCAACGCAGAACACAGTACACTAGGTGGCTTGAACCTGCAAGTCAATAAAAAATTAATCAATAAAAATGTTTTTAAATTATTTTAATTATTGTTATCTAACTCTAGTGCTTTTTTCTGTTTACCTTGGTGCATTACAAAGGCAGAACTTCCTCAGAGGGAGTTCAGACTGAGGCTGGTGACTACTATCCAACTGAAACAGACAAGATCCTGCACCTACCATGTGCTGGCCTACTGTGCTTGCCCTTATGCAAGTAGAAAGAGAATACCAGCCACATACGCAATTAAAAATTTCCTAGTAGCCATATTAAAATAAGCAAAATGAAACCTGTGAAATTAATTTTAATAATATATTGTACTCAATTCAATACATCCAAAATATGAGCCATTTTATAAAATGTACAGATATATAAATATACACATAAGTCATTAATTTTATTTGTATATAAAATTAATTATACATTAATTATATATATAATATGTATACATACATATTAACTTTAATCTTTGAAATCTACTGTGTCGATTATGCTTTTAGCACCTTCCAATTCAGGTGCTAAATTTTCATCAGAAGTACTTTATGTGTGCTTAGATTTCATAAAATTTACAATTGAAAACGTTGATTCACATTTCCAAGTTGTTTCTAACATATTTAAAGTTTCCCACTAACTAAATCAAGTAGGGGTTTTTTTCATTAAAATTAATTATAATCAAGTAAAATTTAAAAATTAATTTCCTCAATCTCAGTAGCTAAATTTTTCAAATTCCCAGTAACCACCTGTGCATAGGCCACCTCATTGATAAGCACAGTGTAGAAGATACTAGTAAGTACAGGCTGAAGTATACATATTTCAAATACTATTCATGGGGGGCAACTAGAAAATTAAGATATCTTCCTCCTGGGCTTTAGGTTCTCAATAGAAACACAATTATCTGAATGAGAAACCACAAAGACATTTAAAAAACATTTTATATTCTTTTCTGAACTTTTGATTGTATTTACAGATCTGAGCGATAGCATTATCTTCTTTCTTATCTTCAACTCATCTATCCATCCATCCTTCCATTCTTCCCTCCATCTCTCCATCCCTCCATCTCTCCATCCCTCCATCCATCTATCTATCTTTTATCTCTGCAGATGTCCCCTGAGCACCTACCTACTTTATGCTAGACCCGTGATAGGCTCCAGGGACAAAGATGATAAGATATAATTTCTACAATCATGTAAGTATACCCATCTACATAAATGAGTGTTTGTAATTTGAGGTAATAATATAGCAGAAGCATAAGCCATGTACATAGTGAGAATAAGTGTGAGGAAATGACATGGTCTGGTGGTAAGTGGAAGAGATGTTTCTAGGAAAGGGAACAGCACGTGTGCATCCAGGCTAAAACACGGCTTACTTTGGTAATTAAGGTTAGTGTGGATGGCATTGTGGGTGGATAGAGGAGAGAAATTCATAATTATGAAGTGGGACTTGGGCCCTAATGAGCTGGGCACGGAGTTTGAGTTCCCTCTCATGGATGGTGTGGAGCTGCTGAAGGGTATTAAGTGGGAAGTGGCAAGATCATCCTCCAGGGTGATGATGGAAAGCAGAAATATGATAAACACTGAATACTCACATTGGCTGCTCCATTCTCTGGGTAGGAGGTGTGCTCTATATTTTTCTCTGATCTTTTCTTTGAGTAAGTCAGTTAACTGTGGATTCCCAATATCTTGGATACAGCTATCTTGAAACAAGCTATCCCTCTGTACCATCTGTGAAAATCCAGATCTGAAATTCACTATTGAGAACTACAGTATTCAGCGATGAATGAACGGGTAGTATACATTACTCAAGAGGTGAAAGCCAGCAACTACATTCAGAAAACAATGGTATTGTTTCTTTTTATGCTGCCAGAGATGTTTGATTTCCTACCAGATCTATCATTTTCCATAATCATCAGATTGGCCAAGAAAATTCCAGACAATATTCACAATATTCAGAAAACATTTCTGAGCGCCTACAATGTGGCTTGATTATAAACTCCGTAGATCTGAGCCCCAGATACCCTGCAATAATCCATTCATAACATAGTATTTACTGGAGTTTTTCCCTTCCTTGTCTCATGTCCCTATGCTCACAGTGTTTCCTGGGTCACTTCCCAAATAAACACTTATACCCACTCCATTTCTCAAAAACTGTTTTGCTAGGAACCAAACTCGGCCCACCTAATTTTAGTGCACTGTCTGGCACAAGCTCCCAGCCAGGGGAGTTTCCGATGGCTGTCATCGGAGCATGCCCTTGTCCCTCAAGCTGTGCTCTCTCTGCTTTGTGTGACTTCCGAGCCATGACACGTGAGAACTTTCTGAGAGTTTATCTGGAAAATGTCTTAATGAATAAATGTGGAGAGATTTCAGATGGAGTTTTGCATACTGCTTATTTTGTTTAAGGAGATGAAAGGTACATTTAGCGGCACCACTCTGCATTTCCCAAAGCCCACAGAGAGAAGTCATGGTATTAACACAGCATTTCATTTTGAATTTACTCCATACTGAGTGAAGAAACACATAAGACAGAGAGATATTTCTGATGAAAAGGGTTTGCAATGACTTAAAGGCCAAGAGTATCTCAACTCTACACACATCCGTAAAAGCAGGAGTAACTCATCTTAACTATATTTAGAAGGAAAGAAGAAAAAGAAGGAAGAAAAAAGGAAGGAAATAAGAAAAAGCCTGAATTTAAATCATAGAGGCTACACGTATTTATCTGAATGAATATGAAGACTAAATGCTAAACTCTCTTCTAAAACTAACTAAGCTGCTCAACAAATGTAGTTCCTGTCTTAATTTCCATGAGAATATCAAATCACTGGATGCTCAGACCTCTATGTCTTGAACAGGAATTGTGTGTGCTCCAGAAAGCTGAGATTCTAAGGCTGAAACCCCTCCTCTTCCCAGAGGCCAACCATCCTGCTTAGGGAGAAGAATGTGGTGAATTCAGATCACAAGCATAATTGCTGGACACTGTACAGTCTCATGTTTTCTGCCATGGAGGCAGTCTCATAAGGAACATTGTATAATATTAGTGGTGGTCTAGCATGTGGGTAAATTCTCATCTGAAAGCCTCCTGGAGGCACAGACTCAATTACAATCATTGCTGTATTTCAACAGTGTGATTCAAACAGGAAGACATACTGATGAGGCTGGACTTAAAATTTCATGATGAATTGAATCAGAAATGTTCTAATATGGAAATCAATAGCTGTTTTCTGATTTATAATTCAACAAGTATACCTAAACTTCTGTCTTTACATTGCCACTGAAGGAGGGAACCAATAATAAAGGGAACCGTATATTCGAACTCATTGCTGCCAGATCAGTCTCCTTGACTGGTGGCTTTAGACGTCTTATTGTCATGAAGCCTTCAGGAGTTCCCCTGAATAAACACACACTCTTGAACCTGGTTTCCAAAGGTCTTCGGAAGAAGATTCCAGAGTATTTTCCCACACTCATCTCTCTGTATGCTGTGGTCAGACTGGTTTCTTACTGTTTGCTGAACACACTGTTTTGGTTCTTCTGGTGGCAAGTAACAGAAAAAAAATCATACTTACTCAAGGCATAAAAAAGGAACAAATTTATTGGAGAGCTCACAATGGGATCCATAGAAATCCTGAGTAACCAGGACTCAAAAACTGGGAGGAATCCGGGCAGCCAACGTTAGCATATGCCGAAGGACCATCTTCCATCTCGCTCTCTGCCATCGCCGGGACTCAGTCCTACCTCTCAGAACCTGGAAATCTCAGGCCCTATGACAACAGCTTGACCAAGAGGATCAAACTGGTTCAGCTTTAGTCATGAGCCTACTTTTGTCCAGTCAGCTATGACTATGGATAAGAAATCATAAAATTAAAATGCAGGTCTTCAGGTTCTGCCTCTGGGCATCTGGGCTGATCGTTTTCTCAGATGTGTTCATATGCTTCACCTTCCTCCTGCATGCCATTCGAGTCCTGCAAAACCACTCTGACCCTTTTAGACTGACCTTGAGTGAAGGTTTTCCAGATCCTCCATTAATTTCCTACCTTTGAGTTTTCATTTTTTTATTTCATATGTTTTTTTTTCTCATAGAATTTTGAGATATAATTCACATACTATAAAATTTACCCTTTTGAAGTATACAAGTCAGTAGTTTTAGAATATTCGCAAGAGTTGTGCAACCATCACGACTATCTAATCCCAAAACATAGTCAACATCCCCAAAAGAGGTTGTGTGCCCATTGACAGTCACTCCTCTCCTTAATCCCTGGCAACCACGAACCTACTTTCTTACTGACTTTCATTTAGCGTAACGTTTTCAAAGTTCATCCATGATGCAGCATGTATCAGAACTCCAATCCTTTTCTAGCTAAATAATATTCCAAGGTATGCATATTGTGTTTACCCACCTTGTGTTTATCTAGTCATCAGCTGATGAACATTTGGGTTGTTTCTATTTTTTGGCTATTATGAATGATGCTGTTAAGAACATTCAATTCTTTTGGATATATGCCTTGGAATATTGCTGGGTTCTATGGTAATTCTATGTGAAATTCTCACCAGTAATGTGCACAAGATTCAAATTCTCCACATCCTTGTCAACATTTATTAAAAATATTTTTTTTTCGGTTTATTTATTATAGTCATCCTGGTGGGTGTGAAGTGGTATCTCATGGTTTTGATTTGAATTTTCCTAATAGATAATAATGTTGAGTTTCTTTCCATATGCTTTAACTGCTTTCATAATCTGATTATGTGGACATTTGCCTTATTTCTACAATTCCTGGATTAACACTAGCTCTGGTTGCTTGCAGCTCAACCTTACTCTCTTTTGTATCGTCTACAGCTATAAACATAGTGCCTGACACTTGGTAGTTTCTTGTTAGCTTCTCATCAGTTTGTTGAAGTAAAACTAGTCTTTATGATCTAATGTTTCTATAAGAACCCAAGTTCATTGATACAGTTCTACAGGTTGAACTGTGCTGGAGTGGTATTGATTTTGCAATATTAACATCTCAATTTTACTTATCATCTAGTAGATGCCTTACAAATTTTATCACTAATCTTTAGAGCAACATTTTATAGTAGAAATTATTACCCTTGTTTTACAAAATTGGGAAACTAAGCCATAAGGGCAATGTTATGTCCAGGCATTCCATCAATTCTGCTACATCTCCCCAGCCTCTTTATAGTTAGGGTTAGTGGAATATGGACAAAAGTGATGTGTATCATGTCCAGGCCCAAAAATGAAGAAATGACATCCAATTCTTCAGGTATTTTCTATGTCAACCCGAAAAGCTATACCTTACAATGGTGCAGCTTCAAGATCGGGAAGCCCCTGTGAGCCTGCTTTCTGAGTGCACATCCCTGACAAACATGTAGTATGAAAAGCAATACAATTATTTTGTATTAAGCCACAGGGGTTCTTGGACTTATTTCTTACTGAGGCATAGTCTAACTTATCTTTACTAGTACATAGACATTCATTGGTTTACCTAAAGCCACCCAATTAGGATTTAGAAGAATCTAAGATCAAACCATGTACTGTTTGCCTCCAAAATCCTCTCTAATTCAACTTTAAATACTGTAGGAATTACTTTTGTGTAGCACAGTTTGCAATACAATTCCATATCTATTTCATCTAGTAGACTTTCACAATTGAGTTAACCTAAATCTGATTTGGGGTAGCTTCATGTTCTTATCATCCACCTCGACTTTCAATCTCTCCACAACGAATTGCAGAATTTAAGCTGGTAGGTTTTAAGAGTTGGTGAATAAATCATACATCTTGGAAGGTTCTACTGAGGTCTCATTCTGGAGTAAAAAGGTCAAGACAAAGTTTTAATCCTTCTCCATCCCCATGGTCCCATGTCTCTGCTTTGAAAAGTGAAATTTTTGCTCTCGTCAGAGTTGATGTTGTTTGTCTTTAAGGACTGCCATGTTCCACTGGAAAAACTAGACCATTTCTTTCCACCCTCTCTGACTGATATTGCAATTTACAATTATTGTCACATCAAAAAGAGTGAAATATCAAGGACAGTGAAGTGCTCCAGAAAGAAGCTATGGCCATGCCCATGCTTAAAGTATAGACTAGAAGAAAATGAAATACAATCACAGAAAATTATGGAAATACTTGAAAATACTCAACCTTTTGTTTCCAGGTAGAGTTTGTTCCCATTAATCAGAGTTCCTAAGATCTTGCAGAAGATCTGGATTCATATCCCACTTGCCTTTGTACATCTTTCCCACTCAGGAAATATCTCTTTATTGCTCTCATCTTCCATCTTTGAATCTCAAATTGGGTGCAGTAATTCCTTCCCTACCTCCCTCAAAATAGTTTTATGAAAAGAGAGCTCTGGTCAACTGGGAAGTTTTCCTTAAGGACTGTAACCCTTGAGCTTGGTTTTAAAATGCAGGCTAGCAGGAGAGAGGAGCATGTCCTTTGCATCCAAAATGCATTGTCCTATTATTCCATTTCTGTAGGATACTTACTTAGCCTCAACTTACAGTACATAAACTTTGTGATTGAAAATTGATTATTTATGAATTATCTACCCCCTGTTAGGAGACAAGTTGTTCCTTGAGAACAACCAGCCAGCTGTTTCATTCACCAATGTACTTCTAACACTTAGAGTCAGAGGTGCTCAATTTTAAACATTTCTTGAATGAATGAATGAATGAATGATCCATCTTCTACTCCCATCAGATCCACAAATATTCATACTTTTTCCTTTCCTCTGATTTTCCTTCTTTTCTTAAAAATCACTGAATCCCATTGCATGACGAACTCTGTGCTGGAGCATGGCATTACAGTAACAAATGCCTGCTGTTGAGACTTCATATATGAGCAGGAAAGAAAGATAAAGAGTTAAGAACAACAGTAAAAAAGATCAGGAGATCTTGAGAGAGGAAAGCAAATATTATGGAAGGCTTCCCAAAGGAAGTGTGGACAGGAGTTTCTTTGAAGATTGAAAGGGAATTTGGCAAAGAAGAGGAGGTGGGTCTATCAGAGAGAGGAATGTGCAAAGGAGGAGAATCTCAGGAGCAGTTAAAGTTAGGGCACATGTGATGGCTCACATCAAACACGGCAGCATGGTGTGGGAGCCGGTGAGAACTGCCAAGACCACAAAGTGTAAAGAAGACATTGTCTGGGAAGGTAGAAATTAGCAGCATGGGCTCTGGGATGAGAAAACCTTTAAATCCCAGGTTTTCCGCTTCCAAGTTACAGTGTCCTCTAGTAGACATGCCAAAGTCCCTGTTACACCTGTTGTCTCAGCAAAATTATCAAAGCATCTCCCTTTCACTCTCAGAACTATTCCAGTTAGGATGATAAATTATAGGGTCATACATTCCCGGGTGTATGTCCAAATTAACTAGCTTCTATGATCTTTAGTTTCTTTGCTGTGAAATCAGCAAAATAATAACACTTTACAGTGTGGCTGGGAAGATAACATGAGATAATTTTTGCAAAACACACTTAACTTTTTGTAGCATATATAATGCATGAACTATATGGTAGTAGTAGTATTATATATCATTTGGAGGAATCTTCTTCTTTCCAGACAGTGTGGAATCACTTAAGACTTTTAAGCAGAAGAGGTATGTGACCAGATCAATCCTCAGTGGTAACTGCTGGCCACCACAGTTTGTTGGTAGTTTATCTGTCCAAGCCTCATGAGAGCCTTGTCGAATTAATTTCATCACTTTCTCATCCATCCTTCCATCCATCCATCCATCCATCTATCCAATCACTCACGTATGTAATCAGAAAGAAATATTTCTTCATAAATTTTCATTAACCTGCTGACCTTGAAAAAGCCATTTACCTACTCTGAGCATTGCTTTCCTTATTTGTCTAATCACTGAATTTCCTACCTTGCGGTGTTGAGAAGATGAAATGAACAGTAATAATGAACACCTATAAGAGTGTTTGGCACATGTTTGCTATGACTATTAACATTTCCAAGTAAGGCCCCACACTTGCTACTTGGCGGCTGCGTGAAGTTGGGTGAGTTGCCAACTCTGGAAGCCCCAGCTAAGCCAGCTGCAAAACTGGAGGTGATTTTGAAGATTCTGTGAAAAAAAACACATGGCAGAGAGATGGACTCATAGTAGGCATGGAATAAATGCCCATTCCTTTTCATCGGTAAGCCTTTCATCATTAGTAGATTTGCAAATGGTCTTTATATCATCCCTCCCCCTAAGTTAGATTTGACTTTAGAGGTTATTTGATGTTTGTTATTATTATTAATATAGAAGAGGGTCCCAGGAGCCACCCAGCCCACTTCCTAATTTTAAACACAGGAACGTGTGTAAAGGAGGGAGATGTCACTGGCCAAAATCACCCAAAATGTTGGTTCCCAGCCTGGGTCTAGAACCTAAGTCAGATAGGACTCCTTCCATAAATGACATGTTCTTTTAGTAAACTGGATCAGAGTACACATTCAAAACATCACCATTTGTGAATATCTATTTTTTCAAATTACGTGGTGGCTGAATAGGCCGCCCCAAAGTCTGAAGGGAGCGGAGCCCTCAGGTCCAGTTCCAAGACAAGAGCAGTAAAGGGGCTGAAGGACCTTTCCGTCGCTCAGAAATGCCCCACTCTATGTGAACGGGATGTTTTTTTGTTTTTTTGTGTGTGTGTTTGTTTTTCTTTCTTTTTGGCTGCAGGAACCTCGCTGGCTTCTAATACTGTAAATCACATCCCTACTGGATTTCTAGTTTACTTGGTCAATACAAACAAAACAACTGCTTAAGCGACGTGGAAACTTTGATGTTCTCCGTCACTGTTGCCCCACAAAAGCTCTCAGATTGACCTACTTACGTGTGCCTTTCCTCTCTACTCCCCGATAGGACTCTGGCTGTATTTACACACGCAGCAGAAAACCTGGGTTTAGATACTGCTTCCCTGGGGAGAAATTATTAGCACTAATCCTTGTCTTGGAACAAAGCAGCCTGTGGATGCGATAATGGAGCTCAGAGGCCTCCCTGCACCATATCTGCCTTCCAGCCATGGGACCTAGCACAACACCCGCATATAAATGCATGCTATTCACCTGGCAAGGGTCACAGTATTAATATGCTAATTAGAGGACATTGTGCCAATTATGCTATTTTTATAAATCCTCCATTTACTAGGGAAAGATTAAGTGTCATTTCGATCATATCATTTGCCCAACTCAGAGTCCATAGTGACTCAGGGACATCCTCAACACCTCCAAATGCCTGAAGGCTCGGCATCAGTTTAATTTCAGTGCCCTTTCTCTCCCTCATTCTTTGGCTAAGACCCTGTGGCTACCTGACAGGGAGAGATTTGTCCTGGAAATCCAGCCGAGGCCAGCAAGAAGTGAAAACCCATGACTTGCCTGGCAGTCTTCACGCTTGTTTCCTGTCCCCAAGCCTGATAAGGGCATGTTGAACCCATCAAAACCCAATCCAAGGATATGTAAACTCAAGTGGGAGTCAAGTCCGTGCTATACTGAGAGGACACAAAATTGCCTAAAACCTGTTGATAGGCTTTGGCAGAATTTCAATTTAGGAATTGGAGTTTAAAAAGTTGTTAGGGAAGCGTACAAAGGTATGTCTCTGGGACATTCATATAGCATTATTTATAAAATGTAGGTCTGGAAACCACCTCAATAGCCATTGCCAGATAAATGACTCAGTGGAGACCTTTATGTGGAATATTACCTGTTATAAAAATATATATAATATACTGTTTTTTTCTGACATAGGAAAATCAGCATAATAAATTAAAAAATCAAGTAATAATAGATTTATTCTACTACTGTAAAAAATATGTATATATAAGACGTGTACACCTGTTAACATTATTTATCCTCTGAAATAGGCTTAAAGTGCTCTTGATTCTTTTTTTCTAAGTATAAATTGTTTTCTTTCCATTAATGTTTTGTATTCTTTTTTTAAACAACTGTTTATTGATATATAATTCCCACACCATAAAACTCACCCTTTTAAAATGTACCATTCATTGACATTTAGTATATTCACAGTTGTGCAACCACAACCAATATCTGATTCCAGAACATTCCCTTCACTCCAAAAGGAAGCCCTGTACTCATTAGCAGCCACTCCCTGTTTCCCACTCCCTCACGCCCCCCTCATGCCCTGGCATGTCCCTACACATACATCTTGACAATATCAATAACAACCAACATTTACTGAGGCATGCACACTTTAAATGTTTCCACAGAAATAAACTCATTTAATCCTAACTTGACAGGTGAAGAAACTGAGGCACAGCAATAAAAACCTGCCTGTGTTCATGCAGCTCATGAGAGGCAAACCTGGGCGTCGTATTTTCTGGCTCCAGAATTTTTGCTCCTAACTAATACACTACTCTCATACTCACTTTATTTCCTGTATCTACTTCTTCTTTTTCTTCACACTGCAATGTAAAATAGCTGGTACCTGCCATTTATTTATTTATCCATCCAATCCATCCCTCCATCCATCTATCCACCCATCCTTCTTATCATCTATCTATCCATCATCTATTAATATTCTGACTTCTTCCACAGACTCTGAGCTCCATTCAGGGAAGGCTTCTAACAGTTCTGTCTACAGATATGTACTCAGAGTTACTGCAGTGCCTGGCTGAGGTACCTGGCTCAGTGTAGGCACTCAATAAATATGTGCTGCATGACCAAATGAGTGAATGGATGCGAATCCCCATAGTAGGTACTGGATATGTAGAAGAGAGTTGGAGAGGGTCCCTTGACTTGAGGTTACAGTGTGCTGATGAAAAGTAACCCCATCGTCAGAGCATGGTGAGAGACAGGCTGCTCTGAGAGTCGGATAGGGGAAGCCTGTGTCTGCTGGAGGTGTTGAGGGGGCTTCCCAAGGAAGGAACCCATTCCCAGTTGCATTGTGTCTGCCAGCCTATGCTGCTGGCTGATATTGACTAAAGCCCCCAGTGTTTTTCATGTATCTGTCTGGAAAGAAATGGCTCAGGGGACACATGATCTCCTTTCTCTAATTGGAAGAACTTTCATTTATACAAGGGAGCTAACTCATGCTGTGTGGCCCCAGGAGGCAGAAACCACAGATCTTAGCTCACTAGAAGCTCCAATTAACCCGAGTAGCACAGCAGTGAGAAAGCTCCCATTCACAATTCCCTGGTCCTGGGAGTGCGTAGGAAAATGGTAGGTAGCCCCTTCTCAGGCCTGCAGACTTGGAGATCCTTGCACTGTGGACCAGGAGGGAGGTGATGCCCAGAGCTCCCTTTCAACCAACCTTAGCTTTGATTCTTCTGTGCTACCAGGGGCTTGCAGGGCACTGAGGCTCCATCCAACACTGCCTTTGCATATAGTCTACATGGGGAGAAGTCAGTACCCGAGGAGCCCACTGGGTTTGGGGAAACAAAGTTACTCTTCTTGTAGACCTACTATAGAAAACCTAACGTGACCTATTTATATTTTCACCTGTAGGAGAAAGAGACCCTTTCATGCTTTCAAAAGTGTAATGGCATTTGTTGTAGTGTGCCAATATATAATTATAGACATAACTTAGAAAAATATAGGAAAGCCAGAAATTAAATCACCCATAATCTTCTCACTTTGATGGGTCTATGCATTTTTTCATGTGTTTTATTCTATACATGCCGTTGATTCTGGTCTTATTTTCTGTAGCCAAATAAGCAAAATTTTATTTTAATCCTGATTTTTCTCTTCAAAAACCCTGTGAAGGGGTTTTATGTCATGAAGTAGCCTTCTAAAATATGATTTTTAATGGCTGCTTAGTATTCCATTTTATGGCTGTTCCATAAATTAGTTAACTACTCCATTCCTGGTAGGTATTTCATGTGTTTTCAGAATTTCAGTAGCAAAAATAATGCAGTGGAGTTGCTTGTGTATGGATATGTGCTTATATGTGATTGTTTCTTCAAGAAAAATCCCCAAATAGAAATTTCTACTCCAAAGGGAAAGTCCATTTATAAGGCATTTGACATACGCCACCAAATTGTCCTCAGGGAAAATCTTAACAATTCAGTCATGCCAACAGCTTTTGAGAGGGCTTGTTTAGGCTCTCACTTAGAAACCTTTGTCTGGGAGCTTTTTCTAGCTGCAATATAGGCAAGGAAGGAAGGGTTTATACAAACACAGCTGCTCGAGGAACATGCAGTATCTGGAGACAGAAGGCCTGGGACCATGTCAAAACCCGGCTGCCTCCACGAGGGCTCAGTACCTCTGAGAGCCACAGTCCTCTCGTCTGGAAATGATTATAAAATTCCAGTAAAGATTTCACTGGAGAAGAATAACAGGCTATGTCTCCTGGTAGGAATTTTAACATATAAGATGGCACAGAAGTGATTCCCTGCCTCAAGGGGGTTAATTGTAAATTAGTGAAAATGCAAGCAGAATTGACCAGTGATAAGAATGAGACCTTTGGAGGCCCGCTGCCTGGGTTTGCATCCTGGCCCCACCCCTACCAGATGTGGCCCTGGACCTAATGCTTAGTTTTCCTATGATCAGTGTCCTCATCTGTAAAATGGGACCATAGCAGAGATTAAACCAGTTAATATCTGTACAGTCTCCGGCATTATACCTAGTATACCATAAGTACAGTCTTAATGTGTTTAAATAAATAAAACTCTCTGCATGACACATCCCGAGTTCATACAACTGGATTCTCAGGAGCTTCCGCCTTGCAAAATCAACATCTTATTTCCGTTTTCTGAATGGGGAACATTAGAAAGTGTAAGCAAATTGTCCACAATTGCAATGCTAATACGTGGAAGAGCTGGGATTGAGCCTAGGTCTTTCTATTTCAGAGAAAAGCCTCTTTGCTTTGGTTTGAACGAATGAAAAAAATTCTTACAGTGTGTGCTGGGAATAAAGACAGGTTCTTTCATGGAGATGATCTCATTTAGGCCACTGCAATCTTTGTGTTTACTTGCTTGTTTACTTTTTAAGATACAATTTGCCTTTAGCAAAATTCACCCTTTTAAGGTACACCGTTCTAAGAATTTGAGAAAAATATCCAGACATTAACCATCACCACAATCAGGAGAGAATATTTCCATTGGCTAATGCTTCCTCATACACCCAGCCCCTGATATTCACTGATCTGATTTCATTCCCTAAAATCTTGCTTTTTCCAAAATATGACATAAAGGGAACCATATAATACGTAATCATTTCAGGCTGGATTCTTTAACTTAGCAAATGAACATGCAATTTCCCATGCTTTTGCATGCAACAATGATTTGTTCCTTTTTATTCCCAGCACAACAGCCTTTTAAGGTAGGTGTTATTTCTACTTGACAGCTGAGAAAACTCATGGAAACTGAGATTCAAGGACATTAAGTACCTTTCCAAAGGTCATGCAGCCATAGCTAAGCCTAGGTCCTCTCATCTCAAGTCCTGAAACTTAGTACACCATATACAGCAAACAAAGGATGGGGCTTTGTACATTGGTCTGCTCTGTATTATAGAGGTAAGACTGCTCCTATGTGTGTCTCCCATTAGCTGTGAGCTCCTGGAAGACAGGGACTCGACCCAGTGTATCGCACCCATACCTCATCATGACCAAGGTACCTGGCCCAGCATGTTCATGTTCAGGAAGTATTTGTTAAATTCAGTGGCATAGAGGGACAAGGAGACTTCACAGAAAGTAAAAGCCGGATAATAAGACAGCTTTTAATGCATGTGTCCAAACATGGTCAGTTTTCACTTTGAAGCATAGAAAACAATAATAAAAATAAATGGGAAGCCAAGGAAGGGGAAATCCACAACCCACATGACTCTTAAACACATTCTCCACAGTGTTTGCAGACTCCACAGCTAAAGAGAAAATGGAATGCTCACTCCTGAGGAGCCAAAAAGTCCTTCTGAAGTGAGGGAGCTTCCCAGAAAGGGCAGCGCTGAGAACCTTGTTGTGCCCCGATCACCATAACGCTGAGAACAGGCGGCGCTCATTCAGCATGCCAGAGCCCACAGCGGGATATGGGAAATGTCCTCAGTCCCCTGTGGTCCCCTGGCCAGGCAGGTATCATCCGGGCAGAAGTCAGAGCCCTGAGGTTCAGAGCAATTAGAGATTAGGATCTAAAGAAACCAATCTGATAAAAAAAAAAAGCTAAAATATAAACCAGGGTCAATCTGATTCCTCTCTTATTAAGAGGTGAGAAAATTCTTGAAACCTACTTCCATGAATTTGTAACCAAAAAAAATAGTCATTTCAGTGGAAAAAATCCAAGCATTCCTCCCAGATGAAGGGATGAGCCAGCAGTCTATCTACACAGATTGTTATTCAACCATAAAAACAAATGAAATCCTGACACACGCTACAACAGGGACGTACCTTGAGGATATGATGCTAAGTAAAATAAGCCAGTCATAAAAGATTAAATATCATGTGAGTTCCCTTTTCTGTGGTACCCAGAACAAATTCATAGGGACACAAAGTAAAATGGTGGCTGCCAAGGTCTAGGGGCAGGAGGAAATGGGGACTTAGTGTTTAATAGAGTTAATGTTCAATGTTTTGCAAGATGAAAAAAGTCTGCAGATAAGTGGTGGACACCATTGCACAATAATGTGAATGTACTTTACGTCACTAAAAAGTAGTTAAGATGGTGAATTTCATGGTATGTGTATTTTACCCCAATGAGTAATTTTAAAAAGGCATTTCAGACTATCGTACATTTTTTTTCTCTCTGAATGTATTTACCAGAGAAAATCTTCAAGTATTTGAGTAGATAATATAGACCAGGAAAGGCAAATACAGACAGAGGACCAATATGTTCTGTTTTCAAAATTTAGAGGCTGAAAATGATTAGACAAGGGCTTCTGAGTCCAGAGAAGCCTCAGGAAAAAGGTTGCCCAGGGTAGACACAGCGCATGATTCAGGGGCAGACAGACACCCGTCTCAGAGAACGTGCCGTGTGCTGGGCCCTTCCTCATATGTGTGATATAGTATCACACATGTTTCACAATGTATGGAATTGGGATGGTTACCTTCCCTTCCAGATGACAAAATCAACTTGAGGAGCTTATGTGAATTCAACCTTTTCCAAGGGAACCCAGCTGCCCTGTGGCCAAGCCTAAAGATTCATCAGGCAGACTTTTCTGACGAGGGTTGACCCTAGAAAGGAATTTCACTGAGATAATTTCAAGTCATGTTCGCTGAGTCCTGCTGGGTACAAGGTGTCATGATGGGGCCTCGGGTATAGGGGCTGGAGGCACACATTCCAATAAAAAGTGGCCCCTGCCTTGGGGGAATTTCATATTCCACTGGGGGATGGGTCACCACACAAAGATGAGCGAGGCCAAGAGGCATGTGGTTTGTAGAACTGTGAATCAAATGTCAGGGTTGCACAGAGGAGAAGGTTCCTTCTGTCTAGGGCAGCCCTACAAGCCTTCAAGGAAGAGTCAGCTTTGGGCATCTGTTCAGCCTTGGAGGGCAACGTCTTGACAAGTGGTGGAGCAGCCTTGTTGGGGTCGGGGGGGGGAAATGATTCTAGGAAAGGGCTACAGCGTGGGCAAAGGTTTAGAGGCAGGAGGGGTCACGGGGCCTGCTCCTGGTACAGCTCGCGTTCTTTCTGCAAGAGCTGGGCTGGACTGGGCATTGCACAGCTGGCCTCCCCACACAAAACACTGCCTGCAAGCAGAGAGAAGCTGGTGGGGGCAGTTATGGGGAGCATATTGGGTTCAGAGTAGAAGACTGCCAAGTTAGAGATTCAAGGAAGACAGAACAAGGACAAGGTTTCTAGCTAAACAAAGATGCAACAGCTGATAGAAGACAAAGCCCCCACAGGGCTGTGCCCTGCAGGATGGCAGGTGGGCATGGCGGGGGCTGAGATGCAGCTCAGGGCAGCCCCGGGAGCGCAGGGTTCTCTCCGTCTAACTGAGCAGTCAGTCTGCTTGTATGGAAAATGCACTATGCTAAGCAGAAGGCGTCTATATTTAGACTTTTCTTTTCATCTTGAGAGAGAAGAAAACAGTAGCAAAGGACTTGCTTGTCAAATCCTAATTCAAGTTGAACTTCTAAAGACCTGGAGGAGATATGTGTGACTCCAAAGTTTTAGGAGCAGTGAAATGGAAAATTGGAGGGAAGAAAGGGTTTTCTCTCATTTATGTCTTAGTTGCCACAAGGGCCATACAATGTCACTCAGCCCTGTCTGGTGCCTTTGTGATTAAAATGTGTGATTTCACAGTTATGTTCATTCCTACAGACAACTCCATGGGTTAGGCCCAAATGATCTCCCTTCGCAGATGGGGTCTGAGCCTTGTAGGTTCAGGAACATTCCCCGGCTTCACCATCTAAGTGGCAAAGTCAGGGATGGAGCCCAGGTGCACCGATGCTGGTCCCAAGAGGAGAGGCACCGACCTCTGGTGGAACCCCCAGGCTTTGAAATCTGACCTGGATGGAGTCCCAACTGCCCCATTTCAGAGGCCGTGTACCCCAAAGCAGGTCACCTATCTCCGATCAGCCATCTACCCAGGAACACAACCAGCATTATTCGAAGACTGTGGAATACGCCTTGATGGTGGTGGCTACTTTCATGGGCTGGTAAGAGGATGCCGACTGCAGAGTGGGTGGTTCTGGACAAAGGGTCCTCTTTGCTCTGCCATGTGGCTGCCTCGATCCCCCACCTCCACCAGTGCACTAGCGTCTGTGACAGCTGCCATGGGAATAGATATCAGGGCTCGGGTCTCTTAGACCTCTGGGCAGTAAAAGGCATCCCTTGTCCTACTTAGATGCAAAACAAGTATAGGCATAAGGCAAAGAATAAAACAGATCAAAGCCAGCATATCTCTTTTATAATGATTGAGATCAGTCTGAGGATGGAGCTCAGAGTGAGAGGCCGAGGGGGCTGCTAAGTGAACCCTGGAAAGGGCCTGCTTTGCCCCCCAGACAGGCTCTGCAGGGTAGGGGTCACAGACTCATAATGGGCTTGGGGAGGGCCTGTCTGGGAGCCAGGAAGGTGTGTGCCTCCTGCGTGCTGCTCATTCCCACCGTTACCCATTGGGAAAGAGGTGGTGGGGAAGCCAGGAGAGATGTTAGCAAGCTTAGGCCCCTGGGAAGGAAAGGCCAGAGGGAGCACGGCCCTGCCCAACCCACCCCACATCAGCGTGTTTCTAACACGGTGGGCTTGAAATTCAAGTGGGTGATGGCACTGCGCTCAGAAAGGGCAGAACCAGCGTGGTGGTCCATGTCGTGGGTCCTGCTCCTCTGCCCGGCTCCCAGGGCCCCCGGAGGGCATTTTGCCACCAGAAGGCTCCGAAATGGGCCAACAAGATTTGCTCCACTGACCCTGAATTTGACCTGACCTACATGATCTCCATGTGCCTCTAACAGAGGCTCTGCAATAAGACAAAATGAAACAGGAGGACAAGGACATGTCACTCCCCAAACACCAGCTTTCCAGATGCCCAAACCAGCATGTAAACCGCTCTCATTTCAAGGTCCTGCTGCAAAAGCATAGTTTGAAGATTGAATTCCCTTTCAGTTGAATCTCAAAATTTGGAAATCATGGGACTTTTTTTGGTCCTCCTGAATTAAAAGTCCAAAGTTAGAAATTCTTGAAGTGAAAGTGTCAGAACTCTCTTCCCTGGTTTCTTACGCTCCTCAGTCTAGGTCTGAGGGGTCCTCAGTTCCCGGGGGACCTTGGGGTTCCGTAAGTAACTACAGTCTAGGTCATCTCCTGCAGAAATGAGTGTGTTTTCTTCAGACAATGCCTGAGTTTAATTGTCTAGGAGCATCTTCCTAGTAAGGGTTAAAAGAATTCATAGGACCAATAAGACTGATAAGTTTAGCTCTGGTCCCCAAACCAGCAAGTACTGAAAATATTCTCCTCCCAATCCTTAAGCTTTTTCTTGGTCATCCCAGAGTAAGGGTCCTAATTCCCATCCTAATCCCATTTCCCCTCTCATTGGTGCTACTTTCCACAGTTCTTACCTGAGGCGGCCTTGTCAGCTGGGACCTGGGCTGCTCTCTCCTGGAAACAGGTGGTTCCGACCGGGGCTCAGTGGTCATTTGTGCACTCTTGTTATGGAATTTTTCAGCAAAGGGACTTGGATTCACTGAGCCCACATTGGGTTTGGCTGGGGAACCATGCTCAGCAGTACATGCCCTGCCGCTTCCTTCCCCACAGCCCGCCGCCGGGCCCAGCAAAGCCCAACCCTCTGGCCTGGGCTGTCGGTTCTCAGCTTTGGAGCATCCCAGGTAGAGGGCATTGTCTCCTGCCGTCTCTTTCTCTCCAGAAGTGGGATAACCTGTACTCTCCTTTGTTCTT
Organism: Smutsia gigantea; assembly: GCA_032199065.1. NCBI lineage: Eukaryota > Metazoa > Chordata > Mammalia > Pholidota > Manidae > Smutsia > Smutsia gigantea. The sequence continues at coordinate 280,435 of JAVSCE010009310.1, forward strand.
CTCAGAGAAGCCCAGCTATTGTGGCTTGTCCAGCGCTGCCATCTACACCTGGCATGGACTGCTTTCCTTCCTGTGGGGCTGCTGTATGCACCCCCCAGCAGACTAAAGGCAGCGCGTGTTCCTTCCACTAACGTATGTGGGAAGGCTCTCCGTCCGGCAGCCCAGCCTTTGCTTCCTCACCATGCGTGTTTAGGAAAAGCCATGCCCACAGGGGAGCCAATACACCAGTGACGGCCTTACCCTCCCTCAGGCCTTGGGCTCCTGTACAGGTACATTAAAGGCCAAGCGACCCCTTGAGGCACTCAGGACTGTCTGGTGCTCACACCTCTGCTGCAGTCAGCACACAGCGAGGCCCGTGACATCTGTGAGGACACCTACGATGGCCACGGGCCCACCAGAGGTGCTCACATGACCCATTTCCTTTTTCCTAAAGCTCTTCACACTGTCTCTGGGCCTTCCTGCAGCCAAATATATGCAATTGCTTCTAAAGAAAGTCTCTCTCCTGCAGAAAAGTCTCCATAAGCTGTGGTCACCCACCAAAGTCAAACTACCGTGCACCCCAAGACCTCCAGCCACTTGTCTGGGAGGCCAGCTGCACAGCTGTTAAGGCCCACCTGACCCTTATGGGCTTCTGCAGACTGCCAAGGTCAGAACACCGCCCGAACTGCATAAAACACAAGACCCCCCCCCCCCAGCCTCACCAAAGCTGGAATCACTGAAATCTATTTTGCCATCTCAGATACCTCAGATCCAGGCAACTGTACCCAACTGTAGAGTTTAATATCTGTCTTCTCTGCCTGAGCTCTGAACAAATGGAGAAACAAGAAATATGGAAAATGGGTAGAGGCTATGGTTTGCCTTCATTACTGATAACAGTCCAGTGGGAGGAGGATGGAAAGAGAATGGGGTGCCGAGCAAAGCCCAGAACAGGCAGGTGTGTCACCTGCCCGAGCAGGGCTGCAGTGGTTTGGCCTTCCCGCCACAGAGGTGTGACGGAGGGACAATGAAACAGAACATGGCCCACAGACGCTTGTTTCCAAGAGGAAAAGCAACAGCTGAGGCCGACATGCTCTGCTTGTTTTTCCAGAGGGTTCTAGTCAGCTACCCCCAGAGAAGTAACAGAAATTAAAGGCCTGGTGAAGCTTTAGTTATTTATTATTTCTACTTGGAAGGAGACACAGAGGGTGGGGAAGAGGCCTTACATTTCACCCCAGGTGCAGGGGAGCTGATGACTCCTGCTGTCAGTTAGGCAGTCTGTAAAGGGAGCCTCACATAGTGGGTTCTGTAATGCCATCCCCAGAGGGCAGTGGCTTATATCCTGCTTAGGAATAGTGATGCACTGTTTCAGATAGTCCTCCAAACTTAGGTCTATCCTAAGCACCCCTGCTCCCCAGCTGCTGAGTACACATAATTGCATAAAAGGCCAAACTCTGGTTTAAATACGTTTCATTTTATTGTCTCTCATTGAGCATCTATTTGTTGCTAGACCCTGTGCTAGGTGTGGGGGATTGAGAGATAATGAATACAGAGTTCCCAGTGGAACTGGTCACTGACATTGTCTTTTTGCATCTCCACTGTTACAAGGAGGGAATGAGTTAAAATTCAGAAGCATTCATAAGAACAGCCCATGGGACAGAAATAGAAGAGATCCGATCTTAGAGTGGGGAGAAGAGATGGCTGAAGGGCAGTCAGGGCCGCAGATTTTGCAAGGCCCCTTGGGTTGAGCTAAGGGTCTTGACTTTTATCCCAAAGGCCACGCTGATCTACTGGAGGATTCCTGCAGGGGCCATGGCCTGCTTGTAGTTTTGATTTAGGAATCTCCCTGTTATAGGCTGAATTGCATCTTGCCCCTACCCCCAAATTCATGGGTTGAAGTCCTAACCTCAGAATGTAATTGTATTTGGAGACAGGGTCTTCACAGATGTGATTAAGGTAAAATGAGGTGGTATGTGTAGGCCCCAGTCCAATGTGACTGGTGCCTTTCCAAGGAAAGGAGATACTGTCAGCACAGACCGAGGGCTGACCACATGAGGACACAGCACCAAGGGAGCCATGTGCAAGCCAAGGCGAGAGGCCTAGGAAGAAACCAGGCCTGCCAGCACTTTGATCGTGGACCCCCAGCATCTAGGACTGTGAAACAACACATTTCTACTGTTTGAATCATCCCAGTCTATGGTGTGTGTTATGGCAGCCCCAGTACGCTAACACGGTTCAGTTTCCAGGACTGGTGGGTAAGAGGGAGATTAATGTCGGGAGGCCAATTAAGGACATGAATGCATTAATCCAGGTAATAAATCATGATGAGGTCCCTCCCTAAGGATATAGAAATGAGAGCAAGTGGCAGGTTGCAAAGAAATGCAGGCTTCAGATTGACAGAGCTCAGGGACCCATCCTATATGAAGGGGGGATTGCAGGGACAAGTCCCGTGTTTGCCATCTGAGTGATGGGAGAGTGGTACTTCCTTCCATCAGGATGGATTAGACAGCAAATAGAATGCCTACAAAGTCCTGTGATCGAGCTGGAAAATCTGGTTTTGGAAGCACCGTCCAGTGGCAGGGCTGCCTGGACCCTCGGTAGATTGCCAGATTCTGAGAGAGAAACTTGGGTGAGCCCCTCATCCCACCCCTGCCCATTATTCAAGATGGAGGGCTGAGATGGTTTCCCATTTTGGAGTCTGTTGGACTTTGCCTTCTTGTGAGACTCCTTTCCCCGCAAACAGTTGGAATTCCCACAAAAATCTCCTTTGCAGGGTGCTCTGCCATGCATTAGTATAGGGGGAAGGTGGGGAGGAGGCGGTAATGCTGAGTGGTAGTAGCATGTCTTTTTAAGCTAATAGCCAAGTGTCTCTTATTCAAGCCAACTGAACTAATTGAACAAAAAAGAATGAGAACAGCCCCAACCACTAGACTGTATCTAAAAGCAATTGTTCTCCATCAATAAATCCTGCTGGATTGTTTGATTTCATTAAAGATGTATTTGTTACCAAGCAGCTGGTACCCAAACAGATGCTTTAGACAGAGATTTCCACTGCTCTACTGTATCATGTACATTATTGTATTTGCACATTTCCAGCCACCAGTGACCTGCGAGACGAATGCTCATGCAACAGAGATGAGCCCTGCTGGCTTGGCACAATCAGCTATCCCTGAGACTGAGAGAAAACAGGAACGTTGGGAGGCCTCCTCTGCGGAAAACATTTCACCTTCTGGGGGCTTCAAAAGGATAGGAACGTTAAAACCCATTCTTAAATATGATATGCCAAGGTCACTTGGGATGAAAGCACTGTATTCTTCCAGTTTCTGATCCATCCAGGCATTTATTCTACAAACATTTCCTGCAGGCCTGTTCTCTATGAAGATAGTAGCAATAAACTGTAATAAGCAAAGCTGACATGTATCGACTGACTGGGGGCTTGCTAGTTACAGCTTTCATTCCAGGTGTGTTATTAGATGACTGTTGCTTATTCTTACTCCAGACCAGGAAGAACGTGCTCTTATTAACCCCCTTTTCCAGATGAGAAAAGCAAGACACAGAAAGGTTTATTTCCCTACTTCTAACCTACAATGCATGGTGGCATATTTATTTTGTGTTTTGTGCTTTGCACCTGTTTCCCCTCTGAAACTGCTTTATATACTCCACAGAGCCCAGGCCTCTCACACTATGTGCAGCATAAGGTATTGTCATTTTAGATCCCACCCCCACCCCCTCCCCCGCATTTAGACCACTTGGATTCCAACCCCACTTGCATCTTACCAGCTAGTGATGTGAGCTTGGGCTCATTGCTTGACTCCTTTAGGCCTTCATTTCTTCATCCAGAAAACAAGAGATATCATCATGCCCCTCACAGGATTATTGCAGAGATCAAACACCAGTGCGGGCTGTGCATAGAACCTAGTAAATGCTCAGCAAACATCTGCTATTATGACTAGTATGCCAAGGGTCCCATAAATACCTGTTCAACGAATAAAGTTAAACACTAAGGCAGTGGAGCCTGCAGATTATTACAAGGGAACGGAAAAGGGGTATGCAGCCCAGGCTCAGGGTTTTAAGAGCTGTTTCCAAAGAGCTGACCTGACTTCCCTGCGTTCTGGATGACAGAGAATCTTGCAAGATGCAGTGAGGAGAGTTTGCTGCAGGCATAGGAAACAGGATGCGTAAAAGCAGGCCAACCAAGAGCATGTGGCAGAGGAGGAGTACCCCAAGGGGTTGTGGGGGGCACAGCATACAGTCAGAGGCTGACAATTTAGAGGACCCAAAGCAGGGTCTGTAGGTCTGACAGGACTGCACTGAAGTCCCTGAGGAGAATATGAATCTGCTCATAATTCTGTCAAGGAAAAAACAGGTTTCTGCAGCAATGGCCTCCTCCAGGAAGCCTTCCCTGATGCCCCAGCATGTTCCCTCCCCCTCCCAGTGCAACCACATGCCCTATGCTGTTGGCAAAAGCCCAAGTGGTCCTGCAGACTGTGGGCATGCCTTCCTCTTTCACTAGACCCTCCGTCCCTTATAGGCTGTGACACCCTCAGTCTTCTTTCCTGGACATCCCCCACGGAGCCTGGCAAAGGGCTGTGTGCACACGTAATGCAAGGGGAGCACCTGCTGAATTAAATCCCTGATTCCCAAGCTGGCAGCAGCATCCACTGCTGGAAAGCCCACAGCCCTCTGAGAGATGCAGGATTTGCAAGGAAATTTTTCAGAGCCCTGACGGGCAGAAAAACTGTGATATTTTAGTCCCACAGAACTGAGTTCCGAAGCAAAGTGTGACACTTCTGTCAGCCCCTTCCTCTGAGCGTCAGTCTACCAGTGTCTTTCTGCTCCACACCCCCCACCAAGCAGGTGGTAATGGTTGCCTTGCCCTGCCAACTGCCCGGGATGCGTGGGCTCTCTCCCAGCTCACGGAAGCTGGCTGTGCTCAAGTCTTTCCACCTCTGGGCTCGGTGACATCAAGTCGGCAGCCTGAAGTGGGCCTCAGTGGGAGCGTGTACACTTAGGAAATTGGAAAAAGATACAGATCAGGGCTTTGCTTCCCTTGGAAACCTAGTTGTTAAATATTAACAGCATTGCCTATTAGCTATGTGGCTCTGTTATTGCTGGCATGGCTAAAAATGAGATTGATCGGCTAAAAAAGTGACAGTAATAAGGAACTTCAGTTTACCTTACATTGATGCCATGCTTCAGAGTTTGCAAAACTATTTTAATGCATGTCTAACATACATATTCCCTACAGGGTAGGAAATACATTTTCCTAGTTCACCTTGGGGTCCAATGCTAGTACAGTTCCCACCAGGCTGGTCATGTACAGACGGGCAGGTTGTACGTCCCACAAAGGTGCCAGCCAAGAAAACAAAAAGGGACCAAAATCCAACCTGATAAAGCATACTTTTGTGGGGGTGTGGCTGCTCAGAGGTCTCATATTTGTCTAATTGCACCAGGTTCTAGATAATGTTTTACTCTCCAGAATGTGGAAAATAGTCTCTAAATAGTTTCTGATCAAATGGATATATTTGGACTACATAATTGAATGAATGTGGTACCATAAGCTGCATATCATCACTGTGGTATCTGCTTTACCCAAGCTTATCATCTAGTGTGATGACGAAGAGCATGGACCCTGAGTCTGGAGGACACCCTCCTGCCTACCCTGGTACTGTGTGACAGTGGCAAGTGACTTAACCTCTCTGTGCTTCAGTTTCCTCATCAGTAAAATGAGCATAGTAAAAATATGAAGTTCTTAGGATTATGAGGACTAGTGTTTTCATATATGTAGGAGGCATATAACCATGACTGTATTTAGCCCTTATATGTTAACTAATAATTACTAATGTGTACAACAGAACGAAAGGCTAGGATTTTAGGATGAGGGGGTAGATAATACTTTTTGAGTAGTTACAAAGAAAGACACTGTTCTGGCATTTATACATAAGACTGTCCACTCTAAAATAGTTACACAGGTTACATATTGTTTTTCCCATCTGCAAGTGAGAAACCAGAAAGATAAGTACTTTGCTAAAGATTACATAGCAAGTGATGATTGCTGGCATTAAAGTCTATGAATTACCTTTTCTATTTAAACCATGGCACTCCTATTTCCAGTCCAATGAAAAATGGATCTGGATATCCTTGTTTTCCAAGTGGCTTAATATTTAACTCTTTAAGTACATGAGTGTTCTTGTTTTTAACCATTTCTCACTCTGGAAAGTAATAAGATTTCTAGAAGAAATGAAACTCCAGCAACATGAGCATACCCAGTGCACACTGTTGGTTTCTAATACCAATCTCCAGTAAAAGGAACAGGGATCCTAGAGACAGGGCTGGGGCAAGAAATATGCAAAATGAGTCAAGAACATCTCATGGTGCCGGACATTAAGGAAGTACTCAAAACCCAAAATAGTGGGGTGTGTTAAAGAGACATGAGGGTGTTATTAGATGACTCATATTTGTCTAATTCTACCAGGTTCTAGATAATGTTTTACTCTCCAGAGGGTGCCTAACGGTCCAAGGTGGAACAATTTAACCAACGAATTCACAATATAGAATTGGATTGTAATCTAAAGTTGCCCAAAGTGGCCCCTTCCTTCTTCCTAAATTGCATTTTTTACAGCATGAGTGTACAAGAGAGTGTAAGTGCATGTAAGTATATGTGGACGAAACAAGAACAGGTTCATCTCTGTGGGTCATGCCGTCTCTGTCACAACTACTCCACTCTGCCCTTAGAGTGTGAAAGCAGCCCAGACCACATGTAAACAATGGGGCATGGCTGTGTTCCCATAAAACTTTATTTACTGAACAGACAGTGGCTGGATTTAGTCTGCAGCCTTGACGTGACTTGCTGACCTGCAGCAAGTTTGTAGACCATAGTAAACACTATGATGGGTGTCATGGCTAATATTTAGAACAGTTGAAGTCTCGTCTGGCCAGCCTACTGCTTCTGACTCTACCCTTCTTCCTTCTCATAAAAGATGATCTTGGCTGTTACCTGTACCCTCTGCATAGGGACCCTCAGCTCTCTTATCTCTGAGACCAAAGCATCAAGATTCCCACATGGTCAAGCTCCCCAGGAATGATTTTCCTCCTAGAATGCCCAGCACCACGTTGCACTGTCACTTCGGAAAACAGCATCTGTCGGCCACCTTACCAGACCCTGGAGGACACAGCATGAGGCTTGTCACTCTGTGTGATGGCCACAGGAAGTTATGAAAACATGATTAAAGGAGAGAACTGGAAGGGAAAACACCATAGTTTTGGGGAAGAGATGTCAGTCTGCAAGTTTAAACAAGCAATAGCCCATATAGTCATACACTCCACAAACCTAACAGTTAAAATAAACAGCTCTATAATCCCCCAAAGGCTGTGTTTGAAGCTTCACTCTAGTTCGAAAGTTCAGCTTGAAGGGAAGAAAGAAGGGAAAGAATGCATACTTTGGAGGCACACAGGATGTAAAAGGCTCTTACCTCTATTATTATTGTCTCCTGAGACCCTCCCACCCTCCTCGACTGGCGGAGGGGGCTACTCTGGCCAACTTCCTTTAAGGATTATTGGATCATTTTTAATCAGTCTTCTAAAATGGGCGTGCCATGGACCTAGCAACTCAACTCCTAGGTCCGTATCCAAAGGAAGTCATTGGAGGTCCTCTGTTATGAGGAAAGGTATTCACCATGCCATATTTATTCTGGATAACATTTTTGAGTATCTAAAATTCCCCAAAACTGGTAACTATAAAATGATATAGTGCGTCCCTACAGTGGAAGAGTTCATAGCTATTCAATATCTTGTTTTATAGGACTACTGAGTGAATAAAGAAAATACCCACAACGCAGATAACAATAACTGTACACAATATAATTCCAACTTTAAAATAAAAAAGGTTGTATTCCTGTTAGTAGGTGGATCTGCATCAAATGTGATAGTGATTATTTCTCCTAGAATTCAAAAGATATTTTGTTGTATAGTTTACGTTTCTGTATTTGTCTTATAAATTTTCCTGACAAGTGTATTTTTCTCTTAACTGTCAGAGAGAAAAGAGATAATAATTGTCCAAAACACACAAGAAGGTACAAGCTGTAAACAAACTAGGAAATTATGTTTGAAAACCATAAAGACAAGATATTAATACCTTTAATCTAGAAAAAGAGCTTATAAATTAAGAAAAATTCACTCCAATATATAGCCAAGCAAAGAGAATATATCGGAAATACGCTCACACAGAAAAAATCCAGTCAAAAAAGATGTTCGCGTAACTAGTAAACATGTGAAAAATATTTATCTCCACTAATAATCCGACACACGTGAAAAATGTTTATCTCCACTAATAATCCAAGAGAGGCAAATTGAATAAAAAAATAAGTTACTATTTTTCAGCTATTAAATTGTCAAGGTTTGAATGATATCAAACAGAGTTGCAGAGGATGGATATCTCAGTTCTTCACACCAAGTAGCTTCCAAATGTGTTCATCCTTTTTATAGAAAGCAATCCATGACCACCATGATACATGAAGTCTCCAATACTCACTTTTGTCCTAATAATATCACCTGTAGGAATATTGCCTTAAGAAATAGAGAAGTGCTTAAAGACCCCTGCAAAGATGCTTACTTCTGCTTTATTTAAAACATTTCTTTCTTGTAAATGTGGGAACGATATAGATGATTAACAATTAGGGAAATAAATTGTGATAGATAAATATAGACATAGAAACGGGGAATTATATAGACACCGAAATACTGTTTTGAGTAATTATTTAAGTATATAGAAACATGCTTTTATTACCAAGTGAGCAGAGCATGATACCAAAAGATCTTTCTAGTATGTTCTAATTTAGCAAACTATCAGTTCCCATGCATTAAAGTACCAGAGGGAGTCTGCAATGGACGATACTAGTTGCTGATATTATGAGCAGCTTTATTTTGTATTTTTGTAGAGCCTGCCTTAAGGCTCATATTTCATCTCCTTTCACTCGCCCGCATGCAGCAGTTGACTCAGGTATGTACCACATGCAAGTATTTCAGGTTGCTACTTGACAGATCTGAAGGAAGCACTCTAAAGATCTGGCCCCATTATCTCCTCTGTGGTATCATCTCCGTCACACATTCCCACTAAAAGTGACTCTAGAGAAGGTGTCCCTCCCTCCCTCATCCCTGGCCTTACTCCTTCCCACCGAGAATGTGAAACAGGTGGACTTGATTTGGAGCCACTTCAGGGTTTACAAGGGATTCGGAGCGATTCTCAACCCTGGCTGAGCCCTGGAATTTGTAAGAACTGTGGATGCAAAGTCCCACCCAGACCCATGAAGCCAGATCTTCCTGCCCCAGGGCCCAGGCATCCATAGTCAGCAAAGCCAGAGGGGATTCTAATACACAGACAAGGCTAGGAACTGCTGTGTTCTCACAGGCATCTGTTTTCTTGCCAAACACTCTTTCTGTTGCAAGGGAAGAGACCTACCACAAACCCACCCCTACCTTCTGCATTTGCACATCGAGCACCCATCATCATATTTGATCTTTGTGATCACCCCTTGAGGCCGATAACTGTGATGTCATTTACAGTTGAGGGCACAAACTCAAGTCAGTTTCCTGAACTCACGTAGCATGTGGTACAAAGGGCCAAGACAAAAGTAATGAAATGTCCTGGATTTGACCCTTGTCGCTGCAGTGAGGTCTTTGTGCATCTTGCTCAGTGACCTCTAATGTTCCCTACTGAGACCTCCATGGTTCTCAACTAGGGACATCAAGCAATACCTGGAGATGTTTCTGGGTGTCACAGCTGCGGGTGGGGGTGAGGCTGGCATCCAGCAGGCAGAGGGGAAGCATGCTGCCTACCACCCTGCTCAGGGCAGTCCCCCAACAAAGGGCAGCCAGCCCTTCACTTCAACAGAACCCCGCTTCCGTCCTGTGCTGTGAGGAGTTACGGAGGTATTATCCCAGCGTGTTCAGACTAGAACACAGCGAAAGGCAAAACACGAGAAATCCAACAGCCCTTAGTCCCTTTCCTGCCCTGCCCGGGCCCCTCAGACTGATGGAGGGAAGCACAGTCTCCCTGTGTGTGGGCAGTCGGCCAGCACAGGGCCATTTAATTACTGAACCGCTGGCTGCAGTAAAGACCCTCTCAGAACCCAGCCTGGAAATAGCTGCCCTTTGCTGCCATTCTGTTTTATCTGCCACACTCATCTAGGGAAGAACCAAGTGACTAAGTGTGAAGGGCAGAGCTCCAGCCCAGCTGCCACAGCCTCCCGGGCACCGTGAGAACCGTGGTTTCTGCAAAGAAGGAAGTCATGGGCCGTGGAGGCAGCTGCTCTTATCACTTCCCCCATCTTGGGTCCGTTGGGTTGTTCACCTCCAAAGTAGGCCAGGCTGCCCCAGGTCTCGTTAGGGGAGAGACCCAGAAACCAGTGGGACAGGAAAAAGCAGTTTTGTGGGTCCCCGAGAGCCAGGAGCCAGACCAGGACTGTCCCGTGGGCCCCCATGGCTGGCAACGTGTGCAGTTCCCAGGCCTGGATGCTGAGTCATTGCAATGCAAAGCGGACTTTAGCACAAAAGACCAAGCTGGGATCATGTATTTTCACTCCGTAAGAAACTTTTGAGGCTTTTACAGAGCCTTTTGAGAGAAGAGAGAAATGAAGAAAGGTTTTGAAAACACCCAGGCCCCCTCTAGGTCTTACGTTGACTGGGAGGCCTTCCATGAAAAGGGGCCGGCTTCCTCACTGTGATCATGGAAGCAGCCACAATACTGCCCTCTCTAGGGTTTCCCAGAGGAGTCCAACAGACAACACAAGAGCATGGGTATGCCCCCCGCCCTGCCCCCCATCTCTGTTCCTTCCACTCGGAAGCCTCATCCGGCAGATCAGTGACAATCTCAACCCCCAGTCTCAGGAAGCCATGGAGCATTAGGACACAATTCCCCAATGGTGACTTTGTGTCTCTTTCTCCCCAGAGCATGATTGCCTGTTGAGGTCTCTCTCAGACCTGAAGCCAGGCATCCCTGCTCTCCTGCAGGGATGGAGAATAACACACTCTTCCCCATGATCTTCTCAGATCCTTGCATGGTTCTTGTACGCATGATCCTTGATGGGTGGTCCCTGGCTTCTGGCTGCTCCAGAGTCACTAGGGACAAGTGTGGGTGGAGCCTACTTGTCCTCCTGGATCAGCCTCCCCGTCTCCCTGGATCAGCATTCCGAGCTCAGCCTATATTCCCTGATACAGGAGATATGCTCAGTTTCACTCTGCATCCCTTCCCCAGGATCATGTCTGTTTGGTAGCTCAATTACCATCCCTTTAACTAACTAGAGTTAACCTCTGAAATCTCACAGAAACACTCTCCACCCAGGGCAGTTGCCTGACCTCCCAAGGAATCCCAAACTGTCAAACCTCCTTTTCTGAGTTTGGGGAAAGATACTCATATCGGCTCTTGGGAATGTGAATGTGAAAATGCCAGGGAGAAGGGAAACTTAGATGCAGCCCTGAAGGGTTGTTGTGCAAACCCAGGTAGTAAATCAGTGACTCACGAAAGGTCACATTGCCTTGAACACTGGAGGAGCTTCCCAGCAGAACAACTGCTCCTCCTCAGACCAAAATGTTGGTGGCTCGAGAGATTATGCATCCCTGCCTCATCTTCATGCTACCCTACTCTGAAGATGTAGATCGTTAAGACAATGTGTATTACAAATATCAAAAATCCAATTTGCAAAGCAACAAAGCTACCCAGACATGTACATACACAACCTTTTCTTTCCATTGTTTTATTGTTTCTTGTTTCTGCATGAGAAACATGAGAGGTAGTGAACTTGCAGTTGACTTTTGCCTAGCTCCGTAGCTGATTAGGCTTGTGATTCTGAAGAGGCACCAAGAGTGTCATCTGCTCAGATCCCAGCACCAGTCCTGGCTCAGCACAGGTAACTGAGAGCACTAGCTCCCACAGCCGAGTTCTTCCCTGAGTAAAACACAGAGACATAAAGACTAATACACACTGCACGCACACACACACACACACACACACACGACACCTTCATTCCCATTGGCATTCATGCACATGTTGATGATGAAGTAGTGCATGCAGTGGTGATTAAGAGCCTGGTCTGTCTTCAACCTCACTGGGTTCAAATCTAAGCTTCACTGCAGAGTACCCATGTGACCTGCACTTGTCACATCACATAACCTTCTATGCAAAATGGGAATGAATGTGTCACCTGCCGCTTGGGTGACGCTCCTAGGGACTAAGCGCACGAGCTCCTGAGTCGGATCGCTCAGGTCCAAGGCTCAATATTGCGAACTGTGACGTTGGCAAAATGCTCCCCATCCCTAGGACTTAGTCTTCAAGTCTGTGGGACAAGGATCCCGACTGTAATTCCTTAGGTTGTTTCAAGAATTAAATGGACGCCTACACATGTCTCTATTAGGGCAGCACCCAGAGCAAGCACATGCTCCCCATGGGTCAGCGGGGATGACTCGGTGCCTCATGCTTCCTGAGCACCGAGAACAGTGACATCACAGTGTCTGTCCATAAAGGGCCATCCTTTGTCCTCGTTGTGGTACCAATTTTGTTATTGTTATTCTTATCTTGCATATGCTTTGAGGCTCCAGTGAATCATTCAAAAACATAGTTTGCAAGTGACATAGGATGGTTCAAATGGCCCACACTGTCTACAGTGAACTCAGGAGTACCTAAGTAACTTAAGAACCGATGGTAATTTTTCTTAGAAGTCCTGGCCACTGGCTCTGCTGCATGAGCAAGATTTAAATTTGGACTAAAGCTGGTCTTTTTGCAATTTTTTACTGACTTTTCACAGTGCTATGGAGAAAGCGAAAGAAAGAAAGAAAAGGAAAGGAAAAAATATTTAAAAGGAGCTACAACGCCTATGTAATCTGTCTCCTGCCCAAACCTCTGGCTTCAGCCTCCAGAATATTCTCTCTCATCCTCAGCTCCAGTCATATTTCAGCTTCTTTAATAAGTTAGGACCCCTCTTGCTCTAGGGTCTTTGTGCACATTAGTTCCGCTTTCTGGAATGAATGAATGAAGTAGCGTTTGATACACCTTTTCTTCTCCATGATTGTCTGTTATTAATTTGATATTTTTCTCTACAAAAGGAACATCTGATGAGGGTGAAGTAGAAGCAGCCGATGCATTTGTATGTGGACTTCTGAGCTTCCAAATGTCCCCAAGGTCAGAAGAAGAGCAAAGGAAACCAAAATGGCAACATGTACAGGCATTAGCCTCAGCATCAGACTTTCAGTTTTGACTATACATTTGCTGCCAGAAAATGGTGGCTGAAGGTGTCTGTGAAGAGCATCCATACATCAGCAAGCCTATAGAAAACATTCAGACTGTCTTTGTTTAGTGACACTGTCCCACTGTCTACTGTTGAGTACCTGCCCGACATAGTAGGCAAGCCACACACACATGCCATGGCATTCAGCTCTCCAGTAACATTGTGGCTATTTTTAGTCCTGTTCATTGGTGGGGAAAACTGAGGCCCAGAGCAATTAAGTGAGCTGAATCAGAGTTATAAAACAATAGTGTAAGAGTCAGGGCTCCAAACCAGACCTATCTGATTTCAGTCATTGACTGATTGAACAAGTGCATATGGATCATCTACCATGTGCCATGCCACACTGGAGACCATGGAGCTTCGACTTGCTCAGCAGACATATAGTGTCTGCTCTGATGGAGCCTGTAGTTTAATCAGAGAGTCAAATAAGTGTGCAACTACTTGTACAGTATGGTACAGTATGAAGGAGAGAGACTGACCCAACCTGGCGAGTCATCACAAGCAACCTACACTAAGTGTGTCCATTAGGTTTGCTGGGTAATAAACCAATTCATAACTTTTTGACCTAAAGCAATAGCCACTTAGCCCACGATTGTTTAGGCTGACAGTTTGGGCTGACACAACTAGGCACTTCTTCTGGCCAGGGCTAGGCTGGCCTACTCGCAGGTCTGGGGTCATGTGTGTTGGTTGTCTGTGACTGGTGTATGTGTCATCGGGCCTGTCTCCAAGTTTCACCTCTTCCCACAGGGTAGTCCAAACCTGTGTGCATGCTAGTCAGAATTCTGAGGCGGCAAGCCTGAATGCCAAGCACTTTTTAGGCCTTATATTTAGGTCTTTGTTTGCATCATATATGCTGTTGTTTCATTCAGCAAAGCAAACCACATGGCCCAGCCCTGAACCAGTGTGGGAGGGTTCCAAAGAGCCTGGCCACGGATAGGCGTTGACGGATGAGATCTATTGCTCCAATCAACCACAAGCAGTACCAGGAAGGTTGAGAAGGAGCTACCAGGCAGAGAGGAAAGAAAGTGTAGAACAGCTCGGCAGCTTGGAAGGCAGACTGAGCAAGGATACCACCGCCAGTGAACTGCAAAGAGCTTTAGCTTTTCATTATCCCTGCTATTGGGTCATTTTCTCTCTCGATCCATATGTAAGCCACTGGGCTCTCCAGAGGAAGGGAATGATCCACTCACGTCTGAGCCAAGCACGGTTCGGGCAGTCCTTTGACAGACTCAACGGTTGCCAATCAGTGGGGATCCAGAGAATGTCAGCCCCACCTTCTGAGGCCAGCATCTCTCCAGCATGGGCCAAATTGTGCAGTGGTTTGAGCCTGAAGTCAATGGCATTCAGTTGGACAGCCATGGGTCAGGTTTCCTATATATTACAAATAAAAATTAAAGATAGAGATGGTGGGGGTGGTGCTTGGGAAAATGGGTACTGGGGGAAAAGTGATCTGAGGTTTTCTCTTTCACTTGGCAAACGTGAAGTAAAAATGTTTTTTTTAAGTCAAAATGACTCTGTCCTTCCATCTCCTGCCCCCACGAGCCTGGTTCTGATTATTAGCTGAAGTTCAGCGCACGTCAGGGGTGTTTCTGGTTGGGCAGCCAGGGAACAATGACCCCTTTATTCAGGGAGGAAATGTTTGGGTCTAATGGCTGAAGGAGTCGCCTGGCTCATGGGCACGGGTTCAAGGCCACATCAAAAAGCATTCTTCTCCAAAGGCTGGGTGCCACAGCTCCCGTCCCGTGTGAGGTTCCCTGAGTCATAGAAAACCACAGGAGTGTTTGTTCCCAGGAGCCTGGAGGAAGATCTGGGGTCTCGATCTGCAGCTCGCACTGTAAACGTGGCAGCCTCCCTCAGGAATAGGCTGCGCAGAGCTGCAGTGACCCGAGAACTGAGCAGGGAGATGGCAGCTAAAAGCGCTTGGGAAAAGAGACATCCCATGAAACCTCAGCTGTGACAAAGGCGTAGGATCTGGCACGAGACTTTCCCTGAGCCACTGGCATGCTGTGTGACTCCAAGATTCTTGCTTTACCTCTCTGAGCCTCACAGAGAGCCACAGTAGAGTCGTCACATCTCCTCCCTTTTTTGTCTTTCTTTCTACCTTCTTATAAGGATCCTTAGGATCACATCTAACCCCCCCAGGATCATCTCCGCATGTCAAGACCCATCACTTAGTCACACCTGCAAAGTCCTTTTGCCGTGTCTGGGAGCACTCGCGGGTCTTGGTATTAGGATGGGTCCATCTTGCTTAGCACCCTGCCCCGGCCCACGTGCCGTCCTTCAGTTGCTCCTTTTGGAGCCCATCAGAACAGCCCCAAGTCCTGGTCGTGAGGACCCAAGAATGCCTGTCCCTCAGAGTCACCGTCAGCAGAGGCTGGTGGCAGGACTGTCCTTAGCAGTGAGCTGGCGGGGGTGTGCAGCTGGCCATTACTACAGGAGGCTCACAGCTTGTGCTGCAAGGGCAGGGCTGGCCAAGGAATGCAATGGGTGAAAAGGAGAAGCAGCCTCTACATCGGCCTTCAAGAAAGCCAGGGGCGATGAGACTTATCTGCTTTTCCAGGAATTAGTGGGAAAGAAAGAGGATTCAGGAGGAAGGCACAGGGGCTGAATGGGAAGGAAAGCAGAATCCATCATCCCCTTACAGGGGAGGGTAAGATCACTACTCATGCCTCCCTGGCATCTAGACAAGGTCAACAGATTCAGCAAATTTGCCCACGAGGCCCCTTGTTAGATCTGAAAGTCAGAGAAACATGTTTTTTGTTGTGTTGTGTTCTGTTTGGATTTTTTAGTATAAGGATATCCCATGCAACAGGTGGAACATCCTTACCCTAAGAATGATTTGTTTTGCATCTGAAATTCAGAATGACCTGGGCATCTGTATTCTATCTGGCAACCCTATACCAGCACAAACTTGGCATGCTCATCATGGCTGAAGGAAGGAAACAGAGGCAGCGTCACACATCTATGATGAGCATACCCTGAGCTACGTGCTCAGCACAGGTCTTCAGTTTCATTCTCAAAACGACCCTCTGAGGCGATCATTACTGTACCTGATTCATAGACCCAGCAACTTCATCCTAGAGAGACGTTTGTCCAGGACAGCCAGTTGTTGTCTGACTCATCTCTGGGCTCACCATACTTTTAAGAAGAGAAGCATCAGCCCTTGGACAGGATCCCTATGCTGATATTGGCAAAAGCCTTTCCAGAGCCCTGGTGGAGCACCCATCAGGCTCCCCACTCATGAGGCCCTCTTGGCTCACACTTCCCCTTCCTACTCCTAGAACAACAGGGGCACCCGTGGCCTGTGCTGCCTGCCCCCAGGCCCCCTAAGAGCCCCTCAGTGCAAGAAACCTGGGTTTCCATGTGGTGAGAGGCTTTGGTGGGAGCCCAGATCCAAGATCAACCAGCTGCTATCTTTGAGTTTAGAAATGTATCCCCAGTGGAGGCCTAAACACCCCCTGAACACTTCCCCCTGCCATTTTGCCTAGATCGCTGGTCCCACAGTTACATCAGGATGAACCAGAGGCCCTGCCCCATACCCGGCAGAGCTTCTGCTTGCTCTGACATGAGCTGGAAGAGGTCAGGAAAAGCATGAAGCATCCCCTCAGAGGGAGAGTCTTGAAGTCAGACAGAGTTGGGCTTATTCTGGGAGCTGTGACTTGCTACGTGGGGAACCTGGACAAGTTATTTTATTTCTCTGAGACTCAGGCTTTGCATCTGTAAAATGGAAATGACATCCCTTGGGATTATCTAAGAATTTACTGAAATTGTAACTAACTCATCAATCACTGAAGAAGTCCTTCGTACATGTTAACAAACCAACACCCCTGTGTGTTTGAAAGATGGGATGTTCACTCATGTGTCTTAAAAAGGAGAACAAAGGAAAGGAGATGAGGGAGGGAGGGAAGGGGAAGAGAGGAGAGGGGGAAAATAAGGAAGGAAAACAGGCAGAAGAGTCTCCCATTGTAAAAGGCGTAGGAAGGAAGCAGAAAAGCTAGCTGATTTTAAGGTTTTAAGAGGCTTGCTTCTGTGACATCTGCATTATTCCTTGCCTTCTGATGCAGATCGCTGGGCTCTTCATGGTTGTTTCCAGGCAAAGGCAGGACAGAAACCAGGGGTAGCTCTAGAAGCAGCCATCCCCACCCGTCCAGGGCTCCTCTCTGCTTCTTTTGGGCCTCAGTGGAAAGGAAATCCCAGCACTCCTCTTCCCAAGGTCATAGTAATTGAAATTCTCTGCCTGTATCCCAATTTTCCAGCTGAGGACTCTTACAGTTGTCAAGACATAAAGTCCCCAAATGGGCACTTTTCAAGATGACCATGAGTGGATGAAACTTGTCAAGATGTTACTTCTGGTTACTTAAAAGATCTATCAAACTCATTCTCTTGTTTAAGGGTAGACTCTGTGGGTTTGTGTGTGTGTTCTAAAAGGGGTAGTTGCGATGCTTTTAATAGAGATGGAGGGCTGACGTGACAACTTTGTCCCAAGAAGCATCTTGATTACTGGCCACACTGGCAGGAAAGTGATATGAGGTGTACACTGGAATGTTAGAAGCCAACTAAAGCTGTCTGCTGCCCTCCAAAATTCCCTGGCCCTCTCCCAAACCTTCTGAGGTCCTGTCTCCTCCAGAAAGAAATCCATTCTTCTGCTCTGAGCAAGGCACCAGCCTCTTTCTTTAATTTTTCTTTTTCTTTCTTTTTTTTTTTTTTGGTCTCAGTCTCCCAACAGCAATGTTATGGGCTAAAAGTGCCTGAGGGCACTCACCTGGACCCTAGTGAACTTTCCACAGACATCCCTCCTTTCCAATCCAAAGGACAGATGGACATTTGTGGTCCTTATTATGAAAGCAAGATGCCCTTCAGTAACAACCATCAGGAAACTGAAAAAATAAAGAATTGTTATTTACAAGACCTGAAAATTACATAGCATAGCTGGGGCTATACAGCAAGTTCAAAGATGAAGAGTGGAAGAGAGTACATGGTTTAGGGATTTTGCTTTTCTGGGGTCAAGGGTGGGGGACTAGGGTTTCACAGGCTCACTCTTTATTGGTGAATTTAAAATATAAGCATGGGAATTTAAAAGCAGAAAGAAAAAAAAAACAAGGGTCCCAACTGGTTAGTTATTGAAAACAAATAAGATCTCTAAAACAAAAGAGCGTCAATGTGGGGAAGTGGCCCTGGCTCTTTATCCCATTGTGTAACTGGCAACGTGTTTATTCACTATTTGAGATAGCCTTTGATGAAGGGGATGCCTCTTGAAATGGATGCCTCAGCAACCAAAGCTTAAGTCAGGCACTTATATTACCAAAAATGAAAAAGAAGGAAAAACTGTCAGGGCTTTACACTACATTCTTCTATCCCAAATTCAGACAGGTGGATGAAAATCTATCTACTTATTAACTGGAGACCCTGAGTGTTTGATTTATCCTGGGTTTGCTCGTCCATGAGGTAAAAATCACACTGATTACCACATGGATTTTTCCCTAAAATTTAATAAAATCTGACAAATGAGAAAGTGCCATCAGAGTGAGGGTATGTAATGCATGCTCATGGGACATGAAATTTGTGCTCAAATCATGGTATGGCCCCTTTCTTGCCTCTTCACCCTGTTCTGAGGAGAATGTTGAGAAAGCAGAAGCTAAGTCCTTGGGACACTGCACAGCAAAGCTCAAAGAATTCAGCACTGTAACCATCCACAAACCATGGTAAAGGGAAATAGAAATAACAAAGAATGTTTGGTAGTTAACTAGACCTAGGTTTAAATTTATCTCTGCCTTAATAGATACAAGACCTTCCACAGGAATCTTTCTGAGCCTCTTTTCTCATCTGTAAAATGAGGCCACTATTACAAATGTGCAAGTCTATTGTAAGAAATAGGTGCAAAAAAAAAAACCCTGCACATGTAAAAGTCTTACACAATGCCTTACACATAATGAAAAATCAATAGACAGTAGTTGATTGTACAAGGTCATATTTTCAAATTCTTTGATGTGTCTCCAAACCTCCATACACATAACACACACACACACACACACACACACACACACACACACACACATTACACTTGCTCCCTATATGCTGAGGCTTTTCACTCCAAACAACCAGAAAGAAGGCACCCACTGCTTCGGAAAAGACCTGCCATAGCAGATCTAGAGAACTAAGACATCGAAATTTAGCATTTCAGTTTCAAAAGCTATGGTCAAGATGTAAGCCAGAAGAAAGATTTGGAAGAAGCATAATCAACCAGGACCATTTCTTGCTACAGGTCCCAGCTTTTTTTTTAATGCCACCTGGATGGGTGTTATGTGTTGAATATTTTTTTAATTTATTTTGGTATCATTAATCTACAATTACATGTGCAATATTATGGTTATTAAACTACCCCCTTCATCAGGTCCCCCCCACCAACCCAATTACAGTCACTGTCCATCAGCTTAGTAAGATGCTATAGAGTCACTACTTGTCTTCTCTGAGTTGTACAGCCCTCCCCGTGCCCCCCCCCAACATTACGTTTGCTAATCGTAATGCCCTTTTTCTCCCTTATCCCGCCCTTCCCACCCATGTTCCCCAGTCCCTTTCCCTTTGGTAACTATTAGTCTGTTCTTCGGGTCTGTAAGTTTGCTGCTGTTTTGTTCCTTTAGTTTTTTTCTTTGTTCTTCTACTCCACATACGAGTGAGATCATTTGATATTTGTCTTTTTCCGCTTGGCTTATTTCACTAAGCATAATACCCTCTAGCTCCATTCATGTTGTTGCAAATGGTAGGATTTGTTTTTTTCTTGTGGCTGAATAATATTCCATTGTGTATATGTACCACCTCTTCTTTATCCATTCATCTACTGATGGACACTTAGGTTGCTTCCATTTGTTGGCTATTGTAAATGGTGCTGCGATAAACATAGGGGAGCATATGTCTTTTTCAAGTTGGGCTGCTGAATTCTTAGGGTAAATTCCTAGGAGTGGAATTCCTGGGTCAAATGGTATTTCTATTTTGAATTTTTTGAGGAACCTCCATACTGCTTTCCACAATGGTTGAACTAATTTGCAGTCCCACCAGCAGTGTAGGAGGGTTCCCTTTTCTCCACATCCTCACCAACATTTGTTGTTGTTTGTGTTTTGGATGTTGGCCATCCTCACTGGTGTGAGGTGATATCTCATTGTGGTTTTAATCTGCATTTCTCTGATGATTACGATGTGGAGCATATTTTCATGTGCCTGTTGGCCATCTGAATTTCTTCTTTGGAGAAGTGTCTATTCATGTCCTCTGCCCATTTCTTAATTGGATTATTTACTTTATGTTTGTTGAGGTGCATGAGTTCTTTATATATTTTGGATGTTAACCCCTTATAGGATACGTCATTTATGAATATATTCTCCCATAGTGTAGGATGTCTTTTTGTTCCACTGATGCTGTCCTTTGTTGTACAGAAGCTTTTCAGCTTGATATAGTCCCACTTGTTCATTTTGGTTTTGTTTCCCTTGCCTGGGGAGATATGTTCATGAAGAAGTCTCTCATGTTTATGTCCAAGAGATTTTTGCCTATATTTTTTTCTAAGAGTTTTATGGTTTCATGACTTACATTCAGGTCTTTGATCCATTTTGAGTTTACTTTTGTGTATGGGGTTAGACAATAGTCCAGTTTCATTCTCTTACATGTAGCTGTCCAGTTTTGCCAACACCAGCTGTTGAAGAGGCTGTCATCTCCCCATTGTATATGTAAGGCTCCTTTGTCATATATTAATTGACTGTATATGTTTGGATTAATGTTTGGATTTTCTGTTCTGTTCCACTGGTCTGTGGGTCTGTTTTTGTGCCAATACCAAATTGTCTTGATTACTGTGGCTTTGTAGTAGAGCTTGAAGTCAGGGAGTGTAATTCCCCCTGTTTTATTCCTCCTTCTCAGGATTGCTTTGGCTATTCGGGGTCTTTTGTGGTTCCATATGAATTTTAGAATTATTTGTTCCAGTTCATTGAAGAAAGCTGTTGGTAGTTTGATAGGGATTGCATTGAATCTGTAGATTGCTTTAGGTAGTATAGCCATTTTGACAATATTTATTCTTCCTAGCCAAGAGCATGGGATGCATTTCCATTTGTTAGTGCCCTCTTTAATTTCTCTTAGGAGTGTCTTGTAGTTTTCAGGGTATAGGTCTTTCACTTCCTTCATTAGGTTTATTCCTAGGTATTTTATTCTTTTTGATCAATTGTGAATGGAAATTGTTTTTCTGATTTCTCTTTCTGTTAGCTCATCGTTAGTGTATAGGAAAGCAACAGATTTCTGTGTGTTAATTTTGTATCCTGCAACTTTGCTGAATTCAGATATTAGTTCTAGTAGTTTTGGAGTGGAGTCTTTAGGGTTTTTTATGTACAATATCATGTCATCTGCAAATAGTGACAATTTGACTTCTTCTTTACCAATCTGGATGCCTTGTATGTCTTTGTTTTGTCTGATTGCTGTGGCTAGGACCTCCAGTACTATGTTGAATAACAGTGGAGAGAGTGGGCATCCCTGTCTTGTTCCCGATCTTAGATGAAAAGCTTTCAGCTTCTCGCTGATTAAGTATTATGTTAGCTGTGGGTTTGTCATATATGGCCTTTATGATGTTGAGGTACTTGCCGTCTATACCCATTTTGTTGAGAGTTTTAATCATGAATGGATGCTGAATTTTGTCAAATGCTTTTTCAGCATCTATGGAGATGATCATGTGGTTTTTGTTCTTCTTTTTGTTGATGTGGTGGATGATGTTGATGGATTTTCGAATGTTGTACCACCCTTGCATCCCTGGGATGAATCCCACTTGATCATGGTGTATGATCCTCTTGATGTATTTTTGAATTCGGTTTGCTAATATTTTGTTGAGTATTTTTGCATCTACGTTCATCAGGGATATTGGTCTGTAATTTTCTTTTTTGGTGAGGTCTTTGCCCGGTTTTGGTATTAGAGTGATGCTGGCTTCATAGAATGAGTTTGGAAGTATTCCCTCCTCTTCTATTTTTTGGAGAACTTTAAGGAGAATGGGTGTTATTTCTTCTCTATATGTCTGGTAGAATTCAGAGGTGAATCCATCTGGTCCGGGGCTTTTGTTCTTGGGTAATTTTTTGATTACCCATTCAATTTCGTTGCTGGTGATTGGTCTGTTTAGTTTTTCTGTTTCTTGCTTGGTCAGTCTTAGAAGGTTGTATTTTTCTAAGAAGTTGTCCTTATCTTCTATGTTTTCCAGCTTGTTAGCATATAGATTCTCATAATATTCTCTTATAATTCTTTGTATTTCTGTGGGGTCCGTCGTTATTTTTCCTTTCTGATTTCTGATTCTGTTTATGTGTGTAGATTCTCTTTTTCTCTTAATGAGTCTGGCTAGGGGTTTATCTATTTTGTTTATTTTTTCAAAGAACCAGCTCTTGGTTTCATTGATTTTTTTCTATTGTTTTATTCTTCTCAATTTTATTTATTTCTTCCCCTATCTTTATTATGACCCTCTTTCTGGTGACTTTGGGCCTCATTTGTTCTTCTTTTTCCAATTTCAGTATTTGTGTCTTTAGACTATTCATTTGGGAATGTTCTTCCTTCTTTAAATAGGCCTGGATTGCAATATACTTTCCTCTTAGAACTGCCTTTGCTGCGTCCCACAGAAGTTGTGACTTTGTGCTGTTGTTGTCATTAGTCTCCATTTATTCTTTGATTTCTATTTTGATTTGGTCAATAACCCATGGATTAATTAGGAGAATGTTGTTAAGTGTCCATGTATTTGTGAGTCTTTTTGTTTTCTTTCTAAAATTTATTTCTAGTTTCATACCTTTGTGATCTGAGAAGTTGGTTGGTAGGATTTCAATATTTTTTAATTTACTGAGGTTCTTTTTGTGGCCTAGTATGTGGTCTATTCTGGAAAATGTTCCATGTGCACTTGAGAAGAATGTGTATCCTGTTGCTTTTGGGTGTAGAGTGCTGTAGATGTCTGTTAGGTCCATCTGTTCTAGTGTGTTGTTCAGTGCCTCTGTGTCTTTACTTATTTTCTGTCTGGTTGATCTGTCCTTTGGAGTGAGTGGTGTGTTGAAGTCTCCTAAAATGGATGCATTGCATTCTATTTCCTCCTTTAATTCTGTTAGTATTTGTTTCACATATGCCGGTGCTCCTGTGTTGGGTGCATATATATTTAAAATGGTTATATCCTCTTGTTGGACTGACCCCTTTATCATTATGTAATGTCCTTCTTTATCTCTTGCTACTTTCTTCGTTTTGAAGTCTATTTTGTCTGATACAAGTACTGCAACACCTGCTTTTTTGTCCTTGTTGTTTGTGTTAAATATCTTTTTCCATCCCTTCACCTTTAGTCTGTGTATATCTTTGGGTTTGAGGTGAGTCTCCTGTAAGCAGCACATAGATGAGTCGTGCTTTCTTATCCATTCAGTTACTCTGTGTCTTTTGATTGGTGCATTCAGTCCATTTACATTTAGTGTGATTATCGATAGATATGTACTTATTGCCATTGCTGGCTTTAGATTAGTGGTTACCAAAGGTTCAAGGGTAACTTTTCTACTATCTAAGAGTCTAACTTAACTTTCTTGTTAAGTTATTGTAAACACAGTCTGATTATTCTTTATTTCTCTCCCTTCTTATTCTTCCTCCTCCAGTCTTTATATACTAGGTGTTTTATTCTTTGCCTTTAGTTAGTATTTGGATGGTCTGCTTTCTTTGCTATGATTTTATTTTCTCTGGTGACCTCTTTTTAGCCTTAGGAGTGCTTCCATCTAGAGCAGTCCCTTTAAGATATCCTGAAGAGGTGGTTTATGGGAGGCAAATTCCTTCAGCTTTCGCTTGTCTGGAAATTGTTTATTCCCTCCCTCAAATTTAAATGATAATCGTGCTGGATACAATATTCTTGGTTCAAGGCCCTTCTGTTTCATTATTTTAAATATATCATGCCATTCTCTTCTGGCCTGTAAGGTTTCTGTTGAGAAGTCTGATGGTAGTCTGATGAATTTTCCTTTGTAGGTGATAATTTTTCTCTCTCTAGCTGCCTTTAATACTCTGTCCTTATCTTTGATCTTTGCCATTTTAATTATTATGTGTCTTTGTGTTGTCTTCCTTGGGTCCCTTGTGTTGAGAGATCTGTTGGCTTCCATGGTTTGAGAGACTGTTTCCTTCCCCAGCTTGGGGACGTTTTCCACAATTATTTCTTCAAAGACACTTTCTGTCCCTTTTTCTCTCTCTTCTTCCTCTGGTATTCCTATAATGAGAATGTTGTTCTGTTTGGATTGGTCACGCAGTTCTCTTAAAATTCTTTCATTCCTAGAGATCCTTTTATCTCTCTCTGCCTCAACTTCTCTGTATTCCTGTTCTCTGATTTCTATTCCATTAACAGTCTCTTGCATCTCGTCCAGTCTACTGCTAAGCCTGTCGATCGCTTGTCTCATCTCTGCATTGTCTTTCCTCACTTCCCTCACTTCTTCCCTTAGCTCTTGCATATTTTTCTGTAGATCCATCAGTATGGTTATGACTTTTATTCTGAATTCTTTTGCAGGAAGATTGTGCATGTCCATCCCATCAGGTTCCCTCTCTGGTGTAGTCTGGTCTGAGGTGTTCTGGGTAAGTTTTGTTTGCACCATATTTCTCTGTCTGTTCATGGCAAAAGAAGTGGTCAGAAAAAGAAGAAAGGGAAAATAGAGAAAAAAAAAAGCACCTGCCAGGTGTAGTTTCTGTGGGGATTCTGTAGGTGGCGCTGCTGCTCCACTATTCCACAGCCACACGGCTCTGCCAGGCCCTTTGTAACTCTGGCCGGGGAGGGAACGAATGGGAGGCTGCTGATTTCTGTGGAAAGTCTCCGTGTGACTGCTTTTCCCAGCCACAGTCCCAGAGGACGGAAATTCCTCAGGACTCCCAGCCTACTTGGCTGAGTGTGTTGGGATGATCCTGCTCCTCCGTTGGCCCCTGTCTCTTTAAGACCCCTAAAAAAGCGCGCGCTTTTCTTTTGTTCCGGGGAATCGGCTGGGTGGACTTGCCGTCTTGGAATCTGCACCTCTGTCTCTCCAATCTCCGATACACCGCGCGAAGTGTGTCTGTGCTCCCAGCGCAGATCACCAGGACCGGTTATTCAGCGGGCCTGTGCTTCCACTCCCTCCCCACTCTGAATCCTCTCCTCCTGCCAGCACGCTGGGGTTGGGGAGTGCTCAGATCCCGCCAGGTCACGGCTCCATATCTTACTCACCTCGCAGCATGCTGAGTCCTCTCAGGTGTAGCTGCAGGCTGGTGTCATCCTGTATCTTCTGGTCTCTCTTTTAGGAATAGTTGTATTTGCTGTATTTTCATAAATATGTTTGGTTTTGGGAGGAGATTTCTGCCTCCCTGCTCATGCTGCCATCTTCCCACAAGTGATGTGTTGAATTTTGACTCCCCCAATTCATAGGTTGAGTCCTAAATCCCAGAACCTCAGATTGCGACTTTATTTTGATATAGAGTCTTTAAAATGTGCATAAGTTAAAATGAGGTCACTGGGGAGGACTGTGTCCTTGTAAGAAGAGAGTAGGACACAGATACATGCACAAAGGAGAGGCCACATGAGGACACAGCAGGAAGACAGCTGTCTGCAAGCCAAAGAGAGAGGACTCAGGAGAAGCCAGCCCTGCCCACACCTTAATCTTTAACTTGCAGCCTCCAGAACTGTGAGAAATAAGTGCCTGCTGTTTAAGCCCCCTGTCTGGTGTGCTTTGTTGTGTAGTCCTTGCAAACTGATAGAGTGGGGAAAGGGAAGGAAAGCGGAGAGGAAAATGTTAAAGGGGAATCCATTGTCACCCCAGAGGAGCTCACCTAGGCCTTGCCTTCCCCTGTGGGTGGAAGGATTATGAGTAGAGGCATCGAATTCCCAGATGGGAATGAGGAATGTGAAGACACAGGGACCTTGAGCCCCAGTTCCCTTCAGTGCCTGGAAGTGATAAGCTCTCAGCCACCTGGGCAAGTGGGGCCTGAGCACGGGAGGGGGAGTCAGGAGCCTCACTCCTCACTCCCAGGTTGGCAGCAAATTGCCATGCCCATGTGTCTAGCGTGGCAGGGTTAGGACGCAGAGAGCAGGGGACTCTGGAGAAGCCTCAGGCGTGTGAAAGGATGTAGCCAGAAGAACATGACATGGTGGGAATGCAGACATTTCAGGCAGGCCTGACACCACCAGCCCCATATCTCAGATCCATTCACTGGGGAATTGAAACAAACCTCATGGAAAAGACGGGAGACCCTAAACCCACTGGGTTTACTCTGAAGAACTGCCGTTCTTATGTCCAGATAGAAACCAGGTCAAGTGTGTATGGCAAGCTGAGTAATGTCCCTCACCTGATGCCCATGTCCTAATCCCCAGAACCTGTACCTTGCATGGCAAACTGGGTGTGTAGACATGATTAAGTTAAGGATCTTATGATGGAGAGATGACCCTGGAATGTCCCAGCAGGTCTGATGTAATCATAAGTGTCCTTACAAGGCACGTTGGAATTCTCTATAAGCTGGAAGAAAGAAGGAATGTATTTGTTCCTGGGGACTCCAGGAAGAGTCAGCCTTAATGATACTTTGATTTTAACTCTTAAAGACTCATGGCTTAAAGGGAAGAAATATTAAGGGAATGCATCTGTGTTCTTATAAGCCACTGAGTTGGCATTAATTTGTTACAGTAACAATAGGAAACTACTACGCTTAGTTCTAGAGAACTTAAAAAGGCTACTTTCTCACTACAGAGGCCAAAACACACCCTTGGTGACTGGCGTTTTTGTTGTGATGGTTTGGTTCGGTTTTGTTCTGTTTTTAGTGCCGCCGTTTCAGGACCCTGGTCCTCTTGCTGCTATCTGAGCCGCTGGAGGGTGGATCTTCACAACCCGAGTGGCCTGGGCATGGCTGAATGCAACGCCTCTCCGCCAGCTGTCCAGTGACTAGAAGGGGGTTGGCCAGGGCCCTGTCAGGGTGCAGGTGGCCACACATTGGTTCAGAGACTCACAGAAAGAACCTGAGCCACCCTACCTCCTGTTCCATATCTCAGCTCAGGGCAGGGGGCTCAAGGTGGGAAGGAACACATGTGACATTGTAGGGCTCTTAGCCCAGTCGGGTACCGTAGCCTATCCCTGCTAATTAGTGACCCCTGGCAGACCATGGTGGGGATCCCGTTGCGCTCTGATCCTCCCCAAGGCCTCTGGCATTCCTGTTTTCCTAAGGAGGAAAATGAATTTCTAGGAGGCTAAGTGACTTACCTGAGGGCATACAGGTGAAAGTGTACCCGCACCTCGGACAACAATCCACTTCTGTCTTTGCAGGTGACATCGAGCTGCCTCTGGGTACAGAGTCCCCAGGCTAGAATGCCTACGCACCTTCTAGACAAGCCACTCCTGTTGTGTAAGGCCCAGTTGTGTGCCCTTTAAAGCAGAGGAGGCCGGGCATGAGCATGGAATGCATTAGTCCGTGTCTCAGACAAACATGGTACTTGCTCATGTGAAGTACCCTATAAATGTCAGCTTTTACTTAGAAGTTATTTATTTAGAAATTGATAAAGTCCATCTCATTCCAAAACCTACTTTAAGGAGACTTTTTAGAACTCATCACCTATTTCAACTAAGAAACCTTAGTTGTTTTAGCCACCCTATAAGAACTCATATTAGTGTTTCTTTCTCAGAAGAAACCTTATCAGATTTTAATAATTAAATCAAACGCTGTGTTTGAATGGGTCCAGTCTTAAGAACTCACCTCTTCCCTGCCTTGTCCGTATTTAGCCCACCTATCCTTCTACATTGCATTAGAATGTATGTCCATCCCTTCTGAGTATTGCAGGAGCCTTTGGGAGCCAAATGATTCCCCTTTGGCTCTATATGTTTACTGGGCACCCTTTTAACCAACAGACACGTTATTCAGGGTCCCACAAAGAAAACAGACACCCACCAAACTAGGTATTTCAAACAGAGAGAATTTAATATAAGGAACAAGAAACTGAAAGAATAAATAGACAAACCACATTACCCAGAAATAATAACCAGATAATGCTCACAACAGCAGTTACAATTGGGGGCTCAAGGGACTAAAAAGGAAGTGGTGGGGGTACCAGAGCTGAGAACCAAAAGCGGATCTGAGGAAGTGCTCAGACGCCAGCACGGGGGCCACCAGCCGGCTGCTGATCTTATATCTACAGAGCTCATTCGGGCTCTAGGAAGCTTATCCTGGAGGTGGATAAAGACGGTAGCGGCAGGAGCTTCCAGGGCGCAGGTCAGCAGGAAGCCAGGATGCAGCAGCCTGGGACATGCAGTGTACAGAGGCCTCCTCTGCTCAGTGCCGTGCTCACTGCCGTGACCCTTTTCTTGACCTTTTCACTGACATTTTTTTCCTTAAAGAAGTGAATGTATCTTATTTCCAATATTGAAAAACTAGAAGCATGTAAGAATAACATGGCATAATAAATGGCCAGTTTAGGCATCAACTGCACCTGGGTTCTGACTCTACCTCTGCTCCTTGCTGGCTGTGTGACCTAATCAAATACAGATCCTTCTCTGAGCTCCTGCCTCCTCCACAATGGGACAGCTCAGGGCCCCCATGACATGCTTCCCGCGAGGACTAAATGAGCTAATCTCTCAAGTTCAATGAATGGCAGTGTTTTAGATATTTTTGGCTCAACAGACTAGAAAGTCAAGCCCCCCCAAGGGATGTCAAATGACATTCAAGTTCAATTCAGAATGACTGACTTGGCCGAAA
Organism: Smutsia gigantea; assembly: GCA_032199065.1. Classification (NCBI taxonomy): domain Eukaryota; kingdom Metazoa; phylum Chordata; class Mammalia; order Pholidota; family Manidae; genus Smutsia; species Smutsia gigantea. The sequence continues at coordinate 309,387 of JAVSCE010009310.1, forward strand.
GCATCTAGCAAATACAGAAAATTAAGTCCTCAGCATTTGTGGATATTGTGTGCGGCCGCATGAATAGTCAAGGATCAGAGGACATCGAAACAAAACATAATTTTCGACACTCCGAGAACTACTGCCAGCGACGTGTGTTCCTCCCGCAAGGAAAAGATGAGAAGGAAAACACAAAAATGTGTTTTCTAGTCTGGCTTTGTTACCCCTGTCTTACGGACCACACGGGGCCGAGGACTCTGAGGCAGAAACATTTACTCTGGCGAGCCAGAAGTTATAGGACCGCAACCTGATCGGCTGCCTTCTGAGAGGACCCTAGACGCCAGGCTGCCAGATTGGCCACGTGACACCCGTCAAGGAGTAAGGTAGGCACCGCCTCTGAGGTTCCCAGGACTGCTGAAGATGAACTATCATTCAATAGCAAAAGGTAATTCTTGTCGAAAAGAGAGTAGAAAGAGACAACCCAGGTATTTTTATGGTTTACACAGTAACCTGAAATCTGTCACGACTGTGTCACTTTACACTACTGTTTCTGCAGCAGGGGAAACAAACATCAGAGACACTGCAAGGCAGCAAGTGTGTGGACCTGTGCCCAGCACTGTGACAGCACCTTTATGGGGGATATTTTGGGTTGTCTTTGCAATAACCCTGTGAGGCTTGTACTACTATCCCCATTTTCTGGAAGTGAAAATAGGTCTAAAGAGATGAAGTATTTTCCCCAAGATTGCCCCATCCATTCTTTTCAGAACCTGGACTCAAACTGAGAGCTGCAAAAGCAGATGCGTTTTTTTTCTAGATTTGTCTTATAGAGAAGGCAACACATGACCCCATGAAAGTCCCTAAATTATTGGACATTCAGTTTTCTCCCTTGGAAAACTATGACCTCTAAGTTTGACAGTTCCACAAGCCTTCTGCCATGTGCTGATCATTGAAAACATAGCAATTAAGAGAAACCCAGAAAAGCTAATGGCATGGCCACTGCTCGTGTAACCAACAGGCACCGCTTTGGGACCAGGAGCAAGTTTCACTTTTTTCTTCTTTCCTAAGTTATACAAACCCTTGCATATGGTTCTCTTTATTTTAATGTGCATGAATAAAAGATATCCTTGTGAACTGATGTAGTCCACAGGCTTTTGAGATCAAATCGTTTTCTACTCCAGGTGAAATGTGGGAATGACAGATAATGTTGTCAATATGGTATTTTTTTGTTAGGTTAAACAAACATGGCCATAGAAATCATTTTCATCATATATATGTGCGTGTGTGTGTGTGTGTGTGTGTGTGTGTGTGTGTGTGGGTAGGGGTAAGAGAAGTGTTTAAGGAGAAAGATTTAAGGACAAAAATCAATAAAAGCAGAATTTTCCATAAAACCTTCAGTGAGAAATATTCCTCCCTTCTGCTCATGTATATTAAAGTGAACAGAATTTGCTGACTTGCATAATGCAATCCAGAGTGATTACTGGAGGGATCTAAGATGATTAAATAACCACAGCATTTGGAGGTAACAGGAAATAAATATCCTCATTCTGGAGCCTGTGCAAAAGAGTGTAATGGAGGCATTCTTTGAGTATTGGAGGCTACACCTCATTCCTTCCTTGCCAGAGAAGCAGCCTAGATTTGTGGCTTATGAACAATGGTTTGTTGCACCATGTGTGAACAACACATAAAATGCAAAATGTGTTAATATAAACGAGGTGGCATGATTGGGGGTGATTACAAACTCTGGAATCAGAAAGATGCTAAATTTAGTACTTGAATTTAGTCTTGACTTTGGATAAACAACCTAATTTTCTAAGCTTAAATATTCTCACCCATGCAATGGGAATTAATGTTGCCAGCAGAATATCTCTGCTCTTTGATTTTTAACTATTATTAATGTTAATGTGGCAATGACAGCAATGGGGTTTTCTTGAGTGCCCATACTAGGCCATCTATCCCATTCACACTAGTGATTTTAATCCTCACAACAACTCTATGTCAGCAATTTTTCTGAGATTGAAATGGAAATTTGGAAAGGGTGACTCCTGGATTTTGCCAAATTTAAAGTTCATCCCTTGTAAGATGCATCATTACTTTATGTACCATGAAGAGAGAAAAATATGCTGACAATTCTAATTGTAAGATGCCATCAATTGTAGGATAACATTCCCTTTCCGATGTTAAAATATTTCTCGAAGTATTGCCTTAGAATCAGCAAACTAGGGCAAATTGCCTAAACTGTGCAGCAAATAACTGGTAAGACCAAGGTCCAAGCACAGAACTGCAACAGCAAATGCTGGGAGCTTGTTCCACAGCTAATAGAGCAGCTGCGCCCTGAGGGACCGAGAATGCTTCCTGCGTGACTTCACATTACCTATTATATGATATCGCAAACAGTGTACCTCACCTGTGTGTGTGTATACATATGTATGTGTGTGTTATATATATAAAATACTCTTCTCCGGTCAATTTCCATTTGGGAACTTTTTTTCTAAAATAATCATGAAACAGGAAATAATTTATTTATGTAGATGTTTTTTTGACCAAAACACATTCTGGGAATTCCCTGGGGAATGAACATGAGAGGAAAACACAAGATAAGTTGCTGTTGATATTCCTGAGAAAATGATCTTGCAGCACCAAGACTGCAAGGTGGACCAGCGTCGGCATCCTGAAGCAGAAAGAGCCCGACCACCACGGCCTGAGGGAAGGAACCCCATTTCTCAACTGCTCGGGAGTTAGCTTCTTTGCTTTTCAAAAGCATATACAGGAATAGCTTTATGCAAAATAAAAATATCGATTTGTCATCGGCAAGCTCCCCTGAGGTATATATCTGCTGCATTGGAATGAAATTAAGGCAGATTTTGCAGAGTAGTAAAGTTAATATAAAACATGACCAGTCAGTAAGACTAACACATTAGACTAGCCAGATATTTCATAGGCCAAATGTATAGTGTTTTTTAAATGTGTATTGCTTGAAAGCCTGCTGTGTGCTGGTCATGAAGGAAACATTGGCCCTGTGCTCAAGTCCTCATGGAGTCCGCATGTTCCAGACAGGACACCAGAGATGCCTACGTTAATCCCCTGGCTATCAAATCTGTGTCCCTTTCAGGCAGAGTATTCATACTTATTACCCACACATTGTTGAGAGCTTCGGGGTTTATCAAACCTCCCACATGAGTCATCTAGGGCTAACCTAGAAATTCCTGTGAAGTGGGCAACCGTATGGATGAGGAAAGGGGGCCTTGGAGAGGTCGGCAGCTCTTCCCAAGGGCACACAGACGGACGGGGCCCAGAAACAGTGCAGAAGCGCTTCATTTAAAAAAAAATCAAATTTCAGAAAGTCAAGAAAAGAAAAATGGTCATTTTGATCCCCTCAAAATTACTAAAACACATCCATAGCTGCCCTTGAAGGCCCTCCCAAGCACACAAGAGATAAGAGGGAATGTGCTACATTCACAGGCATGGCCTCACGTATCCTAGAGTTTTGGCAGGGATTCCTGTCCCCCACCCTCATTTTACAGATATGGAAACTGAGGCTCAGAGGGGCACCTGACTTATCAGGGTCTCTCTCGCCCAGGCTGGGTGTCTTTTCTTTCCCACCACTCTCTCACTCTCAGGGGTGAGAGCATTCACCATAACTTCCCCAAATCTACCTTTGGTTGACAGGGATGAGAGTAAGAATTCGGGAGATCTGATCAGCCGTGTCTGACTTTAGTACCGCTTGAGCCAGGAGGGAGACTTTGGAGATGGCAGAGAAAATGCTAGACTTTGGAGATGACAGAGAAAAAACTCTCTCAAGTGGAATTTCACTGGAGCCCATAAACTAAGAACTCTAGGGGAGAAGAAGGAAAGGAGGGTGTTGTCATGTATGGGGAAGCCACCAGGCATCAACCAAACCCTCACTCTGGATCACCTGTGACTCAGTATCCACTTTAATGGTGAGGCAGCTCTGGCTCCAGGAGGTCACATGCTCTCTGGCATTCCCGTGGGCCATCGTGAGGAAGGATTTAATGCCATCTGTGTCCCGGGCAATCTCTCACATGTTTCTAGGCTCCCTGAGAATGTTTCAGCTCTTGACATGTTTCAGCTGCTCCTGACTCTTGGCTAAATCTGGGACAGGAAGGGTTCAGGGAGACACTTCGGAATGTGCTTAGCAGAAATCATTGGCAAAATCAGCCAGGATGGTGAGGTGGACTTCCGACTCCGCCTCCCCATCATTACAGCATTTTGTTTCTAAAATAAAACAGACAGTACGGGGAATTTAAAGTCAGGGCCATATATCGCTGATTTACTTTCCACAAATGCAATTCCTATTTCTGTTCCACAGCAATGGGTGAGAGGCTTGTTTCTCTGTGGATCCTTTCCATCCACAGCTGTGGATTTAATTTGCTTTGATTCCAGAAACTGGGGCTTCTGGAGTGACTGTTTTTACCTAGCAATGGCCAATCTTTGTTTAGCTTAACTGACCACATTAATCAAAATAGCCACTCTGGTTACACAGGAGATGCCTGTCTGAAATGACTCCACTCCTCTTTCATCCACAGCAAGCAACAGGCTCATGACTTAAGTCTGTGCAAAAGTTGACATGGCCTGAAACACCATCTGCCAAGAGAATCACCTTTGAAGGGCTCACCGTGGGCTGGAGTGCCTTGGGTGAGATTGCTTTTTATCGTAACATTCTCACATAACCCCTCAACAGAGGCAGAATGTGGTGGAGCCGAGGCTGAGCCCATCACACCGTTTTCTCTCCTGCGCTCGCAGGACGACGATGCTTCCCAGACCAGGGCCCTGCTCCTGAGCTCACCCCAGTGGGAGTGTGTGCAGAGGGCTGCCCCCTCAGGGCCTGGGGAAGTCAGACCGAGTGTCCATTCTCCTGCCCCCTTCTCTCTTCCACACTGGGGAACTGAGGGACTGAAACAGGTTTTGTGATTTGTCTGTTCCATAGCTTGAGTTACCCACTGTGCACCAAGGGAGGGGTTGCTGACTATCTGAACCTGTCTGTTGCTCTCTGAGGACAGCACATCACAGAGAGGGATTTGGGTGGCCAGTCCTGGGGAGGCCTTGGGGAAAGGAGGCAAAGAAGACACACGGAGATGAACACAGACTCCACAAGCCTCTGGTAGTGGAAGTATCTCTGCTTACATGAGGGTCTCTGGTTGACCTTAAATGGGCCAGAGAGGCTGTCGGCATGTACCCACCCCCACCCCCACAGGTGTGGCCGTGAGGAATGAGGAGCTCATGATCCCACTGCATCTACACAAGGTCCTCAGTGAGGGAGTCCTCACATGTATTGAGAGACTGTTCTGAGAAGGCACGTGGGGTCCTTCCTGCCATTCTCCACATGGGACCACTGAGGGGCAGCCCAGTGAAGTGACTGTCCCTGCGTCACAGGTTTAGTGGGCCTCGGATTCAAGCCTCACCTCCGTCCACATGTGACACTCAAAACAGTAACACAGGAGAAACCCCAGCATTGCATCCGGTTTGACAAGAACTTTACCAAGACTTTGCCAGAGGGTCAAGATGATGGTTAATTCAAATGCAATGGGTGTGTCGAGCCCCTTGCCACCGGGGGTCTCCTTAGCAAAAGCAGGGCACTTCCAGAGCCTCAGTCCAGGAGCTGGCCAGCGATGGTCACGCCCCACCCTGCACACATGTGAGCTGTGCCATGGGCTGGCCCACTTGTTTTTCATGCCTGTCCAAGCTGTGTTTCTTGGGGCTCCCTTGGAACAGCGGTTACATGGACTGCTCATGGCCTCAGCAGCTGTGCTTGGCCTGTGAGCATCTCTAGGGCATCAGAGCTGGGATCCCCCTACCGGGTCAGGAACAGCTGTGGCAAACTCTGTCCGCCGTAATGAACCCACACAGACCCCAGTGCTCTCGCTCAGCAGAGGGGCCCTCTCTGAGACCTTCCTGCACAGGATGGCTGAGCTGGCCTGAGACCGAGAAACCAATGCACCCAGAAGGGGTAAAGATAAAACCCTTGTCCTCAGTGGGCCAAAAGTTTTAATTGAAGGCCAATATTTGAACATGGGGGAAAGCTAATCCTCATGAAATGTTAGAAGGAAAGTGGAAGGAAATCAGTAGATTAGATTTGATCTCTTAGGGACAGAATGGCCAGGTAATATCCAGCAGACACACTGAGATGTTCTCAGACATATCAATAGGATTGACCATTACAGCACTGTCTGTTGTCACAAAGGACCAGAAACAACCTAAATGTCCAGCATTAAGGGATTGGTTAAATAAATATGGTTGGTGTATAATGTAGTGATGCTGAATATACACAGACTGAGGCAGACACATGTAGCTGTATACATTCACATACATACAGATACATGCAGCTATGTATACAAAGATACATAAACATACATACATACAGGTATATACAGTTACTATAGGACACACTCCCAGTGTCATGTCATATGCATAAAGAACAAATCCATGCCTATAGCATGCCAACTCCTGGGCAAAAATAAGGCAGAGTAGATACTCATATTTGCTTGTATTTGTATTGGCTCTCTCTTAAACATTATATAAAAACTGATTCTGTGGTTTTCCTTGGGAGGAATTCTAAGGAATTGGGGTTAGCATTAGGAAGAATATACCATTTTTACCATGCACATTTCTAATTGACATTGAATCTTTATGTGATGCATTATTATTTTCAAACAATATGACCCAAAACTTCAGACAAAAAGGATGTCAAACAAATATACAGCAACTGCAACCAGCCACTGAATTAGATTGCTGAGCTTTGAACGCCTGCTCCGTGACTGGCTTGCCCTGTCAGTGCTCGTCACCCAGGTTTCCTCCTCTGCAAAATGGGCGTGCTAATGCGTCAGTGGTGAGGAGCAATGCGATCTGTGTGCAGAAAGCTTGGCGGAGAGCCACGCACATATTGGTGGTGGAGACGGAGCAGGTGAAGGTGGAGGAACTGGCCGCCAGTGCAGGGGGTTAGAAAAGACCAGTCAGAGGCAAACAGAGCAAGGTACGTTTCTTAGTAAACTAGACTCTTGGGCAATGGAGCACCAGCTCCACCTAATTTGAATGTAGGCCCACGGATTATGTTTGTCTCTGTCCTGGAAAATGATGCCAATGATAACTCGGTTCAGAGTTGCCCTGGGGGTTCTGAGATGGAGGATCCCTAGCCACACTCCCCCGTACCTCTCCCCCACACCCATACAGGAAACGAGACAGGAAAGAGAACCAAATGAGAACGGTCCCTCAACAGACCCGACAGGCTCCGGACGGCTTTTGTACCCTGGAAATAAATAGGCAAGTGAACTGGAATGGGGAAACCAGCGGTTCTCCAACTTGCGTGCACATCAGAATTGCCCAGGGGGCTTGTGAAAGTAGATTCCTGGGCCCAACCCTAGAGCTTCTGCTGCTGGTTCTGGGACCTTCCTTTGAGAACCAGTGAGGTAGGGGACCTGATGGTACATGGCAGTGAGCCTACCAATAAACGTCTAGAGAGTCTTGACCAAAGCACTCTTTCCTGTCTAGTTTCCAGTGTCTTTATATAGTATGCACAAGAAATTTGCATGCATCAGATGAGTTTTTGTTTTGTTTTGTGTAAACTACATCCACAACACTCATGCAGAGGCATCAGAGGAACCTCTGAGATCAGGGAAACAGTGAGATGGGCTGTGGCTTCCTCGCCCTGCTGTAACTGGACAAGCATGGTTTCACTCGATTTTCTGCAATGAGTCAATGTATGCTGTGCTCCGAATGTTTGTGTCCCCCTGAAATTCATACGCTGAAATTCTAACACCCAAGTGATGGGTTTAGGAGCAGAGCCCTAGCGAACAGGATCAGTGCCTTACAAAAGCCATCCCACAGAGCTCCCTCCGCGCTTCTGCTAATGAGGACGCAAGGAGAAGTTCGGGACTGGAGAGGGCCCTCAGCCGACCAGGTCGGCACGTGATCTCAGACTTGCGACCTCCAGAAGGTGAGAAATTAATTTCTGTTGTTTATAAGCCACCCAGTGCATGGTATTTTTGTTACAGCAGCCCAAATGGACTAAGATAAGGTAAAAACCGGTTTGAAGAAAAGTTCTCGCGTTTAAAAATGAAACAGAACGAGCCACTTTGGAACCTGTGGTTGAGACTACAACCGTTGTGACTTTGGCTTTAAAAGTGCATGATTCAGCCTCCAGAAGGACGGATAATGTCCTAGCGCTTTCTAAAAGAAGTCCAAGAGCTGGGGAGCAGCTGGCCCATGAGAGAGTATCTGATTCTGAGGGTCTTGGACCAGGCAGGTGGCAGGCACTCAGTGCCTCTGGACCGGCCCGCTTCATGGGCACACCACCTGGCAGGTGCTCAGGGCCCGGAATTGGGAAGGCCCAGACTTGGTTTAATGCTCTGTGATGGCTGTCTTGAGATGCTTCACAGCTTGCCTTTGAGCTTGTGTTTTGTAAGTGAAGTCGATGGCGCACCAGATCGTGCGCACATGCGAAGTAGATACGCACAACCTTCACTTCCACCTGTCCTTGCCACTCCGTCCACACAGAGTGTGCACAGTGCCCGGGGGCCCGCGATGTGTGGGAGCTCAGAAAGACTGAAAGTGAGTGCAAGGTGAGCATGCTCCACCTGCGGCTACGGAAGGAGCAAGAGGGGCCCTCACACCCCCAAATGCCATGCTTCCCATTCAACCAGAACCACCTCTAACACAGAAAAATGGAAGTGAAGTTCTAAGAAACCACCAACCCCCCAGGAACCTTACAATGGCCTTTGTCACACATGACACTTCCCTGCATTAGCCAACCACTTACATGGAAAATGATGACATAGAAGGAAAGGGACAGATTGGGGACCGCCTAGCTCCCTATTGTCTCAATCCTCTTACCCACCAGGAGGATGAAGGGGGAGAGCGTCAGTAGTGGGCATGTATGAAGATGTGAAATGAAAACAGGTGCAATTTATCTGGTAAGAACGAAACATTGCATATAAGAGCTACAAAATATAAATTGTGTAATGTTCAGTGATTCTAACCAAGTGTTCAATGCTATTACGCTAAAACTGGCCCAGGACAACAGAAAGAAGAGCAAAAGCCATACTAAAATTTAAAGTTTTAATATTTTTCCTTAGAATGACATGTGAATTGAAAACCATTATGACAAGTCAACAAAGAGTCTGCAGAAGAAAAGAAAAAAAAAACGTATCTTAGTACCTTTATGACACCTTTTCCTGCTTTTTGAATAAGAAGTCAAAGTTTTATTTTGCACTGCAGCCCACAAATTATAGTCGGCCCTGCCTTTATAAAAGTAGCAACACACCTTCAGAGATAGGAAAGAAAAGGAAGAAATCTTTACTTTTTAGCCCCCAAATGTTCCCTCAGGAGGTTTGGCTCTCCAGCATGGCCCTGGACTTGCAGAGATAAGCCTTGGAGAGCACAGAGTAGGAATGGGTCTACCACTGGGACTATTAAGTCCTCACTCCTGCCAGTGAGTAGAAAGTAGCATTCGGGTTCCATGAACTACAAGAAGGGTCTCTACATGCAGCTGTGTAGATCATGCACTGTCTGACTCCAGGTGCTCATGCTGGCTCTGGGAGTTGCTTTATCTGGGTGGGCTCCCGGGTGCTGGCCTGCTCACAACCACATCCCTTCCTCACGCCATCTTCCCTGAGGTTGGGAGACTGGTTCTCAGGTTCCCTGTCTAACGCCTTGATTCTTTACCAGGCCTATTCTATCTCTTGCCCCTGGGTTGATTGGCCAGGTCCCTGCTTAGCTCTTGATGTGTCCTCCAGAAGAACACAGTTTTCCACTGTGAATAAACTATTTGGAACCAGTCTCTAATGTCACCCAGTAACTCCACCACCCAGAGCTCTCACCCACTCACTGGCTCGATGACTCCATCTTCAACAGGACCCTGATCTTTCTGTGGCTTAGTCTTTGTCACCAGCAGGAGACTCTCATTTCCAGAATATTTACTGGAAAAGCCCCATGTGCTAAACACAGCCAGCCTATCCTCTGCCTCTCGTCTGTCTCTCGTTTTCATCCACCCAGCTGCAGCCCTTAAGCCAGCAAGATCCTCCCACACACCTGTCTGCCTTAATGGAGGACCCCTATGAGCTGGGTGGAGTGGTCAGGAGCATCACCCAGGACCAAGAGCCCCCATTCCCCCCTGCACATCCCTGTTTCGCAGAGTTCCAAGCCTATCCTTGAGGGATTCTGATCTCTTGGCTTTCAACCTATACTCTGCTCCTAATATCTCTGGATTTTGCAGTTTATGGCCTCTCTTGCAGCTAGGCGAATCATATTCCTCTGTAAGAGTGAGCCAAACAATGTTATGCATCAGACTCATCTGTGGAGTTGTTAAAAATGTCCACGCCCCAATCTCCCCCTGGGATAGTCTAAGTAAGACTGTTCCCCCCAGAGAGACAGTGTAAGATGACAATTAGACACATTAACTCTGGCATCAAAAGGACTGAGTCTGAGTCCATCCTGGTTCTGCTGTTCATGATCTATTGTGATCTTAAAGGATGTACTGATCCTTTCCCTGCCTCAGTTTCCTTTTCTATGAAATAGGAATGATAGTGATAGCCCATATCTTCCAGGATGGGTTAATTGGATGAGTTAAAAGATGTAAATGATTAGAATACCGCCTGGCTCATGGTGAGCACTAAGTGAAATGTGAATTGCATTGCAGCTACTGCTCCCTGAAAGATTACAGACTTTGCTCTGGCGTCCACTTTGGCTGTTCAGTGCCTGACGGCTTAGCCAAGGACTGCTTCACCTTGGTCTTGGCCAAGCACACCTGGCCCTGACCCTGGCTCCCTGGGCTTGACTGTCTGGGTCAGATCGAGCCCCTCATCATCACCCTGAGTACCTTTCGCCTTGGTTGTGTACTGCCACCTGCCCTATATTACCAGGAAAATTCTTGCTCATGATTCAAAATCCAACTGAAACTCTTGGCCTTTTCTTATGCCCTCCTCAATGCTTCTCTGTATTTGTGTGCTCCTAGAATTCTCGATTCAGCACATTTTATCAAAACTACTGGTTGCTTCTCTGGCTCTTGCTTAGGCACAAAACCTGTAACTTATTTTTCCCCTACCATGAAGGCCTAACAAAGGGCATACAGTAGATACTCAATAAATGATATTTCTTTCATTAAATATCTATTCTGTCCCTTAGAGTCTGATGTAAGACAGGTAGAGAAAGTTAATCTGGCTTCTTTCACTGGGGACATGATTCTAATCCCTTTTTTCCATAGCCCCCATTTGTTCTCCTACCCTTGGTTTTCATATGAAATGAAAAGTGAGTGTAAAATGTGGCATGGAATGAAAGCCAAGCCAAAACTCGAGCCCCATGGATGCACTTCAAACGGGGACTTAAAACATGCAAAATAAGAACCAGCTTCACCAGGACAGGGTAGAAGACGCTAGGCACTTGGTGACTCTCAGATGTTCTGAAAATATACTTTGATTTCATATATTTTGAATTAAATTGATTGAAATTCAAAGCTAAAGCCAACATACCACATTTCCTTTGGTCAGAAGTGAAGTGTGAAAAGAGTGTTTTGAATTCTCGGTTGGATGCGTTGCTCTGGGTTTGAAGTGTGACAGACTGTGGAGGTTTTGGGTTACTGGAAATTTCAACATTCCAGTGGCCCAGTCTTCCAAAGGAATTAGAGAAATTGAAAACATGGAATTGTAGCGTCCTGGAATATCAGAAGAATACTGGTGAGGATTCCCTTATGCTCTGTGAATTGCCTTTGGAGTGTAATCATTACCACTGTGGCTGCCACAGAACATTGGTGAAGTTGTTTATGGAACAGACAGCAGAGTCTTGCTAATTCCTGTGTCATATGAGTTCCTGTCAGTAGAGACAAGGGAACATACTCTCCTCCCACTGCTGATAGTAATGCAGTGAGGAAACTCCATGAAAGTTTATAACACAACAGATTTAGCGTTGGGTGTGATGAACATAACGGACACTCTTTAGGGCAAGAAGTTTGTCTACCTTTTAAGAGTCAGCCTTTGTAATTCATGTGTACAAAAACTTTCTGAATTTTGGTATTTGTAATTATATGGCAATTGGTCATTATATTCAATTCCTGCTTTGTGCTCAGCAATACACTCGGGAACTTACTTCATACTGTAATGAGGATCTACCTCCCTTATTGTGCAAGAAAACAAAAACCCAGGATCAAATTTAATGCATAGGTTAGTTCAAGGAAAGAGAGATTCCCAGGTTTTAGGAATAAAGAGGGAACTCAAAGTCAGATATAAGTTAGAGCTGAAGTTTTGGTGGTCTACAGGAGTTGGAGCTGCATGTAGGTTTTTTAGTGTCTAGAAATTTAATGCCCACATTGGGCAAGAGATAGAGCTATAAGCCTTCAAGAACCCTCAAAGATCCCTTGAAATAAGTATGTTTGCAATAACTAAATAATCAAAAGAAACACCACAACCATAAGAAAATAAGCCTGTGGCAAATGAATGATAGGATTAGAAAAAAAGTATATCCATATAGGATTTCTAGAAATAAAAGTTATCGTTGTTGAAACCAAAAACCAAATGGTAAAATTAGTAATGGTAGAATAGGTCATAGTAACAATTATAAAACCTAAAAAAACAAACAAACAACCATTTGAAGGCATTGGAGAGTAACCAGAAGCAGGCAAAAATTGGAGGGAAAGTCCATTCTTGAACTGGTGAGATTTATGTTCATGCGATTTTTGTTGGAGAGCACACTCCAACCTACGCAGCATGACCAAGAGGAAGCCACTGTCTTGCTGATTTCATGTGCAAGAGGGAAGTCTTTAGGACCACTCACATGGCTATAAATAAGGGGGAAGATAACCAAAAAGCAGGAAGAAATAGAGGATATGTCTTCAATATGTCTACCTAAATCTTTGGCTAACTACTAAACTATGCACAGTTGGGAGATTCCGTAGGATCTGGCCAAAACAGCAGCTAGCATCCAGACGAACTGAGGGGACATTTGCAATGCTGCCCACCGCAGGAGAAACAGGACTGAGAGTTTCATTCCAGTCATGTTAACTGCCACATAGAAAAGAAATTAACACTTCTCCGAGAAATGTAACTGAATCTAGGTCTCTACAATGTATCATTTAAGGGATGTCTGGGATAGAGTCAAAGATTACTAGATAGGCAACAGGAAAACGTGACCACAGTCAAGAAAAAGCATTTACTATAAACTGCCTCTGAGATGAGCCAGATTAACTAACATTTTAAACACAGATATACTACCAGGGTCCTACAGGCCAAATTTTAGTGTTTGCGTTTCTTTTCTGAACATTTGTATCTATTTGAAAGAAATGATACTTTGTAGCTTTTATTCTTTCTTATCAGTCTTCCAAAGAATGAGGCATTTTAAAGAACATTTTAATAGAGAACACACATTTGATCTTATAAATACCACATGTTACATTAGATTCATTTATAAATTTAAGATACATCATAGGCTCTTAGTGTTGTTATTTTTCTTCTACCTGAAATATTTTGCTTTTTCATGATCCTGAGGGTTATTTCATCATTACTTATTCAATAGTCCCAATTATGCCAAACAATCTAAAATAATACAAAAATGAAAGAATGATGGACTACTTTTGAAGGATTATAATAATGAATCATCACTATCACTGTATGCCAACTTTTAGTTAATAATTCCATTGTCTAGGAGAGATGAACTTTAAATGAAAGACACACATAGGATGAGTGGAAAAGCAAATATTATGTAAAGAGTGACCATCAGAAAGATGGAAGGGCTACAGTGATATCAGACAAAACAGACTTCAAGACAAGGAGTATTATCTGAGAAAAGATAGACTTTTCACAGCAAGAGTCAATTCCTTAAGAAGACAACAACATTATAAACACCTAAGAACAGAAATTCAAAATACAAGAACTTACAGAATAACTAAATGAAAAATATCAGTAAGACTATAGACAACTTAATAAAAATAGCAACCGCATTAACCTAATTGATTCTTCAAAAATATTATACTCCAAAACCACAGAGTTCATATTCTCTTAGTGTATATGGACTATTAGCAGAGATATATCATACACTGGCCCCCAAAATAAGTTTAAATCAATTTCAAAGAACTAAATCATACAGAACATATTCTCTGACTGCAATAAATTAAAGGCCAATATTATAAAATATTCAGCAAAGCTGTGAATAGTTGGAAACTAAGCAATACATTTCTAAATATCTTACAGGTCAAAGAAGAAATAACAAGGGAATTTAGAAAATATTTTGAACTGAATAATAATGACAAATATTTAGCAAAATGTAGAGGATGCAACTAGAACAGTGTGTAGTTAGAAATTTATAGCTTTAAATGTTTATATTATATTATGATATATAATTTAAATATATTTATATATAACTTAAATAACTGTAATATAGAAGAAAGGTAAAAATTTTTTATTTAGGTTTCCACCCAAAGTTTAGAAAAGAGTAAATTCAACCCAAAATAAATTAGTTAATTAATTTAAAGCAGAAATTAGTAAACTAGAAAATGAACAACAAATAAAATTAACAAAGACAAAGCTGTTTCATGAACTCCTAGCAAAACTGATCCAAAAAATTAAAGAGATAAAAAAACAAATTATCAACATCAAGAGTGAGTGAGAGGATATGATTAGTGATCCTACAGAATAATAAGAGAATATTATGGACAATTTAGATAAAATGGAGAGAGTCTACCAAATAAGACAAAGTTGAAAATAGGAATACTAATATACAAATCAAGAAAAAACATACAAAACTAAAACAAAACAAGTAAACAAACAATAATGTCCTTCCCTAAAACAAAACTCTAGGCTACAATAGTTTCACTGTGGTATTATGTAAAATATTTGATGATAAAATATCAAACTTTTACAAACACTTTCAGGAAATATAGGAGCAGAGGCCACTTTCCAACTTGTTTTATGAGACCAGCAAAACCCTGATACTAAAACTTGACAACAATATTACAAGTAAATCATAAACCAATATTCATTATTAGAATGAATTTTTAAATAATTAACAGAAGACTGCAGATTTCATCCAATCATATATTAAAATTATAAACATCCTAACCAAATGAGGTTTATTCCAGAGGTGAAAAATTTAACGTTTGAAAATCAACCACAGGTAGAAAAAAATGCATCTGACAAAACTAAATATCCATTCATGATAAAAACTCTCGGCAAAATAGGACTGTAAGGGAACTTCCACAACCAGATAAAGGGATTATGTAAAAATCCTATAACTAACATCATACTAAATGGAGAAACACTGAATTATTTTTCCCCAACATCAGCAACAAGGTAAAGTTGGTCCTATTCAGATAAACAAGGCAAGAAAAAGAAATAAAAGACATAAACATGAGGGGGGAAAAGTTACCTTGTTTCTTTTTTCAGACAAGTTGATTATTATTTAGTATAATACTAATAAAATACTCAGTAATCATCCAACTAAACAAATAAACAAGCAAGCAAAGTATTTAGGACTCTTCAGCCTCAGGATTTAAGATCAATATGTAATAATAAACTTTATATATACTGGTGAATATATTTTTTAAATTTCATTTAAATAACAAAATACTTGTTAATGAGTTTAACAAAATATGTGTAAGACCTCTGCACTAATAACCACAATAACTGCTGAGAGAAATGAAGATGTAAACAAATGGAGAGACATATTATGTTCATGAATCAACATCTCAGTGTTGTTAGGATATCAATTCTGTCCAAATTGACCCATAGGGTCAACACCATCCTAACTGTAATTCTAGCTGGAAAACAAAAAGCAGAAGGAGGAGGAAATTGGCAAACAAATTATATGAAAGTGCAAAAAAAACCTAAAATGGCCTGAACAACCTTGAACAAAGTTGGTGGATTTGCCATCCTAGACTTTAAGCCTTACAACTACATTTAACAAGACTGTGGTATTGACTTTAGGATAGATGAATAAATCAGTGAAATAGAATAAGGGATTGAGAAAGAGGTCCATATTTAGATGGCTATTAGATTTTTGACAAAAAATGCCAAAGGAATTAAATGAGAAACACAAAGTCTTTTCAAGAAATTGGATATTCACATGGAAACAAAAATGAACCTCATACCTTATGCACACCCACATAAAAAAAATGGATTTTTAATTTAACATAAAGGCCAAAATTATAAAGATTAAGGTATGAAAACATGGGAGAATATCTTCATGATCTGAAGGCAGGCAATATTTTCTTGGAAAGGACACACAATGCAATAACAAACAAAAAAAAGATAAATTAGACTTGATTTTTAAAAATCTGTTTATCCAGTGACACATCGAAAAAAATGAATGAGAAAGTTTGTAGAACATTTATCCAACAGAGGACTTTTATTCACAATACAACAAATTCTTAAAACTCAACAATAAAAAGAAAACAAGCTAATTTTTAAAATGAGCAAAAGCCATGAACACTTCACAAAGAAGACAAGAACTGCCCGTAAGCACTTGCAAAGTTCTCTGCATTGTTAATCATCAGGTAAACACAATTAGAACCACAATGAGATTCCTGCACATGCCCACTAGAAAGGCTAAAATGATAATGGCCTGTTAAAGCTAAATATTGTGATTATGTGGAACATGCATCTTTTATATTGCTAGTGGGATATAAAAGGCATAACCACCTTGGAAAAGCTTAGTAGCTTACATGTTTTAATTAATTGTAGACCTACCTTTTGACCCTATAATTCTAATCCTAGGTATTTACCCAGTAGAAATAAAGATATATACCTTCAAACTAATTTGTACAAAAATGTCCCTAATAACTTTATTGATAATAACTGAAAACTGGAAACAACCCAAATGTCCATCACCAGGTAAATAGATAAGAAATCATAATATAATAAAATATATTTTAATTCAGCAACAAAATTGAGCAAATTATTGATACAATCAATGACATGAAGGAATCTCACAGACATTATGCTGAGTGAAAAAAAGCTACCCACAGAACAAAGCAGGCTGTATGATTTCATTTATATAGAGTTCTAGCACAGGCCGAACTAATCTATGGTGGAAAACCAGAACAGAGGTTGCCTACAGCTGGAACTGGGCAGCAGGAACTTACTAGGAAGGAAAACAGGGAACTTTCCGAGGAGATGGAAATGTTCTGTCTTGATAGTGGTATGGTTTACAGAGGTATATTCATCTGTCAGAAAGCCTTGAATGGGGTGCCTAAGATTTGTTCACCTCAAAGCGTGTAAACTGAATGTAAAAAGTTGTAAATACATTTTGAACTTCAATTAATAAGTTTGCTTTTCACAGGGTATGTTTAAGCAATTCTGAAATTGCTTTCTGTGTATTCTAGACTAGAGCAAATGAGTAAATATATTAAGGATAATGTGATACAGATTTCGCACTTTTATGAAAGAAGTTGCAAATAGGGAAAAGAAGAAACTAGATTCTAACCTGTATTACATTGGTTAGAATTAGAGTATCAACTGAGTGATTTTTAAAATAAAGATAAAGAAATAGAGATATGTATATGGGTCATATGTGCATTTTAAATATAGCTATAATATATATATATATAATACACATATGCATAGAGTTACTTTTTTAAAAAACCTCTAAATGCAAAAGTTGAAAAGCAGATTTCACAGAGCTGGACAAGACTGGGTAAACTGGGAGAGCGACCTGAGTATGTGACCTTGAAATGCCTCACAGTGAGTAGAAAAGATGGAAATTATGAAAGAAAGATTTAGCCTCGTGGACCATAGAATTAGAAGGTCTAACAAATATTTAACAGAATTCCCAGAGGGAAAGACTAGAAAGAATTACCAAAAAGGTAACAGATGAAAATAACTCAACACTAATTTAACAAATATGATTCCTGGATTTGAGGGAGACAGTGATTCTTGAACAAGATGAATAATAAATCCGTATTTAAACAATTTTGCCAGAGAAGAAAATATGGATTTTGTATGAGGAATGTCAGTTAGATTGGACCAAAAAAGGAAGCAGAATAGGAGGAAGAGGAGGGGGGTAAGGGGTTGGGGAGGGGAAGGACGAGAAAGAAAAGACCGTTTCAAAGTTTTTAGGCAAGGGAACTGTGTAATCTAGAATTCTGTACTCACTGCAATTATAAGTCAGTACTGATGGATTGATAATGATAAGTTAAGTACACTAAAAGGGTTTTCTATTAGTAGGTCACTTTTGAAAAACAGACAAGATTAGTTAAACATAGTTTTATTGAATATAAACACTTCTTTTGATTTAAAAGACACTAAAAGTAAAGTTATAGGATGGGCCATTGGTAAGGATAGGTGTTTGCAAAACATATAATCAAAAAATATATAAATTTTATATAAATAAGGTTCATGCATTCTATCAAGTCACTAAGAGACAGAAAAATGATGTAATAAAAAATTGACAATGAATTTAAAAGATAAGTCGTAGAAGAAACATCAATGGTCAATAAGCATGGAAAGATGCTCCTTCTTATAATCAGAAAAAAATGTTAATTAAAGCAAATGACTCCATTAAAACAATATATTGCCATTTCATAACATTAAGAATCTGCAATTTAAAAAAATCTGACAGTACCAAGTGTCACTGAGTATATGGAGAAAACAGAAACTTCCTGTACAGCTAGTAGAATATACATCATCACATCCCTTTGGAAAAGCAATCTGACAAAATCTAGGAACTTGTAGAAACAGGTACACAGTGATTTGCAATTCCACTTCTAGATGCATCCATGCCCTAAATAAATATTGACAGAAACGTACAAGGAGGTGTGTTAGGATGCTCACTGTAGTATTGTTTGTAGTAGAAAAGTAAGGAAACTGCTTACATGTCCATCAAAAGAAGAATGGATAAATTGCGTATTAAATAGCAGTTAAAGTATCATGTATCAACATGGACTATTCTCAAAAAGTAATTTAAATAATAAAGAGATTAGAGATAGATCAGGAAAAAACACACAACACGATACTCCATATACTTTAGGGCTACTTTCATACAATAAAATCAGAAAACATGGAAAAGAATGATACAGAGTTCTGAAAAAGATTTCCTCAGGGAAGGGAAAAGGAATGGGATTGTGTGGGGGAGGCAGGGACTGTGTGGATGAGGATGGGTCCATTAGCCAAATCTGTAGTGTTTTATATTTTTCAAGAAAAATATCTTAAGAAAATAAAACAATATTCACCTGTGTCAAATCTGTAGTGCATAAATATCTATGCCTATTCTATTGTTATCTGTACTTTTTTATGTTGGCTATATTTTGTGAAAACAAATTTTTGAGAAAGCTTTTTCAAAAGCAGCACCATGCCAACTAAGTCACAATTCTAAAAACATTCTAAAAATTGTTATAGAAAAATACCTAAGTAATAAAGACATAAAGTAGCTTTGAGAAGAATGCACACCAATTTCAAAACCCTGGAGACTTCTGGAGATGGAGGAAGAGAAACAGACTCAGAGGGGGATATAACTAGGCTTTGATTCTGTGCAGAGTTGTTTAAAAAATCTTGTAAAAAGTCAAGTAAAAATAAATCGCAAAGTGTTTTCCATTTATATTCCAGGTTTTGGATAAAAATGTTTTGTCATCATACTTTTTGCATATATCAGTTTGTTTGACTTATTGCTAAATAAACATCTTTTTCGATAAGTCAGAGAAAATTTTCCCAAAAGTTTTCCATAATTTTAGGACAAGTTTTTCCTACATTTATCTTTCATGCCAGGTAATTCAGATTCCTTGCCTTTCCCAGTTTTATTTTTTAATTAGATGTGCAGGAAAAAGAGGAGAGATGGCATTTGACATTTCCACAGAGACAAAGCAATGTGTGCACACAGAGATCCCCGGAGCTGCACTGAAAAGGAATTGAGAGCATATATGTACAGAGCCTGGAAAACAATCTGCTATGTGCTGAGAGTTAATTAACATGTATATTACACTGTTTGGGCCTCAGTTTCTTCAATGCTGAAATGGGGGATAAGGAGGATGAGGAGGATGACGATCATGACCATAGGTGTGTGAGAAGTTAGGATGCAACATTAAACTGGCTCAAAGACCGAGTGCAGGGCAGGGCACACAGAGATCACTTGCGAATTGTTAGTACTACACTTGCATCTATTTCTTTCTCTAGTCTTCAATACTTCACTTCTACCAAGTCAAACCACATATGAAATGGAAATACCTGGCCATTTCCAACATGCACTGGAACCCTAGTGGTGTGACAGCTGGCTATCGCTACTCCTTGTCTCCAGAAGTGACCCAGGAGTGTGACGCTCCAGAGTATGGCTTCCAGGCCACTCCTGGATCAGCAGTCCACTCATCAAGCAGCCTTAAATAAGTCTTGTCATCTCTTCAAGCCTCAGTGGTTACCTCCGTAAGTGCAAACAGTAATTCCCACATGATTGCATGAAGTTTAAAGATTCCCAAATAAGAAGTCAGTTGAATGTTCCTGTAATCTCCTAAGAGCTGATATTCATTGTATATTCATTCCTCATTAGGATTACAGCATATGGTAGATCCCAAGCAAAGCATGGTATATTTGTGCTCAGGAGTTTTGTAAACCTTGCAGCAAGCCTGTGCTTCAATTCCTTAGACCCATAGCTCTGGAGTGTCCAGCATTTTTCAATAGAATCACTGCCTTATTTAGAAGAGATCCAATTCTTATTATTTAAAGTACTGTTGGCAGCTGACACACTGAGCAAATTATCAAAATATAATGTAACCGGCATTTTGGTGGGGGAAAAGAAACCCATCCTTGCTGTTCATAAGAGTAACACACAAAAGAACATTTTTCATCTAAAATAAAACACTGAGGAACTGTGTTTTACTCCCAAATCTTTATTCTGTGAGTATGTTCTATGCTTCCTAATTATCAACTTATATTAGGGGGAAAATTACAAATGTACATGAATTTCCAACAAAGTATCACCCCACGAGGCCCTCACCAAATGAGAGAAGATTCTGACTTGCCTGCTTCAGAGGACAGATGTGTCCTGTGTTTCCCACTGCCTCCTGGACATTTCTCTTAGGATGTCACCTTGGGCTCCACCTGTCACAGCCACACTTGTCACCTGCCCCCCAGCAAGCCAATGCTCCTCTTAGTTTCTCCCTTCCTCGCCAGCCTCCAAGGCACCGACCCTGAAACAGCAGCATTTCTCACTGCTTCCTCTACCTGACCAGGAGACACAGACATGAATGGACTTAAAGTGTCTGGGGAAAGAGTACTTCCTATCTTGGCCAGTCACCACCTGTGCCACCTGGGGAGAACCACTGAATGTCCCTTCTGCCCCGCAGCCACTGCAGGCTTTGCAGCTGATCATTGCTTGAAAAGCTTGACCTCAGGTGCTCAGCGATAGGAAGCAGGCATCTGCCCCAAAGCAAACAAATGCCTGGTGAAATGGGACAGCAGTTGGGTGGACTTCAAGGATGGGTACAAGGGACCTGATGGTAGAGGTGCTGTAAGCTTGTGCTGTGGGTTGGTTCATGTCCTCTAAAAATTCCTGTGTTGAAGCCCTAAGACTCAGGACCTCAAAATATGGAAATAGAGCTCCTGTAGATGTAAGACGAACACAGAGACAAGCACAAGAACACCATGTGACGATGAAGGCAGGGGTCAGAGTGGTGTTCCTCCCAGCCAAGGAACGTCAAGGACTGCCGGCAGCCACCGGAAGCTTGGGGAAGGGCCCAGAACAGATCCTGCCTCACAGCCTCAGAAGGAACCGGCCTGGCTGACACCAAGCTCTTAGACTGCTAACTCCAGAGCCGTCAGGCAACAGGCTCCTGCGGTTTCAGCCACCCAGTGTGCAGTACTGCATTAGGCAGGCCTAGCAAACTGAGACAGCTGGACGGCCAGGGTGGCAGCCACCCAACGCCAGCTAATGGCCAACATGTAGGAGGCCCTGAGCTGCTGGACCTTCAGACATTTCAAGATATGCCAGAAATCCCTCAGCATGGGAAATCTCCCAACTTTAAAATGGCAACTGACTCAAAAATTTGAAGCAATTCCACGATCCTCCCTCCAAAACACATATCTACAGGCCACAGAGTTTCATTTCTGGGCTACATGAACTTAAACTCCTGTTCAGTTATAACCTTCTATGAAACTGTGACTTCCAAACTTCTTTGCTAGTGACACAGTTTCCAAATTAATTGATCAATTCAATAAACACAAAATTACGGTTATAGTGAAAGGTTCAGGTTACAAACAAAAAGACCGGGAATAAATGTACATTGAATACTTCGTGTTGCTCTAAATTATTGCATGTATTTACACACACAAATCTCATGTATCTTTACAATAGTTCTAGGTAGTAGGCATTTTTTTGTTCCTTTTGTACAGATGAGAAAAATGTGACACCAAAAAACATCCCACATCACCCAGCTGCCTCTTAGAAAGCCAGTTTGTCTGACTCCAAGCCACTGGTGATATACCTCTAGGTGCCTTCAAGGTGGGGAGGAAGGTCCTGATGCCGGGTTCTTGTTCACGGAGACGAAGAATGAACTTTGCGAACAGTCAAGGTAGGAGAGGCTTTTATTTAGAGATAGAGTGAAAGGACAGAGCTCCTGGCTCATACCAGGAGGGGACAAGAGAGTCCAGGGTGCTGTGTTGTCTCGGGGTTTTTATAGGCAGTCGAGAGACAAAGGGCTAGGGATATACACTGGCTAAGTGGTCTCAAATACTTTTCAAGAAACACTAAGTTTCTTATTAGTCTTCCTGGTTATTTATAAGAACTTTACTGCTCTGATTTCCTCCCAGGAGAGCAGCTTCCTGGTCTGGGAGCATATCACTCAAGACTGCCTGCTTTGCTCCCAAGGTGGGCTGAGTTATTGTTTTACTTTTAACTAATTGGATTTCAAGATGGAATCCTTCCTGTTTTTTTTACTATGTTGTTTTGGGTTTGCAGTAGTTTGGGGCTTGCTTGCTACATTGCCCAAGTTGCAACAGATCATTTGTTTAGGGCTGGAGGAAGGAAGGCTGCATTTGGGTAAAGTTAGAAAAATAAGCTGGGCTCCCCAGCAAGCCAAAGCACATCTCACAATGGTTATCTTTTGTTTTTTTCAGAGGCCTTCACCCAACTCTGTCTAAGCCCATGGTCCCCGTCTCAGTCCTATCGGGGAGTGAGGTCACTAATGTGGCCCAGATTTGGTCAGCTCACTGGAAACATCACAGAGGGTAGGGTTGACATATCCTGGAACCCTGAGCACTCCACACTGCAGAAAGCCCTGGATGCATTCCCATAAATATTTCAGTCTCCTTGCCTATCATCTCTGCACAACATCCTAACTTCTCAACCACCTTGCCCCTCTCCTCTGCTACTTGGGGTGGTCACTACCACAGAGTGGCCGCACCCCTCAGTGACCTCTGGCCAGACCTTCATCCATAGCCCCTTTCCTCTTCTTGTTTTCCTAGTCCACCACTCTCACGTGGCTCCCCTACATCCCATGCTCCTGTTCAAGCACCACCCTCATGCAGGAGCTCAGATCCAAGGCTTTTATCTGGAGAGCCAAGCCCTCCCTAGACTTAGCTCACCTCCCTGCCCTCCTTAAGATCTCTCTGGCTTCTCTGCTTTTCCCTGCATTGAATCTGCTGAGATTTGCTTCTGGCAGCTCTCCATGTGCGTTTTTACCTCTTTTCTTGCTACCCAACTCTTCACTATACCAAAGCGACCACCTTAGAAAACCTGCTCCGAGAATCTTCAGTCCTCACTACTAAGGCACTAAATTTGGTGCTGTTAGTTTTTACTATATGCTGATCCGTTTTCTTCTGCATTATCAGAAAAAAAAAGCCACTCCTATTAGGAAGCTGGATTCTTGTGCCAGTTCTTGCATGAATTTATGGTGTGATATTGGCATATCAGTTGCCCTCCTGGGACACACATTCATTATCTGTGGGACAAGCATAGTGGCTTAGAATCAATCTCTCAAGTATTTTACAACCTCTAAGATGCCATGACCCTTACATATCTATGTTGAGTCCTCACCACACCCAGCCCATCCATTCATTCACAGAAGCATTAATTCAGCAAATGCTCCCGTGTGCCCACATCATGAGCTGAACACAATTCCAGTCAGCAGGGACACAGAGATAAACATGACAGTCATGTCACCTCCAGGCATAGCACCTGTAGCTTAGTTGGGGAAAATGAACTAGATGAGTAGGCAAGTGAGTAAATAAGGTAGTTTTGACCTTGATAAGGGCTATGAAATGCGGTGGTGAGCTAGAGAATCACTGAGCACATCAGATAGAAAGCTCAAGGAGAGAGCTGAGATGTTGAGTTGTATGCATTCTTTATATATTTTGGATAGTAGCCTTTTATCAGATATATCATTTGCAAATATCTTCTCCCATTCAGTAGGTTGCCTTTATGGTTTGTTGATACTTTTCTTTGCTGTGCAGAAGCTTTATAGTTGACTAAAAAAATTAAAATAAAGGAAGATAGAAAGAAGAAAGAAAGGGAAGGAAAGGCAAGAGAAGGGAAGGAAAAGAAAAAGAAAAGAGATCTGAAGACAAGTAGGAGCCAGCCCTGCACAGGTATGAGAAAAAGCAAGCCAGGCAGAGGAGCAGCATTTGAAAAGACCCTAAAGGATTAGCTTAGCATGTTGAAGGCACAAAAAAAAAGGGCCAGCTTGGCTGGGGAGAGAGGGTAATGGGGGAGGAGTGTAAGATGAGCAAAGGGCCGAGGGCAGGGGTTGAGACCTATTGGGCTCTGGCAGTGAAGAGAAGGAGTGGGAATTCTCCATGTGCAGGGAAGAGCTATGGAAGGCTCACATTTATGTCAACAATGCAACAGCTCCCACACAACTTCTTCCCAACAAGTTCCACGTGAAGCATCCACGGCACTGGAGACCATCTGATAACAAAATCCAGTCTATAATTCCATGGCAGAAATTCCATGCATGTGGACATGACTTAGCACCAGAGAACAACATTACCTAAAAGGATATGGAAATGGTGTCCTTTAAGGGAATGACTAAACAAAATCAGAATGTCAGTCCAAGGTAGAAAAGATGTGAGAGGAACACAAAGCTATGTTCTCTGATTCCTGAAGAGCTCTCCTGGGAAAGGAAGGACAGAGCAGGGCTTTGGGAGCCAATGAGGTTCAGTAGGGAGACTCCAGAGAATGACATTCATCTCAAGTAACAACCTTCCGAAAGACAGCATCCCAGGTACACAGAGGAAAGAGACCCAAGAGCAGAATGCTCTGCTCCCTGGAAGTGGTCACACGGTAGCCCAGGAACTGAGGCAGGGCTTCAGGCTGGGGTGGGGTGGACATGGGTTGGTGCTGGAGTCTTTCCTAACATCAGGATTCCATTATTCTATTGCCTTTGTCACTGGGTATGGGAAATTTATTGGTGCCAGGGTCTTGCCTACAGAGAAAATTCAAATTATAATTACAAATTTACATTTCAGATAAAAATCACAGAAATCTTCTGAAATAGAGCCCAACTAGTTTATTTATTTATTTATTTTTATTAAGGTATTGATAGACAGTCTTATGAAGGTTTCACATGAGCAACATTGTGGTTACTACATTTACCCGTATTATCAAGTCCCCCCCACACACCCCATTGCAGTCACTGTCCATCAGCATAGTAAGATTTTATAGAGTCACTATTTGTCTTCTTTGTGCTATACTGCCTTCCCCGTGACCCCCCTACATTATGTGTGCTGACCATAATGCCTCTTAATCCCCTTCTCCCTCCCTCTCCACTCACCCTCCCCACTCCTCCCCTTTGGTAACCGCTAGTTCCTTCTTGGAGTCTGTGAGTCTGCTTTTGCTTTGTTCTTATACTCCACAGATGAGTGAAATCATTTGGTACTTGTCTTTCTCTGCCTGGCTTATTTCACTGAGCATAATACCCTCTAGCTCTATGTTGTTGCAAATGGTAGGATTTGTTTTCTTCTTATGGCTGAATAGGAAGCAACCTAAGTGTCCATCAGTAGATGATAAAGAAGAGGTGGTATATATACACAATGGAATATTCCATTGTGTATATATACCACCTCTTCTTTATCATCTACTGATGGACACTTAGGTTGCTTCCATATCTTGGCTATTGTAAATAGTGCTGCAATAAACATAGGGGTGCCAACTGGTTTTAAATAGAGCTCATCTTCATCAGATTTAAATTTCCACCAAATATAGCTGAAAGGAAGGGGAAGAGAAGAACTTAGCCGAGAGTAAAAATGTAGAAATCTGCTCTTTGGCTGATTGCTTTGTCCACAACAAAGCTTCAATAGAAGTTCTTCAAAACCGTGAGGACTATTATCTCTGGGCAGAGGCAACCTGGCAAATCATAACCACCCCTGTCCAACACACGCACACACACACACACACACACACACACACACACACACACAGATGGAGAGTCTCTTTGGGGCAGAGAATTCTTCAAAAATCACAAAAGCTAGACTTTTCCATAAGCAATACCTCCATTGGCTGTTTTATATACTCTGCCCATCTCAAGAACCTGAGGATTTCATCCCTGATCTCTCATTCTTCTACTAGAGCCTTGGTTTGGAAGCAATCCCAGGTTTATATCCCAGCTTTTCCAAGTAGCATCTGATCATGGCAGCAATTACTCAATTTCTGTGAGCTTTAATTTTTATAAAGAAAAAAAAAGTAGTCATTATCTTTCATGGTATATGTAAAGATTAAGTGGAATAATAAAGTGCTTAGTTGGAGCACACAGTACCCTGAAATTTTACTTGGCGATGATATTTAGTATATATCGGCCATGCACCCTTTTGTGAGTGCCTTTCAAAGTTTTGTCTATTTAAGACTCATTTAAGCCTCACAATATCCATATGAGGAATGCACATTGTTACCATCCCCACTGGACAGATAGGGCCAGAGGGGCACAGAGCATTTAAGGAACTTGCTCTAGGTTTCACAAAGGGTGCATGGCAGAGCTGGGATCTGAACCCAGAGGTGCCACTCTTAACGGTCCCCTGATATAGTAGCAGCAGAATTAATAGATGCTCAACATTGAGGAGCAACCACTGACTTTAATTTCTCTAACTTCTTTCCTGCTTCCCCTTCTCCTACAATGGATCCTCTAGCCTGCTAGTCAGCTTTCTAGAATGCATTCCAAACTTGCATGGTCCTCTACTGAGAGTCCCCAGGGCTTTCCCACTGCCTGTAGAAAAAAGCTCAGACTCCTCAGCATGATTTACGTGACCTTCAGGTCCGCCAGTCTCATGGTCTGTGCCTCAAACTTTGTACTGAACACCCAGTCACCCCAAACTTCTCCCTGCTCCCCAGCAATGCTTTCTCATGCCTGTGTGTGGGGTGTCTCCTGCCCTCCCACGGGGGTACCTACCGGAACGTGCCACTTCCTGCTTCCTCCCCCAGTGCCCTCTGCCGCGCTGGCCTGGCTCTGCTCCACTTAACCTCCTAAGGATCCCGCAGGAAAGATGTCGCTGGTGGTTTGAAGGGGACAACCAGCTCAGAGAAAGTGTTGTTCATGGTCATAAAGCAAGAAAGTGATTAAGCTGACATTTAAATCCGTGTCTTTCTGGCCTCAAGACTCATGTACCCTCTATCACAAGTCTCCCTCAAAGAACTGGGGAGATTACATCTTAGCTTTTACTAGACTTGCAAAGGATGGTGTTTTGATAGGGCATAAGGGGCTGTTTGCAGTGTTCCTCTGGTCAGTCGTCCTGACCCCTGAGCTGGGCCTCTCTCTGCCACATCAGATGGCTTCTGGGTCCAGGCAGTCCAGAACACCCACAGGCAGATGCGCCAAAGCTGCCAGGGGCCTCTTCCTGTCTCTGTCTCTGCCCTGCTGACTGGGAAGGGTGCAGGCTCATGTATGAAGCAAGCATGGCTTGGGAAGAAAAATAAAATGGAATAAGGGGGCATGTGCCTTTTATCAGAACCAAACAAGCTGTGGCTATAAACATTCCGTCGCCAGTGAAATTGTAGGCTTCTTTGAAGAGCGGTGTCTGTTTTTTAATGTATCTATATTTAAAAAAAAAACCTGCGGCCAAATTTCCATTCAACCAGTATGGAGAGGGAACAGAGAAGGAGGGAGGCAAGGATCGGACCCGGGAAATCAAACCAAGGGGAGAGAGGAGCCTTTCCGCCCTGGATTAGCACTTTGATTAGAAGCAAGTTTCTTTATCTTGAGCAGTCCTCCCCGCCCTCCCCGCCCTCCCCGCCCTCCACAGCCCTCCCCGCCCTCCACAGCCCTACCAGCCACTAACCACAGTTATTTCATGGAGTCCCTCTTTGCCTTACTTATTTGATGTGCTCAGACTCAACTCTTGTGGTTCAGACAGTTTGTGTTAGGGGTCCCTGGGAGAGAGAAAAAAAGACAACCTCCTAATTGTCTGCAATCAGCTGTTGGCATCTGGAAAGCTCTCCAGCTTTTACCCCTGTCTGTGGCCCGGTCCCTAGGTCCTCCCCGCCCCCTCCCCTAAGCTGCTCAACCTGGGCCCAAATGCAGCTGGACCCCTCTAGCTGCACCCTCACCCCCTCACCACAGGGCCGGGTTGTTCTCCTCATTCCCCTGGACCATCTCGTCCCAGCCCTTGGCCTGAATTACTCTCTAAATGCTAACAAGACCCAAAACTCTACTTCCAGCTTTGATCGATCTTTCTTGCTCCAGAACCACCCTTTCAACTGCTTAACAGGTGCTCCAGTTTTCCCCTGTGGGATAAAAATGAACAAACAACACACAAATCCTGTAAATCTCATTCTGGGTCTACCTTCCAAACCAAGAACATTAACCATGTATGTGTGAGCAGGATTCACACATTTCTCTCCTGTCAAGGTCTCTCTGGCTTTCTGCACCCATGCATTCCTCTCTTCTGTCCCTACTTTCCACGTGTATTTTGTGTGAGCACCTTGAACTCAAAATGTCTAAAGCAGAACTCATCCTTGCACAGTCAAGAATTACTTCTATATATAAATTGCTAACGATACACCCAGACTGGGAACCAGCGACATCTTCCAGGCTTCTCCCATTGCATCCTACTAATCAGTACAAATTATGGTGGCTTTCCAACTGCACTTACCATTGTTTTCCAGTCACACTGTTACTATCATAATTACAACCCTGCTATTTCTTACCAAGCATATTTATTCAAGTAATGAGTTTCTCTTCCCAATCTGCTTCCAAGGAAAATTCGATGCAGCTTTGAATCAGAGAGCGAGATACAGTTAAAACTGGAAAACAAATGAAATAAAATGGACCTTTCCCCCAAGAGAATGGATGACCCATGTTGTTCAGCTTTGTAGACCTGTGTTGTTATGAATTACACACTCTTTGGTACAGATGTTAAACTTCAGTGAAAAGTTTGCTAACAGGGAAATGGACACAGCTGTCAAGAGCCTCCAGGATGTGGCTGTGGTTTCTCTCTCTGTTGAGAATGTCCCTTTCCTTGTGCTCTTCCAAATATGCTGGGCTTAAATTTCTGGAAAGGACCTGGTGGAGCTTTTTGATAATGTTTCTAGCCAGGTTTAATCTCTGCTGTCTTCACCAACCACCTCCCACCCCATCCTAATTGGCTTTTCCCAAACCTGGTTCTGGTTCTGGGAGGTGCCGTTGGTCTGACACTCCTCATATGTCATCAGTCAGCAGGTCCCATGGCTTTTTATATCCTAAATGTCTCCCAAACCTGCCATTTCTCTCCAGTTCTTCAGTGGACCTCCAGGCTCAAGCTGCCATCTAATCTGGATTAATGCAAGGTGCTCACAGCAAATCTCCCCACCGCCCCCAGCCTCCTTTCAAATCATTCTCCAAACAGACGCAGCGACATTGTTCAAACACATGGTCTCCCAGACCTCACCATTATCTGCTTTACTCCCTTCCTTCTTATAGCTCTCCTTAAGGTTTCCCTTAATTCTCACAGTGAAGACCACAGCCCTCCACAGGGTCCACCCTCCACACCAGCCTCAATTTACAGAGTCTGTATGGCTTTTCTCACCTCACCCACACTAGCTGGGTTTCAGACCAGCCTTCCAGGGTCTTCTCCCAGTGGTTCCCACAGCCTCCGATGCCTCCTTCTGATTGATAGTGACTCTCCCCTCAGAAAGGGAAGGATCATTTTTTTCAAAGACATTCCTTTGACTTACCCTATTAGGCCAAGCCCCACTACCAACATGGCGAGTTGAATAGTGTCCCCCAAAAAAGATATGTTCAAGTCTGAACCCTTAGTACTTGTGCATGTGATGTTATTTGGAAATAGGGACCCTGTAGATGTAATTAAGTTCAAGATATGAGGCTTATGTCATTCTGGATTTAGGGCTCACCCTAAATCCAGTGACTGGGAGAGAGAAAAAAAGACAACCTTCCAATTGTCTGCAATCAGCTATTGGCATCTGGAAAGCTCTCCAGCTTTTAAGAGAAAAGGGAGAGGGATTTGAGACAGAGAGACACAGAGAAGCCTGGGGGGACAAGCAGAGACTGGAGCCATGCTGCCACCAGCCAAGCAGCTGGAGTTGCCAGAATCTGAGAGAGTCCAGAAAGGATTCTCCCCTCCAGCCTTCAGGGAGAGCACAGAATGGCCTGCAAATTTTGAAACTCTGGCTTCCAGAAAAGCGAGAAAATACCTTTCTACTGTTTAAAGCCACTAAGATTGTGGTCATTTGCCATGGAAGCAATAGGAAGCTAATATTCCCAGTATAGGCTCTCATGGTACCACAGCTTCATTCTGTATTGAATTTCTGAATAGACAACGAATTATCTCAGAACAGTGTAAGCCTTGACTGCTGTGGGGAAAATGTAACTTTCTGACCAGGATTCCCACCTGGCCTTAATAGTTCCCATTGTGTAATATAATAAGAGCATGTTTGCACATTTATGGGCTGTTTACTGGGGGACAGAGCCACTGGTCAGTCACAGGAATGCCAGTCCAGGGTGGGGGTGGAGAAGAAGCACCTATTCCCTGCTCCCTTCTGTTCCTTGCACATAATTGTTCAGGCAACCACCAGTCGCCAGGGACCTGCCTACAGAGTTCCTCCTGGTGTGAGAGTGGGGCCAGGACAGGTGAGAGGGAAAGGAGCAGCCAGGATTCGGAGGGGCATGATCGGCCTGAGTTTGGAGCAAGGAGAGACTGAGCCATGAAAAAACCCCTTTCATTCCCAACTTCTTGTCTTTGTCTTCTCCTTCAGTGTCTGCAAGTTCGTAGGAAACTTGCCCCAGGTGGGGAACCCCCTCCTCCTGGATCTACAACTACACCATTGCAGTGTAAATTTCTTGATAATTAGTGCCATGTTGCTCATCCCCTTGGTGTCCTCTGGCTTAGCTGGTATCTCCCCTGTACATAGTTAATAGATTATTGCTGAATGATCTTGAAGTGGCTTAATGTGTGTGTCTTGGTTTGCATTTTAGAGTTATCTATGAAAATATTATTTTATTTACATTTCTGAACTTCACTGAAGGCCAGGACCAGGCTCATTCATTTCTATTTTTCTTGTTGTTTCCTGTTCAATATCTAATTCGTCTTTGGTGTTCAAAACATGTTTGAAAGACAAGAGGATCTAGGCCGATACTGGAGGACTAGGGAGTTTTCAGAGGCTACTTGGTGTTTTTAATTTTGAGCAACATGATGTAAATGTCATCACTTTTAACCTCTAGCGATTTTTCTGCCAAGTACTCTGTCACCTGAGTATTTGGGGGTGAGATTGTGACTTCAGGCAGTTGGACCATGTTCCTCATTGATGCCGTCAGTCATTCACTCACATGCTTCACTCATCATATATTCCCCAGGTACCTTCAGATAAGAGGAAGCATGGTTAGGGCTGTGGAAGATGCAGGCTCAGTTGAATGGGACACCACATATCAATTTAAACAAACACCCCACCCAGTACAGGAGTCCCTTCTATAATGATACACTTACTTTAATGAGGCTTTAATTTTTCAGTACTATTTAAAATGGGATTTTCTTATTTTTCTCATTTTAGGACATGCATATATGCTCATTAAATAAAATTATGAAACACATAAAAAAAAATCTTCCGTTGTCATGGCTCGAAGGAGACCGTATTTTGGTAACTCTATTTCCACAATTTTTGTCTTTATTGGGATTTTAATTTTTCACTGTTAGAATAATATAACATATGCAGTTTTCATCTTATTGTTTTTATTTAAATTACATTATAGATAATCTTCTATCCTATTACATGTTCTTTATTAACTGAGTCTTTATAGGTTGCATAATACACCAACCTATAAAGGGGAATTCCACATCATAATTTACCAACCACTTTCTTATTGTGCCATGAAGGTTCCAGTTTTTAATAATATTTATAAATAATATAATAGTGGATTTGTAAGGCATTCACTTCCACTACATGAACTTTTACTAACTGCAAGACCTCTTTTCCAAGATCCTATTTCTCTGTCCTTTTAAGCAGAGAGATATCTCCATTAGAGCAACCAGCCTTTGTCATGCAGAGAGAATATTTAGTTGTTGATTCAATTCACAACATATCTGATGTTTTTAGTTCCATCCAATTACTCCATTCCATGATTCCCAACATCAGTTGGAATCTCTCTTATTTGAGAAAAATATCAAAATTGCTGCCACTGCTATTAATAATTAACTATCATCACTGGAATACTTAGCAGGTGCCATGCAGAATTTCATGCAGTCATTACAAACTTATACAGTAGGCTCTCTTATTAGTATTGATATCATGGGAGCAGGCTCCATTTTGTCTACATAATTGCTTACAAGCTTGAGATGGCAGACACTGAATCTGGTTTATCTTGTTAGTTTAGTAGCCCTTGGAATAGGGATGGGAATATAGTGGGACATGTTAACCATCCAAACATAGATGAAGTGAGCAATGGTAAGAAAAGGATCTGATAAGCAAACTATGTTATCCGATCTTATGAAAGTCACTTAAACCACTCTGAGCTTCAGCTATCTCTTCTGTAAAATGGGTACTTGGCTATATGGATGTTGGACTAGATGTTTTTCAAGGGATGAGTATTAATCACTTTATTCCATCTTTGTTTAAGAATGAACAATAATTTCCTGTCCACCCACTATATGATAGGCCCTGTGCCAGTTACTGGGTGATCTGAAGCTAATAAGATAAAGCTCATTCTGAGAGTCCAGATGTTTCATGGTGAAATGCTAGCTTTTAAGTCCCGAGATTAAACAGGAAAGGATGCTGCAAGGACAATGAGCAGATCAGGAAACCCAGCTTGCTGGTCCAGTCTCTGTTGAAGATCACTGACTCAAAGAAGCCTTCCCAGACTAGCTTACATCCCCACCACACATGCATGAAGCTACCCTGGTATCTATCCCCAGAGTAGCTTGTCTTTCTCAGTAACATCACATCTCATGCTTACATTCCTGGTTAAACTCTAAGCTTGGAAGGCATGGATTATGCTCACTCTACAGCCACAACATGTAACTTTCAAGTATATTTGTGTGAGGAAAGAGAATAGGAAAAAAAGACCTCCTAGTAAGTACCCAGGGATACAAAATCTGTTAATAAGGAAAGAGAAGAAGACAAGGGCCAGAAGAAAAGGGAGAGGGCACTCCTTTCCCATACTTGGATATTTTCATACAAATTAGAATAAGAAGTTATGAATTTAGAGGTGATGAAAGGTAAAAGATCTTGAAAAAACATTGACAACACATATTGCATGGCTTTGCAGATCTCATGGATGAACTGTTTTCTCTCACACTGCCACTTATTGGAATAACTAAATGTTTTCAAATCCATCCAGACATTTTAAATCTAATGTTACCATTCAAATCCTTTCTTTATACTGTCTGAAATTTTGTTTTCATGCTTTTATGTCTTTAATAAAGTCTTCCAAATGTAGGTGGTGGTATAGGATGGAACAGGCTAGGCAGTCCTCTTAATCATTATTCTCTTAATCATTATTCTTTGGGTCTACCTGCCTTTATAAATTTCATAATTCCAATGATGAAGAAAAGATTCTAAAACATTATAAAGGGAAAAAACATAAGACATGCTATCCATCAAAAATAAGATCTAAATGGCCTCAGTCTTTGCTGATCACAAATAGAAGCTAGTGGACATGATATCTTCCAAGATTTGGGGGGAAATTATTTTATACCCAGAAGTTACATTCAGCCCACACTGTCAATCAGATGTGAAGGCATAATAAAATGTGTTGGTTTGTTTTATTTTTGTTTTTATTTCCAAGGACTCAAAATTTTACCTCTCAAATCCCCTATCTCAGAGCATTTCTTGAAAATGCCTCTAGCCAAATAAGTGGGAGGTGAACAAAGAGAACGCTGTGGGGACATTGAAAGGGCCCAATCATTGACAGGACAGAAAAACCCGGATGAGAGCTTTCTGCAGTGTACCCACCTGGTTAAGTGCAAAAGAGATGCAGAGGGCCTCAAGAGTGTTGTATTTAAGATGTTTAATAACGATGGAAGAGTGATTTATGGGGTTTGCATTTACAAATGCAGCCAAAACAGAAAACATAGAAGAGGTAGTGAAGCGACAGAGCGGAAGGCCAGTATGACCCACCTGAATAAGGGAGAACAATGGTGAGCCTGGCGGAAGTGGGGTCAGGTGGCAGGGAAGGAAATGTTCTCATTACACCACCGAATTTATGGAATAAGAAACAGGGGATTGGCATACAATGTAACTGAAATTACACAGGGAACCAGTAGATGAGCTGCAATAGTAAACTAACATTAACAATGAAATTAATTGAAGTAATGAAAACTTTGGGACAAGTGACATAGGTAGATAAAACTGTGCTTTATGATAGCAGAGAATCTGTAAATCATGTCTGATGTTGGAAAGATGAGAAATAAAGACTACAATCATATTATTTCAAAGATTGAATAACAGAGAAAAGTAAAAGTATTCCTTGGGGGATTGACCCGAGTGTAAAGATGGGTGCCCGGGGACTGCTGATTTTTATCATAAACTCTTGTATTCTTTGTTTAAGCAGATGTAGAAAATCATTTGATTTAAAACATTTTCAAGGGAAAAACAATTATAAATATCTGACCTTATTAGAGAGCTGCCTTCTAATGCAGCTTTCCTGTTTCTTTAAACGGCAATCCATTTTATTTTTGCCAGGATTATCTGTGATTAAGTAGTCAGATTTCTTTCTTTTTTTTAGAACCACAGCTGCCTCCCTCATTCCCTCTGCTTAAGGGCTGAGAATGGAATTATATACATCTTTTTTCAGAATTGTTTGAAATGATTGAATTAAGAATGCAGAAAAAAAATCTCACCCTCATTCCTGGAAACAGCCCTTCATTGCTACATATCATACCCTCTCTCTTCTTTCACCAAAAGTCAACACCTCTGGAGCCATCTTTCTTAAACTTGAATTTTTGGGGGTGAAATCTGAGATCCCTAAAGGTTAGCTGTTGCCTGTATAACAACTATGATAGTATTAATAACACTGAAAAATTGCTCAAGTTTGTTGAATGACACTATGGGCTAGGCATTGTTCTAAGGCATTTCAAATGTTATGTAATTCAGCCTGATAGCAGTCCAGGGGACAGCAAGCATGGTAGTTGAGCAGAGACACCAGCACCTGTGGCCTGGATATTGAATCAGCTTCAGACATTTAAGAGTTTGTATCTACAGACAACTTTTAACCTCTCTGTGACTTAGCTTCCTTATCCATACAATGGGAATAATAATAGCACTCACCTCCTTGAGTTTTGGAAAGGATTCAGTGAGTCAATACATGTAAGCCCTTAGAACAGCACCTGACACGTAATAGGCAATGGTAGATAATGGTGGTATTATACCAATTTTATAAATAGAAACTGAGTCATCAAGAGAGTTAATGGGGAAGCTAAGATTCCAGCCTGGAGATCTGACTCATTCTTAAACTTTTTGCCACTGAGTACCAATTTAGGGGATAAAGATTTCAACTTAAGTTTGCCTTATCCACCTATTTAGGTGGAGGACACAAGTCTGTGAAGTGAGGTGAACTTGACTTCTAAACCCAGCTGTACCCCCTTCCTGTAGCTCTGTGGCCTTGGTCAAAGTTTTTAACATCTTTTGTTTTGTCTCCTCATTAGTGGAGGTATAAAAACCTCCTCTGCCAGGGGTTGGAGAGGATTAATTAAGTGAATGTGTGGAAAGTACTCAAACCTTAGGAAAAGGCAGCTATTATGCAAGATCTTTATCTTCCTCCTTTCCTGATAAG
This sequence comes from Smutsia gigantea, assembly GCA_032199065.1. Classification (NCBI taxonomy): domain Eukaryota; kingdom Metazoa; phylum Chordata; class Mammalia; order Pholidota; family Manidae; genus Smutsia; species Smutsia gigantea. The sequence goes on from JAVSCE010009310.1 coordinate 345,460, forward strand.
CCACATCCAGAAATGTCTCTGCCCTCCAGAACCTTACACCGTGAAGGGAACTGTAAGATTAGTAAACATTCAGATTTAGCTTCCCTTGCTATTTCTTAAGCATTTGACTGTGCCCCCATCACTGTGCTTGGAATTTCACATATATTGTATCATTTTAATTACCACAGCCACTATTTCCTTTTCACTGGTGAAGAAATGAAAGCCTCGAGACTTGAAGCTTAAATAATAAAGGTTCTAGAATGTGACCTGAATCCCTCTGAAAAGTCAAGGAATGTTCAAGAACAGGCTAATGGTTGATTCTCAACGGTAAAACAGAGTTTCCCTTGGTCACATGTCTGTGAATCACTAAATCAGTTCTAATGAGAAGATGAGCTCACACTGCAAATGAATGCTCTTTGATATCAGCTTTTTACCATAACATCTGACAATTCCTTGGGCTGCAAATAGAGTTTTGCAGTTGAAACATTGATGACACAGAGTCCCCCTAAAGGCAGAGGTTACAGAGTTGATGTTTGCCATAGGGAGAAACTGAGGCTCATGGAGACGAAGATGTGCACAGGACAGACTGGCCAGGAGGTGACAGACCACAGCCCTCCTTCTCTCTCTCCTCCTGTGTTCCATTCTGCCTCTCCTTAGAGCCCATTTCTGGAATCCTAGCAATGCCTCCCACGATGCCTGTGGGAGCCCAGGTTTGGACACACATGTTCCCAGTGTGTGTCACAGCCGCTCAGGGCATGTGATGAAAAGAATGATTACCCTGCTCCTTATGTAAAGGGTTTCTGATCTTAAGCAGCTTTGGAGATGTAATTAGTTTTCAGGTGGGAAAAAGTGACTCTGCTGATTCTGTCTCAGAGCTCAAAACTTTGCGGCAAAGTATTCCTAAGCAGCTAGCTCCATATTGCGGGCTCTCACCCTCACTGGCCAGCCTCCCTCTTCAGCCAGAGGAGATGAGGTGAGGGAGAGGACCTCAGCATCCCCAGAGAGTCACATTTTGGGCCCCTGTTTATACACATTGTCAGCAGAGAGAAACAAAAAGCCTCCAGATCTGCTTTTCATGAGCAGAAAGCAAATCTAATGTTCCGGCATTTGCAATTTCAATATTGATACAGCCTCCTGCTTCTGTAGAACTCAGAGTCAAGGAAAACGTGTAATCTTCCCTGGCTCTTGTTTGCATGGGGCAGGGATAAATTAGAAAGTCACTTTGTTTTCTTTACATCAAGGAGTACAACTCATTTCTGTAATCATCGTCAGTGAGTTTTACCTTTCGGGAAATAAGAATTTTCTCTTCAGCCACAAATCCATTTTAGGTTAAACATCATTGACCACCCACGTGTACAGATGTCTGTGAGAAAAATGACTTTCTCTCCCCTCCCCTCACCCTGCTTTGTGATTTGGTAGTGAAGTATGGGGGGGGGGCAGGAATTCCACTAAGAAATTCTGTTGTTCTCCAGAGTTATTCCATGTAGGACAATGGAGTCAAGGTTTGTTTCGTGGAAGATACATTATGATTTCCATAAATACAATTACATTCTAGTGGAAAATACTCTGCAATCACAGTTTGGTCACATGTACAATGAATATTGGACATAGAAAATGGAGATCGCAGAGTTTCCTTAGAAAACTGATAACTAAAATTTTCCCAAGTTTTCCTTTTGAAGGATATTCATTCATTTGTTTACCAAGTGCCTGTTGTGTGACAGTGACTGTGCTAGACTCTAAAGGTACAATGAAAAGAGGACATCGTTCTGCCTGTATGTGGTTTTCTGTCTGCAGGAGAGATGGGATTTGGGCCACGTAGGTATCAGACAAATGTTACTGAATCTCTAGAGTCACCTTCTGAAAGGTGCCACATTACCCACACATTATAGATGAGAAAATAAGTGCCCAGGGTCCCCAGCTGGAGAGTGGTGGATTCTGAACCTACAGCTGTCTGGCTGCAGAGCCTGGGTTCTTTCTTCTTTTAGGAAGATAAGAATAAGGATTGCCCTGTGGTTTGTAGCTGCCTGTAAGTTGTCGTCATATCATACAAGTTTGCATGTTGGTGAAACCAAGCCTGAGTGTGTCTGTGTGTTTGTTGATTTATTGGGGTAGCTTCCCACCTGTTTCCTTTCATACTTAGTTACATGAACACGTGTCTATTCAAATTTGTTACTATTTGGGAGCAACAGAAATATCCAATACAGGGAAATAGTTAAGTAAGTGTCATCCATTTGAAGGCATAATGAGCGGATATTTAAAATATTGTTTATAAAAAAAGTCAAGTGAATTTTAAAAATAATTATCAGATAATGAAAATGTACCAGCAAGGTACACAATTGTGTGTGCGTGTATGTAGGTATTTGTAATACTCCGGAATGACTGCATGAACGAAAGCAAGCAATGAGGAAAATAGCTGAAATATAAACACAGGCAGCAGGCTTTTAAAATTCATCCTGCTTTTCCAAGTGTTCTACAATATATCTTTTATTTAAGTAATAAATTAAAATGAAAATCATCTTATCAAAGCCATCTATAGCCCTAAGTATAGTCAATAAATCATGGTATCTCCAACTTAAAGCCAGCCAGCAAGGGTCAGTGACGGATTTTCCCACAGTCTCTGGTGGTCTCCAACTGGTATTTTATGTCATGCAAACATATTGGATTTTTCAGTGAAAGAAACGTGTAAAATTGGAGTAACATGGCAATATCGCTGAGAGATGTATTTTTTAAATATATTAGCATTCTCTCCTACCTATCATCCATTTATATCTATTATCTATCATCTATCTGTCCATATCTGTCATCTATCTGTGTCTTTCTATCATCTATTTATCACCTGTCTATCTAATCTATCTTTGTTTTCTTAATTTCAAAAGGAAGAACTTACCCTTCTTGAGCTCTTGCAGTGTCCCCACATTGAGCTTGAAGTATTGCGCTGAATCCTCATGACCGCCCTACAAGGGAATTACTAGCCATCTTCACTTTATGTGACATAGGCAAGTCCACATAGTCAGCAAGGAGCAGAGCCAGGATTGGCATCCAGGCAGTCTCTGTCCACCTGTCCCCATGCAGCCCTCCTCAGTCAGTCCCAGGCAGTGTATCTGTTTCTTCTCTCAAACAGTGCTTGGCATCACTAGGGCACCCAGAGGGCACAGACACTGTCAGTGTGGTTGTTTCTGCTGTTATGATTATTTATTACTCGTTTATTAGCATATCAACTTCTTCACATTCTTGTACCCAGTTATTTTTTCTCCTGTTTATACCTATTTGAAAAAATACAACCAATCATTCAAATTGACAAGGTGTGGTTAGTCAAAATGTATTCAAATGTAGGCAGTGAAAGAGTATATTTGTATTAGGCATTTCAAGGAGAACCTTCCCAAAAATCTACCAATCAGAATAAAATACAGGTTTCTTCAACAAAACTGTACCCCATTTCTCAATTACTATCCCCAAATTCTGAAGATAAGACTTTGATTGGCTTATTGGGGGTCAGATGACCAATGTTAAAGCAAGAAAATAGGCAGGAGGCAGAGTAATATTCTACCATTAAGGTGGATCCTATGATAACAATAAAGGTTTCAGGGAGCCAAGTTGGATAGCTACTAGAAAGTGGAGGTCAGGGATGAGTCACACAGTGATCCTGTGCATGCACACACACACACATACACACACACACTGCCCAAAACATAGTAGGTTTGGCAAAATATTTGTCAAATTAGGAATTGTGTATAGACACACACATATTTACCAATGCAGATTTTACTATTAAGGAACACATATTCACAACAGTGGTTTCTGCCTGGGAAAAAATGTCCTCTGCTTCCTCCACCCTCACAGAAGGAAAAATGAATTTTCATTGTGGTCCAAATGTTTGCTAGGGTCAAAACATTCTGTTATCTTGGACATAGGTTTAATGGTATTTGCTTTAATGAAGAGCCGTGGCTTACCTCCCTCTCCACAGCATTCGATCTTGCATTCGGGGTGTGGGAGGTCACACAGCATGTTTATGCCCTTGGTTTTGGTTCAGCCTTATGCCAGCAGAACCACAGAAGGATGTTAGAATATGGGACTTAGCCTTCCATTAATAGTCTGGCTGGGTCTGCACTGCTGCCCTCTCTCAGCTTGCGGTTGGTCCTGCAGTGTGCTTCAAGCAAGAGCAAAAAGGAAGTGGTTAGTTTTAAAAGGAGAGTCTGTGTTTTAACAGCCATTGCAATTTGTAATTTGTCCACGGAGTTGCAGTGGGGAAAAAACGTGGTGCAGAGGCAAGCGCCCCATGCGGTTGCGCTTACAAGAGCTAGCTCAGGAACCAAGTGGCTGGGTTCAAGTCCGCCTTCTCCCACCTACTAACTTTGGCAAGTTACTTCACTTCTCTGTTCCATAGTTTACATAAAATGAGCATAATAATAGTATCCAGAACCCAAGCTCAGCCGGGGGCTTAAATGAATGACGAGGAGAGGGTAGACTTGGTGCCCGGAGCACAGCAAAGATAACTTCTTAGATTGATGGAGCCATAAATGCACTCTGCCTGCTGTCCCTGGGCAATCTGCCTGTAATATCCCCAAGTTGATACCAAATCCCCTTGCTTCTGGCTTCCTGGAAATCCAGCCTCTCTGCCCAGCTTCTATCTGCTCAGATCTTTGGCCCTTTGTGGGTAATATTGCAGTATTTCCAGAATCTCTCCCTTGGCCTTAGTGCATCTCCATATCAATATGTGTTTCCAAGGGGTGGAGAGAAGTAGTCCGTCTCCATATCAGTAAGTAATTACAAGGGCAAGGTGGTGGGGGGGGAGCATATCTGGACCAGAGAGGTTGGGTGGAGTCTCTTTTCCTGCAGCCAGGTCACAAGAGATGCTGGAGAGTAGAAGAGGACTGCTTGTAAGAAATGAACAGCTTTCTCCCACTGTGTTTCTCCCTTTGACTGATTTCAGTTTCAGAGGTATTTTGCCCCAGGACTTTCCCACCGGAGTTATACCCTTTGCTCCGCTTATGCCTTGACCTCATTGCCTGGCCTTCTTTGCCTTCTTCTCTGGCTCTGGCCCCATCACATACACACCGCCCCCCCACAGAGATACAAACACACACACCACACACACACTCACACACACCACACATGCATTCACACATGTACTCATACACACATGCACTCCACACACCACATACATACATATACACATCACATACACACACATACACACACACTGTGAGGTCCTTCCAGGGTGCCTGAGATGGGTGCAGAGGATGGAGGGATGCACTGTTAACACGGAGGAAGTCAAAGAATATAAGCCACCTCTGGAAGGTGGAAAAGATAATGAAAAGTCGTACATTTGTAAGAACAAAGTTTGTTTTTTTTATAAACTATTAGATCATATTTGTGTTTTTTTTAAGCCATCAAGTTGTGGTAAGTTGTTAACAGTGGCAGTAGTTAATCATCCTCATTATGGGGCCACTGAAACAAAAGCAGGGAGGAGAAAGAAGGTGACTTGATTTCTTATCTTGGGGCTCCTACACCCTGAGCATGGTGCACACTTTGTTTTTGAATTCCTCACCTAACCTTTGGGTGTGGGTATCAGAAACCCTATTTTCCAGGTGAGGAAACAAAAGGTCCAGAGAGGTTGGATAAACTGCATGGGAGAATACAGCCAATGAGAAACTACCTGGGATTGAGACCTGGGACTGTCTAGCTTTTCCTTACCAAATTTTGCTGCTACCTGGCAATTCTCTTCTGACCACACCTAGTTGTTGTTCCCCACACCTTCCTCCTCCCCCTGCTGTCTGGGTCTTTGAGTGCTGCAGCTCCAGTGGGCCCAGACATGAAGAGGTTCCCACAGAAGAGAGTGCACGGCTGACAGTGAATATTCCACACCTCAACATCGGGTTGGAGCCCAGAGGGTGTGGGAGGGGACTGCTGCTGACCTGGACAGAGAAGAAGCTGGACCAAGAGAGGCCACACCAATGACCTGCTCAAGCTCTGCAACAGGGGATGAGATTAGCTGCTTTCCCTCCTGAGTCCATTTCTAGAAAGATCACTTCCTCTTCTGGGATGGACACCTGACCCATTTCAGCAAATGCCTGTCACCTCATTATGGCAGCATCATAAAACTAATACCCATACTGTAAATGCCACACACGCAGTCCTTTTAGTTTTTTCTTTCTTTTTTAAGTCAATAGTTGCTTTCCTACAAGTTATTTCTTTGAATCTCAGCTTTTTCCATCTGTTAGGTGTGAGTGCCAGGGAGGAATTCAGGGGGCTGTTATGAGGGTCAGTGTAAAGAAATGAATACATGTGAAAGCACTTTGAAAACTGTAACATACCATGCAAATTTTCATTACTAACTGAAGAATTTATATCCTCCTTCATTAAAAAAATGTGTTGACTCAGAATGAAAATAATAAATTTGATGTAAGCATACACACACACATACACACGTGGGAAAGGCATAATGACCACAAGTAAGATGGAACTTGGGAGAATTAAAATACAAAAGGGCATGCCCTAAGGAGATGTCTCTAAAATGGTATCTGCCACCTGTGTCTGGGTTACCCACGGTCTAACTAAAATGCAGGTCCGTAGCCCTGCCCCAGACCTGCTAAATGGTCATATTTGAGGGCAGATATACAAATAGCCTATTTGCAATTTCGATCCCCAGGTAATGTACACCCAGGTTTGAGAACCACTGTCACAGAGTTTTCGAAAATTACTCACAGCAAATTGTAAATTTCACCCCAAGCTTCTTCAAGAATCAAAGCACACATGCTCAACTGAATATTCAAAGAGTTCACCAGCTAAGAACAGATCATTTCTTCAGGAAAATCACTTATTTATTTCTGGTGTGAGTTCTGAGAGAAATCCCTCCATCAGGAATATCTTCAGAAAATCAAGTTCACACTGACAAAGTGGAGGACTATGGGTGGAAGCGGCAGCCAGGCCGTTGCCAGTGGCCAGGGAGGCTGCCCATTGTGCATCTTCTGAGGCCTGCCTTTCTAGAACTGTGCTGTGGCTGAGTCGCTCGAGCTGCTCAGCGTGTGATCTGCATGCAGGTGCCCAGGGGCCTAATGGGGATCTCCCAGGGACCACCTCTCTGATGGGGTTATGAAGAAGAGTTGTTCAAGAGGCCTGTTCACATGGGGTGCATCCTGGATGACTGGGGCTGCTGTGAGTCCCACCAGATGCAGAGAAGCAAATAACCATGCTATGTACTTGGCTCCGCCATCCTCCAGGGTCCTTGAAACATGGCCGCTTCCACAAACACTTTCTCTTCCTTTTTCTCAATCCCCTTCCCATATTTATTAAAGCACTAATCTCATCACTTCTATTTCTATTACTCAGATATTTCTAAATTTGGTAGTGAATGACTTCTTTTTGAAAAACCAGCTTTATTGACATATAATACATATAGCATACAATTCACCCATTTAAAATACATAATTCAATGTTTTTAGTATATGTGCATAAGGTTGTGAAGCCATGCCCACAATCAAATTTTAGAACATTTTTTCCCCTCACTGAAAGAAGTTTCCCGTATCATTAGCAGTCAATTCCTATCTCCTCCCTTTCCCCATTCCCACCCCCAGTCCTAGACAACCTTCTGTATCTGTAAATTTGCCTGTTCTGGACAATTCACATCAGTGGAATCATACGACACTGTGTGTGTGTGTGTGTGTGTGTGTGTGTGTGTGTGTGTGCGGAAAGCTTCTTTCATTTAGCATAATGTTTCAAAAGTTTATCCATGTTGAAGCAGGTAATATTTCATTCCTTTTTATTATCACATCATATCCCATTATATGGATGTACTACATTTTATTTATCCAAGTATCAAGTGATGGGTATTTATTTGGTTTGTTCCATGTTTTGGTTACTATGAATGTGCGGTGAACCATTCATTGCATCTTCTGTACAATTATTTTTGTGGACGTACACCCTTTATTTCTCTTGGGAATATATTGGGAGTTGCAGAGTCATGGTAACTGTGTGATTAACTTTCAACGAGCTGCCAAACTGTTTCCCAAAGTGGCTGTACGATTTTACATTCCCACCAGGAATGTTTCCACATCCTTGTTACCTTGTTAGGATCCCATCTGTCTCTGATTCCAGCCATCCTAGTCGGTGTGAAGGGGTCCTCTTGGTTTTGATTCGCACTTCTCTAAAGATGAATGATACTGGACATCTTTTGACACACCTTTTGGACTTTCATATATCTTTGGGGAAATGTCTATTCAAATATTATGTCCATTTTAAATTTGATTCTGCTGCTGATCACATTGCAATAATTCTTCATATATTCCGAATACAAATACCTTATAGGTATATGATTTGCAAGTATTTTCTCCCATCTGTGGGTTATCTTTTCCCTTTCTTCACTTTCACTTTCCAAGACAGCATTTTTTTACATTTTAATAATGTCTAGTTTTTGGTTTTTATTTTAGGGTTTTTTTAGTTACTTGTGTTTTTGGTGTCATATCTAAGGAACTATTGTCTAATACATGGTACTAAGGATTTACATCTAAGTTTTCTTCTACACATTTTATAGATTTAGCTCCCATTGGCATTATTATTCATTTTGAGTTGATTTTTGTGTATGGCAAGAGGTAGGTGTCCAACTTCATTCTCTTGTATGTGGATAGCCAGTGGCTGGATATGTGGATACCCAACACCATCTGTTGAAAAGGCTATTTTTCCCCCATGGGATGGTCTTGGCGCTCTTGTCAAAAATCAAGGGACCACACATTTGAAGGTGTATTTCTGGGCTCTCAATTCTATTCCAGGGATCTCTGCATCTATTCATGTTTTAGACCAAGGCAACCCGCAGCCCTGGGAGCCTGAAGGAGGGCAGGTACCATGGATTCTGCTCAGTCGGGAGCAGTCTCATGCCAACAGGACTTCCCAGGAACAGCTTCTCAGTGAGGCACAGGCTAATGTCTCTCACTCCTCTTAAAAATATTCTGTATCTTTTTCTTTCCCTAAAGGAAATTCCAAACTTTAATATACTTTGTAAATCCTTCCATGATATGGCCCTGGATCACTTCTTCAGACTTAAACCCCCAAAAAAGAATGAAAAAAAGGCCACAGTTTCTGCAGCTCTTCCCATCGAGATACAGAGGCTCCGGCCCCCACCTGGGATCTGGGCTACTTGCTCTAGTCAATGAGACGTGGCAGAGCTTAGGGAAGAGCAGGCTCCAAGGCCAGGACTCAGGAATTGTGTGGCTTCTGATCTGTCTTTTATAACCCTGGAAAGCCAGGCAAAAACTCCTGGGATAGCCTGCTGATGGATTGGACACCATGAGGAGGTGCCAGGAGGCTCCCCAGTGGACCAGCGCCAGCCTCCCGATGACCCAGCAGCTGCCTTCAGACTTAGAAGTGAGCGGCGGCCACGACTTGCTGGACACCGCTAAGATCAGAGCTGCCCATCTGAGCCCATCCCAAACTGCTGACCTGCACAACTGTGACAAATAAACGGTTTTTGTTTTAAACCATTAAGTGTTCAGGTGGTTCATTATTCAGCAAAACTAAATGATACAATCTCTCTTCTCAACCCTGCCTTATACTTTTTCTCACGATAAAACCTTTGACATGTTGTTCTCTCAGAGTACTTCTTGTACCTATCCATTCGTGCTTCAGGTCCTTTCCCTGGGGAGCCTTTCCCTTGGCCCCATACCTGGGTAAGGCGCCCTCACCCTGAGTTCCCACAGTGCTCTGCGTCTTCTCTAGCATTGCACTCACCACCCTGTGTTTTTCCTGCCTGTTGACTTGTCCTCTCTCCTCTGGTGCACAGACAGTAGGACCCACAAAGAGGGCAGCAGATACGGAGCTGAATTTCATTGCTGCAGGCCCAAGATCTAGCTGGCTGGGATGTGGCAGGAATGCAGTGCTGGACACCTCCCTGAAGTTTGAGGGGTCAGAGGATGTGACCTCTGAGGATAGCTTGCATTTTGCCTATGAATGGGAGGCCAAGTGTTTTCCAGGTAAAGGAGATGTGTATAAAGACCCTCAGGAGAGTGAGAGAGAGAGAGAGAGAGAGAGAGAGAGAGAGAGAGAGAGAGAGAGAGAGAGGGAGGAGGGATGGAGGGAGGGTATACCATGTCTGGAGATGAGAAGGAATCCAGGGTCTTGTCTGATTCAGCAGAGCGTGGGTGAGGGCCAGGAGCCCTCAGGGGATACCAGCAGGCTGCAGTCGGCCATCTGCACTAGGTCAGCGAGATGTCCCTGCTGTTCAGGCCTAGCTGCTCTCTTTGTGTTGTTCTCTGGACAGAACACAGTCGTTCTGAAAACCCCAACCTGGTTCGGCTGGGCTGGGAAAAATCCCAAAACTGGATTGAGTGTTCGAGTGGCCTCAGCTAGCCCTTCCTTCCTTCAGACCCGGGCCAGTGGCAAATATTTCTGTCCCAGATAAACAGGAGCAAGGGAGAGGCATGGTCCAGAAGCATGTAAACAGAGAGCTGAGGCTAACAAGAGTGGGCGACTGACTCTCTGCATTTCCTCCAGTGTCGGGTGGGGAGCCGGCCTTTCTCCAGGTGGTACTAATAAAGTCAGCCTGGGATAATGGGATAAAAGCCCAGAAACATAAAAGCTGCCTGGAGGGCAAAGAGAAGGGGATGGGGGATGCCTTCATCCCAATGTCAACTGTTCCCGCATTAATCAGATTCAAATATCTCAAATTGGACTTGTCTGCTCTTTCAGGAACATTAAGAGAAGCCGCAATTCCAGAGTCATAGATCTTTAAAGCGGGAATAGCCCCTTTAATCATGTGGTCTGGACTCTCATGGGAGAGGTAGAAAACGTGAGGCTCAGAGAGGGGCTATGCCTTGTGACAACTTACACAGTGAGCAGATGCAGGCTGGTTGACTTTCACTTTCCTCAGTGAGACGGCAAGAGCTGAGGGTAGGGACCTGTCTTCCTGAACTAGCTTCAGATCACCAGACCACACACATTAGGGTTTTGGGGAAAAGGAAACATACTAGGAGACAAATGATAAGATAATCACCTAGAGAGGCTGGAGCTATACATCATGTGGGACGGAGGAATGCAGTAGTGGCTGGGTGATGAAACGTGTGTGGAGTGGGGAGGGCAGAGGAGGTCAAACAGGGAGGGTCGGGGGGCCCAGAGGTATTCCTAGGTCTCAGCGCCAGGACAAGAGATGACCCTGACACTCTGTCAGACATGTCTGTGCCACGGTGTGTGTAGACAGGGTTAGAGCCAAAACACAGAGAGAAACCAGGAGTACGCGCAGGTCAGAGGTGGGATGAGTGGGTAGACCAGACAGCTCAGCTGAGGAACTCCAAAGCATCAGCCCCGTATTGATGCAGGATGGTGAGAGTCCAAGACCAGGGGCAGTTTGGGATTGATCTGGGGGACTGGGCTGCTTTCACATGAATGAAGGTCTGAATATATCAAAACAGCTAACAGTGTATAACATCTTTAGCAGGACAGAAAGCCTACTACCAATAGAAACAAGGAGGAAGCAAGGAGAAGGCACTTGGATTTCGAAGGAGTCCTGAAGAATTCCTAGGAATTGATTTTACTTGTATAAACCTTTTTGGGAAATGAAAAATCCACCTCCACTTGCATCTTGAGTTACATAGGAAGGTGAGTAAGAAACTATTCCCTGGAGCTACACTCCTGGCTCTTCTTACCAGCCATGGGGCCTCTCCAAACCTTAGAGCATTCTTTCCTATCATGGGGATAATGACAGAAACATCATTTTGAAATCACAGGGCTGTTGGAACATGTAAAGCATTTAGAATAGTACCTACACATAGTATGTGTGATGTGTTTGGGCTTATCATCCGATAATTGGCGATGTGCAATACTGAGAGCTAAACCTTACTGACATCTAAGCATGGGCCACCGCCAAACACTGAAAACATATTCTTACTCAATCTTCATCATCACAGTCAATAGAGTACAGGACATTTCCTCTGGTATGTTTTTCAGTTGAGCTTCAAGACCAGAAAAAAATAGTGACACATGCCGTCACATTCTAAATATGCTCTGCCATTACTGGCCCCCTCTGGCAGGCTGGGAATTCACTGGAGAGGAGATGGGAGAAAGTCCCTTGGTGAAGAGTTGCTGGCATGCTGCTTTTCCATGAGCTTTAGCAACTGAAGAGAACTGTCAAGAGAATGTTTAGGAGAATTTGACATGTTCCCTGGATTGGTGGGTCATCCGGACCGTTATCTCTTACCTATAAAAGTGTAAAGGTAGGAGGCTGGCCTAGCTTAGGGCAGCAGGGTGAAGCCGGGTAGCAGCCATCAAAGCAAACTTTTCTTCCGGCAGCTCTTGGTATCAGCCAGTGTAACCAAGAGAAACACTTCTTTGGGCTGCCCGAAAGAATGCCCTAAAATGATGAGAAGGTGTCAGCCTCAAGAGGCTAGAGAGACCCCTCACAGGCTAAAGGCTGAGACTCATAAAAGACCCACTAAAAGAGGCATGGCCCTCACCAGGAGCTCCCAGTAGGGGGATCTTTGAGAAACCCATAAAAGCATCTCAGAAGAAAGAATCACTTTCGGACACAGGCACCAACTCCTACTGCAGCCATACCGAGCACAGAGGCATTTGGACCCTGAAGTCCCTTCTGTGCCCACCCCCTCACATGGTTCTGGTCCTGGAAGACTCAGACACGGCACAGGGAGAGGGAGGAAAAGGAGGAAAGGAAGGTGTGAGAGAGAGAAAACTCCTCTCCATGCTGGCATTTGAGCTCATGTGGTCCAAGCAAGTGATGGGATAAAGTTCTCAATGGGATGAGAAATGTGATTAGACTGGACTAGCCATTTTAACAATTCAAAGACAAGGATGGAATATGAAAGCAAGGAAATGATGTGAAAAAATGAAGTTGATTCCTGCCAGCATCCAGCCTAACCCATCTCATTTGTGAATTGCAGTGTACATGGTTGGGTAGACTGCTCTCTCCATGGTCAGGAGGAGAAAATCAGGATTCGGATAGGCCAGGTGATTTTCCCAAAACATCACAGATGCTGAGAATTAGAACTGGAGCTCTGCACCCAGATCCATCTTCCTCCAGTGGCCATGCTTATAACCACTTGCCCTATAGCTACAGCAGTTAATGCAGAGCAAGGACTAATGGGAAGATTTAAGGTACAAAAGGCAGTGTGTACGTTTGCTCAAGAGCAGCTTCAATTCTGTAAGGCAAAGCACAACCTGTTTATTGATGAGCCTCTTCTTAACTACCTCCCTCATGTTTACAAAATGATGTGTGAATGCTGCCCCATTTTTAATGACTCCTTATTTACATGGAACATGTTATTTATGGAAACAGAGATAGCGCCATTGCAAACCCATTAGAAGGTGGAGATAGCAGGAAGTCATTGTTCGCTCCCCAGCGAAGACAGGATTCTAATTACTCAAGAGCTTGCACCCTCCTTGTGGCGGTACCAGGCTTAATAAATAACACCCTGTGTGAAAACGGTGCTTGATGTAAATTGTGACTTAGTCCACACAAAGTGATGGTTGGCCGGTGGAGAGCTTCCAGCATTAGGCAAGAAAGTTAACAGCAGCCTGGGAATTCAGAGACCTGGCTCCTCAGAGACGGCAGTCTCCATTCCTCACTGCACACTTCTCAGAAACAATTAACATTTTTTATTTAAGTAATAAGCTCCAAAGCAGAGAGGGAGCAGAGAGATAATAGCGCTTGTGAATTCACGAGCTGTTCGGAGGTGAATCTATGGGCACTTGGCATAATGAGACGACCATCCTTGGATGCCAATTCTCATAGAGCGTTTCAGTCCTAATCACTTTTCCAAGAAATAATTCTGAAAGTCCAAGGTGGAAGCTGAGCTTCAAAGGCTAAATGGCTCCAGTGACTTTGGAATCTGTGTACTCTCGGGAAATGTTAGTTGTGGGAGCGAAGAGGCAGTCATTTGGGTTTGTTAAGAAAATATGATAGGCTTTTTAGAAGGAGAGATGGGTGGTCTTCCTGGTGTGGTGCTCAGAGCTACAAGAGCATGCTGTGATTCTGGGAAAAGCAACAGGGAAGGTGATGATTCAACACCCCATTCCCCGTGCTTAGAAGGCAACCCTTGGGCCAGTCCAAACCAGTAGCAGAGTAATTCCAGGAAGAGGGTGGAAAACTGTGAGACTCAGAGAGATGAGGAAAAGGGAAGTCCCGGTGAGTGTCCTCACAGCTATGTGAGAAATTCACCAGAACTCAAAAACAAAACAGAATGTGTAAGTGAAAACCCCAAAATGGACTCCACCCAGCCCACCCTACCCTTAGGACGAGCTGCAGGGATTCTCCTAAACGTTCTCTGCTACTCTGCCCAGAGAAGGTGGGGTGAACAGTAGATCTTCTTGTTTTGCAGTCTGTGAAAAACTGAATTTGACTCTCATGCTTGCCATTTACGTGCTCTGTGACCTTAAACGTGTGATATAGTGTGTTCATTCATTCACGGTAACATTCCTTGAGCCCCTGCAGTAAGTCAGGCTCCGAGCCAGCCCTGGGATACAGGCACTCCTGGGCTCAGGTTCTCAGCAGCATGTGTCCCGAGGTCTTGCTCAGTGACTACATCTCAGACCCTTTCCTGTTTGGTCAAAGGCTCTCAAAACCTGGGCTTTCCCCTCGTGGAGGTTCAGTGCAGCTTACATGTCTTGTGTCACTACAGGGCTACGGTCTCCCATGTGTGTTGTCTCACACACATATGCTTCAGGATGAGACTTGGAGGGAAATATTATCCATCCCATTTTATAGATGTGAAGTAACTTGAACAAGACCCCAGCGCTCAGGAGCAGCAGAGTAGGTCTTCTGACTCTTTCTCTGATACCCTGTGAGTCTCAGCACAGCAGCAAGCAGTGGCTCTCGCGTGTGCCCAGGTGGTGGGCTCTCCCGGCCCAGTGAGCAGGGCAGGGGCAGCGCAGAGGCAGAGAGCCAAAGCCAGTCATGCTCTCCTCTCTCTGCTACACTGTGTGACCCTGGTGTCGTGCAGTCTGGGCCTCAGTTGCCCACTCATTAAATTGGGCGTGGAGAGACTCAAAGCTGCTGCATTCAGTTGTCCACAATGGCTCCTGGCCAAGGGGCAAGTAATGGGTGAAACCCAAGCCACTCTCCTTTTGCAAAGTTGTGTGCCCTGGTGTGCAGCAGGACCTGCCCCGGGGAAGGAGCAACCTTTCCTTAATCTCCCCAAAGCTCTGTATGTGCTACTCGGTGCCCTGTCAAGGCAAAATGTACTCTCGATCCCTTCACACCTCCCCTTGAAATTCCCAGTGTACACAGTCCTGGGACAGAGTATGAGAGAGGGAGGCTGAAAACTGGTGAGACTCCAGTCCTGAACTGATTTTTGTGTGCACAATGGGCCTTTGTGAAACTGTTGAGGCAAAGCTGCATTGCAGAAAGAGCACAGGCATTCATATCAGAAAACCCCAGGCTTCCCTCCTGCCCACCTCTGTCTGGCTGTGTGAATTCAGACATCAGAATGACCACTGTCCTCTGTCACAGCTCACTGAGTATCACTATACCCCAGGCCGCAAGGACACTGGATGTCCTGGGATGTCACTCAGTCTTCACCAACACTCTGCACACCTCTTTTTACAAAGAGGTGAAGGAACCTGGCCATGGTCACTGAGTCAAGAGTTGCTCAAGCCTTGCCCGCAATTCAGATTTCTCCCAACGTGAAAGTCCTTGAAGTGTTTTCACTTCCCTGTGTTTCCATTTCCTCCACTCTAGGAGGAAAGTAACACCCCTCTTCCCCACAGGTTCCTAATGGTCACAGTGTTGAGCACCTCAGTGTAGGCCTGGGTTCAAATCCCAGCTTCCTCACCTTCTCACCTTGTGTCTTTAAAAACCTAAGCCTCAGTCTCCCCACCTTTACAATGGAGACCATAATAGCAGCCTTTATCTGAAAAGCTTGTTGTGGATATTAAAAGGAGATTATATTTACACACATAGCCCCTAGCCCAGTGCCTGACACGTGGTAAGTACTCAGTAAACGTGAGCTCTTATTGTTACTGAGTAGTGGTTGAAGTGATACTAGTATTATGTGAATGACCCATCTGGCTCCTTGTGAAACATGAGTGCCTAGCAGTAACCCACTAGGTTTCCTTCCTCCTGGGAGAGGAGAGGGGATCAAGGCAGTGCTCTAGCAGGAAGGGTGGCCCACAAGGAAAGAGAGGCGTTTGGGCCACGTCCTCAGTGACTCACTGTTAACCTTGGCTGTCACTTACGCTTTCCTATTTGTCCCCAAGGAATGTCAGTGCCCAGACTTAGAAGTGTTGACAAAGCATTTCACAGTGTATCTCCTCCAGTTCCAGGAACTCGGTTAGAGAACACTCTTCAGGCCAGCAGCTCCCATTCCCTTACTTAGGCTCGGAAGCCAGGAGTGAAGAACGCCCCCAGCTGGCTGCCATGTGCTGGGCGGGTCAGCTCTACCTGGGAACCTGGGTCGGGGGATGTATCCAGGTGGCTCTTTGTCCCTGGGGTATCTGGCCTCCCTGCTTCCTTTCCACCTTCCAGTCACTCCCCTCTGACTCACTTCTGCTACAGCCAAGAGGGCAAGTGTTGAGAGGTTGTTTAAAACATACACACAACAAACCCTGTAATCAACCAAAGTGGTCATTTTATCTACGTGGGAAAGCATGTCCTCCCATCGGCTCCCAGGCACCAGGAAGTGACACCAGCCAGTGAGGAGGCCACACAGCTAATAAGAATAACTGCCATCTGTCCTAGAATGCCTTCTGGTCACCAGGCATTTCACATGCACCGTATCATTAGTATTCACGGCAACCCCCTGAGGAAGGTTTCACAGGCTGTGTTTTACAGATGAAGGAACGAGGGTCATCAGTGAGGTGAAGGAACTTGTCCACATTCTCCACAGACAATAGGTGGTAGAGCTGAGATTCTAGCCGGGTATCTGACGTGGGAGCCCAGGTCTTACCCGTTCAGCCATGCTGACAAGCAATAAGACCCAGTCACCAGTATGTAGAAAGCAACAAGAGTATTATTAGAGTAGTAAAAGTCCCCACGTCTGTAAGGAATCTTTTCAGGGCCTCAGAAACACTCTAGATGTCACTTGATAGTTGATTATTGTCTTCCTCTGGCAAAATTCAACAAGTATTTGCTGAGGACTTGCCATGTGCCAGGCATTGTCCTAAGTGCCTAACACACACAATATTAGATATGCCTATCAGAATTCTAGGTTTGAGTACAATGGATAACATTGACTCTGGCAAGTCACTTAGCACCTCAGAACCTCATTGCACTATCTGTGTTCTGGGTATCATAAAGACTCAAGGCAAATGTCAAGCTTCTAGTGCAGTGCAAGGTCTGGAATAAATATATGTTCATTGATGTTAGTAGTAGTTGTGGCTAGCACTGTTTTCCTTGCTTGGTACCCAGGATCCCTTCCCTTCATGGCTCTTTTTGTCCCAGCAGCCTGAGGACCTAACCTATTGTTTCTCCTGTCCTCATGAAGCTATTGGAGGTTTATCAGTTTTCCTTTATCTCCAGCGGTATCTGAAAAAACTGAAAAAGAGGATTTATAATTTCTTTCTCAGTCTTCTCTTGGTCTCCCCAGGGATAAACTCAAAGGCTCACTTACTTTAAGGGCTTTCCTAACCATTTATCCCAGAATACAGAAAGTACTGAAAATTGTTCCAGGAAGAGGCTCCTGGATCCTTCTCTGTGGTGGTCTCAATATTCTCCCTCCACTGAGGCTCTAACTGGCCAACTGCTCTGGGATTTATGTCATCTAACCAATAAAAGCATTCATGTCTTTCTGGTAATTTTTAAATTTAACTAAACAGAAGCATATCATGTTCCTATCATGTCAGAATTTATGCAAAACTTTATGCAACTATGGTTAACATATTAAATAAAAGTTTGGGATTTATATCCTTAAAACTTTATGTCTTTTGGATCTGGATGAGTCTAGGGTAGATTATCTTCAAGTTTACAAGATTCATGATCTGTCTAGAATAGAATGGAAAAGCCTGTAAGAGATGAGTGAATCCAAAACTGACTCTCAACAGAACTTTGAATCTGAAAAAGCAGAAATTCCATGGCGGTTCTTCAACAAATTATGCTAGAATAATTGCTTGTCAATATGTGGGAAAGGTTAGATTCCCTACCTCACAGCATATACAAAAACATGAATCCTAATGGATTAAAGACCTAAATATGAAAATTAAAAAAAGACTTCACACTATTAGAAAAAATTTTTTAATGATTATTCCCATGACTCTAAGGAAAGATTTCATAAAGCAGGCACAAATAGCACAAACCATTAAGGAAAATATAAACTCTATTAAAAAAATCATTAAAAATGAAAATATAAGTCACAGGTTGGGAGATTAGTATCCAACATTATATATACTAGATCTTCTCTGGAGATTCAGAAGAAACTCTAGGATCACATAATAATTATTCAGTAAGGGTCAGTAAAGACTTCCCACTTCAGTTAGGGAAACTGGTCACAGTAAAATTCAGAGGTAAGACAATTGTTTTCTTTCATGAGAGAAAATTCTTTGAGACCACTGCATGGACAGGGCATTTTATAGAGACACTCTGGGACACAGTCGTGTCTGAGGCCCAGATCCTGGCCTGGGAGAGACCATGGGCTATTTGTGTGTGTGTATGCGTGTGAGGGGAAGGTGTTGGCACCAATAATCAGGGGGAGGATTACCCTGTGAATCATAGGAAAGGAGGTATAACTGAATGCAAGGTGTAGAAGGGTGGGTCAGTAGCAACTCCCAGATGGGAACACCAGGAACCCTTTTCCTTGAAGAATGAAGACACACTTCCCATGTGGGAAGTCAAGGAAGGGCATCCCAGATGGGGGGACATGAGCAGGACAAGAGGCATGACAGACTACAAGACCAGTGTGTTCAGAAAGGGAGAGGGCTTGTGGAGCTGGTGTGCTAGATTCATGCTCAGAGTAGAAGGCAGGTGGCAGGAAATGGCATTGGAAAAACATCTTGAGCCTGTTGCCGTGGTCACTGTGACCTTCCGGCTTACGTGCCACAGGCATTGGTTGAACTGTTTCCTCCCAAGGTGGGTGTGTTGAAATCATAACCCCAATGCCTCAGAGTGGACCAGATTTAGAAATAGGGTTTTTACAGAGATTATCAAGTTAAAATGAGGTTCTTAGGGTTGGCCCAAATTCAGTATGACTGGGGTCCTTACACAGGGGGAAATCTGGACACAGAGACAGACACATACAGAAGAAAGTGTGGGGACACCCAGGGAGAATGCCATATGAAGACATAGGAATGGAGTGACACGTCTATAAGGAACGCCTGAGGGTCCCAGGAGCTAGGAGAAAGTCACAGAACAGGTCTTTCCCTTGCATCCTCAAGGGAGGGTGGCCTCACTGACAGCTTGATTTCAGTCTTCTGGCCTCCACAGTTTTGAGACACTGAATTTTGTTCTTTAAGCCACCTGGGTTGTGGTACTTTTATACAGCAGTCTGAGGAAACTCATGCAGGAGTGTACTGAATGCTCAGCCACTAGTGGTGAAGTTTTCTGTTGGACTGTAATCACCAATATGACCTTGGCAGAATGCCTAGGCTTCTTCCTCAAAAATCTTGCGGGAGTAGAGCTTAGTGTCTAAAAGCTGAGCTTCTGAAACAGACTCTGCTTTTGAATCCCTGCTTTGCCTCTTTTTAGCTATTTGACCAGTACCTCAGCTTCCTGAACTATTCAGTGAGGGACATGCTAACATCCAAAGGGCTGTAGGGAAGAGTAGACCACCCATGCAAAGTACCTTAGCCCAATGCCCGTCACCAGTAAGTGGTCAGTAAGTTCTGGCTTTCATTACCGAGCTTACCTCCTTTTGCCTCCTTCTCAATGAAAACTGCTCTCTGCTTGATGAAATTTGCCTGCAGGCCCCCATGTGGCAGGGGCTCTTATAAAAGAGGTTGTTTACGTGCATCAAATTACCAGCATTTTCCAAGAAAAGTGCTCTCTTTCACTTGAGTATTTACTTACAAAACCTAGTCTTAGCCCAGGGAAAAGCAATGCTTGTGGCTGATGAGCTGGTCCTTGATGCTAAGTCCCTCCTTCATGGTTCTGCCTAGAATTTCTAGACTGTATCCCAAAGTACGGGCAAGCATGTAAAGAGAGACATGTGCTTTTGAAGGGAAAAAAATGAAAGCATTTGGTCTGGGACAGGAATTGGAATCCCTTTTCTACCCCTGAATAACAGTATGAACTTTGACCAGTGAGCAGATCTCTGTGCTTCAATTTTCTCACATGCAAAATGGGCCTACTGTTTATGTGGCAAAGGTGCTGAGACCTTCACAATGAGGCAAAGTCTCTAGCTTTGCTGCCCAGCCGCTCTCGGCGTCTTTCCCCTCTGGTGAGAAGGATGCCCTGGCTCCGAGGGGGAACTGATGGAGTGAAATGATATCAGTTGTTCTATGAGATTTGGAAGAGATCAGGTCTCCAGCTGCCAGTCTGCAAATATTTAGCCGCCAAAAGTAATATTCAGCATTCATAAATGAAGGAATGTCCTACTCACAAATTTCTTTTTAGCATTATTTTTATTGCAATCAAATTTCAGCCTTGAGCCGTCAAGATCTTTCCCGTAATGCTGGAAATGATTGACCAGCCAGATGTTTGGCGTAGAGTGTCAGGCGGTTTCGGATTTGACAACAGAGACTGTTCTCAGGAGAAAGCGAGGGAGGGTGACTCACACAGGCTGGAAGGACCCCAAGAGGCTGGGGCAGGTGGGCGTCATGCCACCAGGCTAGGGGGTTCCCAGGGTGGCAGAACCATCCGGGCTGAGGAACAATGAATGATCAATCCTACCATGACGGTTGTTGGGAAAAAGAAATCAAGTATTTTATAAAAATCAAAACAGTCCTTTGAGGTAAGAACAGTTAACAAGAGATCTGCCCTCGGAACGTATTTTGAAGCGCACGATAATTACTGTAACTGTCAGAGTGATGTCGTACAGTGGATCACCAGAACTTGCTCATCTCGCCTAACTGACTTTATACCCACTGAGCAACTCTCTGTATCTCCCTCCCCCATCCCCTGAAAAAAATAAGAACGGTAAGAACGGAAACCTAAAGGGACACAAAAAAAACTTCTGGAGGTGATGAATATGTTTATTACCTTGACTGTGGTGATGGTAACACAGTGTATGCATAGGTGTGAACCCTTCAAATTGTACAGAGTTATGTGAAGTTTGTATACTAATTATATCTCAATAAACCTTAATACACTTGTCACCACCCTGAGAGCTATGCATGCAGGCTGGGGCTGGGGGCTGGACAAGTACACAAATGTGTGTGAACCAAGGCAGAGCTGGGGCAACAGGAGTTCTGGGGTCAGAGGGAAATGGTTCGGAAGAAGGAAAGGTAATGTCTGTGTAGTGGGAGTAGGGGTGCTTCTGGAAGGAGGTAGTTTGAAGTATTAGGACTAATGAGATTTAAATGTGTATAATTGGAATGAAAAGAGGAACTGTCAGGTTGGGGAACCAGTGGAGAATATGGTGCTCATGAAGGGCCACGGCTGATCCAGTTAGAGACCAACAGAGTCCTGTGAACCCCCAGACACAGAGCTGGAGCTTGAGTCAGGAGGTAATGGGGAGCCACATATGGTACTGGAGCAGAAGAAATGTTCCAGAGCTACTCTGAAGAGGACTGGGGACCAGAGTGTGGTGATTTATCAGACTGGAATAGGCTAGGGGTGAGGAAACCAGGTAAAATGCCACTGTGTTGCTAAGAGTAAAGGAGTGAATTCAAGCTCCTAGCTTTCAAGCCAGGGAGGGCGATCTTATTGGGAGAAGGGTTTCACAGATACTAGGTAATGATCATTACTATCTCTTAGTGAACAATTACAGATGAAAAATCTGTCCACAGAAAGGTCAAGGACCTTGCCCAAGCTCAGATGGCTGAGAAGCACTAGAACTTGAACTCAGCCTGACTCTCGGGCCCATCCCCCTCACCATGGCGCTCCATTCCATGGGGAGCTGCCAGGAGTCAGAAGAGGCAGTTTTCTGAAGGGTCAGATCAGGGCTGGGCTTGCTGACCTCAGGCACTGATGGAGCATCTGGGGAGGGACATCCATCAGGATACTGGAAGGGCACATGGGAACTTGGAAGAGTCCCTGGGGCAGAGGCAGCTGGGTATGGGAGCGTCTCTATGGACTTGGGCATGTGAGCTTTGTTGGCGATTAAAACTCTTGTGGGACAGAAGCAGAGGGAAGGAGAGAGAGTCGTGGGGAAAGCTGTCTCCAGGCGACACCCAGGATCACAGGCAGGTCAGGAAGGCTGTCTGGACCCAGAAAAATTGGTTAGACCCAGAAGCTGCAGCTCTAGACCTCCCATTGCAGACCTGCTCACACCTGGCATGGCTCACCAGGAAGAGGACGGCTCTGCCCCACTCACCCTGCAAAGGACTCCTGTGCCCTCACGGGCTATTGAGATCTTATAATTCAGTACTCCCCTGGACAGAAGCACTGGCACTAACAGCCCCTGAAGAGACAAGAGAGGGGACTGCCACCATAGGGATTTTAAGGGGTGATGGCCAACAGACCCAATGTTGCAGAGAAGGGGGTGAAAAATTAAAAGGAACTAAAATGTGGCTCATGTAAATGTGTATACAACATCCTTGCTCCTTTTCTTCCTGGTGAGATTCAAGACTCGATAGCCCAGAGAAAAGGCTATTTCTTAGCCTTTCCTACATGTACCTGTGGTCATTGAACGAAATCTGGCCATTGAGCTATAAGGGACGTAGGTTTGATGGATGCTGTGATGGGTTGAATTATGTCCCCTCCAATTCATATATTGTAGCCTAATCTCCAAGACTTTAGAATGTGACTTTATTTGGGATGGGGTCTTTACAAAGTTAATCAAGTTAAAATGATCATTATGATGGGCCCTAATCCAATACACCTGGTGTCCTTAGAAACAAGATGAGGTTTGGACACAGAGACACAGGTAGAGAGAAGATGATACGAAGAAGGGCAGGGAAAAGGTGGCCATCTACAGACCAAGGAGAGAGGCCTGAGGCAGCTTCTCCCTCACAGTCCTCAGAAAGAGCCGACCCTGCTGACACCTTGATCTTAGACTTCTGGCCTCTAGGGCAATGAGACAATACATTTTTGTTGTCCAAACCACCCAGTTTGTGGTGCTTTTTTGTGGAAGTCCTGGCAAACTGACACAGTTGTTTAAAGGGGCCTGGCTCAGCAGCCAACCTGAATCCCTAGGGGCCTCAAGGATGGGAAGCCACGTGAAGGGGACAGCGGAGCAGAAGTGGAGAAGCCCAGGCACCTTCTGGCTTCATGGGGACCTGGAAGGCCACTTCTGAGCTTCTTTTATATATGAGAAGAAACACTTTTGTGTATTAATTCTCATTAGAGGTTTGTGTCCCCCAAAGAGACATTCTAAAATTCTAAATCCCAGTACCTATGATGTGGCCTTATTTGGAAATAAGGTCCTTGCCAATGTAATCAAGTTAAGATAAGGTCATTAGGGTGGGCCTTAACCCAACGTGACTGGTGTCCCTTGAAGAAGAGGGAAATTTGGAGGCACAGACACAGAAGAGATTGCCATACGGAGCTGGAGGCAGAGACTGCATTTATGCAGCTGTAAACCAAGAGATTACCAAGGATTGCCAGTAAAACTAGAAGCTAGGGGCAAGAGCATGGCCCTGCCCACCCCTGGATTTCAGATTTCTAACCTCCAGAACTATGAGAAAATAAATGTCTCTTGTTTTAAGCCATGCAGTTCGTGGTATTTTGTTACACCAGCCCTAAGCAAACTAATACAGTCCTTCTATAATGCAGTCTGTTCCCAGCAAGCAAATCTAATTCCTAACTAATACAAAAGGTCATTGGAACCCTCAAGCCAGCAATTTTACAAGAGCAATGAGGAAAGAATCCAAATTGCAAGTAGCAAAGGGTGGGTATTTGGGGAAGAAGTGGCTATGGTGTAGATTCCTTCTTTTTAAGGTCTTTAGGTAAAATATTTAACTTATATAAGTATCAGTATTCTCAACTCTAACACGGAGTTTGTGGTTAAGAAAAATAAATGAGCTATTGTCTGTTAAGTGCTTAGCACAGGGTGTGAAAGGAGAGAAGCAGTCTCACGTTGAATAAATGGAAACAATTTTTAAAAGAGGTAAATGCTTAATATACATTGTAGATTGAAATGGCTGGGAACTTCATTAGAGATTCAGTAATTCACCCTTTTACTCATCAAATATTTATGGAGTTTTTATTGGGTGCCAGCCGCCATCCTAGGCACTGGGGATATGTCTTGGAGGAAAAGGATGAGATTCTTGTTTTCTAGAAGTTCACTGATGGATGAAGTCATTGCCTCTGCTGCTAATAACCATGCTACCTCCCTTTCTGAGTATGGAAAGGCCACCCAGAGGAAAGAGTCAAGACCAGAAAATCAGCTGACCACCTACCCACCCGCATAGCTGAGAATCTGACTGCTTTGATATAAAAACATAATATGGATATATCCAGAAATCGATAATAAGGACCTAAAAATAAGACATTTTCCTAATCAGCAGTGAAAAAAAAAGAGGTAAGGAAAATATTTTTACATGGATGTCATTGCTATTTAAAAACATTGTCATAATTAGAAAGAGGAGACCCTATTCAAACAAGATCATGGATTTGCAAATATGGCTTTTTGGTCATACAGGTATCAGGTTTTGAAAGAATTATAGACAGTTATAGTACAAGCAAACAAAAAAACAAACAAAGCTAATAATGCCTAAGACAAAAGCTACTTACGACCCAGTTCAGGGAGTCACCACCTGCCAATGGCAGCTCCAGGATGCAAGAGCAAACCTCCAAGGTCCCTGGGACTACAGACCTACTGGGTTCCATCGCCTCTGTGCTTAGAGCTCTCTGAATTCCTCAAGAAAAGTCCACCTTAAGAGATTCCAAACTTCCTACTGTACCTACCTCTTCCACCCACCAGCCAGCCTTAGAATCTGTCTTTCCTATTTGCATTAAATCATAATTTCCAGAGTTGCTCATTCAGATTATACATATCACATGGCACTCAGCTCAGAGGTTTGTCAGCTTACTGAGCTGCAGCAGGAGTGACCTAGAGCCTGAGAAGGTCGGATGTGCCCCTCGGCTGTGTTATCATGCTTTGCGACCTTGCCCATCTCTGGTGATACCCTGAGCCCTTTGAGGGAAGGCACTATCTAGTCCATCTCTGTATCCAGGTGTGACCCAAGAGGATGGACAATGGACAGAGAAGAGGGAAGGAATCTAAAAGGCATTTCCCAAGCACAACTGGTGACTAGCATGGGAAGTGGAAGAAAGGTCTAGCTCAATGAATATTCATTAGCACATGCATGCATGAATGATTGAATACATAAGGGATGAAAAAAATAAATACTTGGAGAGCAAAGACTTTTGGGGAGACTCAGAGAAGACCATCCACAGGACACGTGAATGGGTCTTGAAGACTAAGGAGCAGTTTCCTAAGTGGGAGAAGTTGGGGCAGCCTCAAGATACAAGCAGCATTCGTGCACAGCCTCAGTGCCTGGACCAGCATGGCCTGTGTGAGGAGTGGTGAGGCATCCACGCTCCTGGGAGCACAGAGCTGTCATGGACTTGCCTGAGATGAGCCTGGATGTTAGGTCTGGGCTAGACCAGGAAAGAGGGAGTGCCTCCATGTTGAATGTGGAGTCTCTCTAAAAGATAGCAGAGCATTGAGATGGATCTTGAGAATCGGATGACAATAAAGGATTTCAAGTTTAGAAAGACCATTCCAGTGGGGAGATCACCTACAGATGGAGAGGAGCAACCCTCAGAACCAACAGACCAGGTGAAAAATGGTAAAGGTGTGACCCAAGAGGATGGACTATGGACAGAGAAGAGGGAAGCAATCTAAAAGGCATTTCCCAAGCACAACCGGTAACTAGCATGGGAAGTGGAAGAAAGTCTATGAACTTCAGAGTCTGGGCAGATGGCGGCGCTGATCAGTGAGACAGTGGAGCTGAGAAAGAGGATGAGGCTCAGTTTGGATTTGTTGAGTTCAAGTCACCTGGGGGACAGCCAGATGGGAATGTTCCAGTCCAGCACTCTAAATATAAAGTTGGACCTTAAGTGTTGCAGCACACCAGGAAAGAAGATCTGTAAGTCATTAGTAAAGAAGCCACAGGGTCATGACTGCATTGCAATGTTGTTTTGAATGAAAGGACACTAGACCCTGCCACGGAGCTCATCATGCAAAAGTCAGTGTCCACCCTTTAATGTTTAACAGCGCAGACATGCGGCCTTCACCTTATAATCCCCAACCAGACCCCACCACTGCCTACAGCACAGCCAGGTTAATGAGTCTTATGTACTCTTATGAGGAAGAGGCTTGCATAGGGTCATGTGACTCTAAGCAGTGCAACTTGGTCCTATCCAAGGACGGATGGTCTATGTCCAGTTTCGGTGCATTTTCACAGCTGGGCAGTCAAAACACCCGTGAGATTTACTAGTAGATTCTCTGACTGCAAAGCCCATGGGAATGCCTGGCCTGGGAGAGAGACTGGAGACTGTAGGGAAGGGCTGCCAAAGCCACAGCTGTAGAAGGAAGGCTGAACAGGGATGGCCCAGGGCAGGGTCACAGGCGGCACCAGCATTCTGCTCATCTGAGTCGGGTGGCGGGGCACCAGACCCACAGGAAAGCAGGGGCCTGTGCCCTGGACCGAGATGGGAGTCCAAATCCCAGCTCCAGCGTTTATTTCTCACCAAGTCACTCTCACCAAGACTTCTTTTTTTAATTTTACTTTTTCTAGCTTTACGGAGATATAACTGCCAGGTAAGTTTCTGTTACATAACATGTTATTTGATACACTTCTATCTTGCACAACCATTACCACGATAGTGATAGCAGACACCTCCATCACCACACATCATCATCATTTCTTTTTTGTGGTGAGAATATTTAAGATCTACTCTCTTAGAAACTTTCAAGTATTATGAATTATAATTACCATGCTGTACAA
The DNA here is from genome assembly GCA_032199065.1 of Smutsia gigantea. NCBI lineage: Eukaryota > Metazoa > Chordata > Mammalia > Pholidota > Manidae > Smutsia > Smutsia gigantea. Next base: position 372,358 of record JAVSCE010009310.1, read on the forward strand.
TAGATTCTCAGAATTTATTTATCTTATAACTGGAATTTTGTTCCTTGGACCACCCTCACCATTTCCCCCACACCCCTCCCCTGGCAACCACCATTCTATTCTCTGTTTATGTTCTATGAGTGTTTTGGCTTTTCTAGATTCCACATGTAAGTGACATTGTACACTATGTGTCTTTCTCTGTTTTGATTCATTTCACTGACATGAAAGCCCTCAAGATCAACCATGTTGTCACAAATGGCAGGATTTCCTTCTTTTTCGTGATTGTGTAATATTTCTTTGTGTGTGTGTGTGTGTGTGTGTGTGTGTGTGTGTGTGTGTACAGATATGTATACACGTATATATAACTTCCATATCTATTCATCCATTAACAGACACTAAGTTGTCTCCATACTTTGGCTATTATGAATGTGCTACAGTGAGCATGGGGCTGCAGGTAGCTCTTTAGGATGGTGATTTCCTCTCTTTTAGATAAATACCCCGAAGTAGAATTGCTGCATCACGTGGTAGTTCTTTTTAAATTTTTGTTGGGAATCTCCATAGTTTTTTTGCACTGCAATAATTTGTATCCCCACCAACAGGGCACAAGTTTTCCCTTTTCTCCACATCCTCACCAGCACTTGTTATTTCTTGTCATTTTGATGTTAGCCATGCTAACACATGTGCGGTGATAACTCATTGAGGTTTTCATTTGCATTTCCCTGATGATTAGTGATGTTGAGAACCTTTTCATGTACTTGCTGGCCATTGCATGTCTTCTTTGGAAAATGCCTATTCAGGTTCTCTGCCTGGTTTTTGTTTGTTTTTTTGTTTTTGTTTGCTCTTGAGTTGTGTGAGTTCTTTATTTTTGGGTATATTAAGCTCTTATCAGATGTATGATTCACAAAAAATTGTCTTTCAACCTGTAGATTTCCTTTTCATTTTGCTGATTGTTTCTTTTGCTGCACAGAAGCTTTTTAGTGTGATGTAGTCCCACTTGTTGATTTTACTGTTTCTCTAGTCTTAAGTGGGAGGATTGTTGAATGTTGCCTACTGGCCTGTTAGTCAGACTAAGTATGATTCTGTATGTAGACACTCTGCAGCCTGGTACCTGTATGTGCTCAGTAAATTCACCTGGTCAGATGCACCAGAACTGCTTGGCCCACATTCTTTGGGGTGGGATTGCTTTCTCTTGGGTTTTGCCGTTGTCTCTGCCCTTGAAAGCACAGGGCTTTTCACCAGATGCCCGACAGCCGGTAAATGTTCAGGAAAGGAAAGTACAATCCCAGGCAGTAAATCCAAGGACAGTTTCCAGTAAGAGAAACAACAGAACAAAGAATACAGAAAACATTTGAAAGATTGAGAATCATGATGTGAAATGATAGTGTGCCTGGACCTCTAAATAATAACACTTGCTCTGAGGAAGCAATCTTTCCTTTTTGATAGGTTTATAAAACCACATGAAGAAAGCAGGGTAAGTAACTTAACTGTGTTGGGTGCCAGGAAAACGTGTGAACTTCCATCTCTTGGAGTGGGCATTCACCAAAGTAATTCAGATGAGCACAGTTGCTAACAATAATTCAGGTTGAGGTCCAGCCTGCACGCAACGCACCTGATGATGGCTAATTGTCCAGGGGTTTCGTCCGTGGAGCACAGAGCAGGAAGGGTCTGTTCTGATTTTGCCACATCATTAATGAATTGAGGGCAGGTTAATGAAGCTTGCCAAAGAGATCCTGAATCATAATGGCCTGGGAAGATGATCAAAGTGAGAGACATCATGCAAGGAATTCGTCAAAGCTGGAATTATGAGTTAAAAATGAGATGCAGCTTGAAAAAAAATGCAAATGAGCCTGTCTGGAGAAAAATGATGAGACACCATCATAAAATGCAGCCCTGGATCCCCAGCAAGAAGAGCAGGGGTCCTGTTGGAGATGGGAAGAGGCTCATAGACTGCACACAAGAAGACTGGAATGGGTTGCAGGATCTGAAAGAGATAAAAATAATGTGTGTGCTGCTGTCAAAATCAAGTAGAAACTTCAAGGACCCAAGAAGGCATCACTCTGCCTTTCCAGTTGGATCTCAGACGATCACCATGGTGACAGCTTATGGATGTAGAAAGCTCACAAGACTTAGAAGCAGACCTGTGCCCACCCCAGTGACCATGGACATGTCTCCTAGACTGCTCATGGCTCAATGTCTTCATCTGTAAATTGCATTTGAAACTAACAGCACTCCCACGGTGGAGTGTTCTTGTGAGGATTAATTGGATAAGAATGGGAAGAAGTTGAAAACTGTAAAGGACTTTGCAAACATCAGCCATTATTATGTGCTCAGACAAACCAAGTTGGTAAGGAAGTTCTATAGATGCATTGACTTACCTGTCAAATGGAGATTTTTTTTCAAAAAGTATTGATCTCCTGGGTTTTTGTGAGGATAAAAGGAGTGAACTCATGTGAAACATGTAGAAGAGTATCTGACAATGGAAACATGTTCAATACATGTTAGTGATGTATACCACCATGATGTAATAATACATAATACATAAAGAATCACTATGTTTTGGTAAAGCAGTTTCTCTCACTAGAATTTGTGCTCCTTGAGGTGCAAAGCCACCTTATCTGTTTTATCTTCCAGCATAGAATACAGTATTTGAAATTGAGTTGTCCTTGATTATTAGAGTTATACTTACAATGAGACAGTTAATATTTATTAATGATCACTTTGATTGAGGAATTATGCTTTGCTTTGCCTTACTTAATTCTCCCCAAAAAACATTTGAATTGGCAAGTATTGTTAGTTTTAACTGATGCAGAAAGAGTTGCAGGGAAGTGACATGAAATTCTTAAGTGACACAGTAAGGCACTAAGTGGAATTCAGGTGCAAGCCAGGCTTGGGACAAGGCCACATGTGTATTTCACACCATCAAAAGTGGGTGAATGAAAGCAGGAATGAATGAGTGAATGCATAAAAGTTATGCATTACACTGGAGCTGCAGCCTGCCTTCTAGGACCTCAAAATCTTACTTAGGAGCAATGGGCACATCAAACAATTAAAGAGCACCCAGAGGTGACATGTATAGGAATGACAGCATGTGGAACAGAAGAATCCAGAAATCTGCTGGGAGGAATATGGTCTTCTTAGGGCCCTCTCCAGCTCTCTTGGGTCTCCCTTTAAATTTCTGACACATACAAACCCACTTTCCTTTACCATTTCCTTTTAGAAATTAGCGACCTGGATACACTCCAGAAATGCCATGGAAACCCCCTTCATAAATGGGTTATTTCATTAGGAGGTTCTGAGTCAGACTGGCTTCCCTCTGAACTGTTCAACCTGATGTAAAGTTTGGCCAAATGAGATTATTGCAGAAATTTTTCTGAGTGTGATAGCACGAACACTCGGCGCCCTGCAGAACACAAACCCTCTGTGCCTTCCCAAGGTGTGAAAGTTCTCAATGCCAGCAAACCCTTGATAATACCCATGCCCAGGCCCACAGTCAGCTCCTGCTGTCAGTGCCCACCTGGGTCTGGGGCTGTGCAGGGAATTTCCATTCCATATCTCCATCTGGCCACAAAGCCACACGCGAGTATGGCCATCTTGCTTCAGGGTAAAGAAGTTCAGGCTAAGTGTTTCCCTAGCTTGTACGCCAGCCCCAAATCCAGTTCTGATTTCTCCCCTCCTGGGACATTCCGGATCGCAGAACTGTACTCGAAGCAAACAACCTTTACACTCTCAGTTGTCATCTGTTTCAGATTATAACTTTTTTGGCTACTGCTGTTTCTGGTTGTGAAATGTTAACACCTCTGAAACTGCACCTCGTTGAGCTTTTAATATCCTGCCATACCTCCCCTTTGGATGGGGTCTTTACTCCAGGAAGCATATATAGGTATGCTTATTACCTTGGAAATGATAAAGGGGTTAATGCGACTTATTTCCCCCATCAGTTATTGCTGTTTATTTTGGTCCTGCTCTTCCATTGCACCATGTGGTTTAAGACCCCGAACAGTTGCCTTCCAAAATGGGGCCACTGTGACACCTCAGTGTCTCAGTGTGAAGTCACTGAGGCCACGGAGGGGGTGGCACTTTCCCATCCCCCTTCCTGGTCCCCGTGGATGGGAGGAGAGCATTCGGCCGAGATGGATTCTCAGGAAGGTGTGTCAGAAGCTGGATTGGCCTACCCGTGCTCTGCTCTAAACTCTGCCCACTGGACTTTCACCCCCCCTCCCCCTTAGCTCCTGCTGCAGATCTAGAATGACCTCAGCATCCTAGGTAGAGTCTCTGGAGAGTAAGCCTAAGGCCAGCCATGATGCTGGTTCCTCTTCTGCTGTGGGGACTCCCCTTTGTCTCTTCCTAAATTGTCATGCTTCTCTCAAATCCTAACTGGAATTTTACATCCTCCAGCTCTGGATGGTAGACTGTTAGTTTCCCCCATTCTGATGGGCTACAGTTGCAAGCCAGGTTGGCCTCCAGACTTCTCTGCAGGGCCTTGGGTTGTCAGAAGCACAGCCCTCCCACCTGAGGGTCTTTCTATCTCTTGCCTGTGTTCCTTCCTATCCCACCTCCCACCCCGTGCCTGCAAGCCACCCCCCCGCATCCCCTGCTGGCCTAAATCTCCATCTAGAGCCCCCTCCCAGACCTCATGTCACCAAGATGGCCCTGCCAGCCAGGTCCTGCTCAGGACTCTGTCCCCCATACAGCCAACCCAAGCACTGGCCATACCACCCGTCACCAGTTCTTCCATACACACCGCTGTCCACCTGACGGTGCACCCTGACTCATCTCCAACTGGTTCTGCCTCCTTTCACCCAACTGTGGGTGCCCCCCCCTGCTCTGCATGTGGCCTTTCTTACAGTCACCCCACTCCTCTCCTGATGGACATTTGAGAAGGACAGCCGAGCCACTCACGGGTTCGCTGTGTGGCCTGGAGTCCAGGAAGAAAGGGCCATTATACATCTTACCTGAAACTGGATGTCCACTATGCAGAGGCCAGCCCCATCATTACACCCCATGCAGAACGGGGTGGCAGTGGTCTCTGAGGTGCCCTGCAGGTGGCATTGTCATCCAGGGAGACAAGCAGACAGGAGCCAGGGATGTGCGGGCAAGCCTCAAAGGCCAGTCCTGAGCTTGACACATCTTGGGGGCTCCCCAGTTTTTGCTGAAAATCAGTTTCAAGGAACGGGAGCCTGGGCCACATGTCCAGAAGTAATAAAGGGGTGACAGACACAGAGGGGACACTTGGAGAGAGAGGGAGACCAGATGTCCAGACGGAGGCTCTTGGAGGGGAACTGAGGGGACTGCCTCAGTTCTTCGGGTCGTCATGCAGATCCTATCTCCTGGGCAGGGTCAGGCCTGGATCGGGCAGCAGGAGGCGGCTGACCCCGGAAAATCCTGGGCAGGAGAGCAACAGTCTGAGACCCAAGGGCATCCCTGTCCACTATTGGGAAGGCATCCTGGCATCCCAGGGCAGCCTGAACAAATTACTACAAACCAGGGCGCTTAAAACAAAAGGAATTTATTTCTCACAGTTCTAGAGGCCAGAAGTCTGAAATCAAGACATCGGCAGGCTTGGTTCTTTCGGGGACTGTGAGAGCAGAGCTGCTCCAAACCTCTCTCCCAGCGTCTGATGAGTGTCTGGCCATCCTTGGCCCCCTCGCCCAGTAGGCACAAGGCTCCCGTTTCTGCTCCATCTTCACGTGGTGTCCTCCGCGTCAGCCTGGACATCGTCTCCGCTCTGTGCATGGCTCTGTGTCCAAACTGCCTCTGTCTCATAGAAAGGACACCGGTCAATGGATTAGGGTCGACCCTAATCCGGTATGACCTTATCCTAACTTAATCACACCCCGAAGACAGTATTTCCAAGTAAGATCACCTTCTGAGGTTCTGCACAGATATGAATATTTTGGGGACACATTCAACCCAGTGCAGAAGGGAAAGGCCAAGTGTGAGCAAAACTGCAAGGAAATCTTTGGTTTCTAAAGAACCACTGACGCCAGGACATAGCATCAAATCCCACCGCAGATAGAGAGAGAGGATGGGAGAGGGTCGTCCCAGGCCCGAGGGCGGAAGCACAGGCCAGGCCAGGCAGATGGAACACGTTTGAATCCAAAAATGTAAATTCCCCAATAAGTTATACAGACCACACTAATTTACCTCCATATGTAACAGAATCAGAATCGACATTTCAGGTCCTAAGCAAAACTCTGCCAACATGATGGCTTTAATGAGCTGGCGTCAGAGGCTACTTTAATGAGAATATGAAACTATGCAGTCTTCAAGTCTTGATGCCTCTGTACCCTAACCAAAAACAAACAAGCACGCAAGGGAAACTGAAGAAGTGTGAGAAGGTGTCCTCCTAAAGCCAGCTCCCCGCAGGAGGCCAAGGGTCCAAGCCCATGGAGGCAAGGAGTCAAGCTTCCATCACTTCTTGGCTGGTGTGCAAGAAAGACTGCTTATTAGAAAATGAGTATAAATTGTTCTAAGGCATTATTCTAACAAAAAAACTCACAGAGAACATTTTACGAGGCCTTTCCTGGCAGTGTGCTCATGGGCACTTCAGAGGCTTCTCTCCCATGCAACAGTTCCCCTTACCTGTGGGGAAAACGTCCTGAGACACCCCCGCACCCCAGGGGATGCCTGAAACAGCAGAAAGTACTGAACTCTCTATACAATATGTTGTTGCCTATAAACACATACCCAGGATGAAGTTGAATTTATAAATTAGGCACAGTAAGAGATTAACAACGAAAACTAATAATAAAACAGAACAATTATAACATCACACTGTAGTACGCAGTACGTCACTCTGGTCTCTCTCAGAACATCTCGTTGTGTTGGCCTCACCCTTCTTGGGGCAATGTGGGGTGATCAGAGGCCTGCGGGATGCGGTGCAGTGAGGTGAAGCCTAGGCACTGTGATGAACCAGAAGGCTGCTCCTGACTTTCTGGTGCACATCAGCAGGAGGAGAACCTGCTCTGGGGAGAGGTTGGCCTCCGGTAACTGAAACCACTGAAAGTGAAGCCATGGATTGAGGGGAGGGGGCTCCGCTGTGTCCATTTGGCACATGAAGAGAGCTGCTTCCTGGGGGTCTACCGCTAGCCCCCTAGGTGGAAGAAGCAGAGGAGGGTGGCACCCTGTGTCCCTAGACATGGAAGGGCTGGCAGGGTCGGTGTCCTCGGGGTCCTTGGAGCTTGTCCCCTGGGGATTAATAAGCAGACTCCTCGAACAGCACAGGGGCATGCCCCGTCCTGTCTGGAATGTGCTCTGAGGCCCCCACTGTGGAGCTCCTGCCTACTACAGTCTAAGGAACTGCAGGCCATGTCTTCTGGCCCCCCGCAGTCAAGCACATAGATCCTGGAATCAAAACAGATGCATCCTGACATGTAGCAGCTGTATGTCCTTGGCCTACCTACCAGGACTCTGCCTCAGTGTCCTTACGTGTAACATGCAAGACTGAATTATGGTGTCTGCTCAAACTCTCACAGCGTACCTAAACATGGGGAAAACAGCACCATTCCCATTTTTCAGATGAGAAAACTTGACCAGGAAGGTGGAAGGCTGGACCACTGGGCTTCTGAGGACCATCCTCTCAGGGCCATTTTCCTCACGGTCCCCCGCCCAGCATGGCCTTGTGGCAGTGAATGTCTTTGTGGGAACACTGAGTGAATTCTAACTGGGGGCTCCACCTCTGTGCGCTCATTACAGTGCATCATCCCTGCAGGTTCCCTGGGACACCTCCCTGCTCAAGCATTCCACACGCACCGTTCCACGATGTCCTTATAGCAGCCTCCACAGGTGCCCTTCTAATAGTAAAAAATAGAGACAGCGAACCTGTCCACAGTCACACAGACAACAGGTGTCAGGGCAGAAATTTGAACCATGAAGCCTGACTCCAGGGCCAGAGCTCAGACAGGGTTTACCTGAAGCTGGGGGTCAGTGTCATGTTACCACTCTCTTATCTCTACATCTCTCATGCTTAGCCCCTAAACAGGCATGGGTAATTACATGCTGAATGAATGAATGGATGAAGTTCTCACAGTGCATTATGTCCTGTCATCGTAAGTCTGTTTTATCAGGACAGGGCCATACACAAACAAATATGGACAATCAATTATTTCTGGAAAAATACCTTGTAGAATGGATCATTGTTTCCTCAGGGCCTAGCATGGTCACAGGCACATTTTCAAGGTGTTCAGTATAGGTGTGTTTGTTGAGTGACTAAATGATGCATGGTTTGTGTTGATTTGTGTTGGTGTATACATCACATCACTTGGGCTGCCATGACAAAATACCACGTACTAGGTGACCTAAACAGCACAAATGTAGTTCCTCATGGCTCTGGATGCTGCAAGTCCAAGATCAAGGTGTCGGCAATTTTGTTTCTTCAGAGGCCTCTCTCCTTGGTTTGCAGACAGCCACCCTCTTGCTGCCTCTGCCTGTCATTGTCTCTCTGTGTGCTTGTTCCCTGGTGTCTCTGAGTGTATCTTAATCTTCTCTTCTAGTAAGGACACCAGTTACACTGGATTAAGACCCATCCATATGATCTCATTTACCCTTAATTACTACCTCTCTCTATAGACTATGTCTCCAAATATGGTCATGTTCTGAGGAACTGGGGATTGGGACTTCAACATACAAATTTTGGAGGTACATAATGCAGCCCATACAGTGAATAAGGTTAAAATTATTTCTGGCAATTCTTCTTGGTTAAAATCGTATTTTCTAGAGCCAGATTGTCTGGGTTTAAACCCCACCTTTGCCATTTACCAGCTGTAGGGTCTTGGGGAAATTGCTTTCTTATTCAATACCTCTGTTTCCCAATCTGTAAAATGGAAACAATTATAGCATCTACCTCCTGGTGTGGTTGTGAGGGTAAAATTAAGAGATGCAACTTGTTTTGAACAGAGCCAGGCACACTGCAGTCACTCATAAATAGTAGCTACATGATTCTCCATATCCTTATCATCGGACTATTTCTGCAACGAACATGAGTTGCTTGAATAATTGGCAATTATTTTGCCTTGAAGAAGTGCTACACACACGTAAGATATTATGTTTTGGCAACGTCATGGCAAATTCCTCATTTGTATAATGATACAGGATACTATTTTAACTCAGCGGTCCTTTTCAGATTCCTACAAGAGATCATCTCTGTGTTTGCTGATTTTCAGAAGCCCTGGAGAGTTGCTGTTTGGGAACAGACCCAGCTGTCTGTGTGCTCACCGGAATCTGAGTGCCTTTCCTGTCTAGGAGAGTTTTAGGTAAAAGCAAATTAATTCTTGAAGTCCAAAGAATTTTACAGACACCCCAGGCAACACTTCAAACATGTCCACTTGTCTCTGGTAAAGGAGCTTATCTTTCAGTCATATCACTAGAACCCAAGAGAAAAAAATGGGTAAAAACAGTGCAGCCTTCATCCTTTTAGAGCTTGGGAAATCTTCTACCTCTATAAAATAAGCATTTCCTTAAAACTGGGAGGTGGGCATGGAATCCTCATTTGCTGGAAGGGAACAGTGAGGTTCAGGGAGACTAGGGTACTTTCTTGAGGTCATGCTTCTGGTGAGGGGCAGAGCTGGGACATGAACCTTTCAGCTTTGCAGGGTGACCCTCCTCTCTGCCTTCTGGGAGATGCTATCATGTTCATCTTCAGCTTAGGGCTCTTAGGCATTAAATATTTATTGAGCACCTTCAAAGTGCTGGACATAGTTCTAGGCTCCTTTAGTACAGCAGTGAATGCAATGAGTCCCCTCCATGCATGAGGGGGAGTGCTGGCTAAGCCCCAACTGTGGGTCTGACTAAGGTTTGTAGGGACTGTACCTTCTGGTTTTGCTGAAACTGCCTTACCAGAACCCCCAGACACCTTTTCTTCTCAATGGGAACAATGAGCAAAGAAATTTAGCATCAGTTAGAAAGTAGAGGATTCAAGAAGCTCCCAGTTTAGAGGAGTTTGCAGGCTACTTCTTCCTCTGCTTTGCTCTTTGTCCTTTGGCAATGTCAAAGTGCTCAGAGTCCCAACACCCGCTATGAGTCAGCATAGACTACGCTAGGCTGCAATAGTAAATGAATCTCATCTTATCAATGGCATAACCCAAACTCTTATGCATCTTGGTAGAACTTCCAGGGAAGCTGTCTTCCACGTAGTGACTCAGTGATCCAGGCTGCTTTGATCTTAACAATTGTCCCCCCCACTGTGGCCAAAGTAATAGGCTAACAAAAGCTGTGATTGCCACAATAGCTCTTAAGTGCTTGAGCCTGGAAGTGACATGCAGCATTTCTACTCACAGCCTATGGGCTAAGAGTGGTCACAAGGTCCTGCCAACCTACAAAGGGGCAATGCAGAGCATTCAGTAACTCGTAAATAAATACCTCTGCCATCACCCTGCACCTTTCTCTTGCTGCCCCTTCTCTCGGGCACATCTCCACATCCCCTGGCTAACTCCTAGTCATTTGTAAGATTCAGCCCAGGCACCAACAGTTCAAAGAAGTCTTCCATGAGTTTTGAGGGTGGCTTGAAAACTCTCATATGCTCGTAGTATTCCATGTTCTTCTCTATCAGCCTCATAACACTATGAACATTTTATGGCACAACTTATCTTTCTTCTTGCACTGTAATTGTCAATATTGAAATGAACCAGTATCTGGGATGTAGCAGGTATACACTAAATGTTTGCTGAATGAATAAATGTTTATAGATGCTATTGATTGCCTAGACTTGCCTATCCAAGGACAAATCAACTAAGTCCCTAAATTAAGGCTTAAACAGAGAATCAGCTGAGAAAACAGTCATCTTATGGGTAGTTTCACATCCTCACATTTCTAGCTTAAAAATCATCATTGGCTCCCTACTGAGCATGCAAAACAACACGGGCCTCATGCCACGATGCTTAATCTTTACAAGATCAGGTTGCAATTTACTTTTCTGAAACTTACCACCCTCCTTGCACACACACACGCACATGCACACAGATAAGCATACGTGCAAACATTTGCAGACTTGCACATTCATGCAACTAATCACATGCACGCACACACGCACACACACACACACACACACACACACACACACACACACACACACACACACAGCATTCTAGCCAAATAGGCAATGCGTTCATCTCCAAAACAGCCCAGAAGAGTACCACCCCCAAGCCTTCACCCACTTCGTCATCAGGAGTGCCATTTTACCACCCCCTTCTGACTAAATACTTTGAACCCAAAGTTTATTACTGACTCATTATTCAGTGTTCATACTTTTGGTGAATAGATGGAAATAGCCTTATCTGAAGCAAAGGACACAAGATTGGAATCAGAGCAACCTTGGCGTATGTCTCCATCTTGTATAGTACTTGCTGTGGCCTCCTCAGGCCAGTCATTGCACCATCTGAGTCTCCGTATCTTCATCTGTAAAATGCACCTCATATGGCCTGCCTTGTAAGCTTATTATTTGCCAAGTACCTGGCATGCTGTGGACACTTAATAAAATGGGAAGGTGTTTGTGATGTATTTGTCAACAGATGTGTGTTGCCCAGTTGGCCGTATGGAAAACTCAGTGGTGGTTAACAGATGCCAAATGCATAGAGGTGGGATGGGGAGGCAAAGGGGACTTTTATTTCTTGAACAACTTCCTGTAGGGCCAGCTTTCCACCTAGCTGGGATGGGCAGTCAGTAAGGCAGAGCAAAACCTAAGTTTCTTCTGTTCTGAACTGAAATGAGTAAACATAGCTCTAATAAACTGCTATCATGAAACCTGAAAGGCATATGTAGGTGGTACCATGAGTCAGGCTGTAGCTGGCAATCAAACCTGAGCTGATGCCCAGAGATCTCGAAACGTCCTTCAGCAGCACATTTAGAGGAGAGGGAGTGTCAACATGACCAAACGTAAACAACCAAAAAAGCCGAAGAAGTAAACCAGTGTAATATTAACAAATGCAATTGATTCTGGCTTCTAGCTCTCTCAGAAAGGGTCAATATGAGCATCAGCAAAATATAAAGAAGGAGAATAAAATTTGGAATCCAGACAATGCTGGGTCCTGCTTGGGCTGAGTATGACCTTGGAAAAAAATGGCATCAAACTCAAACTCGTTATTTCCTCATCTGGACGGTGGAGAGGCAAGCTCCCTATCCCTGGGCAACTGCACCTGACAGCATTTAGCTGGTGTGTGGTGCACAGAGCTTCTCAGGATGCCTGGGGGCCCCTAGTCTGATCATCCATACCCGGGAACGTGGAGATGGCATTAGAATTACTTGGGAAAATTTTTCAAACTGAAGGCCCTACCTCAGCTTGCTACACATTAAGACAAAACCTCTCCTGTCAGTCTGCTGGATAACCTGGGGATGGTTACATCCCCTAGAATAGGGTGGCTGTAAAGATACTGTCCATAGTGGGACACTTTGGATAATGAATGGGGCAGAGGGGCCTACTACAATGATTCCAGCATGACAAAAAGCAAATGGCATGCATGGTCACCTATGGTGAAGACCAATCAAATGATCATTCAGTCTTCCCAGATCCCCACCATCGCGGCATCTCCTGCTCTGAAGAGCCTTCTCTATCATAGCTGACTCACTCCCCTTCATCGCCCGCCTGACATCAAAGCCACCTCAGGTGTGCCCTCCTGGAGCTCCCCAGCACCCCATAATCATCCCCATCTGAATCCCTTCCCACTATGTGTCATCGTTGGTCATCTACCTGCCTCGCCTTCTAGACTGCAAGGTGCATGAGGTCAAAGACCATGTCTGGTGTCCCCAACCCGCCGTACTTAGCACAAGACATAGGGCCTGGTGCACAATAACTACTCAGTGATGCAGAGATGGGCCTTTCCTCAAACTGGGGGACTTCGCCATTTACACTCTTTACACTGCCTTTACCAAACATGCATTAGGGAGGATTGAAGGCAAATGGGATATTTTTCACTATTCTCAAATAGGGTCCCCCATGTGCAAAAGCAGACATGTGAACCCGTGCAATTGTGCTCAGCACTGGGGACACTGAGACAACTGGGACACAGTCCCCCTGGAAGGACGCCAGGGCCTACATAGGAGATACTTGTTGGAGGCTGGCCAGAGCAGGTAGAGGGTTGGAGAAGGGTGGGAGCAGTTGGGGAGGGTGACCTGTGAACAGACTAGGGGTATGTTTGAAGGTAAAAGCAGAGGGCTCCTTGATTGACTGGATGAGGGAGTTCAAGGAAAGGGGAGAAGCAAGTCTGATTGCCAGGTCTGGGGCCTGGTCAGACGGAATTTGGTGATGCCCTTGACGGAGATGGAACAGGCTTGAGGACAAAGGGGCAGGCACGAGTTTTGGTCATGATAGGTTTGAGATAGCCCATCAGCCAACCAAACAGAGATTCCAGCTAGGCTTGCTGGAGTCATCTGGAGCTCAGAGAAGAGGTCCCACTATGTGCCAGGCCCTGTGAACATGCCTACAAAGTCATTTGGTATAGTTTTAGCTACGCCTGGCTAATTTTAGTTTGCCAACATTCCAATTTTATTCCAGACCTTTGTGCAGTCTTTGCTTTCTGAAGGCTTTGAAGTCTCAGGATGGGCACCACCTCCTATAGAAAGTGTTCCTTGATGCCCTAGGCTTAGTCATGTGTCTTTTCTTGTTGGCCATATAACACCCCATACTAGGCCTCCATGTCATTTACCACACTCAAGTGGAATTATCTGGTTGTCTATTTTTCCAGTTGATACTAAGTCTCTTGAGAGTGAGATTCTCCTCTTCCCCCCTGTATTTTATGGTCAAGTGTAAGACATGGCCCCTGGACGGGCTGAAGGATATCTGCTGGGGGCTGAGCACGACCAGCAGAGGGACCTAGGAGCAAGTCGCCACCAAGAGTAATCACTCTAGGTTAAACTGCATGTGTCAAGAACTGCCTTTGTCATGAAAAACAGGCCTATGCCAGTGAAATTTCCAATACATATGGATTACAACTTCTCCAGTCAAAGTAATGAAGAGACCATGATAAATTAGAGGTTGATAAAAGGCTCCATCCAAGATTTATGGCTCTTCCAGAATTCTTTCAAGTTCTCCCTGGAGCTGCACCATCTGACTCCGGTTAGCATGCCCCTGCCTGGCAGGGGGGTTCTTCCCATCTGCTGAAACTGAGCCCCATTGTGAGGAGCATGTTCTTGGCCCTGGGACACTGGGGCTGTCCCATGGGGGTGGGGGATGTTCTTAAACACATGTCCTGCTTATTCCCTGAGCCTTGAGTTTTTGGCCAGATAGGCATGGCCCACAGAATTCAGACCTGTGCTGTTATATTTTTGTGGACTTCCTGAGATCTCCGGAAGCTTTTCCTCAAAGGAAAACAGCTGTGTGTACATGTGTGTGTGTCCATGTGTGTTTTGAGGTTGCTAATCTATAAAATGGAGTTTGCAATATCTATTTTACAGTAGCATGAGGCTTTGCAATGACATGTATAAGGAACCGTGGCCTGGGATGATCTCTGCGCTCCACAAATAATAACTATAGTTAAGGTTGATAACAAGTCATTAGTAAATTCTAACAGGTGTAATGAGCATCCGCAATGAGTCAGGCACAGTCCTAGACTCCAGGCAAACAGAAGTTGATGGGATCACCACACCCCATTCTTTGGGGCAGTGGTTATTTCAGTGAGAGGTGTGGAACAGACATTTTCTAGCAAACACGGCTGGAGCTAATGCCGAAGAATGGCGAGTGCTCTGGAACAGGGGACCCAGGCTCGTTTGGTGGAGGAGACAAATGATGGGATCACAGGCCCAGGAGGTGGCCCCTGGAGGGCAGCTGCTGGACATCTGAACAGAAGCCCACTGACAAGAGGGAGCCGGCCCACAGCAACCTTCAGGGAGCAGGAAGAGCTGGGAGGCAATGAGGACATGATGACTGGAGGAGCAGTGGGGCGCCTGCTTCTAAGGCAAGCACATGGCTTGTCCATCCCATTCCTCGAACAAGTGCGTATCAGGCACGCACTACTCTGCTCCAGGCTCTCTGAATCGGACCGAGCTCTTGCCCTGAAGTTCACAATCTCATGGAGGAGCCCCTCCAGGCAAATATTCCTCTGATTTACTCTGCTTTTTTTTGGTCATGAGGCTGTTTTTCAGCCTTCAGTGCCGTGCCTTTACCTCCACCTACCTCTGTTTTCCACGCCCGTGCCTCATTAATAACACTTCAATGACATTTTAAGTGCCAAAACCCTCCCCAGGCAAATTTCAGCCCCTTTCCGGGTAGTCTGACCAAGATACTTACACTAATGCCCTGAGTAAACTGTCCGCCTCCACCTGCTTGCCAGCTCATAGTTATTCTAAAGCACACCCATTTGGCTCCATGTTTTATCTGCTGTCTGGAGTGTGGCCTTCTTTGCTTCTTCACTCTGCACTCAAGGGCTCAGTTTGACAGAGAGCAGATTTCCATGGTGAGTTTTGGTCTCAGAAGCATTGAGGCAATGACCTTGTTAGTGTCTAACCGATTTGCTGTCAGCCCCTTGGGCACACCTGCTTCAGACCACACTTTTGCTGCATCTTTCCAAGGTTTAGAACCACTTAGCAAAGCTTACTGGTCTGTAAGTTCTTCCTGGTTCATGAGAAGGAAGGAAGGAAGGAGCCACATCTCATGTTAGCGCTTTTGTTTGCAAAGTGTCTTCATGAGACCCTCACTGTTTCCTTGGAATTAGATCCAATTATCCCTATTATGTGGGGGAGACAAGTACATTTCCAGGAGACTGGGGCTAGAGTTGAGAGGGGTGGAGATCTAAAACACTTTGAATGGATCTCTGATCCAACAATGTGCCACAAAATTTCTCCCAAAAATTTCCCTAAAAAGCTCACTTTACAGACGTGCATGAATCACCCAAGATCTCAGCATGGCAGCATCAAGATTCTAAGCAAGGACTTCAGGCTCTTGGTCCAGAGCACTTCTTGCTACACAACACTGCCTTCATCACTCTGAAGGTAAGCCTACAGCCCATCCATATGTGGTTGTGGGTGGGAGGTCAGAGGGAGAGTGGGTGACATTTTTGGCCCAGGCTCTCTGCAACCCCCATGGACATTCTCTGCTGAAGAGAGAAAGGACCTTGGGCTATTTCAGAATCCCAAGTTAAATCCAGACCAAAAACATAAGTGTTACAGAAAGATTGCAGGAAAATACTCTTTTGTCCCATGTATCCCAGCTAAGAAAACTCAAGGATCCAATGTTCCAAATTCCTTAACCAAGAAGGAAACCAAAAAATCAGTTCCAGGACGTTCTTCCCAAATCCCCTTCCATCACCTGGAGAGGTCCTGCTCGTATTGAGGACTCAGTTCACCCATGGCCTCCTCTGTGAAACCCTGTCCAGCATGGGTCACATAATCTCTTCTAAGTGACCTCAAGAATTTGATAACATGCATTTATTGCTCTGCATTAAAGGTACAGTTGTGTGTTGATCTTTCCTATTAGACCCCAGAGCAGTTCTGGAACATACTGTGTATGAATCTTTTGCTCCATGTCTGTCATCAAGTAGACACTCTCTAGAGGCTGAAATGATATGAACTGAATTTTTTTGTTATTATTATTATTATTTTATTAAGGTATCATTAATATACAATCTTATGCTCAGGTTTCACATAAGCAACATTGTGGTTACTAGATTCCCTCTTTATCAAGGCCACACCACACATTCCATTACAGTCACTGCCCATCAGCATAGTCAGATGCTAGAAAGTCACTACTTGTCTTCTCTGTGCTATACTGCCTTCCCCGTGCCGCCCCTATATTATGTGTGCTAATCATAATGAACTTTAATCCCCTTATCCCTCCCTTCCCACCCATCCTCCCCAGTCCCTTTCCCTTTAGTAACTGTTAGTCCATTCTTGGGTTCTATGACTCTGTTGCTGTTTTGTTCCTTCAGTTTTTTCTTTGTTCTTATACTCCACAGATGAGTGAAATCATTTGATACTAGTCTTTATCCACCTGGCTTATTTCACTGAGCATAATACCCTCTAGCTCCATCCATGTTGTTGCAAATGGTAAGATTTGTTTTCTTCTTACGGCTGAATTATATTCCACTGTGTATATGTATCACATCTTCTTTATCCATTCATCTACTGATGGACACTTAGGTTGTTTCCATTTCTTGGCTATTGTAAATAGTGCTGCAATAAACATAGGGGTGCATATGTCTTTTTGAATTTGTGATCCTGTTTTCTTAGGGTAAATTCCTAGGAGTGGAATTCCTGAGTCAAATGGTATTTCTATTTTGAGTTTTTTGAGGAACCTCCATACTGCTTTCCACAATGGTTGAACTAATTTGCATTCCCACCAGCAGTGTAGGAGGGTTCCCCTTTCTCCACATCCTCACCAGCATTTGCTGTTGTTGGTCTTTTGGATGTTGGCCATCCTCACTGGTGTGAGGTGATATCTCATTGTGGTTTTAATTTGCATTTATCTGATGACTAGCAATGTGGAGCATCTTTTCATGTGCCTGTTGGCCATCCGAATTTCTTCTTTGGAGAAGTGTCTGTTCAGATCCTCTGCCCATTTTTTAAACAGGTTATTTGCTTTTTGGTTGTTGAGGTGCATGAGCTCTTCATATATTTTCAATATCAACCCCTCATCAGATACGTCATTCATGAATATATTCTCCCATACTGGAGGATGCCTTTTTGTTCTACTGATGGTGTCCTTCACTGTACAGAAGTTTTGTAGTTTTATATAATCCCACTTGTTCATTTTTGCTCTTGTTTCCCTTGCCTGGGGAGATATGTTCATAAAAAAGTTGCTCATGTTTATATTCAAGAGAGTTTTGCCTATATTTTCTTCTAAGAGTTTTATGGTTCCATGACTTACATTTAGGTCTTTGATCCATTTCAAGTTTACTTTTGTGTATGGGGTTAGACAGTAATCCAGTTTCATTGTCTTACATGTAGCTGCCCAGTAGTGTCAACATCAGCTATTGAAGAGCTTGTCATTTCCCCACTGTATGTTCACGACTCCTTTATCATATATTAATTCATCATGTATGTGTGGGTTTATATCTGGGCTCTCTATTCTGTTCCATTGATCTGTGGGTCTGTTCTTGTGCCAGTACCAAATTGTCTTGATTACTGTGGCTTTCTAGTAGAGCTTGAGGTTGGGAAGAATAATCTCCCCTGCTTTATTCTTCCTTCTCAGGATTGCTTTGGCTATTCGGGGTCTTTGGTGGTTCCATATGAATTTTAGAGCTATTTGTTCCAGTTCATTGAAGAATGCTGTCAGTATTTTGATAGGAACTGCATTGAATCTGTAGATTGCTTTAGGCAGGATGGCCATTTGACAATATTCATTCTTCCTACCCAAGAGCATGGAGTGAATTTCCATTTATCCATGCCCTCTTTAATTTCTCTCAAGTGTCTTGTAGTTTTCAGGGTATAGGTCTTTCACTTCCTTCATTAAGATTATTCCTAGGTATTTTATTCTTTTTGATGCAATTATGAATGGAATTGTTTTCCTGATTTCTTTTTCTGCTACTTAATCATTAGTGTATAGGAATGCAACAGATTTCTGTGTATTAATTTTGTATCCTGCAACTTTGCTGAATTCAGGTATTAGTTATAGTAGTTTTGGAGTGGATTCCTTAGGGTTTTTTATGTACAATATCATGTCACCTGCAAACAGTGACAGTTTAACTTCTTCCTTACCAATCTGGATGCCTTTTTTTTCTTTGTGTTGTCTTATTGCCATGACTAGGACCTCCAGTACTATGTTGAATAAAAGTGGGGAGAGTGGGCATCCTTGTCTTGTTGAATAAAAGTGGGGAGAGTGGGCATCCTTGTCTTAGTTTTTCACTGTTAAGTATGATGTTGGCTGTGGGTTTGTCATATATGGCCTTTATGATGTTGAGGTACTTGCCCTTTATACCCCTTTTGTTGCGAATTTTTATCATGAATGGATGTTGAGTTTTGTCAAATGCTTTTTCAGCATCTATGGAGATGATCATGTGATTTCTGTCTTTCTTTTTATTGATAGAGTGGATGATGTTGATGGATTTTCAAATGTTGTACCATCCTTGCACCCCTGAGATGAATTCCACTTGATCATGGTGTATGATCCTCTTGATGTATTTTTGAATTTGGTTTGCTAATATTTTGTTGAGTGTTTTTGCATCTATGTTCATCAGGAATATTAGTCTGTAGTTTTCTTTTTTTGTGGTGTCTTTGCCTGGTTTTGGTCTTAGAGTGATGCTGGCTTCATAGAATGAGTTTGGAAGTATTTCCTCCTCTTCGGTTTTTCATAAAACTTTAAGGAGATGAGTATTATATTGTCTCTATAGGTCTGATAAAATTCAGCGGTGAAGCCATCTGGTACAGGGATTTTGCTCTCAGGAACTTTTTTGATTACCAACTCAATTTCATTGCTGGTAATTGGTCTGTTCAGTTTTTCTGTTTCTTCCTCGGTCAGTCTTGGAAAGTTGTGTTTTTCTAGAAAGTTGTCCATTTCCTCTAGGTTATCCAGTTAGCATATTATTTTTCATAGTATTCTCTAATAATTCTTTGTATTTCAGTGGTGTCCATAGTGATTTTTCCTCTCTCATTTCTGATTCTGTTTATTTGTGTAGATTCTCTTTTTTTCTTGAAAAGTCTGGCTAGGTGTTTATCATTTTGTTTATTTTCTCAAAAACCAGCTCTTGGTTTCATTAATTTTTTCTATTGTTTTATTCTTCTCAATTTTATTTATTTCTTCTCTGATCTTTATTATGTCCCTCCTTCTGCTAGCTTTGGGCCTCACTTGTTCTTCTTTTTCCAGTTTGAATAATTGTGAATTTATACTGCTCATTTGGGATTGTTCTTCCTTCTTTAAATAGGCCTGGATTGCTATATACTTTCCTCTTAGAACTGCCTTCACTGAGTTCCACAGAAGTTGGGGCATTGCACCATTATTTTCATTTGTCTCCATATATTGCTTGATCTCTGTTCTAATTTGGTCACTAATCCACTGATTATTTAGAAGCATGTTCTTAAGCCTCCACGTGTTTGTGAGCCCTTTTGTTTTCTTTGTACAATTTATTTCTAGTTTCATAACTTTGTGACCTGAGAAGTTGGTTGGTACAATTTCTATCTTTTTTAATTTGCTGAGGCTCTTTTCGTGGCCTGGTATGTGGTCTATTCTGGAAAAGGTTCCATGTGAACTTGAGAAGAATGTGTAATCTGCTGCTTTTGGGTGGAGTGTTCTATAGATGTCTGTTAGGTCCATCTGTTCTAATTTGTTGTTCAGTGCCTCTGTCTCCTTATTTATCTTCTGTCTGGTTGATCTGTCCTTTGGGGTGAGTGGTGTGTTGAAGTCTCCTAAAATGAATGCATTGCATTCTATTTCCCCCTTTAATTCTGTTAGTATTTGTTTCACATATGTAGGTGCTCCTGTGTTGGGTGCATTAGATATTTATAATGGTTGTATCCTCTTGTTGGACTGACCCCTTTATCATTATGTAATGTCCTTCTTTGTCTTTTGTTACTTTCTTCGTTTTGAAGTCTATTTTGTCTGATACAAGTACTGAAAAACCTGCTATTTTCTCCCAATTGTTTGCATGAAATATCTTTTTCCATCCCTTCACTTTTAGTCTTTTATGTCTTTGGGTTTGAAGTGAGTCTCTTATAGGCAGCATATAGATGGGTCTTGCTTTTTATATATTCTGTAACTCTATGTCTTTTGATTGGTGCATTCATTCCATTTACATTTAGGGTGATTATTGATAGATATGTACTTATTGCCATTTCAGGCTTTGGATTTGTGGTTACCAAAGGTTCAAGGGCAGCTTCTTTACTATCTAGCAGTCTACCTTAACTTACTTATTATGCTATTGTAAACACAATCTGAAGATTCTTTTTTCTCTCACTTCTTTTTCTTCCTCCTCCACTCTTTATATGTTAGGTGTCATATTCTGTACTCTTTGTGTATCCCTTGATTGACTTTATGGACAGCTGATTTAATTTTGCATTTGGTTAGTATTTAGTTAGTCTGCTTCCTTTGCTGTGGTTTTATTTTCTCTGGTGACAGCTATTTAGCCTTAGGCACACTTCCATCTAGAGCAGTCCCTTTAAAATACACTGTAGAGATGGTTTGTGAGACGTAAATTCCCTCTACTTTTGCTTCTCTGGGAATTGTTTAATTCCTCCTTCCAATTTAAATGATAATCTTTCTGAGTAGAGTATTCTTGGTTCAAGGCCCTTCTGTTTCATTGCATTGACTATATCATGCCACTCCCTTCTGGCATATAAGGTTTCTGCTTGGCAGTCGGATGATAGCCTGATGGGTTTCCCTTTGTAGGTGATCTTTTTTCTCTCTGGCTGCTTTTAATACTCTGTCCTTGTCCTTGATCTTGGCCACTTTAATTATTATATGTCTTGGTGTTGTCCTCCTTGGGTCCTTGTGTTGGGAGATCTGTGGACCTCCATGGCCTGAGAGACTATTTCCTTCCCCAGATTGGTGATGTTTTCAGCAATTATTTCTTCAAAGACATTTTCTATCCTTTTTTCTTTCTCTTCTTCTTCTGGTACCCCTATAATGCTAATATTGTTACATTTGGATTGGTCGCACAGTTCTCTTAATATTCTTTCATTGTTAAGAGATCCTTTTTTCTCTCTCTGACTCAGTTTCTCTGTATTCCTGTTCTCTAATTTCTATTCTATTTACTCTCTCCTCTACCTCATCTAATCTGCTTTTAAATCCCTCCATTGTTTGTCTCATTTCAGTTCATCTTCCCTCTGAATTTGTCCCTCAGCTCTTGAATATTTATCTGTATCTCCATTAGCATGCTTATGACTTTCTTTTTGTATCATTAATATACATTTACATGAGCAACATTGTGGTTACTAGATTCCCCCCATTATCAAGTCCCCATCACATACCCCATTACTGTCACTGTCTATCAGCCTAGTAAGATGCTACAGAATCAATACTTGTCTTCTCTGTGTTATAACGCCTTCCCCATGCCCCCCACACTACATTATAGTGCTAATCCTAATGCCCCCTTTTCTCCTCATCCCCCCCTTCCCACCCATCATCCCCAGTCCCTTTCCCTTTGGTAACTGTTAGTCCATTCTTGGGTTGTGTGAGTTTGCTGCTGTTTTGTTCCTTCAGTTTTTGCTTTGCTCTTATACTCCACAGATGAGTGAAATCTTTTGATACTTGTCTTTCTCCACCTGCCTTATTTCATTGAGCATAATACCCTCCAGCTCCATGTTGTTGCAAATGGCATGCTTATGAATTTTATTTTGAATTCTTTTTCAGGAAGATTGGTTATTTTAGTCTCACCAAGCCCTCGTTCTGGTGTTTGAGGGATTTTGGATTGTACAAGGTTCTTTGCCTTTTCATAGACCTGGAGGGAAGGGAGAGGTCACAGGCGAGTGGCATGGGTGTCAGCTGGGAAGACAAAGACCCTTTCTTCTTGCCATTCACAGTGCCTGTCTTTGCTGTCCGTGCTGGTCAACCGCAAGCAGGGAGTGGCCTCTGGGTTAATCCCCTAAACTGCCGTGGGCGGGGCAGCCCTCGGGATGGCTTAGGGCAATGGCGGGGGTTGCAGGGTGCAGGTTTTTGCAGGGAGGGAAAAGCCCTTTTGTGCTTCCTGGTCACCATGTCTGTCTCCACTGTCTGTGTTAGTTAACCGCAGGCAGCGAGCAGCCGCTGGGTTAATCCCCTAAGCTGCTGTGGGCAGGGCAGCCCTCAGGATGGCCTATGGCAATAGCAGGGGTCTCTGGCAAGAGGCACGGGTGTTTTCAGGGAGAGCAATGCCCTTTCAGGCTTCCTGTGCCTGTCTCCGCAGTCTGGACCGGTTAGCCACACGCCCAGGGAGAAGCCTCTGCATTAAGCTGTGTAGTTGCTGTAGGCGGGGCTGCCCTCTGACTGGTCTGCAGCAATAGCGGGGAAAGAGGGTTTGCAAGCAGGTGCCTGATGGGAAAAAGGAGCAGCAGGTGAGGGGCCTCGGGGCTGCTTTGCCAACCAGGAGGATAGGGTGCCTGAAGCTCCTGAAAGTTCCCAACCTGCTGGGCTGAGTGTGCCAGGACGATTTTGTACCCCTGTTCCTTCTCCTAAACCCTTGTCCCTTTAGCAGGCTTCTGACTGTAGAGAAGTCTTTTAAAGTGCCTGCTTTTCTTTTGTCCCAGGACAGCTGGGGATGGCAACCTGTTCACAGTCTTAGTCTCTGACGTTGGTTTTCAGCCCCTCTAATCTTCAGAACACCATGCAATGTGAATCTGTTCTCCCAGGGTAGATTTCTCAGGCTGGGTATTTAGCAGTCCTGTGCATCTACTCCCTCCCAGCTCTCATTCTCTTCCTCCCACCAGTGGGCTGGGGTGGGGGGAGTGCTCGGGTCCTGTGGAGTCACAGCCTTTTCCTTTACCCTTTTCTGCGAGATGTTGACTTCTCTCAGATGTAGGCTGGTCACTCTTTAAGGAATAGTTGTATTTGCTGTATTTTCAAAATATATGTGGTTTTGGGAGGAGATTTTCACCAACCACACTTCTCATGCCACCATCTTTTCTTCTCTCTCCATGAACTGAAATTTTTAATAAAGTGGTATTTCCCACAGGGAATTCCATAAATCAGGAGGTATTGAGCCAAAAAGGAAGTTCTATATTCCAATACCTTTAGGAACATTCAGAAGAGGCATAGTAGATAAGTCTCTTTCTTGGGACCCCTTCAAAACCATTATTATGTGCATGGGAATGTTCTGGAGGAGCCAAGATGACAGCACTTCCCGTTTAACTGCAAGTTACTTTTTGTTCAAAGTACTAGTCTGATAGAATTATCCATGGGAAATGTTGCAACAGATGGACAGATCCATCTGCACTCCAGCATTGTGTTCTGTCCCCCACCATCATCACATTCTCTCTTACTGCATTGCCTGAGGTTAAAGCCAGGACCAGGTGGGGAGCTTCAGGAAGACAGCCTTGGTGATGCTATCTCAATGCTGAAAGGGCTGCTGCCTTGGGACCAGTGAGTTCTCCCTCTTGGGAGCTCTTTAAGTGGAGTTTGGTACCAGTGGAGCAGAGAAAAACCAAAATCCAAGTGAACTGGCCTTCACTTAGCCAGCAGATTTTGCTTAGAACAGTGACTTTGACGGTGTGGCTTTGAGCATATCCCTCACCCTGTCTGAACTTTAGTTCTCATATAAATCAACTGATCAAGAAGATGCAGAGAAAACTGAACTTTGCCGGTCTTAGCAAGCACAGAATAATTTTACTGCCAGGAAATGGCATTTCTGGAAGGCTCATCATACCCCAGTCTCTGTTAGGCATGTTCTTATTCCCTTTTTCTTCTCATTCTCAAAATCCTGAGGCAAGTATTG
The DNA here is from genome assembly GCA_032199065.1 of Smutsia gigantea. Lineage (NCBI taxonomy): Eukaryota > Metazoa > Chordata > Mammalia > Pholidota > Manidae > Smutsia > Smutsia gigantea. The sequence goes on from JAVSCE010009310.1 coordinate 396,597, forward strand.
ATATCCCCATTTTATAGACAAAGATACTAAGATTCTCAGAGGCTAGTTTCCCCATACTCCAAACTAAAAAAGGACTCAGGAGGGAGACACTGAAATAAAAGATAGATTTTCCAAGGTCCCCAAGCCAACCATAACTACATAATGTCCAGCATGAGTCTATCTCCCATCAGGCCCCACTCTTCCCTACCTGCTCATTCTCCCTGAAGCTCACCCTGCCTTCCCATGGCTGAGGTAAGCACTTCTAAACAAGTCCACCCTGAAAAGCTTCCACAGAGCTCTGTGTCTATGAAAAACAAATTAGTGGGGGGTGCGGGTAAGGGTAGCAGATCACAGGGGGGTTGTGTTTGTTCCACATACCAACCACCTTTCAGGGGAGGATGCAAAAGTCATCTCTCCTCTTCCAGGGAGGTCACAGATATGTGACAGTTATCAGTAAGCTGTCTTGCTCTGGGGCAAGATCTCCTTGCTTCAGCCACCATCGGGCTTCATCTCTGACCCCAACACTTATGTGTGTCTTGGAAGGGAAAGAATAAAAAGCACCATTTGTCAGCAGCTAAAGAAATGACATTGTCATTGCAATTCTGCAAGCCCCTGTGTGGTGCAAAGGTCCACAAGAAGCAGGCGTTTCCTTTTGGGAGGTAATGTGAGGGTCTTGTTCCCGTAAGAAACCCCAAAGGTCACCTCAGCCATGTTGCATCTAAAGCAGGAAGTCTTCCTCAGTATTAACCTCCCAGGGGACAGTGAGTGTCTCGAATCCTTGTGTCCCTCTATTGAAAGGACGCTTACCACCTGGTCAACAGCCTCTGTGGTCTTGCTACAAAGTCCAGATTATCAGAAAAGCTTCCTTCTTTGGCCTGTAATCTGCCCAGTGTACTCAGTTCTTCTGTTCCAGGCCACACAGCAAGATGAATCCGTCCAGCAAGAGGTGGGCTGTTTGCAGACATCCACCCTCTGTGCTACTCATGCCCTTCCTTTGTGCCCCACCTGACAGGGCTTTCCCACACATGCTCCTTTGGCATCTCCCCCACACTGGCTTCTGCTTCTATTCAATAGTGCAACCCCAAAGCAGAGACACCCCTCAGAGTTGTTCAGCCAGCCCTGCACAGGGCTTCACTTCCTTTGGCCTTGACATTGTCTTTTATTAATGCAATCTGCACCCACACTGGAGTTTTCTGCCAGAGACAGCACCCTTCTCAACAGGGAACAGAATGCTAAATGAAATCATTCTGACCCACAGTAACAGTATCATGCATTCCTGAACAGTAGGCTGTTTTGATCAAGTCTCACCCTTGGGCTTGCTTGCCACAGAATCTTCTTTTTCTTCTTCCCTTTGACTATAGGCTGGCTTCCTTCTCCTCTTTAAAGCTGCTTCCCCAAGGACTTTCTCTTGTCTCAAGCTGGCCCTTTGGAACAGCCTCCTTGTGTGCCCTATTTCCTATGCCAAGGAAAGGTCTTTTGGCAGGAAAGATTTCTCTGCTGAACACAGAGGGTACAGCGGAGCAGCCAGGTGACGAAGGGAAGGCATGAACACCGTGGCCTCCAGCCGCCTCCTCTGTGCTGTCCCCGCATGACCTTCAGGGCACTTCCGGGGCCAGGCACTGCTCTAAGCTGCCTTGAGCTAGTAGCACCTTTACTTTACCCTGAGGTGCAGCTACTGTTCTTGCCTCTGTGACAACTGAGGCCCAGAGAAATACATGCGGCCATGATCCCATAGCTAGGAAATGGTATCGTCTGATTTGAACCTAGGCAGTGTAGTTCTGAAACTCATACTCTTTCCTTTAAGAGATAAGCTTCCAGAACGTTCTGAAGTCCCAGCAGCCTTCTGCACTGAGTCCTGGCCCTTTCACTAGGTGGGGCTCTGGAGGAACCTCCACTCCCCACTAAAGATTTAGCTCAGTAGGCCCCTCACCAGGTCATGCTGTCCCCTTCTGCCCTACTGTGGGGGGATCCTCCCCTGGCCTAGCCCGGCCTGGGCCCCAGAATCCTGTCCACAACAAGGAAAGATGTGCCATGCCAGGGAGGCATGGACTCTAACTCAGGGCTTGAAGATGACAGGCCTGGGCTGAGGAACTGAGGCTTTCAGGAAGACATGATCTGCAGCCGTTGTACATCAGAGCCCTTTAGGAGCATGTGGGCCCTGAATTCTGTCTTTGTGGGTCCAGGACTAATGGTTTAAGCTGAAATCATTAAAATGCCATTGGTTCTTTTCAGGGACCTCCCAGGGATACTCATATTCCTGTATCTCCTGATCTGGGCCCCATCTTCCCCTCTTCTGGCTTAGCTACTCTCCCCAATGGATGCAAAATATTCCCTTTAAAACTGATCTTAACAACACGGGCAAGAGAAAAAAAGAACCATTTAAACTTGTCTAGGACCCCCATAGGGAACAGCTCCCAGACTCTTGAAATTTGGATTCAAGCTGCTATCTTCTCTGTATGCTCATGTTGGAACTTAGAAAGGTGGACATGATTGAAATTTGCATTTAAATGGAAATGGATAAAAGTAAAGACCCAATGTTTAGAAAAATGAGAGTATCCATTTTTCTAAGAGGGAGGCCAAGTGCTATTGTGCACTATTAAGGTGTCACGGAGCAAAATATGTTTAGAAATATTAGACGTTGCTGCACGCAGAGCAGCAACTGGCATTTGGAAATGACTCCACACTATGAATGAACCCAAGTGAACCCTGCATCGAGCACAATTGCTTACAGTGCCGCCTGCCACCATTACCTAATCCCAGCCCTGTTCACTAAATAGTAGAAGTTTCTATTAAACAGCTTTCTGCTACTTTTCTGTTGTAATAAATGCCAGAATTAGTTCATCAACATACAACATGGCAACACAGACCATCTTCCACAGGATAAAGATACACAGATCTTGAAATGTTTGGCTGATGCCTTACCAAAAATGTCATGTGGGTTTAATCCACCTTATAAGGACAGTTCATGGGGGATCATAATAATTCAGAATGAAATTAAGGTTAAGGTTATAGAAAGTATTGTTTTGTCCTTACCATACACTGGACTTATACACTGTGGTCTGGATACACTACAGTATTCTATGGTAGCAAGAAGTCCCCAGATATTTTCAATTCACAGCAAATAAACTCTACTTCTTTCTCATGTTCCACATCTGTCATGGATCCAGTGGGGCTGTCCTTCTCACCTCCTCACTCCATGACTCATGTTGATGGGCCAGCTGCCATCTTGACTATGCTGGTCACTGAAGTAGAAGGACAACAGACCCGACGGGTCTCTCACATACAGATAGTTTAGCTGGGACTGACTCACATTTCTTCCGTTCACAACTCCTTGGTAAAACCTATTACACAGTTCCAAAAACAAACACCCTGTGCCAGAAGGGAAAGACTCAGAAGTATTTGTGAGTGGCACTCTGGGCCATCTACACGCCACCTTCCTGTTCACGCGGTCAGGTGAGAAGAGAATAGGGAGGTGACTTAGGAGGGCGTCAAGGGAAAGGCAGGTCACCCGAATGGATGGCGGCAAACATTATCCTTTGAGTGGAAGGACTGGGTTAAAAAAAAGTTATCCTTTGAGTGAAAGGACAGCAGTAAAAAAAAAAAAAAAGAGCGGAACCAACAAAGAACCAAAAGAGAAATTGAATCCAAGTCACTAGGAAGCGTTCAGCAAAGAGAACGATCACAGGCTGGAAGTGAATTCCACAGCCAAGACGACTGGTGCAACACCAGGTGGAGGGGTAGGTGAGTAACCCCAGGCTCCGGGTGGAAGCAGGTGGGGAGCTTTTGCATTCCGAAGGGTCCCATCACCTTTGCCGAGTTAAGGCTAGTTCCTTAAAGGAGTCAGGGTGAGCCTCAGAGCAGTCTGGAAGACCATGCCATCAGGTCTGCTGGTTGTAGTTTTTAAGGGAATATCTGTTAGTTCACACAAATAAACAAATAAATTAAAACATGACAAATTGCCACCAGAGTTCTTGGATTGTTATCAGCTGTTCACTTCTAGAGAGTTCAGCCCTTTGGCGAAGTAGGAGGTGCTTGGTCATCTTCTGTGTATCAACTGATTCTTTGTAAAGAGAATAATCATTAGTTCATTCACTCAACAAATATTTTTAAGTTCTCTATGACCAGAGCTTAGAAAGGTGTCTAATGCATACTAGGCATTTAATTTAATAAATGTTCGTTAAAAGACTTAATAAGTGACTCCCTACTCTGAGCTAAATGCTGTACTATGTGCAGGGAGAGAAAGGAGACTGACATCAAGCATCATTCCAGATCTCAAGGAGCTCGCAAGGAACCAGATTTCACACCACGAGGAACTAAATTCCAGTGGGATCAGTGCTGACAGAGAAACACAACGACAGTCACTTCTACTGACCCTGTGCTCGATGTTCTCCTAAGTACCCCACCCAAATGAAGGTACTACTTCTCAAGACAGCCATACAATGAGCTTGGGATTTATACCCACCATAGCGATGCATAAACTGAGGCCCAGCAGACTTAGTTGTCTTAACCCAGCAGAGATACCAGGATTTAAACCAAGGTGCCTGGTCCTAGAACCCGTAAGTATGCAGAAAACAGAAATATACAGGAGGAAGTCATTATTTCTGCAGACAGTGAGAGATGATGCTTTATGTGGGAAAATCTCAGTAAAGATTATATTTAATCTGAATCTTAAAGGATCAGTAGGTAGGCACCAAGAAGAAATGGGTAGTTAGGGCAATGGTCCCTAGAGGTCCTGGGAACTAATGTCCTTTCCTACTAGACTGTAAGTCCTTAGGGGCAAAGACCATTTCTGCTCATCTGTGCCTGGCTCCCGTATAAACCATGACTGGCACACAATCATATTTTATTGAATCTAAGACACCATCAGTTGTAAGATGAAACAATATCTTATGTACCACTAAGAAAAAAGGACCAAAAAAAAAAAAAAGAACATTGACAATAAAATCAAGGCATACTTCTTCCTTAATACTCAGAAACTTTATTTTATACTTATAGTAAGAAATCCTTGAGACTTACATGGACAGATTTTTATCATATATCACTCCTGGAATAAAAAGGAAAATACAGTTATAGCAGTCTTAAAACTTGCTCACAGGTTGCAACTTTTCTGAGTCACTTCTTCAGTTAGAGGCTGTGTTTTGTCTGCACAGTATTATTGTCCCTGCTATCAAGAGCACTTGGTGATGCAGCATTTCTGAAAAGAATCCATAAAGTCATTGGTGCTGGGCTATTAAGGGAGCTTTGCAATTATGTGAATCTGGCCTATTTTTTACTCCTACTCAAGAATGTTGCTAAACTTGGCCAGTTTACCACCTTCCCACAACTGTTTGAGTCCTGGAGGTTTAAAGAGGTTCTGTGCCATCATCTTCTGGTTAGCATTATCTCTGCAATTCTGCAAGCTGATGTGCACACATCTGCCGTGACCACTGTGTGATGACTGTTCTTGGTAGAGGGCCATGGGAATATGACCTGGGAGCCTGCCGTTGATTTTAAGGTACATCCCAATTTCAGAGAAGCTAACGCGTGCTTCTTAAGATGCTTGAAAGATGGTAATACGGACTGAGAAACTTCTGTTCCATAAATAGATGAATGAGAGTTTGAAAGAGTTCAAATATTAGGGAAAAAAATAATTGTAACTTTATCCTATAGAACACAAGGAGTCACTGAAGTTTTTAGAATGGGAGCACTTTGGGGTGCTGGTGGTGGGTTCTCATCTTGATTTTAAAACCGTGAACTACTGGAAAGAAAAGAAAGTCCTCAGTACTTAGAAATTCTAATGCCTACAATAATTAGGGGTAGTCACATAAAAGCAGCTGCAGTTTAGCTGAGTTGATACTATGGGTCCTTCCTGAGGTGAGAGAAACCTGTGGGACCAGCTGCACACTCTGAGTGCTGGGAGGCATGATTTGCATGCTGTCCCCCTTGGAGGCGGGGGCATCAGGTGAGGTTCCCCCTCCAGGTCCCTCCAAGCCCCTTGATTCTGCATTCTATACACAGTGCTGGATGGAGTTCTGTTTCCAGACCCCGTGGAGTCCAGGACTACATGACGACCCCTGGGAGATACTCAGAGGCCGTCTGAAAACTCCTCAGGACCTTTCTAGGTTGTTTACAATATCACAAACCTTATGTTTATGGATGGAATAAGCATGACCTCATTTGCCAAATCTTGATGCAAAGAATGACTCTGGAAGAGTCTCTCAAAATTGGAATGGGATCATTTCGAAGTAAAGGATGTAATAAAGCACCATGTGTAACTAAGTTTGAGGAAACTTAGGCCAATCTGTTAAGGGGGATTGAATTTATTTTTGGTAGTTCTTTTCCCTGCTGCAACAAAGAACTGAAGGGCAGAGAGACATGGTAGTGAAGCAGAGCAAAAGTTTTATTTAAATGCCCTCCAATGGAGGCGCGGGCCAGAGTCAAGGTAGACAAAGGCAGGTTTACTTGAATAAAGCGAGGGAGGAAAGGGAAGTTCTTTGAACTGCTGCTCAGCATAGGGCACATCCTTTGCCAACTCCTAAAGTCAGTGTCACCTGGAGTCCAATGTCCACTTGGATCTGCACGACATGGGAACTAAGTCCCTACCACCCCAGGATTTGGGGGGCCACAGAGCACTGGATGGAGTGAGATTATGTTCTGAGAAGTTCCTAAAGGCAGAAAAAAAAGAGATTTTCATGCAGGCTACTAAGGAGCATGATCGTACAGCTGCAGTCCTGTCAGGCTCACCCAGGACACGGGAACTTGCAGGCCAGATCAGAGCTCTTAGCAGCCCCTCCCTACTCATCTGAAATAGGACAGAGTGAGTGACACATTCAGAGAAAGGCGAGTATGGGCAGCCTCAAAGAGGAGGAGGTGCGCTGAAGGGTTTGGGGTCTGGGGTTTTATAGGGCTTTTTGGGTGTCAGTATAAGACATGATATATACAGGTGATTCATAATTCTTAAGAATAGGGTTATTTAGGGGACTATATTGGTTTTGGACTCAGCATTCTTTGTCCGCATAGGTTTATTTACACTTCCGAGGTCTGTCTCCTGCCCTGGTTACAAAGTTACTTGATTAGGGACTGGAGGAAGAGGAAAAAAAACAGCAGATAGGTTAAGTTAAAGAATAATCTGGGCCTTTTAGCAGGCTAAATAGATTTACAATGGCATGATCTAATCAATACAGTGAAGACATGGGCTATGCTCAGATACTTTTTTTATCTGGAGAATATCCAGACATTTTAAGTTACTCCTGGCCTTTGAAACTTCCACTGATGAATTCATTAACTCTGTGAGTTCTTTCTGGTTCTCTAGTTTTATCTGGTTAACGGTGAGTCCCATTTAGTGGGCTTTACTGGCCTCATTCTCCCTCCATCTGCTCATATCTATTCATTCTGCCTAACAAATCCATACTTAATGGTAACATTAATCAGCATTATGGGGCCCTAGCTATGGACTATAAATTCATTTATTCCTCAGCCTCATCTCGTGAAATAGATAAAATTATTGTTCTTTTCCATGATGAGGAAAGTGAGGCTTGGAGAGACAATTGGACTTGTGAGTTCCGCATCTGTACACATGCCCCGGGAGATCCGGGACCCACCCATCTCAGCTCTGTGCCTCTGGCAAGTTAGCTAACTTCCCTGAGCTTCAGTTTCTTCATTTGCAAAGTGGTGGTAGAAATAATACCTACCTCACTTCCTTGATATAAGGGTTCAAGAGTTAGAAATGCATGCAGAACAGTGCCCGACCTGGAGTAAGTGATCAACAAATGTTAGTGCAACAAGACAGATTACCAGTTCTATTATTCTTAGCTCAACTGTTGGTGGTTGACAACACAGCTCACAGTTAACCCAGGATGGCTCCATCTTCCCCCATGTAACCTAGTTGATTCATAGTTCACTCTTGCTTCTTTAAGAATGAACCTGATGATTTTAGGATGGTAAGCAATCCTCCTGATCAGTGATTGGCAAGCTACCACTGATAGGCTAAATCCGGCCATTGTCTGTTTTTGTATGGTCTGGGAGTTAAGAGTGCTTTTATGTGTTTTAATGACTGACAAAGGAAAAAAATGAGAATAAATTTTAGTACATGAAAATTCTATGAAATTCACATCTCAGCGTCCATAAGTAAAGTCTTATTGGAACACAGCTGTGCCCCTTTGTTGCATGTTGTCTGTGGGTGCTTCTGCTCCACAGCAGCAGAGTTGAGTAGCTGGCAAAACTTGAACTCTTTGCTTTCTAGTCCTTTACAGAGAAAAGTTACTGACCTTTGTCTTGGTCATCAGTGGCGAAGCCAGAAATTGGACACAGAGCTCCTTGCTTGACTCCAGAGCATGCACCCTGTCCCTTTCCTCTGCCTTGTGATCACCCAGCCCAGCCCTGCTGACGTAGAAAGTCCTCATTTGTGTTGCTGGCTGACTTAAACCCCACATTCTACACTTGCCATATTTTTTACTTTGTTTATTGTTTGATACCTGATTTACTCTATGATTTAGCATGGGGCCTTACATCTCAGCCATTGAGCTCTACCAAGGGATTTCTATAAAAATTACTTACATGGATAATACTTTCCAAATCTGAATACTGGCTTCTCTCTTTTCACTAGCTTTGTGGAGATAAACCTGATCCTGAACTCAGCATCTCAAAAGGATTTTGACAAGATATTCAGATAGTTCCTAACTCCTTTCCTTGTGTTTCTTTCTTCCTATCCCCATTCGCTATGATTTCTGAGGTACTTGGGGTCCATTTGCAAATATTCAAAGGGGGGCTCAGTTTAAAAAAAAGAAAAAGAAGAAACGACCCTTCAAGAGAGAATTCACCAGGGTAATGCATGTATTGCCCTGTCCATCTTTGTAAGTTTCACATCTCTTTCCAAACAGTGTTCCTGACTTTTCTCCCACCCAGGAAGAGTAGCCCATATCACAACTAGAACATGCTCACTAAAGATTTCTCTAATGTTCACCTCCTGAAATGTTGTTTTTTTAATCTGGAAAGACTTAAACAGGTTGCACTGCTGAGGACCAAAAATAAGATTTTAATTGAAATACAGATAAGATAGGAGCCTTTAATTTTCCTTCTCCCTAAGCAACAAGACTTCCTTGGCTGCATCTCATAGATGCTCCCCACAACCCCCCACCCTTTCTTTTTCAGCCTAGGCTACAGTGAAATTATTTTATCTTCAGATGAAATATTTTAGGGATTTGGAGATTTTGTGTGCCTCAGGACAAAGGACGGTGTTTGTAAAAAGATCATGGTCCTCTTTTGGAGGCAAATTTCATCCTTATTGAAATTCTGATGTTCGAAAAAGTCTGCCGTCTCATTATCACCCTGCATGCCACCCATTTTACGTGCTCTCATAGATGGGCACTGGAATATTAGGGGCAAGACAGAGAAAAGGACACAAGGAGATTTCTCCTGCAATCATGTCAGATGAGACATTTTTCTTCACCAGCAAAAGAGTTTGTATAAAATGTGCTGCTATAAAAGTGAATCATGTTACTCTTCCTGGAGCCTCCAAGGGACAATACATTTTGGACCATGAGATCATTGTCATCGCTTTCAGAGGATATAACACAGGTCCTTCTTCTCAGCCTCCTGTCCCCATGCACACCAGGGCTCTCCCCACTCCGGCCAGCCCCGTGCTACCAATCCCAGGCCTACTCAACAGTCCAGACAGATAGAGAAAGACACACACCACATAACACAGACTTCCAAGGCCAAAGATAATTGAATTACCTGATTGTCTGCAGTGATGAATACAAGTCATAGAAACAGGATGAGTAGTATGTATTTACTACATTTCTGGCTGCATTTCCAGCTTTTAGTTTCCAGGCCAGCACCAAATGGCTGCAGCTCCACTCTACTGGCCATTTCTGGCCTATAATAATCCCTCAAGCACCACTTCAAACGCAGCTTTGAAATTGCCCTTGTGTTTCATAGGTCCTAGACAATAGTTCATTACTTCAATATGTGATACAATATTATAAGATGTTCAACTTTATGACTGTGTGAACTATGCAACTTTATTGGTTTTCAATTAGGTTCAGAAGCAAATAATATTTGTTAATAATTTGTGAACTTGTTTTTCTCTTTCATCCTTGCTGGTCAGACCAATTCCACCTACGCTTATTTGACGTTCCAACTTTCACCTCTATGACGTTTTGCGGACTCTACGGCACATAAGAATTCCTGAGTTCCAAGAACATGTTTGGCCCTTGATTCAGTGGGCTGGACATTGAGTAGACCAGAAAGTACCCTGGAAGAAGATATGGCTTACTGGAAGAGGCACAGCTAGATTTGGGTCCTAGCTCTTAGGAAGACCCTAAAACTCTCCATTCATTTGCATTCCAAATGGCAGGTGTAATGCTTATTGGAGGGGTTAAAGCCAGGTTGAGTTGACTTAAGCCCCTGTAAACACTTGGCATAGACTCTGGGATAGGCAACCTGTCAAACATGAATTCACTCTTTTCCTGTTTTTAGTAGTTGGATTTGCTGAGCCAGAAATTATACCATTTCACTGGGCTCCTTTATTTGCCAATTTATTCTTCCTCCCAGGAGAATTGGGAGGCTGAGAGGCCTATAATAAACAGGTGTTTATTCGTCATTGGGTGGTCAGTATGAGGCCAGGCATAGAGCACCATATCTTTTTATTGAGAGGATGTGAAAATGTAACTTAATGACAAACACTCCCCATTCCATTAACAGACTAAAGGAATATACAAGTTCTACAGCCAGTTCTACTATAATGAGACATATATTTCTAAAATTTGACTGCTCTACAAAATTATACAAAACACTGCAGGATTATGGGGAAAATTATGCTAGGGGACAACTTTCAAATACTTCATCAATGGCACATTAAAAAAATATAAAACCTGTTTGAAAAGGTAACGTGTTAAGTGGTTAAGGAAAGCATGAATACTGAAATAAAAGTGCTGTTTTATCTAGAAAAAGGCCCAAAATTCACTTGTAAAAGTGGGTGTTGGAAGGGTTGAAACTTGTGAGTTATTGTGACATGGTGGTTGGGGGGATTTCCTGAAATTGGAGAAAAAGTAACATGGGAGGTGGATGGTTGTGAATTATAATACACACAGCAAGCAGGGGTAGCAGAAAGGTGTTTGAAGGATGTGCGCATGTGCAATCTGCATTCCCGTGTGCCTCCCTTGAGCTAGGAGCTATTTTCTACTCTCACCTAGTGTTTCTTGCAGAGAAAATGTCCCATAAGCAAATGCAAAATTTCTGTAATGTTTAAATTGTTCCATAATACATCAGTCACATTGAAACAAATGTGCAGTTACAGCAGAACTGGCTATATTTTCAATGATCTGAGGGGCTCACCTATAGAAAACAAGCAGGCATGTGTCTCTGATGGTGGAGTTATGGAGAATGCATAGTCAGGCAGGAAGACAGCTCTAATTAATAAGAAATACTGCATTGTAATACTTAGGGCTGTCTGGCCAACAGTTTCCTTAGGAGGTAGTGAATATCCCATCACAAGAAAGGTTCAAGCAGAGGATGGCCATCTGCATAACAGCTGTAAAAAGGGGCTTCTCAATTGGCCTCTGAAAGTCTCTCCAAATATAAATTTTTAAATTCTTGATACCATGTTTCAAGTTGCACATGTAGAGGCCAAGAATAAGCAGGTGAAAAGTGAAATATTAAGTCCCTGAAATGTCGTGTCGATGAAATGCTAAATTTCTTGTGTATATGTGTCTATGTGTGTGTGTGCGTGTGTAGGCACGTGAGCTATTTCTAAGTGACTTGACCATATTGTGTGGATAAGCACTGGAAAAGGTACTGCTGGCCATTAAAATAGATAAATGCTCAACTATCAGTGATTTTAACACATTCGAAGTTTATTTCTTCCTAAATTCATTCTAAAATGCGTGTGCCTGAAGGACAGATTGGCTTTCAAGTTTGCCACACTTTTCTTCATCAAGCCAAGGGGGCAAGAGAATGGAGGATTGTGGGAGGAGACCCGTAGTGATGCCTCGTGTATGGGAGGCTGGTTAAGGGGGTCTAGCTGCGTGCTCGGGAAGAGGTGTGTGATCTTCTGGCAACCTCTGCCTCAGCAGACCTCACATTTCCCATATCTGTCCAACAAGGTCAATATATTGAAGTGAAATTAACTCATTCCAGGGAGGGGAGAAATAAAGCCAGCATATATCAAGCCCCTATTATATGCTTGACTCTAACCCTCATACATGTGCACATACTGTTTCATTTAATAACTGTAATCATGCTGTCCGTTGAATGTTGTTCTTCCCAATTATAGAGGGGAACACTGAGGTCAGAGAGAACAAGCCAGTTGCTTAATTTCACCCAGGTATCTACAAGTCAGAGAGAGGACTTCAACTCCAAACAGGAGATGCTCATTCTCTTTCTGTCACTGTGGCCCTTCGGAGGCACTCAACTGTAACTTTCGGTTTAGAGTAGGAATGAGTCATCAAAAATCAAGATCTAGACATGCCTGGATGTGTCTTCAGAGTTGGGGAGAAGTGAGAAAGGGGAGGGGGACCCGGACACTGGGAGGGCCTGGTCCTCCATCTGGTAGTTAAATGTGTATAATTTGGACATACAGTTTGTTCTCGCAAACAAATGCTCAGGCTTAGAGCCCAGACAGACCTCAGCTCCTTGAGGTGCCTCAGCCACTGTGACCACCCAACTTTGGTTCAGCCAGCCATCCTCCCTGAGTTTCAGTTCCTTCAACTAAAAAACAGATAATCAACAAATGATCTTTCTTTTCTGGAGTGAGCTAGGTGTATGTTAATAGGTAGTGTGCAAGTGAATGGGTTTTTAAGCCCTTAGGTGCTATGTAATTATCATCATTACAGAAAATAGCCATTTGTTTTGCAGGAGAAAAGAAGAGAAAAATCATATTCACGTTGTTGATGGGGAAAACACAAAAACTGGATCTTGAATGCAGAGGGAGAAAAAAAGACAGCCTATTTTTCCTCCTGCTGCTTCAATGATAGCTATTAATGTTTTTAAATCTTTCAGACTGGCCTTAAGGATTCATTCTTCTGAGGCCTTGTTGTCGCTAAAAAGCCCATGGGAGCAATTTCCAGTAATCTAAGTTAATAAACTGTAAACTAACTTTTTTTCTCACAGATGATTTAAAAAAAAATCAAACCTACACTTTGACAAAATAATTGTACCAGTTGTAAAAGAGCCAAACCCTGGTTAGCTGATACATCAAGGCATTCATGTGGAAGACAACAACAGAAATGTCTAGAACCAGAGAGTTTACTTTGTCATTGTCTTCGTTTATTTAATTTTCTTTCTCCGAGTTATAATTTCTTCCTAAGCCATCAAATGTTTTGTTTGGCCAGTTCCTGATGACACTTATCCATACAGATAAAACTTGAATTAAAGGAAGAAAGAAGAGTTGTGCCTCACTTGTGCGTCGCACCAAGTCTCTCTCTACGGGTCTGTTTTGTCAGAGAGTGTTCTGGAGCTGGCAAAGGGGAGGAACTGCCGAGCTCTCCTGCCAGTGGTCTGCTTTCAGAACGAAGAAGGTGGAGGAGTCAGTACTTGGCCAGTGTTGACCATGGACCACGATGTAGTAGAACACATTATTTAATTCCATCAGGTAGGCTAGCGCAAAGATTCCATAACTTTCCCACAGCAATGAAGAAAGCAGGGCTCAGAGAGGCTGAGACACCCATGGCTGTCACAACGGATGAGGAATTCCAACGCCGGTCTTCAGGACTTCAAAGACCATTCTTTTCTCTTAAAGAGACTGTTGGGCACCTAGCATCACGGACCCCACCACAGCTGGACTGTCCTCCTCTTTGGGGGACGCATTGTTCCAAGTTCTCCAGAGAAACAGAACCGACAGGATGTGTATATATTTAGAGAAAGAATGACAGGAAGCAAGATTTACTTTAAGGTATGGAGATTTGGTTAAGTCCAAAATGGTAGCACAGGCCAGCAGGGTGGAGGGCCAGGCCTGAGCTGCAGTTCGAGTCCAAAGGGCAACTGCTGGCAGAATTCCTGCTTGTTCAAGAGAAGTGAGTCATTTTTCTATTAAGGTCTTCAACTGATTAGATTACAGGCATCCCATTGCCCAGCCCACATTATGGGCAATCTGATTGACTCAGGTTGACTGATTTAAATGTTAATCTCATCCACAAAACACCTTCACAGAAATATCCAGAATAATGTTTAACCAAATATCTGAGCCCCTGGCCCAGCCACACCTGACACATAAAATTGGCCATCAGACCATCACATGGGGATAATCCATAGTGAGATCCAAAGTGACAAAGAATAAATCCCTGAGTCCAGAAGAACTAACCGCTGCTTGGAACCAGTTGAAGTCTCCTATTCCCATGTCAGACTGTCAAGGCAGAGGTTTCATTGTTCCCAGGAAATGACAAAGACCCAGGTGACACAAAGCACAAAAGGAGTTAGGGAACAACATGCAGAAAGACAGACACCTATCATCTATGCCCCCCAGATTTGTTAAACAGCCTCACATTTCTTATTCGAAATACAGGCACCATAAGCTGCACCATGCAAGACTGTCCATCACCGACTTGTTCCTCCTCCTTTATGCATTTTGTTTCCTTTTGACAGATGGATCCATTGCGCTGGGGTCAAGTGAACTGCTGAGTTGCTGCAAGTGTGGTCTTTGCACCATTGCTATCATCACGTAAGACCAGAATACACTGAGTCTCACCATGGACAAGGTTCTGGGCTCTGTTCCGCACAGGCCACCACTTTACCTGCACAGCCCTAAGGACTCGCCTCATATTCTCATCCTCACAACTGTGTATGGTTATCGGCCTTTTGCAGGTGAGGAAACTGCATCTCAGAAAAGATAGACAAGTTTCTTAGGAGTACGGCTTGTAAATGGCACTGCCAAGTTTCAAACTCATGGCCATCTGTGCTTCTGAAGCCTGTGCTTGTGGCCACGGGGCTAACGTGACTCTCATGATCTTTTTCAAATGTCTTTGTCCTTTTAGCTCTCTGATATAGTTTGCTCATATTTATTTAGAAGGTTCCGTGCTCTCGGGTTTACAGTATTTGTTTTCTCCACAATTCCCATTTAAACCTGAAGACTCCACCTCTAGCCCTTGCTGGAGGTGCACACGAGGAAACATCATCAGCCTACATAACGAAGGCTCGTGGATTGTTTGGAGGTATGTCAGACCTCAGTCAAAGACTGTAAAACTAAAACAATGGAAATTAAAAAATAAACAAGCCAAAGACAAAACCAAGCAAAAGAACTGAGCCATAAAATCAGCATCACAGGCTCTCAGGCTGTCCACACCTGAATCTCACGGAAAATTGTTTTCTGGGCTCTGACCCTTCCACCACCTGACTCTGTCACTGCTGGTCTCTGGGTGTTCTTGTTACCCAGCCAGACCACTAGTTGATCAAGGACAGTCTGGCACATTTTGTCCCTCGACACAGGCCTTTGGGGTGAGTGAAGTAGTTTTTCTGCCTTGATACATTTCATTTGCACAAGTCAGCCTGGTACGAGTCAAAGACCGCATCATGGTCACTGGCGGGTCCTCGATGAAGACGTTTATTACCCGCCTTAATGTGCAAGGTCACCCTTCCACATGTTGCTGAGCGCTCACCTGATCTCCCCTATCATCTCTTCCTGGCCGCGTTAAGTGCCCACTCGCCTAAAATACACTGGGTAATGATGTTTATTACCCAACAATGAAAATATTGTTATTTATGGTTACAATCAGGATGTCATCAAATATGAATGCTCACATTCAGTGGGGCCCTTTCAACTGATTGTTTATGTAAATGAAAGCGTTCCCTCATCATCGCATCCATTTTGGGAAGAAACAATCAGCCGGGTGGGTTGTTTCTCTCTGTAATATCTTTTTAATATTCAGTTCACTGGAAGCCAATCTGCAACAAAGAAAAAAATAAAAAATAAATTTAAGTCTATGGCGAAACATAAAGTCGGCGTGCCCTGTATCTGTTGGCACAGACCAGGCAGAGGCTCTGCTGCTGTTCCTCTTTGCTGGGAAACTCCAGGTGCAACCAGGGTGCACTTTGCAATGGAGATACAGCCTCTCCATCCTAATCTCTCCCACTCATCCTGATGCAGAAGAGCCCATTATCCGGCAGATGTAACTGCCCCAGCTCTGTAACTGGCCATCTATGTGATTTCAGGGTGTCACATTTACGTGCTCTTAGGTAATTTATCTATGAACTGGAAATTAGATGTGCTCTAAGTCACAACCCTAAAAATGTGTCCATAATAACCATCTCAATAGATAGGTCCTATTCCACCATTAAGGGGAAAATGTTCTGTTTCTAACACGTGTAGTGATTTATTGTGAGGCTGTAAGTTTGTAATAAAAATAAAAAGAGCTCACTGTGGAATACTCTAAGGGGTTATATAATTTTGCTGTAAAGGATCACCCAGCAAATAGGTTTGGCTTTGTGGGCCGTACAGTCTCCGTTGCAAGTACCTAATTCCACTCTTCTAATGCAAAAGCCACCATAGAGAACATGTCAACAAGCAAGAATGTCTGTTTCCAATACAACTTTACTTGCAAAACAGGTGGTTGGCCACATTTGGCCTATGGGCCACAGATTGCTGACCACTGGTCTAAAGCATCATTACCCAAAGTACAAGCCACAAACCCTCAGCCACACAAGATATAAAGAATATCTTCATATTTTCTTGCAAAGAACTGAAAAAAAAATTATTCTCTAAACAAATTTGGAAACACTTTACACGTTGTCTGTTTTGGGGCATTTATTATGCACATTAGCCCCTTAAGTGGGCCTAGAAATTCTCCTAGGACAAAACCACTAAAATCAGGATTGCCCAAACTTTTTCAACCTTCCTTTTGCCCGACTCTCATCTGGAAGGAAGCTGTTTGTCAGCAGGCTCTGGGATACTGAAAAAGGAAACGACTGTACCCCACTTTGCTCACCATAAGATGTGAGCCATCTCGTGTGGGGTAGGATAGGGGGCTGGAGAGGCTCGTAGACCCAGCAGGTAAGGCCCGTGATCACTTGGTTGGGATGCTTTGTCTTCATGGGTTGAAGACTAGCCAAGAAGCGACCGTGTGGCCCAGTGGGAGGGTCAAGTTAAGGGACCCCGAGTCTGGGTCTTCATTTCGCCATTAATTAGCTTTGTATTTCTGGGAGGCTACTTTCCCTTTCTCAGCTTCCTCTGCAAAAGCACTTTGCATCTGACCAAGGAAGAGATTGGCTTAGGGAATCCCTGAGGGCTTTGCTGTTGTGATGCTTTTTCTCTGTCTTTCAGGGGAGATAGAATGTGGAGGCCCATTCACAGGGTGAAGAGACATGTGGAAAGAGGACCAGCCTGCTGTCACCATGGACTTGACTTCAGGGGGTATTCAGAACTTTGTAGGAGGGAAGGCCTTCTTCCCAGGAGGAAGACAGAGGCAGCCATCGCCGGAACCCAAGAAGATTCCTCCTTGGGCCTGCATTCAGACCCTCTAGTCCTGGTCTGAACCCCAATTCCATATTCATTATTCATGGGACCCTGCCCATATTACCTACTCTTCTCCTGGCCTCAGCTTTCCAAGGAGAAGGTAAGGATCAAGTGGTACTTCCTAAACTGTTGTAATAAGCAAAGGATAGGACCATTAATGTCTTGACTACTACCTGTACTGTGGCTACTCTGAACAAAGTGTGAAAAAAAATTTACATTGTGAGCATTAAACCCTTACTAGAGGGGTCAGTTGAGGGGTCAGCCACTGATGGCATTGCCCGTGGTGTAAATTAGCCTCGCCTCGGCAAAATGGGAACATCTCAAACCCCCTTTTACTCAGAGATATGTTGAGAGAATGATTCGTAATGTGTCCAACACTATTAAGTGTTTCTGAACACTATTATACTTTAAAAGCAATGGTGCTAATACTCCTAATGGGACATGCCTCATGTAGAAATGGGGAGACAACCTCAATTTCTGCAGGAAAAACATGCCAGAAACTGCAGGGCAGTTGTCTATTCCAATAAGGGATATGAGAAAATTGGTCTTGAATCCAAAAGTTTGCAAGGATTAAAAAAAAAAAAGCATGATTTTGCTTTCTTGAAAATGTATCCAATTGAATTTCCTTTCAAATGAGAACTGAAAGATCCCTTCATTTCAGTTATAGCCTGGCTTCATAAATACCATCTCTGCACAGTGTATTACGCACATCATTTATTCAGCAGATATCATAATATATTCAGGGCTGCTCTTAGGGAGAGAAATTTCAATATTAGATAAAAATAGTGAGGTGGGGACAGCAACTGTGTTTGTCTGGGACACAGAGTAAATAGGATTGTTAGCGATTGCTAAAGGCTTCGGGAAAAGATAGGGAAACAAAGATAGCTCATGCCAGATTCTCAGCCAGGCAGTTGCAGAGGTTCAAGGAAGCTTGATTACCTTTTTCCTCCGTGTACTTCTAAGCAGGCCCAGAGATGAGCTCGTCCTCTCTTATATTTTCTTATAAGGATAGCTGAATGTTATCCTAATTAGAAATCTGCTCAGATTTGGAAACAGGCTGGTGTTGCCTTGTCTCCCCATCCCACCTTCCTCCCCCCCTCCCCCCGTCTCTCCCCCTCTTCTCTCTCTCCCTTTCGCTCTCCCACATACACATCCACCCACGGGAGAAAGTTCAAGGTCACGAACAGTCAGAGGTCTCGGCTGAGCCCCTCTCACAAACTGGCCATGTGGACGTGACCTTGGTTTGGACTCTCAGCCTCTCTGAACATGTGTTCCTCCATCTGCATGGGGAGGGATTAGACTGAAGACTCATACCCTGTCCGTGAAAAAGATAACCTGTACTGAGTTCTAACAATGCCCAGGTCCGTGTACGCTTTACATGTGTTAACGCATTTAATCCTCACAACACCCTGGGAGGTGGGCAACATTAATCTGTTCAACTGAACGGTGAGGAAACTGAGGAACAGAGAACTGACTGACTCCACTCAAGGTCGCATCAAGGAAGGCACCCAGCCAACCTTCCCACCAGAGCTGCATGGTTCCAAAGTGCAGAGCAGAGAGCACGGCTCAGCCTCCCACGAGGCACTGATCTGCACAGTGGTTCTCGGGTAGACCCTTGAAGGCAGGGGCTTGTGTATATTCACTGATGTACGCTTGGATTAATGGGCACAACACTCTGCTTGGCTCCAGACTGAGCATCAGAGAAGTGTCCTGTTGTGTCCTTGGGAGCCCTCAGGCCCACCTGGAAAGTGTGGACCTGGGGAAAAGAGCTGTGGTTTTGGGGAAGTCAGTGCAAGAGAGTAGACCGTGCTGATGCCAACCAGCAGGGGAGGCGACCCAGGGTTTAAGGGCACAGGGGGTTCCTAGGTTCCTAATGAAAGATGTTTGGAAAGGCTCACGAAGAGTGGGCCAGGTATGGAAATGAAAGGCATGGATCAGGTGGGGTGAGGGGAGGGCGGGGAGAAAGGCATAGGCTGGATGGTGAGAGGTGTGCAAGGGGTAACAACAGGGGCTGAGCTTAGGGCTCCATCCCCCAAGCAAAGGGAGGCCAGAAGACGGTCCCAGCAGACTTGAGCACATTTTGCTGTTCAGTTTTGTTTCTAATAAAGCTGAATGCCAGTGGGGTGCTTACAGGGCCGCTGGAAAGTCCAACTGAGTTTTGGCACATGGATTCTCAACCATGTCAGTGATGGGCCAGTTTGCAGGCAGAACCTGTAATCATCACACTTTCCCAAACTCTACAAAAGCCCTGGATGGTGGTGCACGATGTGTAGCTTTATTATCTTCTGGACGTGGACCATGCGGATTCATACCTAAGAACATAGAATCTAATTAGAGTTAACTCACCTCCTTCTCATTCTTTGCATCTATTCTTCTGAGGCACCCATCCCATAAGACGAATAGGTGAATAGAATATGTATTTCACTGTGCATGACCCCCGCCTGTTTCTTTCCTTTTGGCTCTTACCCAGAGGGCCCGCAGCACAGGAAGAGCTGAGGAATATGCGGGGAGTGTGAGCGCTCCCTGGGACGAGTACTCGCTCTCCTAGCCATTGTTTTTGCCTCATTAAGAACTTCCTGTTTCTGCACCCACCAATAATCGTGTCTGTGGTGTTGTTTTCTCAAGCCTTCTGACAGTTTCAAAGCTGCGAAGCGTGACTCAATCTTAGCGGGGGCTCAGTTTGATTCTCCTGAATGGAGAAAATGAAATAACATATGTAGGAAGATTTTTGAATCTTTCTTTATCTACTCTGTTCACCCACCTTCAGAACCAAACTCCGAACTGAAGTCCAGCAGGTGCCAAGATGTGTGTCTTCCTTTTTGCTTCTGCCTGAGGAGTCAAGTCCTCTAGCATGGGGCTGGCTGCCCCCATATGCACGTTCCCACTGAGCCCCTATGACCCCTGCGAGGTCAGTTTCCTTATCTCCACGGACAGACGAGCCGGCTGGAGTTCAGAGCTATGGCCCTAGGGCAAACAAAAAAGAGGAAGTAGTAAAAAAAAGAAAAGCTGCAGACAAGCATACCTGATTTCAAAGTTGGCGTTCCTACCACTGGGTGACCAGTTCGATTCTACTGAATAATGAGAATGGAGCACTCCAGTAGGGGGCGTCAGGCCGGTATCATCATCTATAGAATGGGCTAGTCAACAGTAACAGAGATGCGGAAGCTGCCTGGGAGAACTGAATTCTCCACTGCCGAGGCTGGCGCAGGGGCCTGCAAATGTTAGCCGACTTTAAACCTGGATCTTCTGCAGGAGGAGGGAAGGAGGGCCGGAAATAACTGACGCGTCGATCAAGCAAACAGGCTCCAGAAGTCAAATGGCTCGTTCAGGCTCACACGGCTCACTCACGGTCCTTGGATTCCAAACCCAGTGTATGCAGTCAGCCTACGGACTGCTGGGCAAGGCCGAGCTCCACCCAGGTCCTCAGCTGGGCTTTGCTTTCTCCTCATCACATCCCAACCCCTCCCTTGTCCACTTTCTATGAAACAGGGGTAGAAGATGGAGAGAAAATGGACACTCAAGAGACCTGGATTTGAATTATCCCCCTCCTTTTCTTGTGTGTGGGTCTAGGAAGGTATCTTGAGCTCTCTGAGACGCAGTTTATCTTGCATAAAAGAAAGGAACTGGAGTAAATTATTCTGAGATTTCTAAATCTTAACATCTCCCCCGCTCCCTTTCCCTATCCACCCCCTCCTGTTGTCATGTGCCCTTGGGAAGCTGAAGGAACACGAGCAGAAGGCTTTGTCCTGCAAGCCCAGGTCTGCAAATAAATACACAGGCAGAGAGGGCCCAGGCTGGATTCCTGCTCAGGCTTCCCCAGACGGGCTTAGGGCCATGCCTCTCAGCCAGTGCAGACGGATGTAAGGGACTAAGTGTCTGAGAACAGAAAACTCAGTGAGCATGCATGCTGCTCTGGAGAGTCTCCAGGCCGAACTGGCCTCCTGGAAATACCTACCGAGTGAGTGGAGATTCACGCTTCTGACTGCCCCCCCGTCGGCAGCGCCGGGCTCCTCGCTGTCTCTTCCCAAGGGACAAATAAAGCTCCGGCATAGGATTTGCAAATAAGGGGAAGGGAGACCTAGGAAAAGCGGAAAGAGGAAAGAGTTGAGGACAGAAGGCACCCAGAGAGAGAAAGCAGGTGCCAGGGAACAAGAAGCAAGCAAGTGGAAAGGGAAGGGAGGCAGGAATGCACCAGAGACAAAGGGAAACAGGACAAACCAGAGACAGGAGAAAATCCAGAGACAGAAACGCTTAAGACGACACACAGTTTGAACACCTGTGCTTTGCTGTTGTGAATCCCCAATTCTTCATTTCTACTGAATTAAACTGGAACATGTCATACATTTTCAAGACAAGTCACCCTGTCACCGTGCCTTCCTTACTGGTCCTTGCAGTCTCCCTTGCAGGGTGGTGGTTACTTCCAGCCATTCACGAAGAGGACGCTGCGTCCTAGACAAGATCCTTTTCCTGAAGTTTTTTGGGAGTGAAGCTCAGAACCAGGCCCACCTGGTACCCGAGCCCAGGACTGCCCACCAGCCTGGGCTGCTCATCTCCAAATTAAACCCTGTTCTCACACAAAGAATCTCAAACACACAGTGGAACTCCAAAGCATGGAAATCAGTTAGCACTTGTGAGGGAAGACAGTTCTCAATCTGAACCAGACTAGCCAATTGATTTGGAGGCCAGGCCTCAAGGGCCCCGGAAATATGTAGTTTTATTATAGGCCAGCAAAATCAGACCTGCTGCTAAATCACACACCTAAGGGGCAAATATGACTGTAGCTCTAACAATGAACATATTTACTAATTCCTTAATTCATCATTTGACCACAAACATATGAATAGCTGGAGGGTGCAAGCTCTGGGGACTGTACAATATTAAATCATGACATACCTCTGCCCTCCATGAGCTTATCATGTAAAAGAGTTAACATATATGTTTAAATACCCTGAAAAGATTTGAAAAAGGAAGTAGAAAAATAAGTCCTGTCGTCATCCTACACAGTCTGGCTGATAGGAGCATGAGATTTAGAATTAACCTGGACTGTTTTACAGAGTAGCTTTGAGGTCAAATCAACTTTACAAATCCTCAGTTTCATCATCTGTAAAATGGAGCAAGCTAGAGCCATGTCACCCAGCAGCTGCGCAAGGTCAAGATGATACACCTTTTATAAATGCCTGAGTCAATGTATTATCAGATGCCCAACAAATGTACATATCCCAGGTCTGTTCCACAAAGGAAATGGTTTTTCCAGTTTGAGTTGATGCAATTTCCTAATCTGTAGTTTTGGGGTTTTCTTCCATTCTTAACAAGTTTAATCAAAGGGACAGTGTGCTGGAAAGGGAAAACATGTCAAAATGCAGAGAATTCTGAAAGTATATCTTTCTAAATTGTGCCACTTGGCGCTGGCAGGATGACAAGGGTCCCTACCACCCGGTGCAAACACAGTGCTGCAGAGCCACGCAGCTTGTGTGTGCAATATATGTATGTTACGAGCCAAGTGCTAAACAAGTGCTTTTAAACAAATGACAAATATGAGAAGATACTCAGAGGATAAGGCCAAGCTCATATGAGGGTTTTCTGGATTCAGATGTGGACATGCGCTCATCTCGTCCCCGCCTGCCAGCCAGTACCAAACCGGAGACCCCAACACAGCTCCCCTGCCTTGCTTCCAGCCCCTCGCTGGAGGCTTGTGTCCAGCATTCCGGCCAGACACGCATGCACACACCCTCAGCCCTATTGCAGATGTTAAGCATTTGGGATACGGTATATCGGACAGCACATTTTTTTTCCCAATCAACTTCATAAACTTAACTAATAATTTCATTCGCCTCCTGGTGTATGCACTAACTCACACTGAAAGCAACTTCAGCGGAACGGGTCATAAAAATTCACTCCCATGCCTAGGCATGATGTCTTCGTTAGAAAAGAGAAGGGATGACAAACTGAAAGGGAAAATGCAGTGGTTCTTTATGTGAAGATTACATTTAAAAATAACCAACTAACCGTCTGCACTTTTCGGGGGCCTGACGTCTCGAAACGCATTTAGATTGATGCAGAGCCGGGCTGAAGTTCTCGTGCTGAGTAAACAGTCAAGTGTTCTTAATAGGAATTGCCGTTTCTCGACATCTGTTAGGGAAAAGAGAATGGCGAAACAACAATTTAGAGTGAGATTGGTTTTGTTAAATGCATTTAAATTCCAAGATTAGTGGTGTTCTTTCTTTTTCAATTAGCATTTACTTGTAGAAAGGTTACAGATGAAAGGACGGCGGAGGAGATCGGGTGGGTATTTCCCTCACTGAGGGGGCACTCCGAAGCATAGTAAAGCTAAAATAAGAAGAGAACATAAGACTTAAGAGAACTTAAAACCGGTGCCAAATCGAGACAGCAAATTGTGAAGGGGAAAGCATTCAAAAAATCAGATCAAATCAAAATAAAACGCAGTCGAATCCGGATTTGACGCTCCTGTCCTCCGGGTAGAAAAATCATAAATGGCTTTGAGAAAAGATAGAGATGTGTATTTTCCAAGCCAGCTACTAAGGGAAATTTGTGTTACTTCCCAAATAGATGCCATGGTTTTGTTTGAGTGTGTAAAGAGCTGAACCTAGCTCAATTTTTTTTTTTTTTTGGATAGAAACATAAACAGAGACGGAAAATGTAGGGAATGTTTCACCTGTTTTACTGCCATTAAATAAACCTCATCTGCTACCAAGCTGTTTTTGGTGACATTTGTTAAATAAATACATTTTGTGGGAGACTGGAGCACAGAAGTATAGAGACATGCAAGCAATGTTCTCAGATAAATTCTCTTTGCTTCTCAGCACCCTCAGCCCCGCCTGGGGGGCAGCATGAGGACACAAATTCAGATTTATATTATCACACAGGTATTTTATACATAAATGTACTCTGCTACAACCAAAAGAGCACGCTATTATCAATAAACTTTCGTTTGACTCATCCTCTCTGCTTCCTCCCCCATTTTCATCCCTTCTTTACTCCGTCTTTCTCCCCTGCCCTCCACTAAACATCTTTATTCAGTTTTTTTTTTAATTAGGGACAAATTCAATACTTAGCTCACACTTTTGTATGGATTCTGTATTTTTTTCCAATCTATCAGTGTGTATATTTTGTGCCTGTCTGCAACCTTTAAAATACCGTTAGAGTGTCATGAGTTTTTTTAAATACCGGTATTGAATATTTGCTTAATGTTAAGCCAGTCTTAATGTTCTTAGTTAGAACACTATTAAGTTAATAATAAATTAATGTCTACTAAAACTGTGCTCCAAAGTATCTCTGTGGATACCCTAAAAGGCACCAAGAGGGATTACTGTTTCTGGTGATTTCCTGTGCAAGGGTTCTGTAATTTTGCAGTAATCATAATTGGAGAAAATGACAGAGAGGAAGGAAGCTCTGAGTGGAGTTCTGTTATTGCATAGGCTGGGCAGCCGAATGAAGGCCTTCCCAGTCCTCAGCAAACAAAGAACCCATTTGATGATAACTAAAGAGATACACAGTTCTAGAACATTCTGCAAACAGATTTTGGACACCAGGATGTCTCCGTAGGCAAGGTTCCTCTGGTTTTTCAGCTTGCCTCCTCCAAGAAATTTCATATGCTGATTCTTTTCAATTATCTGTCAATTTTCAAAATGCAAATAGAAACATGCATGTCATCACTTTGGTGCTCACCAACTGATTTCTTCCAAGCACTCAGACCCTAAGTGAATGTAGTTCAATATGTTCTCTTCCTTTTTTAAGTGGAGTTAATATTACTGAGCAGATTTTGGTCAGCTTCCAGGAACCCAGTGTGTGGAGAGGCAGAATTTTATTTTAGAAGCACAAGTTGGTTTGAAAAATATGAACTTAGCCCAACTATTTCTTTGTTTCGTCTTTCTTGCTAGACATATTTTATTTTTCTAAAAAAAAAAAGTCTTCAGCTATACACACATGCACAAATACATTTTTTGACCAAATTAATCACTGCTTAGGATGTGTTAAATTCTTTTACATGCTTATAATACAAAAATGTATAAAGAAAGAAGGAAAAGTGGCCTGTAAACCCAAGACAAGATGACCAACAATAAATATTTTGGTGTGATTTCTTTCCACTATCTTCTATGCATATATATTTTATAGAGTTGAGTTTGCTGCATTTTGCCCTCACCCTCATCAATAAATCTTTCCATATATTATTAAAATGTCTTTCTTTAAGTAATTTAATATACATATACAACACTTAATCATTCACCTGTCTGGGGGCATTTTATAGTTACCATTTTTTTTTCTTTCTTCATGATCACAGTAGTGTTTAAATAAACTGATTTCATGGAAAATAGCTATCTATGTTGAATTATTTTCTTAGAATGAACTCCTGGAAATAGAATTACTAGGCCAAAGGGTACCAACATATTTAATGTTCCTGACGCATATTGGCGAATTGCCTTCCATAAAAATTACACCAATTTACCCTCCTGCAACTAGCGTAGAAGAGTACCTGTTTCTTAGCATCTCCTGTGTTCCAAGATTTTTGTTAAGTCTCGGCAAATTTGAAAGATGAAAACAAAAAAAAGGTAACTTGCCTGGAATGATTTTAAAAATGTATGCTGAACAATAGATTCATTTTGAAAATATTTTAATTCATCAAGAAGTTGAAAAGTTTACATCTAGGATTTTATCTGACCCATAAATGCTATAAAACCATGAAGCTTCCTCATACACAGTAGATTATATTGTTAGAAAACCTATTGCATTTTACATGCTGCCAGAGATGTCTTACTAGTCCAGAGAATATTTTACAGAAATGAGAGTGATACCGCTTTTTTGCATACAATTTAAAGCAGCTTGCCCTCCATTCCAAATGCGACTGAATTAGGGCATCTTTAAGAGTAGAGTTTGATGACTTCCTCTGACCAGGCTTGGTGCGATGCCAAGACCTGAGGGTGGATGGTGCCCTTGCAATTTTGACAGACACCCTGAGTTCACGGAGGAGAACAAGAGATGTTTGAGAACCTGGTTTAAAATAGCCATTTTGAGATTTAGCCAAAAGACCCACAAGAGAACACTCAGCCAAATAACCAGGAGAAGCAGCGGGGAGGCTGTGGAGAGCAAAGAAAATAACAACACAATGAGAAAATATAGCAAGAAGCTGCTGTGCCCAGGGACTTGCCAGAGACCCCCATGAGGTCACTGGAAAGCACCTTTGTGCTCTGCTATATAAAGGTCAAAAGGAAGGATTTGGTCAATAAATGCTGCTTTTGTCTAAATGTGCATTGTTCCCCCAGGCTATTGTGTTTTCCAAGTTAATGAAGTCCATCCTATTCCTTGACATTTTCTGCTAGACATTCAAGTTTCCCTCTAAGAGTCAGCGTACAACCAACCTAAAAGGCCTCAAAATAGCTCTAGCAACTGAAGGTGGATTTTGGTGGTGGGGAAAGATCAATCACTCTGAACAAATTCACAATACAAATTAGCCCCCAAAGTGTCTCCGTTTATATGGCCCCAATCATTTATACTCGACCAGCAATCACCAGCAGGAGTGAATAAGCTCTCCTGCCCCACTAATGATTCAAAACCAAAAAGGGAACAACAACAAAAAAATGCAAAAAAGGAAATCCAGGAACTATGAACTCAGAGAAGCATGCTCCCTGCTCCCCAAATTCTCAATTCCCTTAACTGTCAGATTTCTTAAAACTGAGCACACCCTTCTGAGAGGATGGCATTTTTCATTGTAAGAGTGTTCCTTCCAGTGATCAGTTCCCCGCTTAATGAAGTGTTCCCTAAATTAAATCTACCCTTTCTGAAAGGTTACTCCCCAAACAAAATGAACAGGAAAATGCCTCTAGTCCGTATAAATGTCATCCTGCCCTCCAGTAAATCTGTTTTAATCACTACTTTTAAAGAAGCAGTCCAATTGAATAGGAGGGAAGCTCAGTCACTCTGTATACCAAGACAACTGTCAGAGGGGGTCCCAAACAGTGTCTTTGAGAGGAACCTTCCTCTAGAGAGATGCAAGGCAGTTTGTTGTGCAAATGATGTATCCTTTTCCTTTTCCTGGTTAGAGCACCACCTCACTGGCCAAGAGAAGAGAAGAGAATGGATGGCAACTGAGGGCTCATGGTGCCAATGCTTCTTCCCGTACCTTTTCTCAATGCATCCCTTGCCAGAGATTATTAGAGAACTCTTTTTATAGAAATGGAAATGGGGTCTCACAAAGGTATAGGTCAAGCAGCCCAAAAGACAAGAGATGAGACTTACAACCAATTCTATCTAATTCTAAAGGTTTTCTTCCAAGAGGTAGCACCTCTGCATTCACCTGAGCTTTATACAACCATTTAAAAGAAATAGTGTGGGAGGCCGAATCAGTCAAATTACTCTTAGGAAGTGTTGTGCAAAACCTGCTCCTGACTCTTAGAAGCAAGTTCTTCAGAATATTCCTGTTGTCTGCAAGATGCTAATAAACCAGTAGGCCTGGTTCCTAGGCTGCTGTCAAGACTAAAGCTTGCTGACCCCAAACCAACATTTAAAGTCAAACAGACGGGGTTATACGTGACCACTCCAGAGAATTTAGGTGGGGAAACGACAAACAGCAGGTGCCTCTTGACTCTGATTCCAAACAATCATGTGCATTGGATTGGGTGTCAGCAAAGGCGTTCATATGCTTTGCAAAGCTAATGTGCAGAGGCAGCCTTCAGTGCTTATGTTTTTTGGAATTAAGTTTCATGACTGTGCCTTGCTCTCTAAAATGTGTAAATGTGTAAATTATGCTAAAACAGATTGCCAGTGCAAGTTGAAGAAATGAAAAATATGGTGCACTCTCACGGCAAGGGTGCAGGGGTGTGGCCTGCTGCCCGATGTTAAAGGCAGTTACCAGATTCTCCATTCTTGGGGCTTCTGGAAAGAGCTCCTAGAAAGGAGTAGTAAAGTGAAAAGTAGCTATGTGGCTTTTTCAAGGACCCAGTTGCATCTGAACACTGCCTCATTTACCAGTACAGAAGAGGTAATGTAAATCATGTCTGTTATATAAGTCCTGTTTCCAAGTCCTATTTAATTTCCCCAGCTCACCATATCCTAACAGAAACGTCACATTCACATGCCAAATCTTGATCAAGAAGAAAAAGATAGGGAAATGCCCCACCACATTATCAACTCCAGTGGTGTGTATGTGTGTGTGTGTTCATGTTACTCATTTTAATGTTGCTTCAGCTTATGATGGGATGAGGAGACTAATGCCATCTATGAAAATGCCATGAGGCCATAGGATACCTCCTTTATTCAAGGAAATGAAAGGAAACGCCTACACCTGCCAGTATTTCATAGATTGAGCAGAGAGAGTGAATACCAGTCATTTTTGCAGCCTGATACTCTCTCATGAAATGAAGAAAGGAGATGAAAATGGTCTTGGGCAAAATGATGATTTTATGAGTCATCAGGGCCACAGACATTGCCTATAACTGATGAATCATATTTCTTAAAGACACCTGGAGTCCAATCATTTCATTGGAAAACTGAAAACAACAGTGACATCCCAAGATGATACAGAAAGTATGCTAGAATTCACCCTGAACTCCTACTAACTCCTTGTCCCATGTTCTTCTCAGTACAGGTTACTTTTTGGAAATTCAACAAAATCATTCTGCAGATTGAGCCAGACCATATTTCTTCAGCTTCCAAAATGCCTCAAGAATTAGATAGAGCTCCAGTTTTAAATGAAATGGATAATGAGCAATTGCAAGTTGTCCAAAAGGTCATAAGGTGCACAATGAAAAAGAAAAAATTTAGATACTACATTTACTGATATGTCCCCACAGCTTGGTTGAGACTCAGAATCATGTTTCTGTAGAAACTCAGATGCATGCAGAAAATTTAACTGGGAAGAAAGTTTAGGATAGGAAAGCTGGGAAATGGAAATAGGAAAGCTACGATACTAAAATGATGTTTAATTGTGGACAAGGTTTCAACTGGTTCAGGGAACCTTCCAGATTGTTAGGCAATCTTCATTCTCTTGTTTCTCCCAAACTTCCTTTTCTATTCTTCCCTGTCTTTTCCTTTTATCTGCCATCTTGAGGAAGACAAGAATGAAAAAGGTGACAACTCTGAATGGGCAGTGCCCTCAAGATATTTTCCCCATCTAGTCTTAATATGAGGCATTGTTTACATTGCAAAGTCTAACAAGGGATTCAGGAAACTAACCCACACTTCTGGTTAAATTCATAAAATAGTTTGGCCCTACAGGGAAGAGGAACAAGCATGTTTGCCCCAATTACTTTGGGCCTTGCATGGTGCTGGAGACTTGAGTCAGAATGTCCCATTCATTTCTCATAAACACCATATCAAGCAAGCTTTGCTATCCCTATGTTTATCAAACACAGTATTACCCTATTTATACACAAGTTTCTGGGTCTGTGCAGGAATTGTACTAGCTGGGCTAGAAGAGCCCCAGATCAAGCCCATATGGAAGACCTATGATGCCTGAGTAAACCAAGTGTACCATTTGGTAATACCTACCAGATAGCTACCATTCAATACAAGGATTAGTGATAACTCTAGACATTGGAATTGATCTAGAAACCTTAATAGAGTCTCCAAGAAGATTTGATCTTAAGCTACCATCACTTATAAATAAGTATAATTATTATATGAATTTACTTTGTCTCCACATCTGTTTAACAGTTATTCCCTGAGTATCTTGAGATCAAAGATTATGCTTTTTATCTTTATTTCTTTTTAAAAATGTTTCTCTTCTCATTCTTTAGCACTTTGCTCGTCATTAATGGGCATTTAACAAATATGAGGTAAATAAATGAATGAAATAAAATACATATCAAATATAAAGGGACTAGTTTTTATTGAACTGATGTGCTTTGGACATGTGATCGTTCAAAACAGTGCCCAACTATGTTCCTGCTTCCATTTTTTTAAGTGATATCCTTATCTGCAAATCCTGAATATGGTTTAGCTTACCCAGCCTTCCAACTTAACTACTCAAATAAAATCTCAAGGGACGATCATGAAAATTAATATATTTTTTGAGAAGCATATCCTGCAAATTCTTTTAAAATTTTCTTTTGATTGACAGTAGGTAAGTGTAAATAACTATTAGAAATATTATTTCTTAAGCTCTGGAGCACATACTGTGTGCTAGGTGTCATCCTGGACATTTTCATGTATATCATCTAAGCACCCCTAGCTAAGAATATCAGCCTTATTCCACCTCCCAACATCTCCCTCCAGAAGGAAGGACCACATCCAAGGTCATCCAGGTACCACATCCAAGGTCATCCAGGTAGTCGTGGAACTGGAATTGGAATCCATGTGTATCATTCTTTGCGACCGCATATCAACATAAAGATGAAATATTCTTTTTAAAATAACTCAAGATTCTTGAGGATCAATCATGAGTACACCGTATTTACCCAGACGTTCCGTCAAAGAACGCCATTTATCAGGAAACTACTTTGCAAGAACTTTAACAATTTAGCTTCTCGAGTGATTGATTTCAGAGTTGACTCTCATTAGATTCATGCAGGCTATGTTTAGCAAAATGGATTATGTAATCCATTTTTTTTAACTGAATTTTTATTATCAAATATATTTTCTAGTCAACCAGTCGTGATTGAACTTTTTGATGGCTCCAACTTCAAAGCTACATCTTACATAATTTTAAAATCCGGCACTAAAAATATGTTGAGAAACATAAATTAGCATTTCTGGAGGGGAAGAATGATGTGTATTATTCAAGTTTTCTCTGAAAGGGCGGTGAAGTGTAGGAGTTAAAGGAGGGTAATGGCTCTAACACTTAACCAACATTTGATTGTAAACAGGTCGGCTCATCTCTTTAAGCCCTGGCTTCCTCATCAGTAAATTGGGGATAATAAAAGCACACATCTTTTCAAATGGCTTTTCAACTTCCCATGAGTACAAGGAAGAAACGGATGTGAAAAGGGGTTGAAACTCTAGAGTACATCCAAGAAAAGCACTCATGCCACTATCGCTTCATCTGCTTTCTTGGTTGGCAAGAGGAGACCAAAGTTTGACCAGCAGAGCAGTCACCAGCACTTACCAAAGAATTGATGTATACCTGTCGGTCATTTCGAAGGAGTTAATCGAGAATGGTGCTACCAGCAGTGATACATCATTTGTTATGAATCTTCTGTTTTCAGTCGTTGAGCCCACCGGTTTTCACTTTCAACCTCGGAAAGTTAAAGTATCTTTACTGAAAAATATTACAATTAACATCATCATAATTACGTTATAGTGATTAAAATGATCATAATTATATGCTCATTCTGTCTTCTGTTTAAAACACAGCCTATGTGGGAGATAGCCCTATGATGCCTTTGCAACAGTCAGGCATGTACCATCCTAACCTGGCACATTTCCAGCCAGGGTAATTGCATTCTGCTCACCAAAAACTCCCTGTAGTTTTCCCTGGAGAAGGTCTCCCTCATTTCCTGTTCAAAACCAGCTGTGCTGTGAGGCTGGCAAACAGCTGCCATTTCTCTACCCAGAGGTGGCTGTGTTTCAACACGGGTTGGAACAAGGCTTGGATATTCTATGGCCAAGCTCCAGAGAAAACCAGTACAGTATCCAGGCATTTTATTTTGCTATGAAAAAGAAGCCTTCTCAATAATACTTATCAGTAGATGCTGCAGTTTGCGGGAGAGAGGGAAATATGGCTTTATTTCAGCATTATTTTAAAGTAAAAAAAAGATCATCATTACATAAGATCAGGTACCTCCTGCTGCCACATCTCAAATCAGGGAACTAACAGTCTATTTTATTTTAATTGTTATAGTTAAAGATGACCTATTGCACCTTCTAATTAATTACCGAGTTTCTTGTAAGATGCTCCAGTTAGAGCTAAAGTTGATATAAAACCTAGACCTCTTTCTGAACTCCGATCTTGCAGATGTATTTTTGAATAAGAACATGATTCTGTTTACATGATGTTTAGTGAAAGGGACGATGTAGATGTTTGTGGCTTCATGCGGGCTTCTATAAAACCCCATGCAGAAGATGAAACATGACACCCACTTTGTAACCCAGCCAAGACTCCTACCCCCAGTCCATACGTTTCGTATGTATGTAATCAACTTTTATTGGTTCTTGAATTACATTCTGCAAGCACAGAACTCCCCTTTGCCAATTTGAGCACAATAGCAGAGCTTGGAAGTGTCATTAATAAAAGACCATGTGGCTTGAGCACAGTGAAACGTTTATAAAAACTCTTGCTTGTACCAGTGCTTATTTTGGCGGGAGTGAAGCTTCAGAGAAAATATTTCACACACACACACACACACAAACAGGATATCAAAATTAGAACCCTGATAGACTGAAGTGAGTAAACTTGTCATTCATTCATTCTCTGTTCTGCTGAGTGCTTCCTGTGTGAAAGAAATAACTGAAACATACATGAGGATCTGGCCACGAGGAACTCACACAAAGGTGAAACCACCCCTAGCAGTCAAGAGATAATGGAGTGTTAAGATGTGATTATAGCAGAAGGTTTCTAGAAGCAGCTAATCATGAACACCTAGTGGCCCAAGACCACAAACTGCCATTCCCCTTGGCACATTCAGGAACTAGATCGGGTTGGAGCAAAGGACCCATCCCTTGTGTCTGGACTAATAATAACCAAGCTCAAAAAGCCAGATGTATAGCTACCAAAATGTAAGTTGATTCGGTTTCACTGAGAAATTGACCTGCCAGTGACAAAATGCTCATTAAGAATGCAAAATGCTCACTCTCCATGGTCAGCTATACCAACAAAATCTCTGAGACCCAAAGGTTGCAGAGAAAGCGTGGCCATCGGGGGCCAGCCAGTGAGTGGGTGGTTCTGACATCTGGCTAGAATAGCCTCACACCTGTATCACCACTAGGAAAAACTCTTGGGACAGCTTTTGCTGGGACAGCTGGTATGGGCACTACCAGGTCTGTGGTCGGGACCTCCCAGTTATGTGTCTTAGGTTGCTCACACATCAGCTAATTGCAAAGGTTTTTTCCCCTGATAAGCATGGCAAAAGCCATCAGACACCCACTTCCTAAATGATAACTTCATTCTGGCCCTAACTCTTTGGCATTATTGGTGACTCCTTGATATGGGTTTGAGCTGTCACCCACACTCCAATGCACATTTATGATTTGCTGGGTTTGTGCCCACAGACAACTAACCTACCCACTGTGTGTGGATGTGATCATTTTAATTCTCAGAGGTACATAATGATTCTTGGGTTAGGGGGAACGTGTGATCTCCAGGAGGAACCAAATTCCTGCACAAGCTCATCCATCACACACAACCCACAAGGACACACCCATGCAGCTGTAGTTGTCTTCGTTATGTCCCGGTGGGTCTGGTTCTTCATTCTTGGTCCCGCACGTGGAATTACCAGGTCATTCACATCGCCCTGTCCTCTATTTCACTTTTGACAACCTCACTGCATGTTTCTCCCTCCAAATATTTCTTGCATCTGCCTCTTCTTGGTTGTTTCCATTGCTGTTGTTGTGAATCAGTTTCTGGCTACTTCCAGACTAATCATCCATAAACATTATATTGCCATTGACTCAAGTCTCCACATTCAACAAGTCACTTCCCAGCACATAACTTGTCCTCAGAGTCTGGAGACTGGAATTCTAGGTCCACATTTACTTGCTACAAGCTTAATAAAGCCATGTCAATGCTCTGAACCTCAGGGTTGTTTTTTTTTTACTGTAAGCTAGAAAACAGAATGTCTATCTCCTATGGTGTTTGAGAGGATCTCGAGAATGAACCTCCATGGTGTAACTGCATTCCTGAATACCTTTCCCTATCTTCCAGTACTGACTTTCTGTGCCCCATTTCTAAGGTAGACTGGGGTCATTTCCCCTCCTCCCTGGCTATAGGAATATGTCAGAGTCCAGACTCATCACCAGCTCCTCCCGACGTCTCTTCTACATTTAGGTGACCTGCAGTGAATCCCATGTCTTTAAGAAGTATTAGAAAAAGCAAAATCATATTAGTCAGGACGATGAATGACAAACCGTGGGGCCCTAACGTTCTACAGCAATCTGGCCTTTATTCTGTAGGCAATGGGCCTCTGTCAAGTTTCAATGATGACTAGTATCAATACAACCTCCTACCTTCTGAGGATTACTTACCCCTTAAAGTAGAGATTTAAAAGGACAATAAATAAACGCAAGGGACACATACAGCTCTGGAAACTGTAAAAACTGGTAAATTATAAAATAGGTATTCAGTTATTCTTTGACCAGTGAAGGTTGTGTGGTCGTGTGGTTGGACGACAGTTTATATTGTAGAATTGCAGTTGCGTGAGCTTATTTGACTCATGAAGTCTCAGTTTGGTTTGGGTTGATCTCTCCACAAAAATCCCTGCAAAGCAGGTGCTTAAAAAAATAATTATCTATGCCTGGTCAGAGCAGCTTTGGGTTTGCAGCCGTGTGTCTTGCTGAGCCTCTCTGCGGCCCCTCCAAAAGCTGCCTTGCAAAAAAGCCAAAACATCTCAGCACCAGCAACCGTGGCTTTCCGGAGGCCGAGGTCCCTCCAGAATGCTGCTCCCTCCAGGCCTTGAGGACTTGCTCTGCTCTCTCTTAATAGGCAGGAGCCAAAACCCAAATGAACAGTGCAGACCTAGGAAAGGAATGCTAAGCCTGAAGGGAGAGCGTGGTCCTTAAAAGCCAGGGGTCTGGCTAGTTTTGGGGAGGGGAAGATGGAAGGCAACTGGGAATACCTCACCCAGGGAATGACAAGTTTCACCTCTTTTCTATTTTGTCTACATCCCTATATGTACTTACTGACTTACAAATCACCTTAAATGATGGGGAGTTTGCTATCGAATTGCAACAGATGTCAGAAGACCTTTATTTTTGACCCCATGTCTGCCGTGAGAGGTCATGCCCACTTACTGAGCCTATTTCCTCATCTGCAAAATGGCCTTAAAAATTCTTGCCTCATCTAAATGAGAAACACAGGGAACTGGTGAGCGGGTTTTCTAAACACTCGTGAAGTCAAGAAGTCCCACTCAAATGCAGTCTCAGTTATCCGTCACAAAATCTTATTTAATGGTGTTTTGCTTTGTTTGGTTGAGTTGTTCAGGATGAAATGTTTATCCCGATCTTGCATTCTGAGAGCTCACAGGAATTTTAAATCTAATTTGATTTCTCTGATTCTGGCTTTCTCTTGACGTCCTATTTCAAGAGCGAAACTAAAGGAGGATCTATTTCTCTTTGCTTTCAGGTTCTAACAACTGGGCTTTTCTTGCATTCTGATTGCATGCACAGCCTAACAAAGCCATATTTAAACGCAGGGAAATGTCACTTACATGTTAAAAAGCTCACAGAAGCAAGTCTGTCTCTGCTGAATCTTTGAAGACGCTGCTTAATAAAACTGAGAGATCTTTCTGACGCTGTCCAACAAAAACCTCTAGTAGATTTGTTCTCTGCATATTCTTGACGATAGTGATAAAAAGGGGGGGGGAAAGGCAGGGTGCATCACAAGAATGATTTTTCATTACAGTCAGATATCCTCGAGCTTTAGTGCATTGGAGTCGGTCAGAAAAGATGGGGTATTAATTATGAAGGTACACTTCAATTTATCAGCATAGGATATAAAACAGGCCAAATGCCACAGCCTCTCATATAATTTATCTCTTCCTTGTAGGGAGGCAGATAGCAACGATTTGCAAATTGCCTCCTCTGCAAAAAGAGGGGAGAAAAACATACACACACAACACACAATTAAAAGCAGATAAGCATCAGGCGATGTGTCACATTTTCAGTAGAAAGCCAAAAGTGGAGGTCTTACTATCCAGGGTTGGTTTGCTGCAAGTACTCACTGATACTTCCCTGATGTGACTACTTAACTCCTATTAAAATTAATAGGGGTCAGGCTTGATCATCAAGAGAGAGAGGGCCTCCTGGCGTGTATAGGCTTCAAGTAATAAGGATTTGGTGATAACTATATTATTTGTCTGTTCATTTTCAGATTATCTTGTAAGTGTATGCTCTTTGTGATCTGTGGTCCAATTATAAAGACTAACATGTCGCGTAGGATCTATTTTTATTAAAGCAGCCTTTTTCTCTTAAGAAGCATATAATTTGAGAGGGCATATTGACAGGATCTTAATGCAGAGAGCTTGAAACTTTTTGTTTCCCCAAAGAAATCATGTTAGTTACTATTTCTAAACTAGGTGTGCCCTGATGGGACCACTGACCCAAAGATTTGGGGATTAATTCAGAGAGAGACCCAGCTCAGGCACATGCTGGGTAAGGGAAGGAGAGGGCAGTTGAGCTTGCAAATGTGACTTGACCTTGGAGACAAATGATAAATGCGAAACAGCCAAGGCGGCCCAAGTTACCAAACTTCTTTGAAGAACTCGGTTCACTCTTCTGTTAAATGGGTAGAATCACCAGGCTTAAGATCATTTGAAAAGCCATGACATGCATGACAAAATTTACACAACATCACAGACTCTCATCTGTGCACGGAGGAGGATCAGGAAGAATGAGAACAAAAACCTATTTGTAACTTTCGTAAGGATTGCAAACTTCGATTCTGTCCATTAAAGAAATCAGAACAACAGCAAAAACAATAAACATAATAAC
Source organism: Smutsia gigantea (assembly GCA_032199065.1). Lineage (NCBI taxonomy): Eukaryota > Metazoa > Chordata > Mammalia > Pholidota > Manidae > Smutsia > Smutsia gigantea. Next base: position 433,591 of record JAVSCE010009310.1, read on the forward strand.
ATCAACAGCATTATTTTGTAGGAGAAGGGACATTTTAAAGGCACAGTGACAAATAGGATGTTCCTTTGAAACAAAGGAAGTTATCATAAAATCATGCTACACCTCTCTTTTCTCATTTTGCTCCACACTGGTGCACACAAACTCTCAAACCACCTCTGCTGTTTGGGTGAGCATTCGGGAGCCTATGAAATGAACCGCCAGGGCAGCTGAGTGCCATGAGTAAGTTCAGGAGCTCACAGAGAGAAGAATTATTAAGTAAGAAGTAGTCGGGCTTGTGCCTATTTTAACTTTCTCATCTGCTGGTCAAAATGCTGTGCTATGACCTATAGGAGGGAAGAAAATATTTGCAAAACATATATCTGATAAGGGGTTAATATCCAAAATCTATAAGGAAATCATGCATATAATAATAATAATAATCTGATTAAAAGTGAGCAGTGGGCTTGAATAGACATTTCTCCAAAGAAGACATACAAATGGCTCACAGGTACTTGAACAGGTGCTCAACATCACTAATCATTAGGAAAATTCAAATCAAAACCACAATGAGATATCTCCTCACACCTGTTAGGATGGCCAATACCAAAAGAGAAGGGAAAATTGCTGGTGAGGATGTGAAGAAAACACTCATACACTGTTGGTGAGTGTGCAAATTGGTGCAGCCACTTCAATTCATAAAGAAAACAGCATGGAAAGTCCTCCGAAAATTAAAACTTGAATTACCATAGAGCCAGCAATCCCACTTTTAAGTATATAACCAAAGTGAATGAAACCACTATCTCAAAGAGATGTCTGCCTTCCCATGTTCACTGCATTATTCACAGTTATGCAGCCATGGAAACAACTTAAATGTCCACTGATGGATGAATAAAGAACATGTAGTATATATACAATCACTCAGCCAGGAGAAAGGAGACCTTGACATTTAGGACAACATGGATGGACCTTGAGGGCATTATGCTAAGCAAAGTAAGTCAGGCAAAGACAAATACTATATGATCTCACTTACATGTGGAATCGAAAAGCATCAAATTCACAGAAACAGAAAATAGAATGGTGGTTGCCAGGGGCCGGGTGTGAGGGATATGCAGAGATGCTGGTCAAAGGGTACAGAGTTTCAGTTACAAGATAAGTAAGTTCTAAGGATCTAAGGAACAGCATGGTAACTACAGTTAACAATACTGCATCATATACTTTAAAGTAGCTGTAATAGCGTCAGTGTTTCTACTGTAACAACAGTCATATGGCTACTATGTGAGGTGAAGGATATGTTTACTATTCTTACTGTGGTAAATATTTCACAACACATATGTATAGCAAATCATCACTTTGTACACTTTAAACTTACACAGTATTATATATCAATTATATCTCAACAAAGCTGGAGAAAAGAGGTCATTGCAAAGTTTGAGAAACAATCAAATCTCCAAGTCCCTCCTAAAAAATGCTATGCTTTATGTACTTTTAAACAATGGTATCCCTACTTATATTCCTAAATTTTCTGTCACTCTCACTCTCCCTTCCCATGAATGTAATTAGATGAAGGTTATTATCTTTACTGCTTAAATTTTCCTCAATAACTATTGTCTGTCTGAGTCATCATTTTCTGAGAGATGTTAAAATCTACTATAACTGAAATTTTCTATTATTATTATGGTTCTGCCCATTTTTCCTGTCTATATCTTGAGAGTATACTATTAGGTGAATACAGATTCAAGATTATTATCTTTCTAGATAAATATTGTTGCAACCATTACCTATTGAAATATTTCCCCCTATGGCTTTTTTGCCTCAAAGTCTGTTTTTCCGGTATTGATACTGCTATTCCAGTTTTCCTCTGCAATATTCTTTTACTGTCTTTTTAAAAAACGATTTTACTCCCAATATTTCTGTATCATTATCTTTATGTATGTCCCTTGTAAATAGAATACTGATAGAAGTTGTTCATTTGCTTACTTGTTTAATTAACTTCTTATTTTAAAATAATTGCAGGTGTATATGCATTTGTAAGAAATCATAAAGAAAGATCCCATGTACCCTTTGCCCATTTTCACCCAATGTTAACATCTTGCAAAACTGCCATACAATACCACAATCAAGATATTGACATCAGTGCACTCAAGTACAGAAAATTTCTATCACCAGTAGGATTCCTCATGTTAAATTTTTATAGCCACACCTAATTCCCTCCTGCACCCACCACTCACAACCACTAATCTATTCCCCCTTTCTATAATTTCTTAATTTCACTAATGTTTTATAAATAAAAATAATTTCTTTCTTTCTTCACTTAGTGTACTTCTTTAGAGATCCATCCAGGTTGTTTTTTTTTTTTGTATTAACAGTTCCTTTTCATTACTGAAGAGTATTACATACTACAGTGTAACCATTTGCTCATTGCAGGACATCTGGGTAGCTTCCAGTTTGGGGCTATTATAAATAAAACTGCTATTAATGTTTGTGTACAGATTTTTGTGTGAGCATAAGTCTTCTTTTCTCTGTGGTAAATTGTCCAGGAATACAATTGCTGGGTCATATGGTAATTGGGGGTTTAGTTTTTAAGAAACTGCCAAACTGTTTCCAGAGTGGCTGCACCATTTTACAATCCCAACAGCAAGACAGGAATGATCCAGTTTCTCCACCGTCTGGTATTGTCACTATGTTTTATTTTGGCCATTCTGATAGGTGTGTAGGGATAATTGCATTTCCTTGGTGGCTAATGATGCTGAATATTGTTTTATGTGCTTATTTGTCATATGTATATCCCCTTAATGAAATGTCTCTTCATGTCTTTGACCATTGTCCAACTGGATTTTTTTGTCTTTACTGCCGAGTTTTGAGAGTTCTTTGTATATTCCTAATAATCATCTTTTATCACTAAGTGGTTTGCAAATAATTTCTCCCACTCTGTAGCTTGTCTTTTCATCTGCTTAGTAGTGTCTTTTGTGCAGCAATATTTTTTAAATTTTGATGATGTCCTACTTATCTTTTTTTCCCTTTTATAGATCTCTATTGATATTGAATCTAAGAACTCTGCATACCCTAGATCCTGCAGCTTTTTCCTATTCTTTTTCCCAAAACTTTTATGGTTTTACATATAAACCCTTTATTCATTTTGATTTAATTTGTGTATAAAGTATGAAACTTAGGTCAAGGGGCTCTTTACCTTTTTCACCCTACCTGCCTTTGGATGCCTAACTGCTGTAGCACCATTTGTTGAAAGGCTATCCTTCTACTGAATTGTTTTTGCACTTTTTCAAAACTAAATGGGCATATTTATATGAGTCTATTTCTGAATTATTTACTCTGTTCTATTGATCTATGTGTCCATTACTTTGGTAACACAGAACACTCTTGATGAGCGTAGCTACCTAATAAGTCCCAAAATCAAATAGAAGGATTCTTCCCACTTTATTTTTCACTTTAAAATAATTTTAGTATTCTATTCTCTCTGCATTTCCATATAAACTTTAGAATAATCTTATCTATTATTACCAGAAAAAGTCTCATTGACATTTTGATAGGAATTAAATTAACCTACTTATCAATATGTGTATAATTGACATCTTTACTATGCTGAGTCTTCCAATCCATGAATATGGTATGCCTTTCCCTTTATTGAAATTCCCTTTTATTTATTTTAGTGTTATGTAGTTTACAGCATATGTATTTTATTAGTTTTATGTGCTTGTTTTATTAGTTTTGCCCCTAAGTATTTCACTTTTCTGAAGAACTATATATGGTATTGTATTTTTTTATTGCATTTTTAATTTTGGTATCTGTATGTTCATTGCCAGTATATAAAAATAGCATTAATTTTTCTATTTGTCTTATATCCTGTAGCCTAGCTGACCTTACCAGTTCTAGGAGTGTTTTGTAGATTCCTTGGGATTTCCTAAATAAACTGTTTACTTTTACTGTTTTTTCCCCTAATTTAATTTCTTTTAATATCTTTGTATCATTATCTTCATGTATAACTCTCAAATAAAGAATATAGCTGGAAAGTATTTGTTTTTACTCTAATACATGTGCCTTTTTTAGAACTAGCAATTTACATTTACTTACAGTTATTGTGACTAATGATAAATTTAAATTTAATATAATAACTTTATTTTTTTATTTAGTATGCTTTGCTTTTTTTTTCTTATGTTTTTTGTTCTATTGCATTCACTGGATTTTCTTTGTTTTTTTTTATCCTCACTTCTTTGGTGATTTCCTTCACCTTTATAATACATATTTGGCTTAACAAAGTCTAGTCAACATGATTATTCTCTTGAATATTACATGGGCTATAGAACATTTAATTCTCTCTCCTATCTTTCATGGCATCATTATCTTATTTTAGTATTCTGTTATTTCTAAACCTATCTAAATTCATTCTTATGATAATACCATTAGCTATAAATCCACATATACATAATCAATCAATTTCTTTGTTTAGCATTGTTTTCACATCCCTGTTCATCCTGGATTTGGGTGTCCTTCTTCCATATGTATAACCTCTGACAATTCTTCTAGCAGGAGACCCTGAGTGATAATGTCTCAGACTTTGTTTGCCTAAGATATTTTACTGTACTCTTGAATCAGAACTTAGCTGTGTAGAAAGCAAGTTGGGATTCACATTCCCTCAGTGCTCTGAGGAGTTTATTCTGCTCTCTTCTGGCCTTTGAGGTTGGATACAGGAAGTCTGTGGTCTACCTAAATATTCCTTTTCAGGTAACCTGACTTTTCTCACAGATTGCTTTAGAAATTCTTTGTCATTTCCCAGTTTCACCATATATGCATAAGTGTGGATTTATTTTTATTTTCCTGCTCAGACTCACTGTGTCACGGCTCAAGATTGTGGATGACTAGAGCTTCATCTTCTCTCAGCTTCATATCTCGTTTGATGCTTCGGTAAAAGCCATATGCAGGAACTCTTTTTGAACTTGCCCTAACTAAAGCACTCTTGGGGTTCAAATCAAAAGAAACTGGAAACAGAAGATTCAGCTATAGCTAGAGAGAGGGCTGAGAAGTGGAAGTAATATATATTGTCCACCTGCAGAGGAAGAGGGAATTCTTTGGCAAACTATATCCCAGTGTTTAGTTTAACAGGACTACCTCTCCCTTAGTGGAGACACTCAACTTAGAGTCTTGCCCTGTTACTATCTTTTCTTTTGAACTTGGATTAGCCCCTTTCCTGTTTCATCACATACAGAAAGGAATGGCAGGCAAGATCACCTCTAAGGTCCTTTGTGTGACTAACATTCTGGGATTTATGTGTCAGGTCCAATTCCTTTCCAGGGCTGAATGCATTATTCTGTCTTTCCAAGTGGCTAACCAAGAAGGCCATGAGTGCAATTACTTGGTGCTGAGAACATGCAAGGCACCCACTGTGTCTGTCTGATCATTGAATGTTTAGGTTCTGGCACACCCACTGCCATGTCTCCTCCCACTGACTTCCATCTAACATGAGGCAAAGGATCCACATCCCATTTCTTTGACAAAAATGTCAACAGAATTATGCACACAAGGGAAAGTCAGGTTCAACATTCTGTTCTCTTCAATTTGGGTTTACCAGCTTATGTCTTTAATTTTAATTCAGCAAAGCTGTGGTCTTTGTACTAGAGGTGGCAAAGTCAATTTATAAGTCACCATAAAGTTAATGGGTCACCTTGGACAGTGTAGTTGCTTTGTTAATTTTTAAAGGAATTTCACCATCAGTTAGAAGGAATGAGACTGTTCTTCCAGGAAAACACATCTTGTATATTTTTGTGCACAAAACAATGACCTCTCAGTGCCCAGCCTGGTTGGTCATTTGTAGGATACTGAACCAGAGGTAACTTTATTTATAGAATGCCTCAAGTTCTATCTCCTATATCAAGTCTGACAATATGAAATTTTGTCTCAATAGTTTGGCAATAGTAATAATCTAATATTCACTGAATAGATGTCTAATATTAGGACATATAATATTCACTGAATACTTACTACCTCCCAGGACATTGCCAAACATTCTGCACATCACCTTTTTCCAGCCTTCATAGAAATCCCGCAAGACACATACAGTTCTAGTTTCTATTCATGGATCAAGAATCTGAGTATTATTAACTTGCCTAAGATTGTCTATCTTGTAGAAGGCCAAGCAGGATTTTGACTTCAGTTTTTTTCTGAATCCAAAAGTCATGCTTTCACACTTTCTCGTTCATACCCCAGCCATGAAGGCATTAATAGTTGCTGTGTTCACTGTCCTGACTGCTCTCTTGACCACATCCACTCCTTATGAGACCACAGTCTTAGGCACGGCCAAGGTGAAGCATAAAGACACTGATTCTTGACCCATTTGACTCCTAAACTCCTGCTTGTAATCACTGCATATGACAGCATGGAGGGCAATTCTCCCCCGGAGATGTGGCAGGAAAGATCAAGTTCTCTTCATTTCTACAATGTTTTTTATTTTTATTTTCTTTATTATTTTTTTAATATAATTTATTTTATCATTAATTTACAATTACATGTGCAATATTACGATTATTAAACTACCCCTTCATCAGGTCCCCCCCACCAACCCCATTACAGTCACTGTCCATCAGCGTAGTGAGATGCTATAGAATCACTACTTGTCTTCTCTGAGTTGTACTGCCCTCCCCGTGCCCCCCCAACATTACATCTGCTAATCGTAATGCCCCTTTTCCCCTCTTATCCCTCCCTTCCCGCCCATTTTCCCCAGTCCCTTTCCCTTTGGTAACTATTAGTCCGTTCTTGGGTTCTGTGAGTCTGCTGCTGTTTTGTTCCTTCAGTTTTTTTCTTTGTTCTTATACTCCACATATGAGTGAAATCATTTGATACTTGTCTTTTTCGGCTTGGCTTATTTCACTGAGCATAATACCCTCTAGCTCCATCCATGTTGTTGCAAATGGTAGGATTTCTACAATGTTTTTTAAAGAAGGAAAATGCCCCTGGATAAATGAGAATCCCTTTTCTTACCAATTTAACCCAGAACAACGTGAAATGGAAATTGACAATTTCTCATGCTTTAGGGCAGGAAGTAAAGAGCCAGCAGAGGTAACTAGAGTTTTGTTATTTTTTTAGACATGCAGGTGAAAAGAGGTAAGCTTTGCAAATAAATTGTTTATTGCTATAGGAAGGCTCACATAAGAATTCTTCAAAGCATTGCTGTGGAGTTTTTGACAGCTATGGGCCACATGCACACATGCCAAGTAAAGTGAATAATTGTAGCAAAATACCTGTGCGTTTGTTCAGCAAAAGAAATGAAAATGAGAATTACACCAGGCAGAGCCAAGTACCTGGGAATTCCACTTTCAGAAATTATATTACATATAACACATTAATATATAAATAGATATAATGCATGATATATATATATGATACATAAATAAATATGTATAATATACCATGTATACAAATATATAAAAAACAGAAAATATTAATACTAGACAACTTAGAAAGTAGAGAGATCTGACATGGAAAGGTTTCCAAAATCCACTGGCCTAAAAAGTTAATTGTGGGACAGAATGCATAGTTCAGTTCTCATTATGTAAAAAATTCAAATAAGTCAGATACGTGTGTACATGTCACTATATAAATGAAATCATACATGTGAAAATGTGTAAGAAAAGTCCAGGAAAGACACGAGCTTGGTCCCTGACTACTTCCAGAGAGAAGAGTCCCATAGAAGCATGAAAGGGAGTTTTTTTGCTCATTGAGATCTTAGGTATTGTTTATAAGAAGGATTGTGTACCAGTTTTTAACAACCAGATATTTTAAGTGTTGTTATGTAATTTCAAAGTCATTTACTCAAATACTTAAAAATCAAAACTAAAAGAACTAGGTCTAAAGATTTGCTTTACACATGAAACCCAGCAAAGTTAACTTGTACAGGATAACCAAGTTGTTTATTTAATCTCATCTCTCATCAAGATATACCATTTTAAAGGAATCATAAATTAATCTAAACATAATAAACCAAAATTTTTTAGTAAATCAGTGAAGCCCTATAAATATGGAATTCCATGAATAATACTTACATTGAATGGGAATAAACTACATTTATAAAATGATTTGGCCATTAGAGACTGAGACCTTCTCTTTACTGTAGGAATTGTTGCAAAACTTCAGCTGAAAACTATTTTACATCTCAATTACTCATGATTAATGTAATCAGATGGAATCAATTAATAACGTCAAAATACACAGAACTAAAAAAGCACAACCAGTACACACACTTATGCAGATATAAATAGAGGAGGAAAAGTATCTGTACACACCTAGCAGCAATCACTCAAGAGTGATGTGAAAAGTAACTTTCCAAGGTTAATTACTGGTGCATTATGCAGAACACAATTACCTTGTTGAGAGTACACTATTTTCTTTTAATAGGCTTGTGGAACAACACTGCAAAGCAGATATGGCAAAACCACCAGGGATTTAGCAAAGCCTGGTTGCAGAATCCAGCAGGCGCAGAGGGAAGTAAGCAAGTGTCCCTTCACTGGGTCAGCACCAGCTTCCTTCTTGCCACCCTTTGGAAAGCCAGGGGGCCTGATGCAATTGGTAATTCATCCTGCTGGGCACTGAGGGCCTTCTGTGTGTTGGCCCAGGGATGTAATGGTGAGCACAAGCCAGCGATGGTGCCTGACTTCATGAGTGCAAGGTCTAGTGGGGCAGGGATGCATGTAAATTCCCCGATGATCCTTGAACTCACCCCCAAGAAAGGATAGGGAAAAAATGCAAATAAATAAAAAAAAAGAATAGATAGAAAAGAATTAGGTGAGAGTAGAGGAAGAGTGGAAAGGAGGAGGGGAAGGAATACCATATGCACCAAGAACAATGTTCAAAGTCCCTGGGACCTCTAGAAGATTGACATTTCTCAACTCCAACGGCTCTCCATTCTCTCTGAGGTAGGTAGATAACTCTTACTTTTCTCATTTTACAGGTGCAGAAACTGAGGGGCAGAGAGATGAAGATATCTGTCTAGGATCCAGAGTGGACGCTGGCAGGACTTCTGCTGGCCCTCGGCTCCAGGTCCTGGCAAGCCAGCGACCCTCTCTGCATACCACTCCCTGACTCTATGCGATGGCACTCCCAGCGGAAGTCACTGTTTCCTAGGGAGTCTTGTGCATGGAGCAGCGGGGCTGAGTCGCTTCTGTGAGTAGTGTTAGAGAGGAAGGGCAGGCAGCCCCTCCGGCAATGGCTCTGGTAGGAATTGTACTAACACTTGCTGTGGGAAGCAGAGCCCCGGAAGTGCCTTATCCAGACTTTGAGATTTGTGTTCTAATTTTAGTGACAACACAGCACAGGTGCCTTGAGAGATGAGGACACTGAGCTAATGAAAGGCAGGCAGCTGGTTCAGGACCAGGCCTTAGACCTGGGCCTCCGGAGGTCTGCAGCCCCCCAGGGCCAGGCATCCCTCCCTGAGGCAGCCACGTGGGCCGGCACAAGGGGTGAGCAGGAAGGGGCCCCTTGTTCACATCTGAGTAAAGGAGACATCCCGAAGGGCAGCAGCCCTGCCGCACGTGGTCTTTCTCCCAGCAAAGCCCCACTGCGGGCAGAGCGGCTGCCGCAGAAACGTGGGTTTCCCCCAAGACCCCCTGCATTTGGATGAGAAGCAGGGACTCCCCTGGCCTCACCTTGGCTGGCTCCTTCCTCCTACTTATGTGTGGGGTGCCTCTTGAGAACAAGCTGGTGAAACCTCCTCCCCCGGCTGCATCACCAGAGCGGGCCAGGGCCTGAGAGGTCCAGGCAGAGGGGTAACCCGCCAGACGCTGCAGGGGAACAGATGCAGGACCTCCGAGCCCGCAGGGATCCTACCCCCAGGAAATTCCCGCTCTGAGGGCAGCGCCCACATGGCCCTGCCGACGCCCCCATTGGCCCGGCGTCATCCCTCTCCCAGCAGAAAAGGAGGCGGTGAGTTCAATGATGCCTGTGGTCAGACGGAAAATCACTCAACACACTCACCCCCTGTTGGTCACTCTCTGGATACGGTAAGGAGGAGACTCAGACCTCCGCAGCGCGCAGGCGCGACCGATTCCCTTGAAGGGAAGTCGGAGGGAGTGTGGTTCGTTGCGTGGACTCTGCGCCTGACCGTGGGGTTCAAATGTTCAAATTCAGTCTCTCACTCAGCTGGCTGTGTGACTGGGCAGGTCACTCACCCCGAGAAGTTTCAGTTTCCTAAACTTTATAAAGGATTCCTAGTGACTACTTTACAGAATTGTTCTTTGGCTTCAGGGATTTAAATCAAGTGTTTAAAACCTCAACAGCTCTGGCATCTGTTCAGCATGCTGCCCACACTTGTTACTCTTGCCATAGGCAGTGTTGTAGGCTTCCTCTCACCAAATGGGGGGATTGGCTAGAAGGAGCTACGCTGTCTCAAATCCAAATTGCCTCCAACCAGAACATCCCTCCTCCTATTTCAAGTGACTAAATCCAGATTATCTGCTTTATGAATCATGTCTGTGTCACCTCTTCCAGGAAGCCATCCTTGAAGACCTATGTTGGGCTGGAGGACTCCCCTCTGGAATCCCCCAGAAACTCTGTTACAGCATTTATCACAGAGTGCCATATCTAGCAATAACTTACCTGCTTGTTTATTGGCCTGTGAGCATTTTACAGATAGGGATTACCCCTTATTATGTTCTATATCTTTAGCATTCAGCGCCATGCCTGAATGTAGTAGGCACTCTATAGATAGTTAACCTGTTGAAAGAGTGAATGGATGAATGAATGAAATGGCCCGAGAAGTTGCATTATCGGAATGAGAGGAAAACAGACCAACTGAGCAAACTCTCTGAGCTCTAGATATGCAATGGCTTGGACAGTCATTTGGCCACTGTGCCTAAATGAGCTTATCTGCAAAGTGTAAAATGTCACTGACCTGATTTTCATTGCAAAGGCCCTTTAGAATAACTAATAATTGCAAAGTGCTTAGAAAATTGAAAAGACAACAGAACTGCAAAAAAAAAAAGAGTAATAATTCACAGTAGCACGTGAGCCCATCATAGAAGCAGCCAGCACAAGCGAGATACTGTTAGTCAGACATGGGTCTGACTCTGAAAGGTCCGGGGCACTGGCCACTGCCTCTTTGGCTCTGCAGACAGCCAGGTCCCTTTGGGGCAGACTTGGACCCCACTGTCCCCTCACCGAGTCACAGTATGGATGACATCAGCCTCCACTACAAGAAAGCCAGCATCTTCTACTCTTTCCAAATCCTGCATATTATGATTTTGTTCTGCACCTTTATGGCAGCCTTGCAGGAGCTGAATCCAAAGTTGGAAGTGGGTTTCAGGGTCACTAGATATTCATGGCAAGGAAGTCTCATAAAACAGAAAGAAAGAAATCATTACAGATCCTCTTAATCTGCCTCTCGCCAGCATTTCTGTGTTGAAAAGTTCTGCAGGTATAGGCTGGGCGCTGGAATTTAGGTCAATGACATTCATGCTGCCTCTTAGAACAGAATCTTTCTGCAGCAAGTGCATGATTTCCTGTTATGACTGAGGATCTCGCTGGCAGTGAAGTGACTGCAAAGACTTCCATCCTGTTTGTTTATAATTCTTAACAATGGGCTTTTGGGAAAGGAGGGACCGATGGTGCAAACGCTCTGACGAGCGGCGCAGAGCGTGGGACGCCACCTGAATAATGCATGCCCACTTTGTGTGTGTTCCCGATGCGGGCCCGAATGCACAATAATGCTGAAGGCTTTGAAGCACCTGCTCTGAACAGCTCCGATGACAGCCAAGAGTCCAGATAAGATCTGAGCTCTGCCTCCTCCCCACCAGCCCACTCCCCGTGCTGCCCCCATGTCCCTTTTTGCATTTAAAATAAGCTCTGAGACTGAGCTACAGAAAGATCCTGTCAAACACACCACTTTTGTGTGGCTTCTGTCGGTCCCTTCCTACCTAGCCCCGCCCCAGTTGAGGGCCTGATCTGGGTGGTATGGGAAGGGCACCCTTCCAAATGCCTGTCCCATTGGGACTCTGCCAAGCCACCCTCCACACGAAGGCAGCTGGTCAGCTCTTTCTAGCAATACAGTGGCTACTCCGGGCTGAAGCAGCCCTAAAGGGCAGCTTAGATTTCAGACTACACACCCTCTCTGCAAGAACACCTCTATCTTGCTTAGTTCCCTTCAGGGGCTTCCCACCGTCACAAGTCATGTCAAACTTTTTAGCTTGGCATGTACGGCCTTGAATTAGGTCATTTGCCACCTACTTGTCACTACAGCCTCATAGCGTCCTGAACTCACTCGGCCATTGTGCTCCTGTCCTACCTATTTCCCCACACCTGTGCACCCTGGCATTTGTTACCCCTTCTACCCAGCAATCCAAGCAGCCGCCACACCACTGCTAATTAATCTATTCCAGGCACACTACATGCCTTCCTTTATTTAACCTTCAGAACCACACTGTGAGGTCTGCACATTTCTCAGCTCCGTCCTGTGGAAGCCCATTGAGCCTCAGTGACACAATTCTTCCTCCAAAGTCACACAGCTAGAAGCTGGTAGGACATTCCAACCCAAGTCCATGGTCGACCTCGATATCACACGTCCATTTACATGACCCTGTGCTTCATCTAATTTTTACCAATTCTTAAAGATTGCTCAAGATCCAGCAACTCTAAAATACTTTCTTCGAAGTACAAATCTATTCTAGGTCCCTTCCCACTTAAAATCCCACCTCTTTCCCCTTTCTGCACAGCCAGATGTTCTTCTGCACCATGGACACAGCAAAGCTTTGACGTCCTTTACACCCCCATTCCTTACGGAAGCCTTCCAGAACTCCGAGATGCAAGTAATTCCATCTCTTTCACACTTGTACAACATATTCATCAATGTCAGAATACTTCCCATAATCAGCTACACATGTGTCTGCTCTATTGCCAAATTATGAATACATATAAAATTATTTTTGTAAATTATTGAATAAATACCCAACTTTTCTCAAAATATACCTAAGATCTGAAAAGTAAAACTACAACAAAATACCTGTGTACCATCCCAATTTAGACCCCCATACAGTTACCTTCCCTCACCAGATGACACAACTCTTCTTAGTTTCTCTCACTCCCTTAGTTTCTTTATAGCTTTAACACTTGTTTCTGTGCCTAAAGATTATTGTTCAGGATTGCACGTTTTTGACTTTGACCTAAGTGGAAGCTCACTGAACAGGTTGTCTTGAACATGCTAGTCTGAAGTTGCTGTTGGGTTCACATTTTTGGTTCAATATCATCGCTGAGATTGTTCTTGTGTGTCCTGTGCTTTATGTATTTTCACTGCTGAACAATAATATCCTCTTGTGTGACTACACCAAGATGTGCTTAGATAGTGTACTAATGGGGATCATTTGAGTTCTTTCCAGTGTTTTGCTAGGCAAGTTTCTATGGTCTGATTATTCCCCATGTCTCCAGATGTGCATATATAGGAGATTCTCTAGGGTGTGTATCTGAGAGAGGAAGTCTGGGACAAAGGATATGAGCATTGGCAACATTATTAGATAATGGCAAATTGTTTCCCAAGGCGATCTTACCGATTTGTACCCTCTTGAGAAATGCAAGTCTCCCTTGCTCCCTGCCATTGCCAAACTTCTTACTGTCTGACAGTGTAATTTTTTGCCCATCTTGTGGATATGAAACAGTATCTAACGGTGGCTCTAATTTTCACCCCCTTGTTTACCAGTGAGATGGCACTTTCCTGTTCTGTCATTGCCATTTAACTGTCCTGTTTTGTGAAGTGCCTGTTCAAGTATTTTGCACACTTTCCTAGGAGGTTACTTGCATTTTTCTTAATGATTTGTAGGAGTTCCTTATCCCCTATACAAATTGCTTTTCAGTATATATATGCTATAAGCATGTTTTTTATTTTAAAGTTGTTTTCCTTTATGCTGTTGTCTTCTGAATGTATAAATCTTTTCCTTTATGGATTTTGCTTCTTGTGCCTTGTTTAAGAAACCTTTCTTCACACAAATTAATTAATATATTATCCTATATTTTCTTTTATTACTTTTTACCATTTTGCCTTTCACATGTATTTGTTTTAGCCTGAAATTCGTTTTTGTGTATATGTGATGTAGAGCTCTAAGTTTTCTACTATTCCATATGGATAAAAATTGTCCTGCATCATGTATTTAAAAATCCATTATTTGGCCACTGGTCTTAATGCCACTTCTGCTCATAAAATAGAAACACACGTGCACAGACACACACACACATACACACACTATTTGACTCATAGTCTGACTGTTTCATTAGCTTGTTTGTCTAACCCAGGAATAATATCACTCTACCTTAATTTTTATCATTAAAGTAACAACTAATATCTGTAAATGCCAGCCAACCAAGCTTGTTCTCATTCAGGTGAATCTCTCTTTTCCTGCCATTTCCAATTCCATATAGATTTTAGAATCAGCCTGTCAATGTTCAGACACACACCCATGTGCCCACAAAACCTATTAGGCTAGTGTTTGAATTACAGTGACTCTCGATCAATTTGAAGAGAATCATCACATGTGTGATACTGACTCTTCCAGGCCATATATCCATGTTATCTCAATTTCTATAGATCTTTAAGGTCTCATAAGAACTGTTTTTCTAATTTTCTTCATAGACCTTTTGTTAAATATATTCCTAATTTCCTTATATTTTGATGCTATTAGCAATAATATATCTATTCGATTATATTATCTATCTGTTTGGTGTCTCTATAAAAACACAATTGATTTTTATAGGTTGATTTTGAGTCCACAAAGTTTACTAACCTCGCCTACTAATATTTACTCCTGAAAGTACCCCTACTGGGTCATGTTGAATATAATTTTCATTCTCATAAAGCCTTTGTGGGATTTTGGTATTGAGGTTACTCTGGTCCCCAGATTGTTAAGATGTGTTCTCTTCTATTCTGAAATCTGTAATAATTCATGTAAAGTTGGATTATTTGTTATTTGACTGTCTGGCAGAACTCGCTGGTGAAGTCACATAGGCCTGGGGTGTTTTGGTTTGACTAAAATTTCCTTACTTGTTATAGGGCTATTTATATCTTCTTTAATTATTATTGTCAATTTTAGTAAGTCATATTTTTCTAAAAATATTTCCATTGCACCTAAAATATAAAATTTATCAGTATAAAGTTAATATCCTATTATTATCATTTCAGTATTTTAAGTTTAGTAATAATATACCCTTTCTTTTTTATTTTTACCTCTGCTTACTCTTTTTTCTATCGGTTTTATATTTTCAAAATATCTAGTTTTTACTCCACTGATCTCTATTCTATTTTTTAATTTTATTTTTGTTCTTTTTTAAAAAAATAATTTCCTTCTTTATAATTTTTTGTCTTTATTATGTTGTGCTTCTAACCTCCTATATTATGCTTAAATATGCTTATTAGTATTCAATCTTTCTTCTTGTATAGAATACACTTTAAAGGATACACATTTTCCCACTACCTTCTGCTTTGGCTATATCACATACATTTTGAATGCCTTATTTTTCTTATATTCAGCTCTAAATAGTTCTGATTTCTATGATAATTACTCCTTTTAATGCATGAATTGCTTAAAATAATATTTCTAAGTGTCTAAATATGTAATAACTTTCTTGATACATTTTTTATATTGATAGTAATTTACTTACCTGGGGTTCAGAGAATTTAGTTTGAATGACATTTACTTTTCACCTAGTATGTGGTCAGTTCTTGTATATGGTCTGCATATGTTTGGAAAGACTATGTACCCTACAATTGTTGGCTATAATAACCTGTATATGCCCATTGTTGCAGTTAAAAAATAAGACTTAATACATAGAGGACTATTATTCATCAGGCAATTTTCTATGTATTAAGTCACATGATTTGCACAAAATCTTTTAAGTGAGTCCCTGCTATTTCCCCCATTTTGTGGATGACAATTTAGGCACAGAGAGATAAAATAACTTGCCCAGGGTCCGTAGCTAGTAAGTGCCAGTGCCAAGACTGGAACCCAGGTTGTCTGCAGTAGTGGCTCTCAAGCATGTTCAAACTTGTATCATTGCAACTGTTTTCATTAATATTTTATCTTCCATATCTATCAGTTACTAAGAAAAGGGTGTTCAAAATCCCCTACCAAAATGATGGGCTTGTCAAGCTCTCCTTGAAGTTGTCAGTTTTTGCTTTATATATGTTGAGACTTCTTCATTGATGTGTTGGTTTTTGGAATTGTTATTTGAGCCTTTTATCATTTTATGATGTGTCCCTCTGTTTTTTGTGTTTTTTTCTTAGTTTACTTTGTTTATATATTAATACGGCTGTGCTTGACTTTTTGACTGATAGCTACCTTGTATATCTTTCCCCATACCTTTCCTTTCAAGCTACCTGTATTCTTGTGTGTTGATGTCTTTTTAAAACAGTATAAGGCTGAGATTGTTTTTTTATCCACTCTGAAATTTTATCTCTTTTAACTGATTTATACATTTGATAATGCTTATTTATTGGAATTACTTCTATATTTGGATTTATTTTGTGTCAATTGATTTTATAGGTTCTAGTAACCTGTCTTTTCTTCATTTGTTCTAATTCCTTGCCGTCTTTGGTATTATTTGTCATTCAGCCTTTTCCCTCTCCTTATCTGGTTATTGTTATACTCAATGTTTTCTTTCTTTTAATAGATGCCCAAGAAATGTTAAGATCCATACTTAATTTATCACAGTCTTTAGCTAATTGGCATCTTTACCTCCTTCCTAAACAATACAAGGACTTTGGAACACTCTGAACAAATTGCTTTCCTCCTGACTTTTGTATATTGTCATTGATGTATCTTGATAACTTTTTTAAATTGACACATCTTTAGCATTTTTTTTTCCATGCAGCCAATGTTTAGTTAGGTATTCCCACACAGATTCTACCTGTTTGGACACTCTTGATACATGGAATTTCAGGACTTCCATCTGGGTTTACTTGACTTCTGCCTGAAGAACAACTTTTAGAATTTTCTTTAGAGAAAATCTGTTGAAGGTTAAACTCCAATTTTGTTTTCTAAATGTCACCCTTGGACTTGAAATACATTTTCTCTAGTACACACACTTCTTAGTTGACAGTTATTTTCTTTCAGTGCATGGAAGCTAGTATTTTCTGTCTTCTGGAATCTATTGTTGCTCTTAATAACACAAATGACCTTCACATTTTAGAGGAAAACTCTTTTTCTCCTTCCAGTTGTTTTTAAGAGTTTCTTTTTGTCTTTTGTTTTCTGTCTTTGACTATAAGTGTCTATGTATGGATTTATTTTATTCAAGCTGTTTTGGGGACTTGTTTGGCTTGCTGAATTTGCAAATTGGTGTATTTTATCAGTTCTGGATATTTTTCAGCTATTTCTTAAATATCTTCATTGCCCCATTTTCTTACATTTTCCTTTTGGAACTCTTATTAAATACATGTTAGCCCTTCTTACCCTAACCTCTGTATTTCTTTAATCCTTTTTGTCTTTCTAAGGTGCATTCTACAATATTTCTTCAGATCTATTTTCCAGTTCATTAATCTTTTAATTAGCTGTGTCTAGTCTGATGTTAAATGCAGCAATTGTGGTTTTCATTCCAATTATTATTTTTTCATTTTTCATTCTTCTGCTTGGTTCTTCTGATAAAATCAATCACTTATCACTTCTTAATCTTACTTCACAGGTTTCAAAGTCTTCTTTTACTTTGCAACATACTAGAAATACTTATTTTAACACCTTTATAGAGGTATAAATGCATACAATAAACTGTATATATTAGAAGTGTACAGTTTGATATATATCAAAATATATTCTTTAGGCTTTTATCAGTTTGCTGTATGATAAATCAACATCTTTTGTTTACATTAGGTATTTAAGTCCCCACACAGATAGAAAAGGAACTTGACACTGCCCTCTTCTGTATTTTTTGCCTCATCCACTCTACCTCAACTACTAAAACAGATTACAGAGTTCTGCTTACATTCAGCTTTCAACAGTACTTTCTAGAAATGAAATTTCTAAAATTCTATAATCGAGAAGAGCTTTACCATGGGGAGAAACTAATTCCACAGAAGTATATAAAACTCTTTGCTTTGGCATCTCTGTTCTTTACTTTCTCTTTACTAATTCTCATGCTAAAATTTCACCCAGGATTTTTTGTTTTGCTTGTTAATCATGCTGCCAGTTTATGTATATGAAATGTTCAAATAAAATAGCACAACATTGATATTCTACCTCAAACAGTACCTCTCCATTCCTTGGATTAAATATGCTAGTGATGTCTCAGTGACATCTATGTTCTACCATTATTCTCCAAAACTACAAACATGGCCATAATTTCTGTCAGTAACAGGATTACGCAAACTTGATATCTGTGCTAAACTGGCCATCAGGCAGGTTTAATTTCACTGGTGACATCAAAATGGCCTTTCTTCAAATTCTATTAATCATAATTAACAGTAATAATAGTTCACATTTATTGAGGATTCCCCAAGGTCCAGGCACTATGCTAAGAGTTAAAAATGTGCTAACACATTTAATCACTACAGCAACCCTATTACTATCTCCAACTTAAGATGAAGAAACTGAGGCACACATAACAGTTACTTAATTAAGGTCATAAAATCTAATGAATGGCAGATCCCGAGTTCACACCCAGACTAACTAGCCCCAAAGTCCATGCTTCTACCACTATATAAATTTTACCACATTCCCTGATCTGATTTCTAGACTCTGATTTTTATTTAACTGTACATCCTCATTGAAGCTGACCGTTTCTGTGAGTCTAACACTATATTAATACCAGGCAGTTCCATTTGCATCAACTACGACACGACATTTACCAATCATTTTTATTTTACATAATCTAATTGAAACCTTGCCACAGTCTTTAAGTAGTTTAACAACCCTGTTTGCAAGGATAGAGTCTGAGATTTTAGGTCAAGTAAATTATCCAAGTAACAGAATGGTAATTTAGCTTGAAAAATTTCTGCTGTATATCTATGTCAGGCACCAAGGAGACTTAGTCAGTATGGTGCTAAAGGAAAGATCAAGGTATTTTAGAAGCACAGAGAAATGCACCAAGGTGTGGAGGGAGGGCCAAGCAGGATCTTTGGGCAGTTGACACCTGAGCTGAGACTTCTGAGTAGAAATTATCCATTAACAGTGGTCATGGCTGTCTATGTATTGGCAGAAGTCAAAGAGCTGGAAAGATGTTTCAGACTAAAGGAACAGCATAAGCAAAGACACAGGCATGAAATAGCATGCTACTTAGTGAAAAATGAAATTTGTTCCTCTTTATTAAAGAGAAAGTGTGAGACAGGGAGTGCCAGATGACACTGATGAACCAGGCCACATCAAGCAGGTGACATTAAGGAGTGTGACCTTCATCTCAGAGGTGATCCAGAACCAAAGTAAGATTTTTGCAGGAGTCTTTTTTTAAGTAAAAACAAAAAAGACCCATAATTATAAATATACATTTGCATACAAAAATAACTATTTATTTAAAATGAGAAAGAAGGGGTGTTGGAAAGAAACCTGTAAGTAAGTAGCTGTGAACTTAAGCATCATTTGATGGTCTCTTGTGATAAAATATGAGAGAGGCAGAGTGTGTTAGGGCATTTCCGGGGGAATTTTTCTGTCCTTCTGTTATGTTGTCATATTTATTGGCAGCTGTGTATGGAATGGATTGAGGCAGACAAGATGGGGAGATCATCTAGAAAAATATCCCAGTAGTCCCTCTGAACTGAGGTACCCCTGAAGCAAGAGAGCAGTAGTCCTCCTGCGCTAGAATGGGAGAGGCATGTGGGCTGAGAATTGTTTCAGAGATAAAATTAACAAGATTTAGTGAGCGCTTGTTTCAAGGAGAAGGAAAGTTGATGGCAACCACCGTATTTTGGCTTGAGTGGCTGGTTGGGTGTGTACTGAGAGGTAGCTGCTAGGCATCACTCACTAGGGTAAGGAATTGAGGAGTACAGTTGGATTTAGGAGTCTGCAGGACATCTAAAATGAGAAAACGAGTAGGTCCTTGAGTAGGAGCTCAGGGGAGGAGGAATGGGTCTGGGACTGGTCAGCATGCATGTAGATGGAATGCCGTGAGCAGATGATGTGAGAAGAGAAGCAGGGCTTTACAGCTCATCTTCGGGGACTACCTCCGTGTAAGAGTTGGCAGAAGCAGCAGGTCACAGACAAAGCTGATGAGGAATAGTCAGAGAGGTAGCAGGTAAAGTGGTGAGGACAAGCATGCAAGAAGGAACAAGATACATCAACAGAGGGTGATCAACAGAATCGAATGTTCCCCCAAGAGGTCATCTAAGATGGACACTGGATGTGCCCACTGGGATTTTGTGACTCTGATGAGAGTAATTCCCAGTCTATTGCTCTTCCCATAAGATCATAATAATTCCCAAAGAGTTATGCACTCAGTGATGTGGTTCCAAAAGATCTCATGCTAGTTACCTATTACTTTGTAGCAAATTACCATGCATTTTATTGCCTACAAGAACCTGCATTTATTATCTCAACAGATCTGTGGGGCAGGAGTCGGCACAATTTAACTTGGGTCTTCTGCATCAGGGTCTTACATGGCTGTAATCAAGTTGCGAGTCAGGGTTATGGTCTCACTGAGGCTTGACTGGCGAAGGATCTGCACCCGAGCTCACGTGCTTGTTGGCACCATGCCGTTCCTTGAGGGTTGGTGGACACTGGATCCCATTTCCTAGCTGGTTGTCTGCTTGAAGCCACCCTCAGTTCCTTTCCATGCAGCCCCCTTGGTAAGTCAGCTTCCTTCTTCAAATCCAGCAAAGGACGGAGTGTCTCTCAGCAAGACAGATAGAGTCTTAAAATGTAATCATAGTTCCTGCCAACACTCAGGAGGAGGGAAGCACTCAGAAGGTGAGAATCAGGGAGGTTACCTTAGAATCTGTTTGCCACAAATCCCCTTATAATATTAAATATTTACCCTACCTTCTTCTATAGACCCCTATGAGCTGTTGGTCTTTTAAGACCAGTTACTGCCATTGCTGATTTATTTGTATCCATATGAACTGGACCCCTGGTCAGCTTTGCCTTTAATGCAAAACCCAATTTTTATCTGGATTTTAAAATGGCTCCAATTTTTCACACATGGCCACTGGAGGTATAGACTCCTGCTTCTAACCGGGGTGTCTCTGGACACATTTCTTCACTTTTCGAGCTTCAGTTTCCTCCTCTCAAAGAGGGAACAACTGTCTCTATATCCCAGAGATTCTGTCAAGAGTACAGGATTAACCCCAGCGGTTCTCGTAAATCGCTCGGCACAGAGCTCAGCCCATAGGATTTACTCTACAGTAGCCGTTTCCTTTTTCTGATAATAAGAGAATAAAAATGAATGGAAGACAAAAAATGGGTGTCATGTTTATCCCTATGATGGCTATTTCAGAAAAGGAGAAAAGCCACAAGCAGGGAAGATGAACGGTGATTATCCATAGACATGTGACTTAGGGAAAAATGGGCAACGCAATCTAAGAATGTAAATGTTAACAAATGCGGTGGGCTTAACCACCAAGCCCTTCAACAAGACTTTCCCTTCAACTCCACGTATTATTAAATACTCTTTTGAACTTGAGTTCCTCCAGACTGACATGCACATGGGAAGTCTTGGCCATCTCTAAATTAAAATTCTGTTTTTCGTGACAAAGTTCAAAGTGAAAATGCTGAAGAACGAAGTAACCTGGGTTTCTATCTCTGAAGCCCAAACAAAGCTGTCTGGGTGATAGAAACACACAGAAGTGTGATTTCATTCTGATACACAGAATTTATGGACCCAATTTCATTTGTGTTTGAACAAGTATACAGATAAAGAATGGGCCCAGAAAGTGTACTTCCATATGAGATGAAAACCAGTCTTTGACTATGCATGTAACATTGACTGCATAATTGGACACATTTTAAAATCCAAATAAAAATTGAGTTTTACATTAGAGGCAGAGTTGACCCCGGAGTGGTTTGACAATCAAATCTTCACAGACTCATAATCTTCAGATTATGAGTGTAGGTAGAAGTGTCTTGATTTTTTAAATTGATAGCTTGTAATTAATGTTATTAAGACATATTAGGGCCAGTATTTCCAATTGGTGGCTGGTTGGATTCCTAAAGAGGAGAAAGGAAAAAATCTTTATAACGGGTCTTCAAATCTATAGGCACAAAAATCATTGTCATTTTTATTTGTATTCAGTGCCAATAAAATTATGCAGAGAAAATATTTTTTTGTTACTTCTACAACTAAGCATTGATTCATCACCCTCCATGTTTTAGATCCTGGGCTAAGCATTTTTGTTACCTCATTCATTGTACATAACAACTTAGCGAGGTAGCTGCTCTCATTATCCCCATTTTATAGATGAGGAAAGTAAAACTCTAAGAGCTTAAGCAACTGGTTTAGAGTTACCTTCTAACAAACAGGCAAATCTAAAGCCTAAAGCCAACTCTCCTCAATCCCAAAACACTTAGGATTTCCAGCAAATTCAGACTAACTTAACTATATTATTTGAGAGGTACTATTTAAAGGTATAACTACTACCATGCGGGAATCCATAAACTTTTTTTATGTCCTCTGCAATGACAATCATCAAAACAATTGAGAACATTGATTTAGGGCATTTCTCCACTGACCACATACCCTAACATTGAAATATACTGTGTATTCTTTTTTTTTTCTTTTTCCTCATGGGGGGGATTTTTTTTTTGCTATCATTAATGTACAATTACATGAACAAAATTATGGTTTCTAGACTCCCCCCATTATCAAGTCCCCACCACATTACAGTTACTCCCCATCAGCGTAGTAAGATGCTATAGAATCACTACTTGTCTTCTTTGTGCTATACTGCCATCCCCGTGTCCCCCCCCCCGCTACATTATACGTGCTAATCCTAATGACCCTTTTTCCCCCATACCCCTCCCTTCCCACCCATCCTCCCCAATCCCTTTCCCTTTGGTAACTGTTAGTTCATTCTTGGGTTCTGTGAGTCTGCTGCTGTTTTGTGCCTTCAGTTCTTTCTTTGTTCTTATACTCCACAGATGAGTGAAATCATTTGATACTTATCTTTCTCTGCCTGGCTTATTTCACTGAGCATAATACCCCCTAGCTCCATCCATGTTGTTGCAAATGGTAGGATTTGTTTTCTTCTTACGGCTGAATAATACTCCATTGTGTATATGTACCACATCTTCTTTATCCATTCATCTACTGATGGACACTTAGGTTGTTTCCATTTCTTGGCTATTGTAAATAGTGGTGTGATAAACATAGGGGTGCATATGTCTTTTTCAAACTGGGCTCCTGCATTCTTAGGGTAAATTCCTAGGAGTGGAATTCCTGGGTCAAGTGGTATATCTATTTTTAGCTTTTTGAGAAACCTCCATACTGCTTTCCAAAATGGTTGAACGAGTTTACATTCCCATCAGCAGTGTAGGAGAGTTCCCTTTTCTCCACATCCTCACCAACATTTGTTGTTGTTTGTCTTTTGGATGTTAGCCATCCTCACTGGTGTGAGGTGATATCTCATTGTGGTTTTAATTTGCATTTCTCTGATGATTAGCGATGTGGAGCATATTTTCATGTGCCTGTTGGCCATCTGAATTTCTTCTTTGGATAAGTGTTCAGCTCCTCTGCCCAGTTTTTAATTGTCTTATTTGTTATTTTGTTTGTTGAGGTGCATGAGCTCTTTATATAATTTGGATGTCAACCCCTTATTGGATATGTCATTTATGAATATATTCTCCCATACTGTAGGATGTTTTTTTGTTCTACTGATGGTGTCCTTTGCTGTACAGAAGATTTTTAGTTTGATATAGTCCCACTTGTTCATTTTTGCTTTTGTTTCCCTTGCCCAGGGAGATATGTTCATGAAGAAGTTGTTCATGTTTGTGTCCAAGAGATTTTTGCCTATGTTTTTTTCTAAGAGTTTTATGGTTTCATGACTTACATTCAGGTCTTTGATCCATTCTGAGTTTACTTTTGTGTATAGGATTAGACAATAATCCATCCAGTTCCATTCTCTTACATGTAGCTGTCCAGTTTTGCCAACACCAGCTGTTGAAGAGGTTGTCATTTCCCCATTGTATATTCATGGCTCCTTTATTGTATATTAATTGACCACATATGGTTGGGTTTATATCTGTGCTCTCTATTCTGTTCCACTGGTCTGTGGGTCTGTTCTTGTGCCAGTACCAAATTTTCTTGATTACTGTGGCTTTGTAGTAGGACTTGAAATCAGGAAGCATAATTCCCCCTGCTTTATTCTTCCTTCTCAGGATTGTTTTGGCTATTCGGGGTCTTTTGTGGTTCCATATGAATTTTAGAACTATTTGTTCTGGTTCACTGAAGAATTGTGTTGGTATTTTGATAGGGATTGCATTGAATCTGTAGATTGCTTTAGGCAGGATGGCCATTTTGACAATATTAATTCTTCCTATCCATGAGCAAGGGAAGTGTTTCCACTTATTGGTTTCTTCTTTAATTTCTCTCATAAGTGTCCTGTAGTTTTCAGAATATAAGTCTTTCACTTCCTTGGTTAGGTTTATTCCTAGGTATTTTATTCTTTTTGATGCAATTGTGAATGGAATGGTTTTCCTGATTTTTCTTTCTGCTAGTTCATCGTTAGTGTAGAGGAATGCAACAGATTTCTGTGTATTAATTTTGTATCCCATAACTTTGCTGAATTCAGATATTAGATCTAGCAGTTTTGGAGTGGATTCTTTAGGGTTTTTTTTTTTATGTACAGTATCATGTGATCTCCAAACTGGGACAGTTTGACATCTTCCTTGCCAATCTGGATGCCTCTTATTTCTTTGTGTTGTCTTATTGCCATGGCTAGGCCCTCTAGAACTATGTTGAATAAAAGAGGGGAGAGTGGGCATCCTTGTCTTGTTCATGATCTTAAAGGAAAAGCTTTTAGCTTCTGACTGTTAAGTATAATGTTGGCTGTGGGTTTGTCATATATGGCCTTTATTATGTTGAGGTACTTGCCCTCTATACCCATTTTGTTGAGAGTTTTTATCATGAATGGATGTTGAATTTTGTGGAATGCTTTTTCAGCATCTATGGAGTTAATGGTGTGGTTTTTGTCCTTCTTTTTGTTGATTTAGTGGATGATGTTGATGGATTTTCAGATGTTGTACCATCCTTGCATCCCTGGGATGAATTCCACTTGATCATGATGGATGATCTTTTTGATGTATTTTTGAATTTGGCTTGCTAATATTTTGCTGAGTATTTTTGCATTCATGTTCATCAGGGATATTGGTCTGTAATTTTCTTTTTTTGTGGTGTCTTTGCCTGGTTTTGGTACTAGAGTGATGTTGGCCTCATATAATGAGTTTGGGAGTATTCCCTCCTCTCCTACTTTTTGGAAAACTTTAAGGAGGATGGGTATTAAGTCTTCACTAAATGTTTGATAAAATTCAGCAGTGAAACCATCTGGTCCAGTGGTTTTGTTCTTAAGTAGATTTTTGGTTACCAATTCAATTTCTTTGCTGGTAATTGGTCTATTCAGATTTTCTGTTTCTCCCTGGGTCAGCCTTAGAAGGTTGTATTTTTCTAGAAAGTTGTCCATTTCTTCTAGGTTATCCAGTTTGTTACAATAAAATTTTTCAGAGTATTCTCTCATAATTCTTTGTATTTCTGTGGTGTCTGCAGTGATTTTTCCTTTCTCATTTCTGATTCTGTTTGTGTGTGTAGATTCTCTTTTTTCCTTGATAAGTCTGGCTAGAGGTTTATCTATTTTGTTTATTTTCATGAAGAACCAGCTCCTGCTTTCTTTGATTCTTTCTATTGTTTTATTCTTCTCAATTTTATTTATTTCTGCTTTAATCTTCATTATGTCCCTCCTTCTACTGACTTTGGGCCTCATTTGTTCTTCCTTTTCTAGTTTCATTAATTGTGAGTTTAGACTGTTCATTTGGGATTCTTCTTCTTTCCTGAGGTAGGCTTGTATTGCAATATATTTCCCTCTTAGCACGGCCTATGCTGTGTTCCACAGATTTTCTGGTGTTGAGTTATTGTTGTCATTTGTCTCCATATATTCCTTGATCTCTGTTTTTATTTGGTCATTGATCCATTGATTATTTAGGAGCATGTTATTAAGCCTCCATGTGTTTGTGGGCTTTTTCGTTTTCTTTGTGTAGTTTATTTCTAGTTTCATACCTTTTTGATCTGAGAAGCTGGTTGGTTTTTCAATCTTTTTGAATTTACTGAGGTTCTTTTTGTGACTTAGTATATGATCTATTCTTGAAAATGTTCCATGTGCACTTGAGAAGAATGTGTTTCCTGTTGCTTTTGGATGGAGTGTTCTGTAGATGTCTGTTAGGTCCATCTGTTCTAATACGTTGTTCAGTGCCTCTGTCTCTTTACTTATTTTCTGTCTGGTTGATCTGTCCTTTGGAGTGAGTGCTGTGTTGAAGTCTCCTAAAATGAATGCATTGCATTCTATTTCCTCCTTTAATTCTGTTAGTATTTGTTTCACATATGTAGGTGATCCTGTATTGGGTGCATAGATATTTATAATAGTTATATCCTCTTGTTGGACTGACCCTTTTATCATTATGTAACGTCCTTCTTTGTCTCTTGTGACTTTCTTTGTTTTGAAGTCTACTTTGTCTGATACAAGTACTGTAACTCCTGCTTTTTTCTCACTATTAGTTGCATGAAATGTCTTTTTCCATCCCTTTATTTTCAGTCTGTGTATGTCTTTGGGTTTGAGGTGAGTCTCTTGTAGGCAGATGGGTCTTGTTTTTTTATCCATTCAGTAACTCTATGTCTTTTGATTGGTGCATTCAGACAATTTATATTTAGGATGGTTATTGATAGGTATGTCCTTATTGCCATTGCAGGCTTTAGATTCTTGGTTACCAAAGGTTCAAGGGTAATTCCCTTACTATCTAACAGTCAAATTTAACTCACTTCCTATGCTATTACAAACACAACCTAAAGGTTCTTTATTTTTTCCTCCTTTTTCTTTTTCTTCCTCCTCCATTCTCTGTATGTTATGAATCATATTCTGTACTCTTTGTCTATCTCTTCAGTGACATCTATTTAGCCTTAGGAATACTTCCATCTATAGGAGTCCCTCCAAAATGCCCTGTAGTGGTGGTTTGTGGGAGTTAAATTCTCTCAGCTTTTTCTTATCTGAAAATTGTTTAATCCCTCCTTCAAATTTAAATAACCTTGCCCAGTAGAGTATTCTTTGTTCAAGGCCCTTCTGCTTCATTGCATTAAATATATCATGCACTCCCTTCTGGCCTGTGAGGTTTCTGTTGAGAAGTCTGATGATAGCCTGATGGGTTTTCCTTTTTATCTGATCTTTTTTCTCTCTCTAGCTGCTTTTAAAAGTCTGTCTTTATCCTTGATGTTTGTCATTTTAATTATTATATGTCTTGATGTTGTCTTCCTTGGGTCCCTTGTGTTAGGAGATCTGTGCACCTCCATGGCCTGAGAGACTATCTCCTTCCCTAGATTGGGGAAGTTTTCAGCAATTACCTCCTCAAAGACACTTTCTATCCCTTTTTCTCTCTCTTCTTCTTCTGGTACCCCTAAAATGCGAATATTGTTCCGTTTGGATTGGTCACACAGTTCTCTCAATATTCTTTCATTCTTAAAGAGATTCTTTTTTTCTCTCTGTGCCTCAGCTTCTTTGTATTCCTCTTCTCTAATTTCTATTCCATTTACCATCTCTTCTACAACATCTAATCTGCTTTTAAATCCCTACATTGTATGTTTCATTTCAGATATGGAATTTTTTAATGATTGAATCTCCATCTTAAATTAATTCCTGAGTTCTTGAATATTTTTCTGTACCTCTATAAGCATGTTTATAATTTTTATTTTGAACTCTATTTCAGGAAGATTTGTGAGTTTAGTTTCATTTGGCCCTTTTTGGGGGGTTTGTGAGATTTTGGTCTGAACCAGGTTCCTTTGATGTTTCATATATCTATGTGGTGCTCTCTAGTGCCCAGAAGCTCCAGTCTCTGGAGCTGCTCAGTCCCTAGATTGAGGTTGGGGGTCGTAGGGGAATGGAGCTGGTGCCTGGGGGGAGGAAAGATCTGTTTCTTGATTCCTGTTTGCAGTGCCTGTCTCCAGTATCACAGCCAGTGGGCCAAGCACACAGGTGTAAGCCTCTGCTCGGCATCTCTAGCTGATGTAGGTGAGGCATCCCTCTGGCTGGCCTGACACCAGTGCAGTGACTGCCAGTTTGTCATCCAGTGCTGTCAGGCCAGGAGGAAGGCTTGGCAGGCTGTGTGTCACAGTTGGGGGCCTAGGAGCTGAGCAGGCAGCCAGGGGTATGGAGCACCTGAAGCGCCTCAAAGTTCCCAACCTGCTGGGCAGAGCACGCTCAAACCATCTTGTCCACCTATTCCTTCACTCACGCAGCAAGCTTCATGCAATCCCCACCCCTTCAGCAGCTCTCTGGCTGCTAGGAAGCCTCTCAGACCACCTGTCTTTCTTCTGTCACAGAGTGGCCGGGTGTGGATCCCGTCCTCCACAAACGGCCAGAATGTCAGTCTCTCAGGTACTCTGCCTGTCCCAGGTCCCCAACCTCCAGAGCGCCACACAGAGTAGGTTTCTGCTCGCAAAGCAGATCTCCAGGACGAGGTGTTCAGCAGTCCCAGGCTTCCACCCCCTCCCCCGCTCCATTTCTCTTCTTCCTGCTGGTAAACTGGGGTGGGGGAAGGGCTTGGGTTCCACATGATCAAGGCTTTAATACATTACCCTGTTTTGTGAGGTCTGCTCTGTTTATGAGGTCTGTATGCAGTCTGGTACAGCCTTCTTTCCTGCTTTTCTACAGTTAGTTGTATTAATTAACTATATTTTTGTACTATTTGTGGTTTTGGGAGGAGTTCTCTGTCTCACCTCTTATGCCACCATCTTGAATGTATCTGCATAGTGTGTATTCTTATCAAACAGTCCCTCCAGGAGTTCTCCAATTTCAGCAATAATTTCATATATTTCTATTCTATAATCCCTTTTAGATAATTAGGAGGATCTAAGGTAATTAGAGATATACAGATTAGGAAATACTTGGCTCTTCCATAAGGAGCCTTAGGAAGGTACAGGCTGACTTGGGGCCGTCTAATAATGAGACACTCGTAAGTTTAGTTGGCAAAATTGGGAAAGGAGCTCACATTTCATGTCCATGCTAATGTTATTCCCCTCTTACACAAGCCGGGTTAGGAGGGTTGGTTAATGTTGATGGCAACATCTGTTGGTTCCATCCCCCTTCTCACACTTCCCAGATCAACTGGTCAGTAAGTCCTGTCAAGTTACGTCACTTCCGCCATTTGCACCCATGCATCCCCAGGAGATGACCTTCACCCAGACCCATGTCTTCACCAGCTGTGATCACTGCTTATTCCTCAGTCTTTCCCCCACCACTCCCACCTGGGCCATCCTTCCAAACCATCTGTAAAGTCGGCTGCCTTCAAGACCCCTTCTCAGCAGTGTGGAAATTAAAGACATCAACCCTTTGCTATCTCAAGTCATTCAAAACAACTTAGATCCTCACTTCAGTCCATTGGGAAAATGCAAAGCATGTGAGTAGGCAACCTTAACGGGAAGGGGTGGCTACGTGGAAAGTTCCAAGTGCTAAACATTTCACTCTCTTTCTTTCCCTGCCTGCTGCCTTTGTAAAACAACATGACATGTTATACTTGCTAAAACTGCTCCTGCAGCTCCCCATCTCCAACTGCCAGAGCAAAAGGAAATGAAACAAAGCGCCCATCCCTTGGTGTCAAGAAAGCTCCCTCTGCTTTTCTCGGCATCCAGTGATGTAGTTCTTTCCTCCTACAATTGGAGCAGGGATAAAATCTTTGGCAATTTGATTTATCTTTCTACCAACAACCTAAAAAAGAGGTTATCCTCTGAAGAAACAAACTCCTTGAAAACAGAAACATGCCCATCTTACACTCTATTGTTCAGGCCCTGAGTGCCTCTTACAGTGTCTAGCACACAGTAGGCACTCATTCAATACTCATTAACTGAATGGATGTATAAATGTATGAAAGAATCCAGGTAATTTTTAGACATATTTTAGTCTTTTCTGTATTATTCCTGAAAAATGAAGACAGGCCAATGGCAAACTTTTTAAGCCCTCCTTTGTTAGTTTAGATATGGGGACATAACACCACTATGATTTCAACAAATAATTGTACCACTTTTTGAACAAACCGTGGGCCCTAAGGTTAACTGTTTTGTATCTCTGGACCTAGACTAGGTGATTAATAAAGCGAGAAAATTGACTACCAAAGCTTTTGCATTCTGTAATCCCATCTAATTAGCATATAAAAGCATAGGGATATTGAGGATGGATGCTAGACCCAGGATATCTGCTCTGTGTAGGTCCAAGCTGGTGGTGAGATGGAAGCCTTCATGTGTGACCTCTCCCAGCCTCCCCAGATGGGCTAGGATACCCTGAATGCCAACTGCCTCTTCTCCAGGTTGTCCCATTGCCTGTGCCAGATCAGCTTGCCTTTTAGGAGGTCTTCTCCGTATTCAGACACCATTTACAATTTAAGAAAATACCTTAGAGTCATTCCATCATGTACCATTAGAGCTCTGTCTGTGTGAGAGACGTCTGAGTAAGGAAAACTTAAGTGCACTCCATTCACATGATGAAGAGGTAATGCAGATTTGGGGAAAGAAGGAAGAAAGAGATGAAAGAAAGGAAGGAAGGTAGAAATGGAGGGAGGGAAGAAGAGAGAAAGAAAGGGAGAAAGAGAAGGATATTTCCCTAGGGCTTGTATATTATCTTGTTTTCATTCTGGACCTACATTGCAGTGTGAGGAGTTTGAGAACAGCAAATCTCACCTTCTCTCCCAAAGATTTTTTTAAGGTTTTTTTTCCCCTCTCATGCTCTTTACTAAATGTTCAAAGATATCCATTTTTTTCAAATAATTTTCATAACTGTGGGGTTATATCTTGATACTTAACAATAGTTCTTAATGCATCTCGAGGATACCAGTTTCCCAAAGGCTAAGCACCCTGTAGCAACTCATGTACTTGAAATTAATACTGATTTCCTTTGGGAAGGGGGGAGACTATTCAAACTAGTTAGAAATCTCCCCCTTCCATAGACACTGTCTTAAGCCTTTCAAAACCAGGGAGCACACACCTTGGGACACCACCACAAAAATCTCCAAGATTCCTCTCAGATTTTCCAGCTCCCAAGCTTTCCAGATCTTTCTGTCTCTTTAGGAGAAAACTAGTGATTCTGGGGTGGCTGCCTTTGATAAGTTCTTATGAAGAAGCAAAAAGGGAAATGGAAATTAATATCACCCATTTCTCCAGCCAATGGAAACAATTTCTCACTATTCACATAACTACAAACAATGACATTGAAACATTTGTTTGTGACCAGTAGTCTTTACTCCAAGTATTATCTTGGTCAACATGGCAGTATGGTTTTCTTTTTGGCTCAGTTGTACGAGGAGGGAGGAAGCAATTTCTTGGGATAGTTGTACAAAGATAATCTGATTCTGTTCTATATTTTACTCAATGTAGAAGGAATGTCCCCAAAAAGACACCCCTTCCTGCTACAATGTGGAGTGTCCAGGAAACTCCTCTGTCCCTCCTGAGAGTATCTGTCCCCTCTCTCACTAACTGATTCACTTACTTTCTTGTTCTTTTCATTACTGTGGTCATCTTTTCAAGTGTTGACCATTCATCTTCCCACTATTCATTTACTCCTCCATTGACTAATTACATTCATTAATTGACTGCCTCACTTATGTCCTCATTGACACGTGAACTCATTCATTCATTCCCTCAGTTTACATTCACTGACAGCCTCCAATGCTGCACACATGGCAACGGGCTCTGGGCTGTCAAGCTGTTCATGAACTGATTGGTAAGGTAGGGACGGGAGAAGGCATCATCCAGGCAGTGGGAACGATACCACGAAGGCTCAGAGAATGGAAGTTCTCAGCATGCTCAAAGAAAGATTGATATCTCCATGTGACTCACGTGAGAATAAAACAGGATGGAAAGAAGGCAGATGAAGTTCAAAGACACAGGTCAGACTTTGTCATGAAACCATGTGAAAATGCTTAGCTTGTCATTCTAAGAAAATGTTCCAGAAGGCCCTCTTTACGTGTAATTTACTGGATTCATATCTCAGCCATGTTTATGTTTCAATCATCAGCCATCTGTTCCTTACTTAACTTTCTGGTCATATCTCCTGTGGCTTTCCTAGGTCAATACTCAGTGTACACATGGGGGTTTGGGGACTTGGAGGATATTTCTTCAACCTCTGCTTGTTAGACAAACTTGATGCAGATGTAGCCATGTCTTCAGAATTCCTTATGGCTAAAGTTTCTATCCCCTACCCTGGTGGTCAGAGACATTAAACAGGTAGATTAAGCCAGCCAAACAGCTGATTCAGTCCTAGAGAAAGTGAATATAGGACAAGACAGCTGTTCATAACCAAGAAAGAGAAGACAGTGTCCATCCATAGAAATGGGAATGATGGCCAGAACACAGTGAAAGTATTCCTAAGGATGGCACCCCAGGGACAAGGAAATGGCAGATGAAGTTGTGGGATAAGGAGGTGCCAGTGACCATGAGGACTGTGAAGAAGATTCTAGTAGCAAATGGTTTATGTAACTCGGGCCCTTTGCTATTTGATGGGTCTTGGTTGGGTTCATCAAACCTACCAAATCCCCTTGGGTATCCAAGAGGTCATGTAGGAACAAACTCAAGTTGATGTTTCCTAAGTGGTTTCTAGATTGTTCCCTCATGTCCAGGGAATGAACTGTTAAAATCATTATCAGCATCTTTAAGATTTCCTACCCCAGACCATCTTGTTCTTTTCTGCTTGCGTGCTTTGATCAGGGGAGGCTGCCCTCTGAAATGTATCCATCTCTTCCAGTCTATGCACTCTCAAGTTCTCCTCACCTATCACAGCCTGCTCCTGGTGCCACCTCCTCCAGAATGGGCCTCTGGGTCACCCAGAGTCCACTTGGGGGGTCTTTCTTTTCTCTGGCCTCTTTCATTCCTGGAGTCCTGGACAAAGTCAGTGTGGTTGGAAGTGATTTGCTATCACCATTACCCTTATGGTCAGCTCAAGTCATGCCTGTTGGTCAGCTAGAGATGAGTCAAAACACGGTTTACTCTTGAGTTAACTATAGCCTATATCAAGGTAAATGAGAGTCCAGGGTAGCCTATGTATAGAAGCAAGAGACACAAGCAGGAGTTCTACTGGAATTTGAAGGAGAGAGAAATCTTTTAGGTGGTGGCCAACCTCAGAGAGTAGACAAGTCCATGTTAGGTGCTCCTGTAGGGGTACATCTTCCTGGGGGCCCTGTGTACCGTCACCACGTCCTATCCTGCCATAAGTGGCAGCTATTGGCCCAGAAGTGCTGAGCAGTGTGAAATTTCCTATTGGAATTATGTAGCAATTTATGTTGAGTCCCTTCTGTAACATCTTCCTCAACAATACCCCTAAATACACAAACCAAAGTCTCCATTTGCTTACCAAACAGGAAACAAGATCATAGCCAGATAAAGTCAGAGATCATGCCTAAATTCTCTGCCCAGCTACACTAGCAATTTAATCAAGAGTTAGACAAAGGCCAGAAATCCTTTGTCTGAAATTTCATGATTTCCCTCAAAGCTGTCCCACTAAGACCCCGCTTACTGCCTCAGATGCAGGGTTTCTCCCTCGCATAGGCTCTGAGCTAACATTGATGGGATGGATATAATTAATGAGATCTGCTCAACTAAGATGCAATGGTTGACAAAGACCGATTGTAAGGGGGGCTAGAGAGAAAATGAAGAATTTAACACGTCACTTCATCACTCACTCTCTCATGCACCCACACATCCAAGCACCCACATGCTCGCCCACCCACACACTCCTTCATTCACCAATATATCCATTGATGTATAACTGATTGGCTCATTCATTTATTTATCCACCATTCACTCACTCATTCAACTCATTCAAAAAATGTTTTCTGAATATTTGGCTTGGATAAGGTATTGTGTTGGGTCCAGTGTTACAAGGAGTTTGTCATCAAGTTTGACTGAGGAGATAGAGTGAGGACAGGACAGGAGGGGGACTCCAACAAGCAAATAGCAAATCCTCTAAGCCGATACATAAGGGCCATGATAGTACTACAAAGTGCCTGGGGAACCCATCACCCTTTTCTGTATTTAATGGAGTACTTTCAAAGAGTTCTAAAAATTCAATACTTATAAATTCAAAATCCTCAGGGGAAGAAAAGAGAGATCAGAGGGGGAAATAAATTTTAGCAAATGAAGGGACCTAGAGGAAGTCTCTTCCTTCCCTGTCTGATTGAAAATGGGAAGGAGGCTCCATCAGCCAGCAGATACTTCCCAGCTCCTGCTCAAAAGTTAAGGCAGCTGAGTCTCCAGGCAGGCAGAGCAAAGGGAAGATTTGCTTCCACCTAAAGACCCAGGCCTAGCGTCTCCTAACCCTTGGCTTGGGACACAGGGGCCTTAATGCATAGTAGTAGCTGCTGTGATTGGTCATCTTACTTTTGCCCCCAGGAGTTAATCTTTGCTCATCTAGGTTTACTCTCTGAACTCTCAAGGTGTGAGATCTGCCTTCCTAAACTGGGCCAACTTGGATATTCAGGAGGCATACTCTATCTTTATTAGGACCTTAATATCTACCCCTGATTGCCAGCCAGGTCCATGGTTTTCCATCAAAAAGAAAGGGACATGGACAATAAGGGTTTTAATTATGGCTCTATCACATAATAGTGATCTCAGACAAGCTATCTCATTGATCCTTCACTGGGTACTAAACTTTTTATTAAGCATGTTACATAGCTTTTTACATACAAGTCTCAAAACAAGTCTGTAAGGTAGGCAGCTTGGTAGATGAGATTATCATTCAAAAGTATGTATTGGTCCCCCTGCTCCAAGTCCAGGAGGCAAAGTCTGCTTCTCCACTGAATTACTCTGCTTGGTCAGGTGACTTGGTTTGGCTAATGGACCACTGACCATTGTGATATGAACAAAGGCTTCAAACGCATTTGTAAGATGCTTTACTCTCTTGTGTCTCTACCATTACCACTCAAGAAACTGCCTTAGCAAGACTACACATCTAAGGAAGATGAGAACCATGTGGAGCAGAGCCACCCCACCTAACCACAGATGCACAGTGAGAATGAGGCATAGGGCTGCCGCAGCTGAAATCAGAACCACTCAGCTGAGCCCAGCCTAGATCAGCCACACCTCAGCCAAACCACACATGGATGAGCAATGATAAATGACTGTGGTTCAGCTACTGAATTCTGTGGTAGTTGGTTATACACCCAAACTAACCAACACAATAACATTATTACAATCTCTAAATCATAAACAGGCACACTGGAGAACAATAAGATTAAGTAAAATGACCAAGTTACTAAGTGGCTGAGCTGGGCCTTGATCTTTTAATCACTCTGCAATATTGCCTCTCACTAAGCTTTGCCTCCTTTATAATATGATCTAATCTGAGATTGTTGTAGGAATGAGAAATGCTGGTGCAAAACACCTTGCCCTGTGCCTATTCATTTATTGAGCATGCTGCTACATGCCAGGTCCTGCTTGAAAAGCTTTGCATAAATTAGAATAATAATAACATCGGCCACTCTGGTTACTTATGGAATTGCATGGCAGTTCCCTGTAGATCTGCACGACTGTCCCCAATGGGCTCCAGGGTCCTGCTGGGGCACAAGAACATGTCCTGTGCATCTTGGCATTATCAGGGCTGTCCTAATAGCTAACACAGAGCAGACTCCAGAGATAGTTGATGAAGAATGTTTTAAGAGTTAACTGGAAATTTGGGTATCTCTTTGCAGGCAGGTTCCATGAAGACCTATGGCAACAGTGAACTGCCATAGCTTCTTTCCAATCTAAACTTATTGTCTCTCATTTATTGCATTCATTTCCTTAAATACACACACACACATATATGTGTAGATCTCTTTTTTTGCTTGTCTCTTGCAAACTCACAGAAGCAACCACACATACATACTTTGTCAAAACAGTAGCTTCACAATAACATACTGCACCTTGGCAAACTCATATCCCTGCTAAAATTACAGCAAGCTAAGTTTGTTTTCGTTGAATTTTTTAAAAAGACATAATATCCCATCTCATCAACTTCAAGTTAGAAATCAGTCTGAAACTTGAGCACCAGCATAGAGCACTGAATGTATATGCACGTGCTCCCGTGCACACACACACAAAGCCTGCATTTTGCACCTCATGTAGTTCTGTCGTATCAATTGCCAACCCAGAAGGGGCACATGTTGGAGTTTCTTTGCTGCTCCTAATTAAACTAAAATGGGAACATGTGTGTCTTCTGCCCGAGAGAGCTGTTGTTTCCCCCAAAGTCCCAGCAGAGCCTCACTGTCTTTGTCCTGTGGTCTGGCTGAGCACGGGCAGTTAAACGCGCCCCTTACTTCCCTGCAACATGCCAAACGGGCACTCAAGAAATGCACGTCCTTGGCAGTGTTGCAGCTTTATCTGTAGCACAAAGAACAGAGGCTTGATGGTGAGTAAAATCCTGCAGTGTGGACCCATGGCCCAGAGTGTCCCCCAAACCAAAGGTCACAATCCTGCTGTCCCAGGTGCTGAATTCAGCCCATGGATGTGACTTGTTTGCCTTTTTTTTTTCTATTCGATCCTATATTAAAAATCAGAATTTTACATCTAGATGTTTACATCTAAAGAGCCAGAAGAGGTGGCAACAATGGGCCGCATGTCAAGTCATGGCGACAGGGGCTGGGGCTGCGGGGGGCTGAGTTCTTCGCAGGGACACTCACTCCCAGCGCAGCCCATCAGTGTGTTTGGCATAGGCTCCTGGTTGTGCTTTATTTACAGTAGAAAAAATATTTCTCTCATTCATATCCCTATCAAAAGCATTTTCTAAAAGGTAAGTGAAAAAAGCCACATGTTTTGAGAACACTGGAAACAAGCGCATTTCTTTGTAGAGATGAGGACCTTCCTGTGTAATGAAGATGGAGATGCTCAGCACGATCCAGGTAGACAGCTCTCCTCCCATGCCCTTGCTTCACCTCTGGATGGTGAAGAGCCTTCCAGCCCCCGCTGGGAGGTAGGTAATGTTAATGGAATGAATAGCGTATAGGCTTTGGCATCAGTCAAATGTAGTTTCCGATTTTCTTGGCAATTCCACAGCTCTTGGGGCCATGGAAGAGTTGAAGAGCTTCTGTGAATGTCAATGCTCTTATCTCCAAAGGACATGACAGAACCTACCCCGTGGAGCTATTGTGAGAAGCCATGAAAATGACTGTGCATAGATGACCAAGAAAAATTTAGGTTCACTCTAAGTTTTCAAAAATGTTATTTTCCCTCCCCTACAAGGAAGAACAGTAAATATAAAGAACACCTGAAACCACAACAAGGACACTTTTTGCAACTCCAGGAAAGTCAATAATTAGTATTTAATTAAAGTAAGAAATTAGTATTGAATTAAAGTGAGAAAGTAAATAATTGAAGTGATTTTCTAACACCATTTGTGTGTGTGTCATTTCTGAGATTTTAAATCGGAACACACACTCATTCCCACACACAGGCAGTAGGGTAGAGAGAGACAGCTGGTCACCAGAAGTCAGCTTCCTTTTCTTCCTCTGCACATAACTCTTCCACACTGCCAAGTCTCCTTGCAGTGAGGTGTAACCATGAGGCTCATGCTCAACAGTAGAATGGGCCACACTGGTGGGTGTCACTTACTCCTGCTGACTCTTTTAAGAAGCAGGGGGTCTACCTAGTACTCTTATCTTCCTTCTCCCAGCTGGATGCAGATGATAGCAAGACACTGATAGATGGTGAAGCCACAAGGTAGAAAGAGCTTGGGTTCCTGGCTCCAGCAGTTTTCTGCCAACGGAAGGGATTTGCACAAGCCTAAAAGGCAGAGTGGGAGCCTGAGGGTGGCACTGGATGGCAACATTTTCAGTGACTCCAGCAGATCAGTGAGACTACAAGATCCTGGGATGCTGCAGCTGTGAAGGGAACTCATGGGCCCTCTTCTGGACCTGGGCAGTAGGAACCAGTAGACTATCCAAGCACCTCTTTCCAGATGGACCAACACCAGCTACTGTGCTCTTGATGGTATCGCTCCACTGAAGATACAAAATCCATGGATCCTGTGCCCAAACGGTTTAGCTCGAGATATAGCCCACACCTTGGCTGAGAGAGACATCCTCAAGGACAGTCCCACCAGCCTGTTTAATGGAGGAATAGTATTGTCTACAAATGGAAGCCAGGATGTTCATAACAGAAGATGCAAGAGAGCCTTAACAGTGATCAAAGTGCAAATCTAGCCATGTTACCACTCTGCTCCAAACCTTGCCATGGCTTGCTGTCCTGTTCAGGTTTGGGACTGAGCCTTAACCTGCCCTATGATAGATGGTGCCTGGCACCCTCTCTAGTTATACCTGCAGCTGCTTCCCATGTCCCTGAACTTAAAATCCAGCAGCACTTATAGTTTGCCAAGCATATTTCCCGGTGGAACAAAACTGTGCCTTTTCCCACGCTGGTCCTTCTGTCTGGAGCGCACTCACCCGCCTCTCAGTCTTCCTCACCCCAGTTTTCTTGGGTTTTGCTATTAATCTTTTAACCCCTACCTCAGGTGTCCCTTGCTCAGAAATCAGCCTTGCCTTCCTCATCAGGTAACTTTAGGTATTCTCCTTCTAATCCATCGAATATCATGTGCTCATCTATAGCACAATACTTATTAACCATATTGTAAAAGTCACCTCAGAACCCAAGCCAGTGCCTAACCCATAACAGACATTAATAACAGGAATAACAGTAAAACTTTTATGTGTTCACTCAACACATATTTACTGACCATGTAATTCATGCCAGATACTGCTCCAGGCAGTGAAAAAAATATATCTATAATTGCTAAGTAGTGAATATATATACATGAATATATATGTATAATAAGTATATTTATTCATATATATTATTGCAGTGAATATATATATTGTATACTATATAGTGGATATATATTATACAAATATACTATATAGTGAATATATACATACAGCATGCTTATTCAGTACCAGCTGCTGTGCAAATATTTTGCATGTTTTTCTTCCCTTAAGAGTATTCACTAGCATCCAGAACAATCTTATGAGGGAAACCAGCATTACTCCAAACTTAGAGATGTAGAAAATATAAGGCTATATATAAGTAATGAATAAGAGAAGAATAAATAAATATGGCTGTCTTTCCGACTAGACTATAGGCTCTTTGTAAGCAGAAGTGGGATTTTCTTACTCAGCTCTGTTTTTGAGTGTTTAATATGCCATGTGACTAGAGTGACCCTATACCCATTTGCTGAGCAGAGTCCTTATTTGATCAAATTTGTTATTTTGTCATACTTGAGAGTAGCACCCCCTCTCATTCTCAAATGTGTCCAAGTACCCCAGTGCTACCTCCTAGTGAATGCCATATTCATGTTGGTTGAACTGAAGGGAACTGGCCCAAGGTAAAGGAGTCAAAATTCAAGCTACCCCAGCTACAAAGCTTTCTCACCTAAACCTCACTATGTCTGAAGGAAATTTATCAGTTCTGAGTAGATTCATGTTTAAACCATAAAAGAGAGGCAACCCGTAGATCAGCTGACTCACGTGGCTGGAAAAAAAATCTTTCACTTATCTAATTGACCACCCTCAGTTTAGAGATGAGACTCTAGCC
Source organism: Smutsia gigantea (assembly GCA_032199065.1). Classification (NCBI taxonomy): domain Eukaryota; kingdom Metazoa; phylum Chordata; class Mammalia; order Pholidota; family Manidae; genus Smutsia; species Smutsia gigantea. The sequence continues at coordinate 473,254 of JAVSCE010009310.1, forward strand.
TAGACTGGTCAGTGAGCTGCCCTGAAGCAGGGACACAGCCGCGATTGGCAAACAACTCTTCCAACCCCAAGCCCAAAGCTCACCCTGGCACCCCTGCACTTGTCTCCCTCACACATTCTCTCTTCTTGGAATGCTCTAGCCCCCACTGATGGTCTAGACCAACCCCATTCATCCTTTGAATCTCCACTCCTGTGACCCAAAGTCTCAGTGCTAAGTCTCCTATCTTTCTATTTCTAACCTCACCCTCTCCCTTGGGTTGCTCAGAGACAATACAGTGACTCTAGGGGGACTGACTTGCCCAGGGCCACTCAGCTACCAGCCCAGGCACCGGGCACTCCAGCATCGGTTCCTGGAGTCACACGGCTCCTCCTCCCACACCAGGAAGTGCTGTCAGAGGCTCGCCACCCTCACAGGACCTTCTGCTTAGTGCCAGGGGCCTGTCAGCCAAAGCCACCTGTATCACCCCCTTTCCTAAAGATGGACGATGTTATGGGCAGCACGTCCCACTCATTTTCTGCCACTTGAATCCAGAGGAGCTCAAATGGAAGAAATCACTGTATATGCACTATGGACTCAGTTCTGTTCCCCTCGGGTTCATATGCTGGAGTCCTAACCCCCAGCATCTCAGAGTGTGACTGTCTTTGGACACAGAATCTTTAAGGAGATGATTAAGGTTAAATAAGGTCATAGGGTGTGGCTCTATCCCAAAGGACTCGTGTCCTTCTAAGAAGAGGCATAGAGACCGACAGTGTGCACACAGACCGAGGGGCAGCCACGGGAGGAGACGGAGAGAAGGCGGCCGTCTGCAAGCCAGGGCAGAGGCCGCAGGAGAGAACAGTCTGCTAACCCCTTCATCTCAGATGCCAGCCGCCAGGGACCACAAGGCAATAATTATCTGTGGTCCAAGCCCTCCAGCCTGTGACACTTTGTTACGCTGGCCTGAGCAGCCTAACACAACTGTAAACAGCGATGTAGCTGGGAGGGGATCCACGTATAGGCACACTAAGGGTCCCTTTTTCGGAAGGGAGCTGTACCCAGAGACCCCCACGTGGAAGCCTTGCATTTATATGCAGAGAGCCCTCTTTGAGGCCAATGGAGCTCTGAATTTAGTTTTTCTCTCCCCTACTCCATACCTCCCAGACTCACAGTATCCAACACACCCAAGCAGAACCCAGGGCCTTGAGCCTGTCCAGGCCTGGCCTCCTCCCAACTTGGCTCGTGTGTCTGTCAAACCAGCCTCCGTTCCTGAAAAGGACAAGTCAGAGCCATCTTTCAGGAGTTTTCTTCCCCTGACAGAAATCAGCAGGGTTAGAATAAACTGCATAAGTTATCAGCTGCTCAGGAAAGAACATGAAAAAGGCCCTTCTATCACTTAATGAAAAATAGCTTCTTTTTTGGACAGAACTTCATAGGCCTGCAATCAAGCTCTGGCACCCCTCTCCCTTCCCTGACGTTCATGCAGGCAAAGCAAGTCGGCATCTATTAATAATATTTTCTCCTGCTCCTTTCATTTTTCTGCATGTCCTACCACTGTCAGGCCCCGTGATGGAGCGGAGCCTTTATCTCGTCCGAGTCTGGCCTGTCAGGGTGATAAACAATTCTAACAAGAATCAGAATAAAGATCTTCCCAGTAGACTCTGCAGAGAGATAGAGGCTTTTCTCATTTTCTCGACGGAAAAAAAAAAAATTTAATCTAGCGGCTCCGGCTTTCTTCAAGCGTCACATTCAAAGAGATGCAAATTTGTCAGAGCCGAGACCCCAGCTGACTCTGAGCACGGCATGAATGTCAAAGGCGGAAGACAGTGTCTTTGACATGGCTGCCTTTTTTGGGGGGCTGCTCTCCGCCTAATGTTAAAAAAAAATAAGGTTTTGCTTTGTAGTGCGTGTTTCAACAATTTTCGTTAGTTTTTCTTCTGAAATAAAAAACTGCCATCGGGAAGGAAAAGAGAGGAGGAAAGGGACAGATGGAGGTTTGGGGTGAGGGAGGGAAGAGCCCCAGAGAAACAACTCCATTGAGACGTCAGTTTGGACAGAAATGCACAGGAACCGAGCCGGTTGGCTGAAAGCGTGGGTGGGGGTGGAATGAGTGAAAGAGTGGCAGTGAATGAATGGATGCACCGTACAGTGTGGACGGCAGTCTTTTGTTAGATTTGGTTATTTTCCTGTGTTCGTGGAAAGCATTCACACTTCTTTCTGGGTGTTTCTTCCCTGATTTACCATTTGCATGAAGGCATCTGCAATGTTTTTCATGTTTTCCTCTTTTGCTCCGATGGATGTCTGTCTGAAGCCAGAGGCAACAAGTCCAGCTAGAAAGGGTCAGATGAGATGGGAGACCAGTGGGGAGAGCCTGGAAGGTTAGGGAGCTGGTGGGCCAGAGAGAGACAGGGAGGGCGCCTGCTGGTACCCATGGCAGTGTGCTCCAAGCATGTGCTCACTGCCCAGGGCCCGAGTCCTTTGTGGAATCTGAAGCCTGTGGAGCAGGGCTGGGCCTGATGTGGTCCATGAACAGTCCTCTTGGCAGGTTTCGTGGTGTCAGGCTGCACGACCTCCCTGCCCCCCCTTCACCCTGCATCACAACCTCAGCACCCTGTCGTGGGCTCTGTGGAGTATACACATCTTCTCCATACCTTTTTGTTTTTCTGAGTCAAAGCACTGGACGCCTCCATCCCTGTGGCCTCTTCTGCCTCACCATGGCCACCCTTTATGGTTCCACTGTTACCCAGCTTGCCTCTACCAACTGACCACATCCCTTGGCCCTTTGTTCAGCACCAGCGTGTGGCTTTCACTCCCCAGAGCATCATGAACACAATGCTATTGTGTGTAGCCTACTTCAACGGAAAGCCAAGGTTAACAGAGGGTTAGTGATAATGTCAGGACAAGGCAGTCACACTAACAGAAGAGGCAATGGTGTAAAGTCAAATCTTAGCCATCACTTAAGTGATGACCTTTTCAGACTCTACTCAGCCTCTGTCTCCTGGGAGGTTCTCCAAGAACTGGGGCCCCAATGCCCAGACATCTTCACAAGACACAAGAGGTCTCAAAGGATCTAATCTTTTGTTGTACAGAGAAATTTAATTTTACTTCTCAGTTTCTCAAACCCCACCATCTGGCCTGCACCCTATCCTCTTTCTGGAGTTGGTCAGTTAGGTTATAGTTCAGTTATATTTGTACCAGTGGTTAGTTACATTTGCATCTACCCTTCCATTCTCTTGTCCCTGTTCTTGCCATCCAGAAATGGATGGAGCCTATATGGATAAGGTGGTTGGCTAGAGTAAGGACTAGGGTAATGCATGGGACAGAGTGTGTACATTGAAGGGAGAAGGGTCTCATAACCCTTCCCGAGGCCCTCCTGACAGTGGGCTGTGCTATGACATACAGGTCTCTCTCTTCTTCCCAGAAGCGTTTGGCACTCCCATTTTGCCACGCTGTCTCCCCTGTTGTCAGCCTCATCCTAGAGGCGGCATTTAAGTTGCAACACAAAGCACTCGTTCAAGCCCCACGCAGGGATGCCCTTCAATCCAGAGTGATTGCAACAAAGAGAAGCGTTAGGTGGCATCCATGTGTCTGTACATCCTCTGAGAGCTCTTGCTAACTTCTGAGACCACTGTCTTGCTGACACATGGTTATCAGGCAATCAGGAGACAGAAGTCATGGACCACCTTAAATGATTTTTTTTACTGAGAAAGTGTCCTCACAGGATACACACTGCTCTGGAAGGGGAGGTGGGCAGACATCTATAGCTTTGTGAAATAGGCAGTTGCTGCAAGTCCACATGCCCCAGTGAACCCAGGAGGCAAAATCATAGATATTCTCCCTATTTGTGAGAATGTTTAAAACATTTAAACTTTTCCCCCTTAGGATTTGGGGGACTTCCTGACAGGTGACAGTTTTAGCTAGTCAGGCCTAGCACTCTCAAAGAGGATTCCTCAAGCTGGCAGGAATGGAAGAATGAAGAGGAATCTGGAGCCATATGTTTAATTCAACATATGTGCAGCAAGCTAGCACAGAACTGAGCTCAAAAGCCTCAATTCACAAGCCATGGTTCAAGACCTCTTGCTGCAAATTAGCCAGGGGTCCTTGGAAAAGCCATCCCCAATCTCTCATTTTTAACTTCCTTGTTAAAAACAAGCAAAACACCATCACAGCAATAACAAAACACTAACAAGTCCTGCCCCATCGGCTCACAGGATCACTGAGTCAAATAAGATCCAGAATGTGCTTCTCAGTCTGTGCGGCGGAGTGCCCGTGCAGTTTGTTTCTTTCTGTTGCCTTTCTTCCCTTTTCTCATTCTATTACTATTTTCACCCTGCCGGTCCAGCAAAGTGCCACTACCACCATGAAGTCTCTTCTTGTCTTAGGGGAAAAATTTAATCTCTTTCCCCTATGCATTCAAAGGATATATGTTTTCCTACATCTTTACCAAGTGCTACCACATTCTCATTGTCGTCCTTGAGTCGAATCTTGAAATTGTGTCTCTCCACAGGCCAGAGGCTCTTCCAAGACTCAGGGGCTCATCTTTTCCCCATGGAGTCTGGCATAGAGCAGCTTAAAAAGGATCAGTGACTAAAATTAAGATCAAATTTGCATGAGCAGTTGATAAATGCCATTAAATGCAAACCCAGAAACCACATAAAGCAGCTCCACAGACATCTCTTCATGTGACCCGGTGGTGTAGAAGAGGAACAGTGCTAATTTTCTTGAACTGCTCCATGTTTAACTTGAAATATCTCATTAGTATTAACAATACCACTGAGCAGGTTATTACTCATGTTTTAATCCAGAAAAAAAATCGACAATGAGCTTAAAAATATTTGATTGAATCTGAGCAAAAGCCTCTTTTGTCTGTCTTTCACATGGCAAAATAATCATTGATTCAATCAACCAGTATTTGTTGTGGACCTATAACTTACCAGGCATTGGGTTAGCCACTGGGAATAAAACTAGTGAACAAGATAACATTGTATCTACCTTCAGTGGGCTTATATTTTAGGAAGGGAAAGAGATATGAACAAAAATAAATAAATAAGATGATCACAAATTGTGATAATTTCTATAAAGGATGAAGTAATATAACAGAGCAGAGGGAAAAAAAGAGTACAGTCAAAGAAGTCTCCTCTAAGGAGCTAATTAAGCTCAGCTTGAAAGGTCCAGGCAGCAGATATTGTATATGAGAAGATCCCAAGACACAAAAGACCGTAAGTATATCTGAGGACTGGTACATAGATTAATGTGGCTTCAGGGCAGTAGATGAGAAAGGAATGGCAGGCGGTAAGTTTGTAAACATATCCAGTGGTCACATCTCAGAGGAGATTTATGGGTAGGTCATGTACAGAGTCTGAATTTATTCCAAGTTCAATGAAAGGCACCAGTGGTGATTATCAGGGACTGATTATATTGCAAACTCATTCTTGCTATGATTTGGGGAATAGACTGAAGGTTTAAGAGAGGACATCAGAATCTCGTGGTCATGGGACCAAAAGTTGATGGTGGTATTCTTGGATTAGCCATGGAGCAAAACACATGAAGAGAAGTGAATGAAATTGAGAGAAATTTTAGGAATAGGATTGACAGAACTTGGTGATGGACTGGATTTGAGAAGTGAGAGAAATGAAAGCATTGGGATAACTCTTTGATCTTTAGCTAGGGTGACTGGATGGTTGGCAGTACAGTTATTAAGACAAATTGGAGAACAATCATAGATGAAGAATAAAGTTCTACTTTGATAAATTATGGATGGATAAGTTACCTTAAATCTTTGCTATCTTCTCAAACCTTAGCATAGTACCAAATAGTACAGATGCCAAGATGACAGAGGAGTAAATATAGGAGAATCTGTTTGGGATCAAAAGCCAGGCAGATGAAGGATGAAGTTCCACCCCTCCCACCTCCAGGTGTATATGCTGAGGCTAGTTAAAGCCTTAGGAAATATCAACCACCATGCCTACTGAACTTGAATAGTAAAAAATAGTATCTCAATTTCTTATTCATGAAGTATTCATAAGAATCAAAAAAGCCAAAGTTTGTGATGAGATTTTAAAACTGGGGAAATATGTTGCAAATATTAAGGGTAATTTATAATCACAGGAAGCAGGACATCCTCACTGCTTCATTCATTCACTTGCCCAATATTTAGGAAACCCCAACTTCAACAGGCCATAGAACAAGAAACAAAGCATATTTACTGCCTTCAGGTAGCTCACAGTCTGGCTATAGTGTCTTCATTTTGTTAACTTATACCCAATAGGAAGCATCCGAGGCTTTTTGGAAAACATGTGCAGTAGGGAAAGTGGTGATATGACAAAAAAATATAACATTAAATTCCAACTAAAATGATGTCCCATGTAGTTGAAACCATTAAAGTGTATAAGTCACTAGGAAGTCTCCCTCAATAAAATTAACACCCCGTCTGTTTTCTCATGTGACTTTGCATATTCTCCGCAGCTAGCTATTAGTTTTAAAGTTGTTGCCTATTCCCAGGTAGAACATGATTGCCATTATAATAAGATCAGTGTCTTATTCAGAGTCTGACATAGTATTCTTTAAGTATTTTCTGTATGGAATGGATTTTTCTAAAGACAGCAGATCTGGATGCAACTCTTGTGGCTTTGAGTTGTGAGGGGAAAAACAAGACATTTCTAAGTGTTCTGAAGAGACTGATGAATGCTGCAAGGTGGAAATCAGAAAAAGACCCACCATAAGGCACTAAAAATCTAAAGAAGCTTGACTGATGGGGATGAACAACTTTCCCAAAGGAGAAGTTCAGTGATGGAGAAAACGTGGTGGCATTTGCCTTCTGCTTCACTGTCTATTTATGGAGACAATGACCTTCAGCTGCCACTATGTCCCATGTCTCAGGCAGCCACTGAGGATCTTACAATGAGCCAGACAAGGACCAGAAGCACTTCAGCCTCTGCATCCCTCTATCTGAAATGGGCACAGTCCCCAAGGACTTCCCTGTTAAAGTGCCTGAGTATGTGCCAAGTGGGAGAGGTGGGAGAGGTATGAAGACACAAGGCCTGGAAGGGCTTTGGGCCAGTTCTTCAGCATTGGTTCTTACCTAGGAAAGTTGCTTTCAGACTACATGTCTGACTTAAAGAGAGAACAATCCAGGAGGTTGTTGTCATCATACCTCTGCCACCCTAGAATTGAGGTGTCACCAGATTCTTGGGAAAGGAATCAGGGAAGTCCTTACTCTTGTCAGAGAAGCTCCTGCCTGGAAATTTCAGTCTCTCTCACTCCTGCCTGTAGGACATGTAAGGTTCTCAAGGGATCACCTGCTCTTTGCCTCCAGGGCATGTGCAGATCCACAGGTGCCCTCACTCTGGGCTCTGAAAAGGTAAGGTCATGACACCATATCTTTGGAATGTGTAAGAAATATCTGGTCATTGAAAATTTTAAATGTGGATACTTGCACGTAAGCTGCAACAGGTCTGGAATGAGTCCCTAAAACCTGCAGTGTAGATAATTCTTCCCCTTTGCCCTGGGGAGCAGTGAGCAAGCAGTGGTTAAGAGCTCAAGCTCTGATGCTGGAGAACCTGAGGTCAAAATTCTATTCTACCTATTACTTGCGGGGTGACCTTGAATAGCCATTTAAACTCTCCGCATCTGTTTCTTTGTCAATAAAATGGAAATAATAGTAGTATCTAATTCACAAACATTTTGTGAATACTAAATATAATAACCCTGCAAAGCATTTATCCTAGTGTGTGCCCTGTAGTAAGTAGTAAAGACTTGGCCATTGTTAGTATATTAAAAGAAATTATTAAAACAGGCAACTAAAATAGCATCTTGTCTTGAAAACTTCCCACTGCAACACAGTGCCACTTGATTCAGAGAGTGTTTTTGGTTTTATTTGTAATGTGGCTGACTTCTTATGAATGGGCTGCCCTCCCAGAGGTCCATTAGTTGGGGGTAGTGCCATGGGTGGCGGGACTGTGTATGTGGTGGTGCTAGACTATTCCCAAAAACAATATCACTAGCATCGTTAAATCCTATGCAGGATAAACGCTAACAATACGAGTATCCAATAACTGCAGAGTCCAAAGTTAAGTAAGAGACTCTCCCTGTCTCCAAGACCATCTTACACTAGGGGTTCAACAATGAATGTGGTATAAAGGAAAAATAGCACTCTGTTGTTTATTATTGTGCAATTTCCAGGGAAGGGGGATGGACAGGCGAGGTCAACATACAGTTGAATTCTTTAATGTGTGATTTTGTGAAATGTTATCCCATGACATAGAGGGTAAAAGACATTAGTATTTTGTTCCTTGTGCATGAGAAGGAGATTTTTGTTCTCTTTTTTAAGAGTGCAGTGTGAGGGAGGAAAGTAGAATAGTTATTCTATTTGAAGAACTTGTGTGATGGGTTCAAGATAGTGGGCTGAACCGGTGACTATTCTATTGCTCATGACACATCTCAAAAATGCCAGAGAATATATTTCAGACAAGACTAGAAAACAGAACAAATCCACAAAAACCAAAACAAGCAAGAATGCCATTAGCAGGCTAGAAAGGTTGAAGAATCTCTAAAAAACTGCAGGCAGACACAGGACGTAAAACATTGTACAGGTATGTGCATGCGCATGCGCACACACACACACACACACACACACACACACACGTGGAGCCAAAAGCACTTCAGGCAAACTCCAAGCGAGAGTCAGAAGAGACAGGAATGGATGGAAATTCAAGAAAATAAATACAAGAATATTGTCCCAGGCAGAGAAGATGTGCATGAGTGAAGCTTGGAGTGGGCAAGGTAAGTCATGTTTGGGAAAACAATGAAGTTCCTAAATGAATTGGTGTGTAGGACACTCTGAAATGTTCAGCCACTCCCCTTATACCAATAGAACCATATGCTGGATCTCTGACTTGGCATTTATGACCTCCACATCCATAGCAGGATTCTCTTCACTTCTGATTCATCAGTATATCTCCCCAACCATCCTTGATGCCCCAAATGGACTAGACTACTGGTCACTCTCAGGAAAAGTCCATCTGCTCTGGGACTCCTACTGTGCCCTCTTTGCGGTGACACTTGCCCTACCTCTGTTTTTGGAAGGCTGCTCCTTCAAGTCCCATCCAAATGCTGCCCCTTTTTGGAAGCCTGATTCAAAGGAACCAGGCTTTTCTTATACCAACCTAGCACTTAGTACATCTACATAATCACTGTCGAGTGTCTGTCCAGTGACATAATTTCCTTGCCTGTGTCTTTATTCACCCAGGACATTGTAAACATCTTGAAAAAAAAAAGAATATGTCTCTCTCAGCACTTTGCACATGGTCAGAGCACATAGAAGTGTCTAGAATATAGTAGCTGCTTGGTAAGTACTTGTGGAATAAATGAGGAAACATTTAATAGAGTACATGTGACATGCTTTTGGAATGTACAGGTTGGAGACTTGTCAAGAAAGGCCTCGAAAGCCAAGGTGGGAAGCTAGATCAATTTAGCGGCAAAGAGGAACCATGGCAGATCTGGGTGACGTTCAAACAATTCAAGAGCAGTCAGGGTAGGAACAGTGGAGCCCCTGGAATAGATGCCATGCAAAAATTTACTCATGTGATGAATTCATGCTGATGAAAATAATATTTCAAAAGGTGGGCTAGTGTTATTTATTAGTTCTCAAATAACATTTAAAGTAAAAAAAAAAAACCCCTGCAAATAGAAATACAAAATACAAAAATACAGCAAAGCTGGCAAGGAATGCAACTTGAAATATGGCTGCTTCAATGGCTGCATGTAAAACCAAGTTCAGGAACTAATTCTTTGTACAATGTGGCCCTTGTTAGGTACATGATTTTAATTAAGGAAGGGGACAAAGTACAACTCCAACATATTAAAGGTAGGCATGCAGTGGGAGAAGAATCTGACTGGGAGCTGGGCTTGTTTATGGTATTCTTGTCAATGTAATTGTCATTTTAGTGCTCCGCCTATTTTTAAACCCAGGCTTTGTTTTGCATTACCGGCAAGAGAAGTATTCATTTCCAACCAAGTTTCAATGTGAGGATGTTCATTCAAAATTCTAAATATAATGAGCAAATTCAAATTTTTTCCTGAGAATTTGCACAACGTGGCACCTGGAGGGATAGTTTGTAAGTAAAGATCAATCCAGCAAGTATGCTCAAAATGGTCATTTACATATAGGGTGTTCCATGAGATAAACCCTGGGGTAGGATGGGGTTGGGATTGCACCATGTAATGAAGGAACATTGTAAAAAGAAGCAGCAGCATATAATGAAAGTGAAGGCTTGAGTCCCAGTCGTGGCCCTGCTCTCTTGAGTATGATCTTGGGAAACCCACTCCCCTTCTGGGCCTCAGAGATGACATGAGGATGACATCTTCACCGTGGATACAGAATCCCTCACCAAACGCCCAATGCCGTCCAGATGCGCATAGAAATGCGTGTGGGAAAGTGCTGAAAACTGGAGACATGTGACCCCTGTCCTCCCGGGTCCAGGTCCAAGTCCTTGCCCTCAGTCCCCAAAGACACTGCCATCCCTCCGACACAGACAGTGCCCCTGAACCCCGGAGATGTCCCAGGTCTGGGCCTTGCTAGGCGCGCAGGAGGGAGGGCTGGGAGAAGAGAGGAGGCCCCCAGGATGCTTGCTTAGGATGTGCACTCCATGATGCCGGCTCTCCTTCCCTCTTCTCCTCCTACAGTGAGCCCCAAGACAAGGGTACGTAGGAGTGGGAAGAAGTCACTCTGATGTCTGCTGGCATGCACTACCCTTTCTGTGATAGGATTTTGTGTCATTTGTCTCAACAACTCAAAATCTTTGTAGCTTTTCTGAGAAATCACATTTATAGTTGATGAAAAGTGCCCTGGCTCTGAAAAGGTCTATTCTCATCCGGGTGTAAGAGCAGAGGCGCAAGGACTCTGCCTTTCCTGCTCCCTCCCACCCTTTAGTTCCCTTTCACTGAACACCCTTTGGGGGCCCACCAGTTTCTGCAATGCTGTGAACCTCCACCTCCCTTTTCCACCGGGGTCCCCAGAGCTCCTCGCCTCCTGGGTCTGCCTTCCCTCTCATCTCCTGCCCTGCCCCTTGCGTGGCCAGGAGGTGTGTGCTCCACGCATCGTGATCTGTGTCCTCTTCCCCAAGACCTTCTCGGCCTCTCTTGCCCAGCCACTCCAAATCTTCCAGTTCCAAATAAATAGTACCTGGGAAGGGGTCTTTGCTTTATAAAGTTCCAAACCAGAGCCCCCCGCCCTGCCCTTTGGCTTAATGGAAGCATATGACATATAGATGAGAGAATGGTCTTTAGATTCAAATCAAATCCCCCCATCTGGCCACTGATTATCTGTGTGATACAAGCCAGGTGGATCATCCTTCCAAACTTCAGAGAAGTTTTTTTGTAAAGTTGTTCAGATGATAAAACAAGGTTGTTTCACCCATTAGAGTTCCTAGCAAACAGAAGCAGTCATATCAGTAAGAAGAACAACAGGAAAATGGGGAAGCAAGGGAATTATGAGCACAATTACAGTATTAGCAAGAGCAGGAGCTGAGGAAGCAACTGCAGCAGATTAGAGGGAGGGGCAGGGGAGCAGCAGAGGAGAGGTGGTAACCCTGATGACAAGTGTAAGGGAGAATTTGCTGCATCAGCAACTAAGAGCCAGGATTTCAGTCTCAGATCCTCTGCTTATTACACGTGCATCCTAAACCAAGTCACCTGACTTGAATCCTCCTTTCCCATCCCAGTCCTGCTGGCTCCATTGGGTGAGTGTGATGCTGGCCAGAGGTAGCGGGAGGGAGTACGCTGCAAGCTGTGAAGTGCTGTGCGCCTGCCTCAGCATGCATTCCCTCGGGTCCTCGGTTGTTCTTGTTTCCTTTCATCCTTCTTTCTCTCTTCCAGGAACTTTCCTATTATGTGTGGGCCTCCCCTGGAACCTGGCCCTGGCTTCTTCCAAGACAGTTTGCTGACACATGAATGGCCAACCCCAAATGCAAGAGAATGTGATATAGTGCCACATTGTCTTCCTGAAAATGAGAATGGTCTGAGATTGGGTGAAGGGAAATAATGGGGAAGATGTTGGGAAAAGAGAATTAAAGGTATTTGATTGATCATAACTTGTGCTACCCAAGCAAACCTCTTCAAAGGGCAAAGGGGTCCCTGGTGCCATCTTTCCAATACTGGACAAACTGCTATACCCACACTTTTCTATGTGTGGGAGAAACGCCAAACCTACTAAGCTCAGATGAGGTGCTCCTCTGATGGAGCAAGAAGGAATGCTTTACCTCCAAATGCTTCAAGCAATTGAGTTTTCCTAATAGCGTCAGCACAGTTATGAGCAGTGTTATGTTTTATTTTCAAACTCGGCATGCATTAGAGAATTGCTCTTACTTGATAACAGCTCTGCCTCTCCCGGGAAATGAATAGCAATTAAACTTCATGAGAAGTTTTATGTGGTTTTGATACAGCAACCCCCTTCTGAATGCCCCCTCTAAATGAATTTCTAAATCTGCAGTCGGTGCCCATTAACTCAGAGTGTGGGAAGAGCTGTCTATGATTAATAAAAATAACAGCTTGCATAACAGCGTACATTACCGTGTGCTGCGTTTTACAATATCTCAATTAATTACAGATTAGTAGTTTCAAAAGGGGAAGGTACTTTGTGGATCATCTACACCACTGTTCCCTCCCTTCTTAGGAATAAGAAAACCAACACCCAGAGAAGATGAGGAGTAAATGACTGAACCAGTATGACAAGGTCATCGGGACCAGAGACCAAAGAAAACAGAGACTAAAATGCCAGATCAATCACTTGCCTGGATGATGAGACTGGAAATCTCCCCCAGGACACCCCAGCTAGTTTCTCTCCTTTAGTCTTAGGCTCTGCCTTGCTCTGAACAGATCCAGTCCTGATCAGAGCAGGGCATACATCACCCCATGGCCCACCTGTGGACCATGTCCAGAGCTCGCTTTGCATCACAACACCATGTATCTGACATGTTTGGCATTATCCATGGGCACTTGTTGAAGTGAATTTTTGATCCCAGGATAAATGGGACTCTAGCTTTGTTTCCATGCCTAGCTGTCTGATTCCCCAGAGACACCCAGAGCTCTGGAGTCCTGCAATAACAGAATCGCTTAGAAACAGTCATGTACTATTGTCCTTCTGGTTTTTAGTTTAACCTCGGCTTGGACTGCTGGGCCCTCTCAGGCAGATGGGTCTTCCTCAGACCAAACTCTTCATGTCCCTGGAGACTCTGTTGGGCTCCACTCGCTCAGCCTCTAAAGCTGGGATGGTTCTTCGAGCTCCTTTCCTCTCTCCATGGGCCAGAGCTACAAGGCACCCATCATGCCTCAAAGCACTACCAACCTGAGCGGTGACAAACACACATAATTATGGTAAATGGTGACTGAATGGAGTCTTAAAATTCACCACTGATTTTGGAAATCCACCTAGAGCCGATTAATGCTATGTGCTCAGCCATCATGCCATTTCTTTCTGTGCTCAAAATCCTCCCCAGCCTCTACTGTAGGTAAGGGGGTGGCCTGTAGTTACTTGTGGCTAATATATGTGGCTCTTCCAAATAAGGCAGTAAAGAGCTTATGGATATGTCCTTCCACTCTCCCAGGGCTCCTTGAAGCCAATCACTGAGAGGTTTGGGTCCCCAGATAGACGGGTAGTGGTTTCCTGAGTCACTCAATATAGAGAGAGACCCGGCCAACCCTAATTACACTTTGCACAAGAAAGAATTACACTTCTGTTGTGCTAAGCCCCTCAGACAGAGGCTTTATTTGTTACTGTGGCATAGCCTAGTCCATCCTAATACACAGCACAGCCTCTAACCGTCTCCTAAAAGATGGTCTTCCTCATGTTTCATTTCAGTGCCCTTACCTTCACACTCTTCCTAGGTACTCCTGTAAACTTCTACATCCTCAACCCCATCAACAGGCTGAAAACACGCAGATCGAATTCAGCTTCTGCTTTTGAGCATCAGATATCTACATCCCACTACCTGGTCTGTTCCATTTGGGCATCTAGTAGGAAACTCATGCCAACCTAGCCAATGCTAAACCACCCATCTTCCTCTGACCATTCTTCTCTTCTCTTTTGATAGATTAAGCTACTGGTTTTACTTATCAAGTTATATCAACAAAAATCTGGACATGTTATTTTCCCTTCTTTCCTGTCTCTCACAAGACACCAAATTCTGCAAGTTCTGCTTCTGACATAGTTCTTGAGACCATCCACTTCTTTCCATTACCACTGTTAACTTTCTTATTTGTTTCATCATCTCTTGCCTGGATTCCAATAACAGTCTCTCATCCAGTTTTCCTTTGTCTAGTCTTACTCTTTTCTATGAATTTTTCTTTGTCACATGCTACAGATGACTGAGCTTGGAAAAACCATCTCATTCATTCCTTACTTAAGCCCTCCAGTGCCTTGCTTTATCCTTAAACTCCTTTGCAGTTTTTAAGGCTCTTCATGACAGTATCCCAGTATAGCAAAGAGCTATATAGGAGCAAGGAGTGTGGCCTCTGAAATCAGACCTCTGGTGTCCAATCAGGCCTTACCTGGGAAAGTCACTGCATCTCTCTAAGCATCATTGTTCTCATTGATCAAAGAGGATAAATAATGCTTGTTTTATTGGGTTGTTGTGAGAATTGAATCCAATCATTCATAGTCACATAACCATTGCTCAAACATGATAGTTACTAGAAATGTTTATTACTAATAAAATAATTATTGGCCCCTTCTGATGCGCTAGCATCTATATGAAACCATTACACATGTGGCATCTCATTAATTTTCCTAACACCTCTACTTTGCCTTAGATGTAGAGAGGACAGCAAATTGTCCAAGAGAACACTGGTAATAAATTGCAGAGTAGAGATTCAAACCTAGGTATATCTGAGGAGATATTTCATACGTTTTCAACTCAACCATGGGGCGTGGATCAAGGAACAAAATAATGATACCATTTAATATCCAGAAATAGAGAAATGGCTTTAAAGATAATAGGTCATTTATGCAATGCTATACTACAGGGTTTTCACCTTATACACCTCCAGGAGGGCATAGACTGCGATATGCAATATATATAAATATCTGTTTATAAATAATTACTTTAAAAGCTTATATAATAGCTTAGTGATTAAGGGCATCAGGGTTGGGAATCGGATTTCTCTGGTTTGAGTCACAGCTTTAGAACTTTTTGGTTGTGTGACCTTGGTAAAATTACTTATCATCTATGAATGTGGATAATAATAGAACTTATCTGATAGGATTGTTTTGAGGACCAAACAAAGCAATATATGCATAATGCTTAGAAAGTTCCTGATCAATTCTGCTCAAATGTTATCACCCTGATTATCATCATCTTTATTATTGCAAGGGATAAAAATCAGGAAACAAAATTATTAATCTAAGTAAATGTAAACTTATATAAGACAACAGAGAGCCATAAATATGCCTGGAAGATAATATCCCCAGGTGCTAGCAATGGGGTTTTCTGGCTTATTTAATTATGAGTGATTTTTTTTCTCCTCTTTACATCTACATTTAAAATATTTTTTATGATTACTATGTGTCATTTTTATAAGAAAAAAATAGTACTATCCTGTGGCTTTACACAAGGAGTTTTGTTTTCTGACTTCACTGATTTTTTTTTTACAAGATCAGCTTTGGTTATTAAATTCATTTAAAAGCTCTGATCCACTTTTGATCATCTGAAATATAGTGACAGGCACCAAAATCAATCCCTACATCCGAGGTTTGCAAAGAGCATAAATTATTTTAGAAGTCATGTCAGGTAACATTTATCCCAAGGTTTGCTTGCACATTTTAATCAGAAAACACAGAAGGTATATGCAGCTTAGATTGAAATACCCCTTCACCTTGTACTTGGACCCAGGCTGACTTACTGTTTGCTGGCTGATAGGACTGGCAGAAGTTACAGCTTGTATGATAGAGGCAGCCCGGGCAGGAACTGAGGGAAACACATAAAGAAACATTTATTTAAAAAAAGTAAATCAACCCTAAAGATCCTCCCAGCAGACCTGAGAGATGGAAGCCTCTCTCTCATTTTCTCCTTGGCAAAATTTAATCTATCACTGGGGTTTTTCAAGCATCATATTCAAAGAGAAGCAAATTCATCAGAGCTGAGACCCCAGCTGACTTTTAGCACCTTGTGAATGTCAAAGGGGTTTAAAGGTTGAAGTGACTTACCTCCTTCCTTCCTAATTCAAACACATAAGTGTGTGTATGCACGCATATTTGTGTGTGTGTGTGTAGTGTGGGTAAAAATACACATGTATGTATTCACATATGTCTATATATTTTTTCATTTTTTTAAGAAAGAAAGCTAAAATGGAGCACACATCTACCTATGTGTTCAGTGTCTTCTTTGTGTGGATTTATTGGCAGCAAATCTGACATGTAAATGGTAAATAGCATACAGAAAGAACAAAAGTGCAATTGAGGAAACCTCAGTCTATCACTAAATCCCAGGGCAGGAGAGGGTTTTTTTGTTTTGATTTGATTTTTTTGTTTTGTTTTGATTTCATCTATCACCTTCACAGTCCACGCTGGTTAACTGGTTTAAGGATAACTATTAACCCATGAGTGATCTCTGTCCTCCCCACGGTTCACGGCACACAATCCCCTTAAGTAATATAAGTCATGTATTTACAATCAAAACTAAGAGATTTCAATTAATATTTCCTACACAGACATGGTTTATGGGAGGCTTATGCTCAGTATGGGGATGGGCAAGACTGTTCAAAAGTCATTTTCCCCTCCGTCTTCACACAAATGAAGGATCAATGGCCTAATGGAAATTCTATAACTTGGAGTCATAGGAGAAAAATGATGTTTGGTTTTCCTCTGCATAACAGAAGGCCCAGATTATGCATTAGTAATTCAGAGTTCTTATTATGTACACAGAATTTTGAAATCTTTTTACCTTCAATTCAACAATTATTTATTGAGTTCCCACTAAACAGTAGGCCTTTAGGATATAAATGGGAGTTAGACTCAGGGTCTGCTCTTAAAGAGAGTGTGGATTTACAGGGGTGTGTGTCAGTCACCCATTGCCATAATATGTTGCTGAATGAACACAATCCTAATAGCACACAACAAGAAATATTTATTGCTCACATGTGTGTGGTGGGAGCTCTGCCCATCTGTTAGCCCTGCCCACATACCTGAAAGTTGACTCGTTATTGGCTGCTTTGCATGTCTCTCACCCCCCAGCTGGCTAGCCTGCTAGCCTGGACATGTTCTCACAGCAATGGCAGAGACACATGGAGGAGGACAAGCCCAACCACATCAGTGCTTTGCCAACCTCCGTTTACATCCCATTTGCGAACATCTCATGGACCAAATGCTACTTGGCTGAGTCCAGGTTAGAGTGGAAGCACACTGCAAAGGTCCACAGCAAAGGGTGCGGGCACCAGCAGGGGTGAAGAATCAGAATGTCTTTGCATTCTGGTTCACAGCAACAGATAAAGTATATACCACCATTTTATAAATATGTGTGATAGGAAAGCAGGCCAGAACCTCTGGGGTGTCAGGGACAGAGAAATGCACTCTAGGAGAGGCAGGCTAATGTCTAAGCTGAGTGTGAAGGGTAATTAGGAGCTCACCGAGCAGAACATGGAGACAGAGAGGTATCACAGGCCATGGTAAGACCACAGACCAAGGTCTGGAGGTGTAAAATAATGGCGACTGGCATTGCAGAAGCCTATGGGGTGAGGCAGTGAGGGAGGTAGAAGGTGCTGAATGAGACTGAGCAGTTATGTGAGTTCTGATTCTGGAAGCCAGAAGACATTACATGCCTACTTTCAGACCCTGGACTTGGTGTTTAGATAATGAATACAGGAAAATGCTGTGATAAAGTCTGCAAAAGGCCAGGGCACGAACCTGTGCATCTTCCTGTTGCAGCAAGGAGCTTATACAACTGAACTCGTAGAAACACAGGCCAGGTAAAAGGTCTCTCTCAGTCTTCCTTTATCCCGCTCGGGAAACGTGCCCTAACAAGAAGCCGTTCTCTGAGTGCAATGAAAAGAGACGATTGTCTCTTTAAGAAAGTGGTTGGGCAGTGCTTCTGGGTTTGAAAGTCTGGAGACAGTGGCATTAGATTGATTAGGTGTGTACATGTTGGCTGAGAAAGCTGTAGAAAGGCGAATGGAAGTGTTTGACAAGATGAAAGACTATTCAACATGTTAGACAGCTGCTTGAGTGAAGAGATCTGTAACAGCGCAGTAAAATATACTCGCCAGTAAATGATACCTTGGCGGCAGAAGCTCCTGCAAGCTAGGTCACACACGGTTTGTCTGGCATGACAGGCTCAGCCAGACCAAGTTGGAAAGTGCAGTTTAACGCACGTGCCTCACAACAGATGGGCAGTGGCCTGGGGGTTTCGTAGCTGCTTTGCCTCTCCCACGTTTGTGGTCAAGACTGGAAGGGTCTCTCTGTGGATCTCGGTAGAAATATGAGGCTACCCATCAACGCCACGCGGTGGGACAGACTTTGGAGTCAGAAGCCACAGGTAGGAATGCTGGTCCCAAGTGACCCACTGGCTCATTTTGGACAAGTGCTTACCCACTTTGACTTCCAATTTTTACTCATCTGTAATATGGGATAATATCACCTACTTCAAAAGGGAAGTATGGCAAACATCGCCAGTGCTTAACTTACATGAGCATATTAGTTTTCTGTTGCTTCTGGAGGCCCCCAACATGGGTCTCAGCGGCTGAAATCAGTGTGTCAGGAGGGCTGCATTTCTTTCTAGAGGCTCTAGGAGCAAATTCATATCCTTGTCTTTTCTAGCTTCTAAAGACTGGCCATATGCCTTGGCTTGTGGCCCTTTTCCTCCATCTTCAAAGCCAGAAACAGTGTATCCCTCTAACCAGTCTTCTGTGGTTATATCTTCCCCTGACCTCAGCTAGGCAAAGTTCTCCACTTTCAAGAATCCCTGGGATTAGATTGGATCCACCCAAAGAATCCAGAATCATCTTCATCTAAGGTCTTTAAATAATCACACCTGCAAGGTCTTTTTGCCATGTAAAGTATCACGTTCAGAGGTTCAGGGGATTAGGACTTTGACATCTTTTGGGGAGGATTCTTTAGCCCGCCATGGTAGGGGAAGCTCTCTTTGAGAACTCCAAGATAAAGAACATTTTGCAGCTAATCTGTGACATCTACATTGAACTGGTCACAAAATACAGCTAGGTTGAAGATGCCTTGGGGTCAAATAAGTGATGTTTCCATGCTGGAGAATCCATATGCTGCTAATAATGTATATGTCACCTCCTCCTGAGTGGATGAGTTAGCGTCACCCTAGTAGGGGCCCTTCCCAAGGGCCTGCGCTTTCCTTCTCCCAGAAGTAGGGGTCCCCTCTGCTTTGCTTGTTACATTTCTGGCACCTAGTGCAGTGTCTGGCATATAGCAGGCATAGTGTGTACCTTGGTCTAGGCACCATGCTGGTCACTTAGCACACATCATGTCTAATGCTCATCTTGAACTTTAAGATCAGTATCATTCTCAGTTTACAGAGGAGGAAACTGAAGCTCAGCTCCAAAGAGCTCAAGTCACTTTCCTAAATCTCACAGCTAGTGAAGAGTGAAGGTGAGGTTCAACATAGGTCTGTGGGGCCCCAAAGCCCATTTTATTCCCCCTGTAACTTCCCTAAATGGACCATGGACCTTAAATCCACCCAGTTCAGATAAAAACAGATCTTGCCTATGATCCAGTGCAGCTGGCAGAGCATAGCTTCCCAGTTAACCATCATAAGAGCAATAGCAACAATAACTCATCTAGAGCTTCCCTTGAGTCAGACCCTCCTGTGGGTTAATGCCTAGCCTACATTAAGTCATTTAATCCTGGCCAAACACTGTGCAGTTTCCATTGATGAGGAAAGACAGAGGGGAAGTGACTTGTCCAAGGCCACTGGGTTGTGAAGCCCAGGAGTCATGGACTTCCCAGTTGCACTCTACTGCCTCTCAAATCAGCACAGGGCTGATCCTGGTTGACCTGTCTCTCCAGTCTCGATTCACAGTGTCCAACGAGCCTATCACATTTACCCCAATATCCATGAAACATTTAAAAAACAAATTGACAGAAATAAGGGAAGGAATGCCAACATCACAGACATTCCAGTCTGAATAGGATCTCAGCTGTCCTTTATTTCATCCCTTTATGTTGCAGATGCGGACTCAAATCTTGTTCAGAGAAGGGATTCAATTGCCAAAGTTAACATGGGGAGCTGGCCCTGGATCTTCTAATCCTCAAACTCCCTGCTGGAGAAGTGATTGGCCCCATGTTTTAATGGTGGGTCCTTCACCTGCCTCCCTTCCAGATGCAGAGGCTCTTCCTAGATCCAGGCTGATATCCGAAGCCAATATCTAGAGCAAGGCTGACACCTCAGCATACTCGTCAGGTGTTTTTTAAAAGGATGAAGGCCTGTAGGTCCTGTCGCCCATCCATCTGCTGGTCCCCCATCCAGATCACTGCCATCTTTCTTCTGGATCCAGGCTCCAGCTCCAACCTGGTGTCACTGCTTCCCTTCATATCTCTTCAGATTATACCCTCTACATGGTCACTAAAGAGTCCTTGAAAAAGTCACTCCAAGTATTTCGTTGCGTCATTTAAGCCATCCCATGATTTCCCATTATAGATGGGCTAAAATCCAAACTCCTTGCTGTGTTCTGCAGGGCCTGACCCACCCAGCCCTCACTTAGTTCTCCAATCTCCTTTCACACTATGTTCTTCCTCCCTCACTCCGTCCACACAGAACTTCTTTTCTGGAACACAACGTGTGCGTTTCTACCTCAGGGTCTTTGCATCTGTCTCCTCTGGAATGCTCTTCTCCCTGATTTCTCAATGTTTACAACCTTCTCATTTTTTAGGTCCCAGCTCACTTGTCACCTCTTCGGAGAGAGCATTTCCCTGAGCATCCTGTATGGCCAGCACGCTCATGGCCAGTCCTATTTCTCAGAGTACTGGTCACTCTTCGAAATGATCTCATTCAGCCTTTGATGACTTGTGTGTTCTCTGTCTCCTGAAGTAGGAGGCAGGGCCCATGAGGAAGAAACTGTTTGCCTGTCTTCCACATCATTTCCTCCAGTGTTGTGTGAGCGTCCACTGATTAGCAGTATTGGCCTCACCCGGGAGCTTGTTAGAAATTTTGAGAATTTTAGTCTCCACTCCACTAAATCTGCATTTTAATATTCTCCCTGGAAGCTCATATGTACTTTATGGTCTGCAAAGCAGTGTTCTACTATGGTGCCTTGAACTCATAGGTGTTCAACAAACATGTGTTAAAGGAATGAATGAATGATATTAGATATGACTCAGATAAAGATGTAGGCTTTGTGTTCCGTGTCAGTAAACTTGATGTCCAGTCTTCTGGGCTGCAGAAATTTAATTAATCCAGTGAATAAAAGGGAATTCCCCAAATAATGTGAATGCATCTGATGCTGATCATCAGGTACGTTGAGAAACCAAGGTGCAGCACCTGCAAGTCTCTGGTTTTATGGACATGAGCAGTATCCTATTTTAGAGACAAGGCTTCTCATTGTTCCAAGAAGGCTTATCCCTTCTGATGCCTTTTTAAAATGGCATACACTGCTCCAATGGGTAATTATTTGAAGCTAAATGGTGTTCAACTGGGGTCTTTAAATAGTGTAACTAATTTTTTTTGTAAACAAACATCAGAACACAGAGTTCAAAATGAGTGACGCCCTTCAAATTAATTTAGCAGAAAAAGCTAAATTAAACTTGGATCTTTGCTTTAATTGTGACCCTGTAAAACTGCATCTGGAGAAGAACAGGAAAAAAATATAGACTGAGGAAGACAGACAATTTGTAGCTAAATGTTTAATTCTTGATTTTCTATTTTTCACTGTTACCATCAAATGCTTCCCGATAAATAAATATAAGAAGTATATTATCGGAAATAATAGCAGTGATAGAACAGATGCATTAATCAGTTAGACCTATCTCTGTCTATTGGTGTGGGACAAACCAAATCATTTGGGGTTACCTGGCTGGGTTCAAATCCCAGTACCCCTCCCGGCTGGACAGCGTGAGCCCTCAAAAGTGTTCAAGTCTGTAGAGTAAAGCTAAAAACCCCTCATTTGCAGAATTGTTTTATCTAAAGTTTTAGCGCATAGTTGGGGTTCAAAACTCCCGGCGCACTTTTCCGCCTTTTTTCTCTTTCTCTTTCAAAAGAACTCATAAGGCCCGTGCGGCAGTAAGACTGGCTTTGCTGGCTTTATAGCCAGTGGCCAAATGCAATGAGTGGACAGCAATAAAACTCGTGGAGCTGGAAGACATTTCCAAGTTATATTAAAGACCAATAGATACCCCAAAATAGTTTACACATTCAAACACACTAGAAGAACATGCACTCCTCAAAATACTACCTTCCTGTTTCTCAACCTTGTTAGTTTATTTTACTTTACTCTTTTATTTTACTTTACATTACCTTATTTGACTTTATTTCATTCTCCTTCACCTTACTTGGTTTTTCTTATTTTCTCTTGCCGTTCTCAGTGCTTTCCTCTGTGTTGAACGCTGTTCTCAGTGCTTTACTTAGAGCACTTAATGCTCATCCATCCTCCTGGCAGTCCTGTAAGGTGGCACAATTATTAGCCCCATTTTACAGATGAAGAAACTGAGGCACAGAGAAGTAAAATGGTCTACAAAGGCCCCTTGCAATTGGCCCGTGATGGTTTTAGGCACTGTAGTCATGTAGCCTCACTCAGTAGGTAGTTCAGAGCCCCCTGTGGCAGTTGTCCAAAGTCTAATCCACTCTGCAGGAAGATGAAGTGTGCTTCAGAGAGGCTCCTGCGAACAGCACCAGGCATCATAGCAATGTTAAAGCAGGATGGGGCTTCTCTTCTGATCATGGGAATTAGTGAAAAGAGCTCCAAAGGGGACAAGTAGCTGAAGGGAGCTAAACGCAAGATCTTCACATTCTGATACACTGCTTAAATAATGTGCAGCCAAGGGAAGGCAGCTGAGACACATGGTAAAGACACTGAGCTTAGAGACTGATGAACCAGCTGTGGGTTCTGGCTGAGCTGTTGCCCAGCTGTGTGGCTTTGCCCGAGTCACTCAGACTCTCTGACCTTTGATTTCCTCATCATTCAACTCCAGTGTTACCTTCACCACCTAGAGGACTAAAGGAAATCCACCTGGTAACAGCGCCCGACACAGAGTAGGTACACACCAAAACAGTCGGTGAGTTCACATTTAAAGTTGAGGTGATCGATGCCTGTGCAGTGCATAAAGGAAAAGGAATTTGTTTTCCTGAAATTGCACTCGGCCAACAAATTGAAAAACACAGCACCAAGCTGAGAAATGCACACTCTTCATGTTCTTGTGCTGTTTGGTGCTGAATTTTTTATCTCCCAAGAATAATGACCTCAGCCCTGGGCATTTCCAGGGGATTAATGACCAGCGGAATTTAATGACCCCGGCTTCAGCCTAGAGCCATCCCACATTCCCTGGGTACTCATTAATCCCAGGTCGACCAGCAGCCTTTCTTCTCCCTGAAACAATCACGCCCAAGTTCAGGCCAGCTGCAAGTACAGGCACCGCTGGGACTCCACGCCTCCCCTTCCTCCCCAGCCTGATCCAAGCTCCAGCCATCGCTCATTTATTTACAGAGGCAGCCAGATAGGAATTAAAATATGCTAAGGAATGCCCCTGTTCTACAGCAGCTGGACCCAATGATGAGCTGTTTCAAATGCATGCTCCCCCCCCCACCCTCTGCAACCCCTCTTACACACACGTGTTATGTTATCCGCATATCCCTCTAACTTTTAGGGAGGCTGCTAGTATTGCTTTACATTTTATGTAGAAAGATTTCATGAGATTTTAATGAGTTTCTACCACTGGAAAAGAAAGCTCACTAAGGACCCAGGCAAATTGCTTTGCCTGGGAGTGCGGTACTCCCTGGATGATGGCTCGCTTCAGGATTTGGGCTCCGTAAGGATATATAGATAGGCATGCTGACGTACGCACACCAGCCCCTAAGCATTTAGCTCACAAAAGTGCAAAGTGAAGCAGTGGGCTGATGCAGGCTGTGGTCCATGGGGTAAAACCCTGGGCTGTGTGTCCCCAGTGGACATCTGCTGTCTGGACCGCAGGCTGGCCTCTGTCACCAGCACCAAGGCATCTTCCACTGTGATACTCAGTCTTTTCATCTGTCCAGTGGGCAAACTGTAAGCCTCTGTGATTACTTCCCCCTGGAAAAATCCTTAATTCCAATTAATCAACTCACAGGTGACTCAAATGTCCCCATCTTTCTTCCCAGGGATCAAATCTGAAGTAAAGGAAGTGATACTTATGAAATGACCAGCATATACTAGGTGTTTTCATCCCTGAACAGTGTCTGAGGTTGTCCTGATTTTCCCTATTTCTCTGATGAAGAAACTAAAGCTTAGCAATTAGTGTAGGGAGAGGAAGCCCAGGGACCACGCTTTACCTGCCTTCCTACTGTCTGGAAGGACAGGCCTTGGGAGGACTTCTGGGCTAGAGTCCCAAGCCAAGCAGGCCAAAGGCTGGGCTGCAAGCTGGGGCTTTGGTGCCGCCCTGCACATTGTACAGCAGGGTACCACGGGCACTGGATGAAGGACCAGAGTGAGGACACCAAGCCCAGGGAGAGGTGAAGTGCCAGGAAAGATGAAGCAGAGCCTGGGAATCCCACTTGGCAGCCAGAGGTAAAGGAGCCCTCTTTTAAAGAAATACCTCTATATTGCTATGTGTATGCGTGTGTCCGCATAACTTACGCACATATACACACGTGTAGATTGGTACTAGCTTACTGTGGATAAAATGAGAGTTCCTGTGGCCAGGATTCTCACCTGGCCCTGCTTGACTAGCTCACTGCACACCTGTGGGCAATACATGGCTGTTAACTCTATATAAAGAGCTCCGCCCGGTGCTCTGGGCGACACGGTGGCACAGCCGCAAGGCTGCAGGAGAGCAGAGGCTGGAGTGGTGGCAGCACCGAGGACAGAGGCCCAGAGGACAGCTGTGTGGACAGAGGGGCCCCAAGGCAGAGACCGGCTTGCTGCGTGCAGACTTGCTCTGAGTGAATGGGATTTTAATGACTGACCTGCCACCATGGAAATAAAGTTGGGTATAACCCTTTTACCCCACGAACATTCTACTGTCATTTCTTTGGTCACATTGAATCCATAGTGAACCTGCCCCAGGGCTGAAACCCATCGGCAAGACACTTACACACACATTTATTATTTAAAACCTCTCTAATTCAAAATCTGTATACCAAGAATGGCCAGCTTCCCTTTTGAACTATTTTTGCTGTTTTTTTTAAAATTTTATAGTGAGAATAGCTTTTTGATTTTATAAAAATATATGTTCATCAAAAAAATTATGTTCACATGTCACAAATGGTTAAGGGAGAAAGGAAAAGTCACCTGATACCCTACAGGCTGGTGCTCTGGACACTAGGGGAGAGAGAGGGGAGCAGCACGCCTCTGGGTGTAGCCCTCCCTTCCCGATCAGAGCCGTGCACTTACTATGGTCTGAGCTCACGGCGTGTCAGGGCGTAGGGACTCTGTCTTCCTTCCCGATCCCCGGGTCTCCAGTGACTATTCAGGACCAAGCATGACTGAGCTCTGTAAGAATTTCTGGCCAAACAAAAAACTGTGTGACCCTTGTGAAAGCCAAGAAACAATATGTTGGGTTCTTACTGGGGACCCATCCAAGGTGTGAAGATTTTTTTTCAAGCCAGAAATCACAATCCTTTGAGTTAAATGGTATTAACAGTACAGCAGGGGGCTTCTGGGGGGCTCTGTCATCTCAGTTCAGTGGGGAACAGTAAAGAAGTCTTAGTCTTATCAGTAACAAAGTAAACATCAACTTAGGAATGTTACCATGTTTCATATCCATGACCTCTGGTCTGGTCTTCATGAGATAGGGACTGGGTCTCCATTTTTCAAATAGGTAGAGGAAAGTTGAGGAAGGCCAAGTTACTTCCTGAAGGTCAAACACCTATAAAGTTCTAAAGTGTTGGGTTCAGGGACTAAATGTAGTAGAGTCAAATTCTAGACTCTTTCCTCCATGGTCTGCATCAGACTGTCACCACTTTCCTCTTGTCAGTTTCCTCTTTTGCCTCAATTTCTCCTTCTCTCACTCTCCAAATTCCAAAAATCCAGAGCTAATTCTACAACAACTTTATCTAAACACATTAAAGCAGCCCCTTCTAACTATTGACTTAGAACAAGGAGTAGGGGAAAAAAGGAAAGAGCGCTTTTACCATTGAGGAATCAGAAGCACAGAGAGGACGACTCCCCTCAGTGTCACCCTGCATACCTGCCTTTGTCCTTTACGGCCCTTGACAGCACCTCTTCCCACCTCTCCTAGCCACCACTTGCTATGATCTTCTAGCAATGCCATCCCAAAGGCCTCCAATGCCACAAATTATATATGTTGTTTAGCTGAGTCCTTGGATAAATTGAAGTCATTGTTTGAAATTCACGCCTTCTTCTGCTGTCTGTGCAAAAATTTTCAGTCGATTAAGCAACAATAACATGGATTATTCTATGAGCATCTCGGGATGCTCGCCTGGAATACTGTATATAAATTCCATTGTATTGTAGTCAATTAAACTCCATTGTCTATAAAAGTCACCTGTCTGACTTGGGGAAAAGTGGATATGAATTTAACAGACCCACCAACGTGTTGAAACTGAAATCTAACCAAGTAATTCATGCCACTCAGTTTGAAAGGAAAAAGAGCAAGCAATATTTTTGGTGCCTGGAAGCTGTGTGGTGATTTTACGAGACCATTCTGATTGCTAAGGTTTGCTGATGGGGGAGGGAGGCACCTGAAGTTTAACCACCTATGAAAACTAAGACAAAGAAGACAAAGAATACTTTTTTGTCATTCTTTGTGCAAATGAAAGAAACTTGTCATTCCAACTTCACAAGACGGTGCTCAAAGATGAAATGTTCAACTCTGCTGGGACAGCCATTTTTTTTTTTTTGCTGTTATTACAGAAGAAAATTATAACCATAAAAATGTCCAATTTAGAAAAAAAGGTGCCACTTTAGTGTCATTTGCATAAAAGCTGTTACACACGAATTGTTATAAAGACAAATGTGTAGTACTCTTGTTGAAAATTGCTTATATCTTTGGTGCTTCATCTCAAACGACATAAAGGCCTCTTCAAACTGAAATTCATTCTCAGGTAAATAAAGCTGAAAGCGAAATTCCACCTATTTGAAAGTATGTGAGTGGTTTTCCACGTTGTCTTAAACAGGGTCTGAGAGGCTGGGCCCCCATCCCCTCCGCGTGTGAGGCCTTGCCCTCCTGTAGACTGGCGGCCGCCCCCACACAGGGTCCCACGAGGGCAAACACAGTGTTTTCTGAAGTCCCTGGGTGCCCAGGATACCGCGAGGGACCGGGCGGGCATGAGGCTTGGAGAGAAGGAGGATGTCCAGGTAGGAGAGAGACTCTCATCTTCTCTGCAAATGAACACTCATAGGCTAGACGCCCACCTGCCCCCCAGTCCTGCCCTTTGGGCTATCCTCTGGGGATCCCCATTCCCTGCCTGCCTCCCAGGCTAACCGTGGCCATGAGGAACTTCTAGCGTTCCTTCAGTTGTGGGACTCTCTAGAGTTTTCTGGCTCACCCTCCTTCCTGGATGATTTGACTAATCTGAGGAATTTCAACTGATTCCTCCAGAGTTGACTCGAGGGACTTATTTTTTCCCCGTTACTGCCATTGTCAGTTGCTTCCTCCCCCCTCTGCCGTCCCTGCACAGATATTAATACTTTTTCATTAATATCAAGTGAATGATTAATTAATATTGATTAGTATCAATGTATCACACTTACCACAACCCGTGGTGACTTACTTTGCTTCCGTCTCTCCCCCTTGAAGTTCTTGTGTGGTGCATTTCAATGTTCCAATTCCAGGGCCACAGCTGTCACTGAGAAGCCACCAGAAAAGCTTCTATTAAATGAATGGATGACAGTTATTTACTCATATAATGTATTGCATTTGTAGTGAACTTCCAGTCAGGAAGCACTTCCATTAAAATACCCCATCTGGTCTAAACCTATTTTAGTCAAGCAACTTTAGAATATTGTAAAAATAGCTGTATGTTGTTCTGTTTTATTTTCTTTAAAAAAAAAACTTTATTGAGGCGTAATTGATACAGAGAGAAAACACATTTAATGGATACATTTTGATAAGTTTGGGTCTGTGCCTACACCCATGGCCCATGATACCATTGTGTGTGTGTGTGTGTGTGTTAAGAACACCTAACATGAGATCTATCTTTTTAACATATTTTGAAAGTGCACAATACTATATTTATCTTCGGGCTCATCGTTGTACAGCAGATTGCTAGAACTTAGTCGTCTTGCATAACTGAAACCCTACTCACTGAGCCACAGTTCTCCATGTCTCCCCGCCCCCAGTCCCTGGAAGCCACCATTACTCTCTGCTTTTGTGATTTTGACGACTATGGAATCATGCAGCATTTGTCCTTCTGTGACTGGCTTTTTCCCCAATAGCATAATGCCCTCTAGATTCATCCATGTTTTTGAAAATGGTAGGATTTCCTGCTTTAAGGCTTCATAATTCCATGTATATCTATACTACATTTTTTTCCAGCTTTACTGAAGTATGATTGCACACACAAAAAAACCCAGCACCAAATGGACATGTACGATGTTATGAGTTTGGACATATGTATACACTAGTATTGCCATCACCACAATCAAGGTAATAAACATATCTATCACTCCCAAACTTCCTGTGCCCCTGTGGTTTTGTGTGTGTGTGTGTGTGTGTGCGTGTTAAAGATACAAAAGAGATCTGTCCTTTTAACATGTTTTTCAATCCTGATTGAGGATTAATTGTCAAATAAAATTGTAAGAGATATTATATATATATGTATTACTACATATATATATACATGAAAGTGTACAGTGTGATGATATGATATATGTATACATTGTGATACGATTCCCACAGTCAAGTTAATTAACACATCCATTCCCTCACATAGTTTCTTTCTTTAGTGAGAATACTTAAAGTCCACTCTCTGAGCAAATTTCAAGTATACATTACAGAATTATTAACTATAGTCACCATGCTATACTTAGGTCCCCAGAACTGAAAGTTGCACCCTTTTGCCAACCTCTCCCATATCCCCATCTCTCCAGCCCCTGATCACTCGACAAGATTAGCTTATCCTTCCACGTTCCTCCTTCCTCCCTCCCTCCTTCCTTCCTCCCTCCCTCCTTCCTTCCCTCCTCCCTCCTTCCTTCCTCCCTCCCTCCCTTCCTTCCTCCCTTCCTCCCTTCCTTCCACATTCCTTCCTTCCTTCCTTCATTTCCTTCTTTTCTTTCTTAAGACTCCATGTACAAGTGATACCAAACAATATTGTCTTTCCCTGTCTGGCTATTTCACTGAGCACACTTTCAGGCAAAAGAACAAAATTGGACCCCACTCTCACACCATACACAGAAATCAACTCAAAATGGATTAAAGACTTAAATCTAAGACCTGAAACCATAAAAACCCTAGAAGAAAACACTGAGGAAAAACTCCTTGACGTGGGTCTTGGTGGTGATAGTTTGGATTTGACAAGAGCAAAGACAAAAAAAGCCAATATAAACAAGTGGGACTATGACAAGGCAAAGGTTTCTGCACCAAAAAGGAAACAATCAATACAATGATAAGGCAATCTGTGAAATGGGAGAAAATACTTGTAAACCATACATCTGATAGGGGGTTAATATTCAATATGTGTAAGGAGCACATACAAGCCAACAGCAAATAAAAACAAATAACCCAACTTAAAAATGGGTAAAGTACCTAAACAGACATTTTTTCCAAAGATGTGCAGATGGCTGATAGGTACATGAAAAGGTGCTCAATATCACTAGTCACTAGGGAAATGCAAATCAAACAACAATGAGATACCACCGCACACCTGTTAGGATGGCCATCATCAAAAAGACAAGTCATAACAAAGGCTGGAAAGGATGTGGAGCAAAGGGGCCCCTTGCGCACTGTGGGTGAGGGTACTCAAGAGGACAGTATTAAGGTTCCTCAAAAAAAAATAGAACTACCATATGATCCAGCAATCACACTATCCAGGTAAATGTCAAAAGGAAATGAAACCTCCATCTCGCAGAGATATCTGCACCCCCATGTTCACTGTAGCATGAGTCACAATAGCCAAGACATAGAAATAACCGAAGTATCTGCTGATGGGTGAACAGATAAAGGAAATCCAGTATTTATTTAGTCATAAAAAATAAAGAAGTCCTGCCATTTGCAATTTATTTGTATTTTCCTTTTTTCAGATTTTAGTTTCTTCTTAAAAGGGAAGGAGTGAAAAAAGGAGATTTGTAAAGACACCTCTCATTCTGTCTTACACTAGTCCCTGTTTCTGAGTTCTAATAAACAAAGAAACTGAGTTTTAATGAGCACCTACTATATGTCAGGGATTCTGATACATGTTGTACACAAATAACAACCCCACAGGTACATATTAATGCTGAGTAATTGTAGATGAGGTAACAGAAACTTGATGACACCGAACTTAGAAGTGAAAAATCGAGGCCTCTCAAACATTAATGACAGCATTCCTCATATTATAGCAATTTACTGCAGGTAAAATGGGATTTTTGCGTATCTCACTTTATTTATCCCATCTTGTGGGATAGGTCTGATTACTCCTATTTTAGTAATGATGTGGAGGGCTTAATATGAAAGAAGCATGCTGGACGTAGAGTCAGAAAACCTAACTTCAAACCTCAAAGGGATGTTTCCCAGCCTCTGGAAAGTCATTTTATTCTTACTCTGGTTCAACTTCCTCATCTATAAAATACCAACTGGGAAGAAACATTCAGTGTGGCAGAGAAGGAAAGCATTTGACCCGTTGCATGGAAGTTAGAAAGGATTTCAAGAAAAGGCAGCAGCTACAATGAGTATTAAGAAGTAAGAAAGAATTGAATAGGTGAACAAGAAGGAGATAAGAAAATGGGGAGGGGAATAAAGTGGCTTGGAGTGACTAGAACTCAGTGCATGTCATTGGGAGCTGACAGCTGACACTGGCAAGGCAGTGGGGCTGGGTCACAAACAACAGTGGGGAGCTTATGGGCATGTGGGTGGAGAATTTAGTTTCCCATAATAATGATTTCACTCTCCCTTGCTTCCTAAGTGATGCCCTTCCATTTTAGCTGAAGAAGTCAAAATGAAGGTAGAATTGGGCAGTTAGGGTCCTGGGAAGTTGCAGAGCTGCCATTAGGCATGGGTACGTGGCTCTACACTGGCAAGAAGTTTCCAGAGAAGCAGTGGCCAGGACTCAGCACAGATAGTGGAGGGCAGATGAGGCAGAGGGAAGAACCTTCTAGTTGTCCAAGCAGAAGGAACCTCCAGAATGTACCAGAATACCCTGATCCTCTGAACCACCAGTATTTCCTGAATTAAAATGCTTGTCTTCACATGTATACCATTTGCATACACTCAAGTCATTTTTTTCCCCTCTAAAAGAAGAATAATTCTTCTAAAACATATTTTCCCAACTGGTACTGGAAGGCAAAATATTTGATTAAGTAACTGTTAGGGGGCCAGACAAATTTTCTACAGGAAAAATTATATGGGAAATACAATGATTTTTTAGGTTATGAAAATGTTCCAGGTCTCCATATTTTCAAAATAGATGGCAAAAAATATTTTGTTGGGACTTCTAAGATAGATGAACCTTTCTAAGTTCAAAATAGGTGTTAAAGAAAAGGCCCTTAATGAGTTCATGTGGTAAGAGCAGCTACAACCCAGGCTTTATAGTTTCAAGAGGAAAAATAAAGCAGGAATTTCACCTTGGGTACACATACAAATTTTCTGCCAAATTTTTCAACTTTCGCTTTTTTCTGGGAAAAGCATTGCTCGAGCCATGTGGATAAAAGCGACTGTGAGGAGACTTTGGGTCTCTTTGAGGAAGGAGAAAAACACAGTCCCAGTTGGGATGTCCCCCTCTGTTCTAAGAGAACTTAAAGGCACATGGAGAAGGGAATGTGATTTTGTGAAAGATCACAGGTGTCAACAAGATAAGGCTCCAGTGGTGGCCATCTAACCATGGCTGTACTGGGCTAGGAGATGATTTTGCTCAGGCCAATTCATCAAGGCCCATGTACATTAGACATTCAAGAAACCACTGCTGGGAAGTCTGAAAAGGAAAGTGTTAAAATGAAGATGATTAGGGAGCTCTTTCAGAGTGTGTCGCACAATTTAGAAATGCTGTAGACCTATGAAGACTTGTATCCAATGGTCTTATGTAGTCTGAGAAAGTGTGTATGACAACATGCCTATGATGGCACAAATATCAAGGTACCCATAGAACAACCACATATATGCCTAAGGGGGACATAAAAAAAAGCACCCTTTCCACTGTACTGCTGAAACCTTTTGAGAAGCTAACCAGGGTCAGCAGATAGAAGCCACCACTCCTGGATTACTGAGCAAGTTGTTCATGCAGAAGGAGGCCTCTATCTGCAGGTGGATGGCCTTCCTGACACTCAAGACCATACGTGATGGGGTAACTGCAAGCACGCTTATTTGGGGAACCTGGCACCATAGCATGCGCAGAGACAAGGAACAGGCAGAACTCCCCTTCCCTGGGTAGATGACTCCCAACAGAAAAGGTCTGAGCCAAGCGACCCAGGACATTCATTCTTTCCAAAACCCCCAGTCAGAGAATTCAACAGGAGACAGAAATTGGCGAGCAGCCTTATTCTAGCAGCATTCCCTCCCTGAGGGGAGGAAATTCCAGAAGGGAAACACTACCCACCCTTCCCCCAACAGCAGGTTCAAATCTGAGTACCAGTTTTCTCCAGATCACAGAACTAGGACGAGTCCCAGCACCTGGTTTCAAGTCACTCTAGCTCTAAAAGGACAGGCCACCAAGATGGCATGGCGTTTGGAAGTCAGGTCCTCAGCATGGCAGTGAGAACCAGGCACAATGACTCCAGAAAAAAATATTCAAAAGCAGCCACCCTGCTTCAGACTTTTATTCTTTTGGCGAGGGTGAGAGAGCTGAGTTGCTCTCTGGAATTCCAGATGGAAGACTAGCAGCCGTGTAGAAGTTACAGGAGACAGACTTCAGCTCCATGTAAGCACAAACTTTCTAACAGTTTCCGCCAGAACGAGCCGCCTCAAGAGGGAGTGAGGTCCTTGTCTCTGGAAGTGTGTTAGCAGAAGCTGCAGGGCTGTCTTTCAGAGATGCCGTGATGGGGCTTTCCTGCTTTGGGTGAGAGGGAGAGCCAGATGGTTTTGAGATTCTTCTGGGAGCTGCATTTCTATGTTTATGCCCTTTCCTAAGACTGTCTTGGAGTATTTTGGTGCCTCCTGTGCTCTGAGTATGAAATTCAGATATGGTGCATGCCCAACTCTGAGTAAGCGCATGAAGTTCAGAAACTCCAGTCACTGTCTACAGAGAAAACGCCAGATTTCAGCATAATCCAATCACCCTTTTAAATTCCTTGCCCAATACTTTTCACACCTGGCCAAAATGATGGACAATGCTAAAGGATATGCACTGTTAGAAGCAGCTTTGTATTTACACATTTTTTCGACCTGTCCAGCAGCCCTCTGAGGCATTACAATGCCCGCTTGACCTAGACGCTACCTCAGCCTGTCCACACAGCTGGTAAGCTGTAGGACCGGATTCAGAACCCAGGCGGCCTGGCTCTGGAGCCTGTGTACTTAGCTGCTTGGCCAAGCTGTGTCAGCCTGGTGGGCTTCTCAAGCCATACCCTTTTAGGGATCTGGACTCTGGAGATGCTGTCCCTTGTCCCCTCTCTTGTCAAACTACTCCTGCTGCAAGATTCAACTCAGGCGCATTCCTCTTTGCTCCGTGCCCAACGGTGATTCAACAAAAATTACTTGAATGGTATAATCTCTTTGCCCGTTTCCCCAGCTGCACAGGGGCTTCCCAAAGACAGAAGTTGTGCACTTTTGGTTCTGTTGCTAGGCTAGGCAGAGAGTAGGCACCTAATAAATGTTTGTTGAGTGAATATGCAAACTGACTTTTTCAGTCGGTGCAGACAAGTCCTGTTCAGTGCATCCATGAACACAAGTATTCTTAAATGAAGGTTTGTGGAGGGTGCAGTTTGGGCATTTGAGAGGTCCTAGGTTCTGGGGGCCTGTGTACAGGTGCACTTTCCTGGGATAAGGGTCATTTGTCTGTCAGTCTGTTCGGAGAAGCAGATGCATAGACAGGCTTAGGCATGCAAACGATTTATTATGGGAAACTCCTGAGGATGGAAAGGGAGCCGGGGGCTGGGAGAGCCTTCGAGCTGTACTATAGGCGTGACCTGAGTGAATGAGGAAGGGCAGGAAAGCAGGCCAGGTGGGAACGTCACCGTCATGGTGCACAGGGCAGACTAAGGAGGCTCAGTGAAACCCTTGGGGGTTCTATGATTTTGCTCTTTCCAGAAGGTCATACAGCTGGGATCAGGCAGTATATAGTCCTTTCAGACTGACTTCTTTCACTTGGCCATATAAAACCTTTCAGCTAAGAAGTTTCTTTCGTGTCTTTTCGTGGTTGGAAAGCTTATTTCTTTCGTTCGCTCAATAGTATTCCATTGTCTGGACATACCACTGTTTATTAATCCATTCACCTGACCATCTAAGTTAATCCAGAATGAACACCTTGGTTGCTTCCAGTTTTTCATGATGAAGAAAAAAACTGCTAAAAAGATTCATGTGTAGGTTTTTATGTGGGTGTCAGTTTTCAATTCATTTGGGTAAATACTGAAGAGAGTGATTTCAGGGTCATATAGTAAAAGCATATTTAATTTTGTAAGAGACTCTTCTGTAAGAGGGATGGATCTGATCTGAGAGTTCAAAGATTCATTTGCCTGCTGGTGGAGAAGAGACCCCTGGTGGGCAAGCCTGCAAGCCGTGGACCACAGCTCAGCAGAGCATCCAATCCAGGCAGGAGGGGCTGACAGATGCTGACTGTGGAAGCAACATTGAACTCCGTGATAAAGGATCAACTTTGAGAACCAAATCTGTTTTGCATATGCCCATCCATGAATGACCACACTTACAAATAGCCGCTGCATTTTTAAAAGGCGCTTGAAAACCTCTACCCTGGGGATCTTTGAAGTGGCTTCCAGTTCTGTAATCAGAAAAGGCTTGGTTCAAACAGCAAGCAAAAGGTTCAAAAAGGCCCCCTTTTCTTTCTGCACTTCAAGATGGTTTCGTGCAGTATCTAAACCTAACAATTTAGCAGGATTTTTCTTTGCAGTAATTATGCAATGATCAGTGTCTCTGTCTCTCCTAGGGGGAAAACCTGCTAAATACATGTTCTATTTAAAATGGTTGTTTTTATTGTTATAAACCAGGACAAGTGAGGTACTGTTTCATATTTAGCAACATATAATTTACCTCTTGTACATCTTCCTTTAAACTTGTGGTTACCTTGTCTCAAGGTAAAGAGCGGCAAACAATGAATTATTGTCATTATCTTATAATCAAACACGGAGCCGCCAACAATGGATGTCATTCTGTCCTAATGGGGAAATAACCAGCCAATTCTACAATGGTCATTATGGCGGCAAAATTTAATAATGCTCTGTCTTCCCTCCCTCTTCTTAGTTTCAACACCAATTAAAACTGTTTTCAAGTGTTTCTTCCTACATTGTCTGAATCCCAGTTAGCAAAATGATTGTTTAGCAAATGCAATCTGGCAGCAGGAACTGAGGAATTCTGCTCCTTTAAATGGTGAGCTAGTTAAAGGAAGCAGAGTCTTGCTGTATTCTGGGGGAATGTGTGCCCACCTGGGAGAGGTGGAGAATGTGGGGACCAGGAGCCTGGGAGAGTTTACAAGGTAAAGTGAGGACTAAGGGATGCTAGATAAGTCACCCAAACTCATCAATCCCCATGGAACCTCAAGGAATAAGTATTTCTAGCTTCAATTTGCAAATGAAGAATCAGAGGCTTAGAAAGAGTAAATAATTTCTCAGAGAAGCATGACCAGGAGGTTCTGGAGTCCAGGGTAAAGTTCTGAAGGAGCCGTTGAGCCTACCCTTTATCCAGCAAGCTACACCCTTTCCTGGCAATCTAACATGCTTGTCCCTAGATGACCAGGGCATTCCTGTAATTGTTTCATATGTTTGTGTCTTTTTTAATGCAAGTTTTTTCAGAAAATTAATAACAAGTCACTGTGCTGGGCCTCAAGTGTGTTCTCGGAGCCATCCTAGCTGACGTGGGTCCCACCACCACCTGCTGGGAGCTGGGCCTGTCGATCTACTCACCTCTGTGGGGCTGTGTCACACGCTCTTATGCCAGAAGCCAGCAGGGCAAATGGCCCTGCCACTGGTTTCTGTAAATAAAGTTTTATAAGAATATAGCTGCCTTCCTTCATTTCATGCTACACTGGAGGAAGTGAATGGTGTGACAGAGACCCTATGGCCCACACTTTGCTGGCTAGCCCTGCGAAGAAAGAAGTCTGCAGATCTCTGCCTTAGAAGATCTATGGAAAAATTACCTCTCATCTCAAGAGGAACTTCTTGGGGATACAAACCTGCACCTTGATACACATGCCAGGCAGGCAGGTTCCCGCACCCCTCGGGACCTCCATCTCTCGATCCGGAAGAGAGCACTGCAGGCCCCTCACTGTCCTGTGTGCGGATTAACTCAATCAGCACGTCTCAAACGCTTAGGAGCAGACCTGACCCACAGAGAGCTCAGAAATGTTACCTGTTACTATCGTGTTTTTTTCTAAATATTATTATTTTGGAAACTAGATGGTTGTGTTGGCTTTTAAATCAGTCCAGTCCCCTCATACAATCCCCAAAAAACAGCCCATAGAAACAAGCCCCAGGTACTCTGCTTCCCTCCTGGCCTTTCTCCCCATCCCGCTCTCCTGGACTTCCTCCGAATGAGTTGCCAGATTTAGGAAATACAAATGCAGGATGTCCTTAAATTGGAATTTCAAATAAACACTCAATATTTTTAGGATAAGTACACCCCATGCTCACTTATACTGGGGACACAGTGACCCTAAAAAAGTTATCTGCCCATGGAGCTGAACTTGGCATGTAACTGGGAGTCCTCTTCTCAGCCGGCAGCTCTTCCGGGGGGGCTCCCTGAATTGCAGCTCTGTGACAGTCTCCCATTCCCAGCCTGGCTCACTCCTCAGCCTGGAAAGCAGACACCAGCCTCCCTGCCTTGGTGCACTTTGCTGCCACAACAGCTCACTCAACCCTTAGACAGAACGGCCCCTCCTGCCCGCCCCCAGCCGCGCCCATCCCTCCAGGTGAGGGGCAGGCAGGACCACTTAGAGCTGGGCCCAGGGTTGCCTGCTGAACCAGCCAAGTGTGACTATGTGCGCTGTTTTCCAGTTTGTGCAGAAACAGAGCTAAAATAGATCATACAGCATTCCAAACACCACCAGCAGACCTCTGTCTGCCTGTCCCTGGGGGTGGGGTAATTCGGTCCCCACAGTATACACCCTTTGTTTCTGGGCCTCCTTTGGCCCTCCCTGGAAGCTCCTGCGGGGCTGGGCTTCCCACTGCGGGGCAGCTAGATTGAGGTGTCCACTCTGTCTTGTATTGTCCTTGGAAAGGCTCTCAGGTGTCATATACCCCTGGTCCCTACGATGGGCAGGCCCATGGCCTCCACTTCCCCAGAGGCACTGAGGGGCAGCCAGCTTTGTCAGCTGACCTCCCTGGTCAAGGAGGAATGCCTTTCCGGAAGGCTCTTGTGCCTCCTACAATGGACCCTTGAAGACCCCACTGTGCTTGGATTTCACACTCCTGATCAAAGCCACAAAGCTGGGAAGTGGTGCTGGCTTCCCAGCTCAGGACAGCTAATACTCAGAATGGGATTCTCCATGTGCATTAATGATATGGCCCAACTGGAAAGGAATTTGAGAGTGGAGACTTTTTCTTGTTCACTGCTCTATCTCCACCATCTAGAGAATGCCTACTGGGTGCTCATAAATATTTGTTACTTGAATGAATGAATGAATAATAAATAAACGAAGCTTAGAAAGTACCTAGTTTAGTGGCTACTAAATGTCTTTGAGTCACAGATCTCTGAAAATCTGATGAAAGCTGTAGACATTCTATTTAGAGAAATGCAAATACATGACACTTTTGCACATAATCTGGGGGTTTCATGGCTCTCTCTGGAGGACTAGAAAGCTCATGGATCTGGATTAAGAACCCCATAACTCATTCAGCCTCCTTTAATGTCTAGACGAAGCAACTCAGACTCCGGAAGATCAGACTGGCCCAGGGTCACAGCACCTGAGGGTCAGCCCCGGGGCTTGAGTTCCCTGCTTCACTTCCCGTCCATTTCCCCGCTGCCCTTCCCCCTCCTGCTGCTCATACAGCCTCTCAAGTCATCCACATTCCCTGTGCTTTCAGAACGAATACCCAGCCGTTCAATTTGGCTGGGTGGTTGAGCATTGCATTCCATTTACATTAAAAGTTTGATTTTAATTTTTCTAATATTCCCATTAATAATGTCTGTTGAAGCCATCAGCTAGTTGCTCAATGTTAAAATGTCTTTGAAAGAGAAAATGAATGCAAACAATTAAAAGGAAAAAAAAATCTGGGGAAAGCTCTGCATGTCTCAGGTTTGGCATAAAAAAAAATGTCTTGGAAGACAGTGCCTTGGAATCCAGTATTTGGGATAATAAAATATATGAAGTTACTGTTTTGTAATCAATGAGTTTCAATAATAATATAGTTGGTTGATGCAAGTTCCATCATTCTTTCTGTAGACACCGTGATATATCTTTCATGTGTACAAAAAAGCTTTATGGAGGGTCTACGCTGGGTCAAAATGTAGTCTGGACAGGCACTAGGTAACCAGGTGACTGAGAAGCCCCAGCCTGCAGGAGGGTTCCTGTTTAGTGAGGGAGAAAGGAAAAGCATAAGATGTCAATGCGCCACGCTCGGCACTGTGCCAGAGGGACACGGAGCCTGCATGTGTGGCAGGGCTGAGCTTGGAGGCTCTGAAGCATCCCCCACAGTCTTGGGTTGGGTACCCCTGGGGCTTTAGGCATCGGAGGGCAGTTCCTCATAGCTTAGAGTTGAGAAAGTCAGTACGCATCGTTGAATGAGCTGAGGCCAAAAGGTTGGGCAGGAACAGGTCAGAGAGGATCATGTCAGCCCACCTGGACATTTTTATAAGATATTATGAGCACAGGGTGTGATTTAGAGAAACCACGGGGAAAAGGAGCAGACAGGGGAGAGGAGAGGCAGGGCTTGTTCAGGACAGTCCAAGGAAGAGCGCCTTGCGGGAAGTAAGACAGGAGGGATCCAGGCTCAGGGCTGTGAGGGTCATGTCCCAGCAGCCCTCCAGAACCCTGTCCCTTTAGGACAGTGGAGCTTCAGTTATCACTTCCATTCACTCTGCACTAGGCAGGTGCTACTCTCCCATTGTGTCTGTAGAGGGGAGAAGTAGTTGCAAACATGAGCCACTTTGTCCAGCAGTGGACGAGTGGACAAGCTGGTGGGGGTCAGCTTTCAGCCCAAGTCCCTCTCCTGTAAAGCCCTAAGTGGAGGCCACAGATCCAGATCCCTGGGAGATGAGATCAGTCTGGGGGATGGGGGAGGGTCTGAGACAGCTGTCCCCTCTGAGCTCGCCTTGGGGCCCTTTAAAGTCTGCTGGGGGCAGGAAGGAGCAGGTTGGACATGACTAATGCATCCCTAGGAAAGTCAGGACCTGCTGGGCTCCATCCTTGAGGTCGAGTGAAAGACAAGGCCAGCAGCAAGCACTAAGGCCAGTGATTAGGAAATGTGAGTGGACAGCAGTCAATGGCCAGGAGTTCCTCTCCATGGCATTTGACAAACACTTGAGATGGTTTTGAGCTTATACCTTTCTAATGATTCAAATATTGCATAGAACCAACCTTGACCCCACCTTTCCCTCCTGGAAACCCCGGAGCAGGCATGAGGTGCTTCTCTCAGCTGCAGGGCCTGTGGCAGCAGCCGGGAACACACCATGCCTCATTTTGGCCTCCACTGGGAGTCACATTTCAGAGCACCCAGGACCTGGGGAGGCAACAGGAGGGGCTGCATGGTGGCCCCAAAAGGAAGAGCAGAGGAGGGAGCCGACGGGCCTGGGGTCACTGCCCTGTGCGTTGCTCTGACGTCCCACTCTGACACCTGCCTCATCCTCTGGGGCCAGTCATTTCAGCTCTATTCTTCCTATTTCTCCCTGTAAAACTAGGGTGAGGAGGGGGAGGATGGTGATGATGATGAGAAGAGGAGGGGGAGAGGAAGAATACTTAGTCCATGGGATTGTGGGGAGGACAAAATAAGAAAACACATGTCCCGTGCATGGCACCCATTCAGTGCCAGCTCCCTGGGAGTTATTTGTGTTAGAGGGTGAGGCTGCTGCAAAAAACATCTTTTAATGATCTGATCTTTTATTAACATTCATCAGGCAACAGGGGGTGGCTGACACACGCACCTGTCTGCCAGGAACTTGAAGTTTGCTAGGAGAGAGTGAGGACGCCATATAAGAGCTTGACCCAAGACAAGGCCCACACATGCTGAAAGAAAGGAAGAGATGAAGGATTGCAGAAATGGATTCCAAGCAGCCTCCCCTGGCAGGGACTGTGTCCCTGTTCCACAGGCCAGGAGGCATGACTAAAGCCAGGCCACGTGGTTGGGAATCTCTGCTTCTCCACTCGGGACCCTCTTGGGGGATACACGGACCTTCTCCACCCATCCATCCACCCACCGAATTCATCACAGTGTTTACTGAAGGCCAGCCAGGGCTGGGTGCTGTTGTTGGGCCTGAAGTGGAGGCAGAGAGCAAGTTAAAATCTTCACCTCCTTGCATCTCATGCTCTCTATTTCCTCATCTGTAAAATGCCACTAATAAAATCCAACCCCTTTAGGTGCCCTCAGTCTCCTGAGGATCAAATATGAGGTTCCATGTACAGGTGACTAGCCAAGGGCATCCTGGTGCGTGCTTGGTAGTTTTATAACACCCATCTTTTAAAAACATTGCCCAGAAGATACCTCCTTGCAATTGTGCAGATGAAATGAGACTAAACTTCGTATTACCCTCCCTTCCAGGCATGAATGCCAAAAGACAACTTTTGGTTAAAAACCCCCAGCTACATTTTAAAAAACATATAGTTAGACTAAGTGTGTTTGAAAACAAGAGTGAGAACTGGTAGTCACGGTGGTAATAATAATAGAGTTATTCTTTCTTGAGTTTGTACTCTGTTTCTCACGCTGTGCTCAGCATTCTGCAAGCTTTTGTGTTCAATCTTCAAAATCCCATGCCGAGAATTCTACTGTTGGGTTTTACAGATGGAGGAACAAAATTCTAGAGAACCCAGATGACATATCTGAACTGAAACAACCTGAGTAAGAGCATCTGAGATTCATATCCCGTTATTCTTGATTTGTTCCATTTGATCTTCTTGTAGATTTATAATAATGACTATTCTAATACTCCTTCATATTTCTGTAGCATTTTTCTCACATTTGAAAGTGTTTTGGTAGCCCTGACTTCACTGTGATTCTCCAGCAGTCCCAGAGAGAAGATCGAATTCCCATCCTACAGAAGAAGAAATCGAGGGGCACAGATTTGCCCGAGCTCTCCCGGCTCCAAGTTGGAAGATCCTTGGCCTGAAATCAGGCTTGTGGCCACCCGACCCCATATGCTTCCACAGCCTTTCCCTTGATGACAGAAAATGATAAACCATAAAAGAAATTGATAGGTTTTTTTAACTAAAATATTAGTGTTTATCATATCACAGTTCGTTTTAAGAGAGATCAGAGAAGTTAAAATTTTTAAATGAGCTCACGTCAATGGAGTAAATAATCTAAGATAGAGGGTCTCATTTTAATGAAAATCTCTCCTGTACCTGTGTTGCCAGCCAGCACTGACAGGGTGACTACCATTATATTTTAAAAGACACCACAATATACTTTAACATTCCATTCCAGTTTTGCAGATAAACATATACGCAAATTCAAAATTTAAATAAATACGGTAAAACTATCAAAGGTCAGAGAAGCACGTCTACTGCATCTGTTGGCGCTGGTCAACAACTGAAGCCCCTTTGATGGGGTGACATGATCTGCATGGCTTCCTCATCTCCCCAGAGACTCTCTCCTCCCCATTCAGGGGCCCATTGGACAATGTCTAAAGATATGTTTGTTCATAAAATTGGCATCAAGTGCGCAGAGGCCAGGGACACTGGTAAACATCCTACAGTGTGCAGGACAGTCCCACAGCCCAGGGCTATCTGCCCCAAATGTCACAGTGTTAATGAGAAGCCCTGTCCCAATCTTAGGAAAGAGACTATCTGGGTAAACACCCTCAAAAAAACAGATTTTAAGTATGGGGACTTCACCATCTTCACCATGTAGGTGTTTCCTCTTGATTTTGTCAAAGACCCATTTCCATCTTACCAAGCAAGACAAGGTCCCCTAAACGGCACCAGCGCATGTGCCCGTAGTCACTCTCCTTTCCCGCCTTCTGGGTGGCAGTCAGTCTGCATCTGTCGTCTCCAACCAGCGCTGCTGGCTTGCCCACAGCCACTTCTCCGTTCCCACCTATTCCCGGCCTGACCTGTATGGGTTCTGCGGGCACCACACGCACTTACACATACATACTCATGTGCACACCCAGGCATGCTCACACACACCGCAGGCTCCGTGAACCCCTTCTGCACAAAGCCTCTCTGACCAGCACCTCCCCCATCACCAGCCGCAGCAGGTGTCTCTCCTCTGCACTCTGCCATGGGGGTATCTCTGTGACATTACACAGGGCCCATTTCCCATCTGTGAGTCAGTCTCCCACCTCAGACTCTGAGCTCCATGGGAGCAGCATAGCTCAGCAGCTAGCTAGTAGGAACTAGGTAAACAATTGCTGGATAAGTTAATGACCAGACTGAGGACTATGGTAAGGACCACCAGGATTTTTACTCTAGGGACTGGTGCTTCCAAATACCCCCATAACCTAGACATGGTGGCCATAGGGGGTGTAATCCAAGTTCAAGGCTCATCACCCAAGCAGACGTCTGGTTTACTGACAGGTGTGATGCTACAAGAGCTTTCTGCTTGGAAACTGCTGAAATGGACCACTTTGTTGGGGAGGAAAGGGGGCTTTCATGTTACCTGGAAATTTTTTCTTTACCTCACCATCCCGGACCAGGACAGCAGGCACCCTGGTGATCCTCAGCCATCCCCGTCAGTCCTTGGCCCCTTCTTCCACTCTGTTTCCCCTTCTGAGGTCCATGGTGCAAAATGCAGAAACACATGTCCTCAGTTAGCAGGCCACCCTCCCCCCGACCCATCAAACCGGCTAATAGAGCCATCTTTCCAGGCCCTCAAAGCAGGTTCAGGTTAGCTCGAAAGTCAACATTATCAAGCTTGAAATAATCTGAATATGCTTTCTTTCCTTCCTTTCTGTTTTGCTTCTTTTTTTCATTCCTGGCCTTCACATTTGCATGGAACAAGCAAAGCTTTTAGTCTCAGTGGTTCAGGCAAACGCATTAAAAAGATGAACATTTTAGTTAATGTTCTAAGAAGATTTCCAAAAGCAGTTTTGATTGTGTACTATTAGCATTAATTAATTTTCAGCCTGGGACCCGCCGCTCTGTTAGGAGAATGCATATTTTAATCAATTTCTCAGTGTTGCTCTGTTCTGGTTAAAGGTAGTTCCGTGGGCTTTGTCTGCTCCATCCCTTTCATTTAACTCAATGCACCGTAATAAGCCCCATGGCTTGTGAAGGCGGAGTGCAGAGACAGAGCAAACGCCAGCCAAGGAATCACATAGGAAAGCTGCTCAGAGCCAGATGAATTTCTTCTGGGATTGAAGTACCTGCTGGCTAACACGGGCCACACACCAGGTCAGTGAATGTACTGCCCTCAGCCCACAGGGCAGCTCTGTGCAATTTAGGAAGAACACCCTGTCTTCTTGAAGGGTGCAGTCCCATCACTAGTGAATGGCTTAAAGACCAGAGAGGGGGCTTAATGTTGTTCTAAGGCCTTTGTAACAGTGAACACCCTGTCCAGCTATATGTGGTAGCCTTGGTCAGTAAACACGGTTTTCATTGTCGATCTCTGATAGGATGCTGGCCTAGGAAACCCCAACCTACCTTTGACCCCATGTAGATGTTTATCTATGGTTTTGTGACCTTCTTCAAATTGATTTTAGTGTTTTCCAAGTGATCAGGTAGACATCTCTTTTAATACCTCTCCTTGAAAATAATAAATTCTTTGAGAATGAAACTCTGCATCAAACACCACTCAGAACACCCACCACAGTTTTGCACATGTAGTAAGGTGAAGTCTAATTCCCCAAAGATAGAGCCCAAATTGTTCTTTAGATGTGACATCATGCTCCCTGTAGACATCAGCCACTTGTCCTTTTGTTCAGTCCGTGTGTACACCTGGACAGCGTAAATGTGTGTGTGCCTCCGTATGTATGTTACCACCTAAA
The DNA here is from genome assembly GCA_032199065.1 of Smutsia gigantea. NCBI lineage: Eukaryota > Metazoa > Chordata > Mammalia > Pholidota > Manidae > Smutsia > Smutsia gigantea. Next base: position 517,697 of record JAVSCE010009310.1, read on the forward strand.
GTGATATGTATTTGAGTAACAAATACATAAAGAGGAATATCAGTACATGCGTATGCATTTAGGCAAACATGTGCAATTAATAATGTGCATTGCATGTGTCATCAGGCCTCTAATGTTTGTATAAATGTGTGCATATGTGTAGGTTCACATGTGCATGTGTGTGAATGAGCACATTTGTGTGATACTCATATATATGTATATATACATATAAATACATGTGTATTACAAGTGTGCTTATGTATACATTCACAGGAGTTTACTGTCTGAAGGTAGCATGTAGCTGTCCCAATGGGAAGAAGGAGGAAGTACAAGGCAAAAAAGTGCACGTGCTTGTTGAATTGACTCATGTTAAGAAATATTCACAGAAGCCCCACACAGTGGCATCTACTTGTGTCCCACTAGCCGGAACGGCATTACACGACCTCTCCCAGCCAAAAATGAAATCAGGAAAAGTGAATTTATTAGTATTTTAAGCTGCGCCAATTCATCCCAAATGAAATCAGGGTTTTCTCACTAAGGAAGAAGGTGAGAAAGGATTTTGAGTCCTGCCACACCTCCTCTGTGTCTCCCCAGCAGGACAAAATTAGATACCATGAACAAATACAGGTATCCATTCCTTCCAGGGTCTCCGTATAACCATGTCTCACTCCATGATCTTGACAAGGACTTGGGAAGATGAGCATGAGCTTGCACGCTATGGCGGGGACTTGGAATACTCTGTCATTTGTTCAGAGTGTTGTATTGGCATCTTCTTGTGGACGCTGTTTAATCAGTTCATACAGACACATTTTCTGTCTCATGCTTCTCAAAACAAGGCAATGCCTTCTCATCTCCTCTGCATCATCCGTGATTATGGGCACCGGGAAGAGCAGACTGTTCAAGGGGGGTTTCTGGTGTCTTCTATCCAGCCCCAACAAGCCCCAATGTAGAAGACCAGGTTGGAGGAGAAGGTGGGGAAGGAGGAGAAATACCTAAACGAAGCCAGACGGAGACCTGCTTGATGACTTGTCTCACCATTCCAACTGCCCACACATGTTCCCTGACCAGCCTCCACTATCAGCCTGTTATTCATTTCACAAATCCATTATTTAACAGTGTACTTAGGAAAGAGTGAGAGCGAGAGACAGGGAAAGTGAAGCCAAAATGTCTCCCAGGCTTTATTTGAAATTGTAAGCAAATTTAGTTCTAGGAAAGGTTGCCAGATGGATACCCAGAGACTAAACCCTTCAGCTTATCCACAGAAAAGAGACGCAGCAGGAAAAGCTACTTACAAATGGCACCTTGCACAACCACCAGTGGGGATGTCGTGTGGTTTGTGTAAACACAGTTGAATCTAGAGGCAGCTTCATCACAGAGGAACTTACTTTACACCAGTAATAAGGTTGGTCACGTAAGTTGGTCATTTACAAAGACAAGGCAAAGAAACCATCTTCCCTGGTGTGATGGTTAATACTATCTGTCAGCTTGGCTAGGACACAGTGTCACAGATATTTGGCCTGGCATTACTTTAGATATTTCTGTGTGGGTGTTTTAGGATGAGATTAATATTTAAATTGGTGGACTTTGAATAAAGCAGATTGCCCTCTCTAATGTGGGTGGGCTACCTCCAATCAGTTGAAGGCCTGAATAGAACAAAAACTGACCTCCCCAGAGCAAGAAGGAATTCCATCAGCAGATGGCCTTTGGACTCAAAATACATCTCTTTCCCAATTCTCCAGCCTACCAGCCTACACTATAGATACCAGATTTACCAAGACAATCACATGAGCCAGTGCCTTAAAATCAGCCTCTCTTCTTCCTCTCCCTGTTCCTCTCCTATAATATATATATATATATATATTCTATTGGAATTGTTCTCTGGAGAGCTCTCAAGTTCTGTTATACCTGAAGACCAAAGTCAGATTCAGAGCTAAGCTCAGTTGTCCATAGAGAGGACCTTTATTGAATGCCAACCAAGTTACTCAGGGAAATACAGAAGTGAAAGGTGCAACTCATGATCAAAGGAGCCCCATTCTAGGGAAGTCAGATAAGAAAACCCCAAATCTCACTGCATAATGATAATGTGACATGATGGAGGGCAACAGAGTGATTCTAGAAAACTGTAGAAGGAGGACCTGAAACCCAGCCCTGGATCAATAACTGAGCTCAATCTAGAAAAATAAGAAGTTACCCAGGCGGAGCCAAGGTGGGCGGTGAAGGGAAGATCGTGAACATAGTGTTGAGGTGCTCCGTTTTGTCTACAGGACCGGGTGGAAGAGTAAAGTGACCTTGAAGGGACAGAGCCAGAGTGGCTAGGCCCTCAAAGGCACTGAATAGATAGTTCATTTCCAAGTAACTGAGTGGATCACTCCAATCATTGCTGCAGTGGCCTGGGTGTTATGGGCTAAATTGTGTCCCCTCTAGATTCATATGTTGAAGTTTTAACCCTCTGTACCCCAGAATATGAATGCATTTGGAGATGGGGATCTTGAAAGGGGTGATCAAGGTTAAAGGAGGCCATATGGTGACCCAGTGCAATAGGGCTGGTATCCTCGCAGAAGGGGAGATTAGGACCCAGTCACACACGGAGAAAAGACCATGTGAAGATACCGGGAAGAGATGGCTGTCCATAAGCTAAGGAGAGAGGCCTCAGGAGAAACCACCCCTGCTGGCACCTTGGTCTTGGACTTCTAGCCTCCAGAATTGTGAGATGATAAACTTCTGCTGTTTAAACCACACAGTCAGGGCTACTTGTTATGGCAACCCTGGAAAACTAGATGGATCCCATATGGCTGCCCTAACTAGCCATCTATTTATAGAATATTTCCTGAGCACCCCCTTGGTGCCAATGCTGTTCCAAGCACAAGTAAGGCAGACTGACGAGGGCCTTGGGCTCCTGGCACTTATGTTCTAGTAGAGGAAAGAGACCATATACAGGAAAACCCTGGACAGTCATAGTTATCTCAGATGGTTACAGTGGCAAGGAAGGAAAGGAGGAGGGTGGCCTGAGAGAACTGGATGCTGGGAGAGAGTGACTGTACCAGGAGCATCAGGAAAGGCCTCCATGAGACCTGCAAGACAAGACAGGCCAGCAGGGGCAGACCCAGGGGCAGAGAGTTTCCAGGAAATAGAGGGGCAAGGTGAGTCTGCTGTGTTCGGGCCACTGGAGGTGCAGGGTGAGCCAGGAGTAGGAGGCATTGCTTATAGACCACACATCTCTTCCAGATGAAAAATAGTGGTTCTTGTGTCTCCATCCCTTGGCTAAGGAAAAAAAGAAGGAAAAGAGGAAGGAAGAGAGGGAGGGAGGGAAGAAGACAGGGAGGAAGGAGGTTTACTTAAAGAATAAAATGCTTTAAATGGGATCACATTAGAGAATATCAGAATCTCAAGATATGCTTGTTTTTCTGAGCTGCAAAGGGCAGGAAGTCAAGAAGAAAAGAAGGGAGAGACTTTACAGGGGAAACGCGTGAACATCTCCCTCTTGGCACAGCTCGGACAGCCTAATAAAGGCCCAGCCAATACCACTGCATGCACTCATCAGGTATTTATTAATAAGGCAAGTCATGACTTTTAACTGATTATGGTGCACAGACTATTCCTCTCATTAATATAAATGAAATAGGACGAATGGTGCTAGTGATTCAAATGGGGGCTGCCACGAGACTGCACGGGGCAATTAGTTGGAAACACTAAGTCTATCAAAGAACTGGTCTCTGAGTAGAACGATACAGTTAATCAAGGAGGGAGCAGACGTGTATGCATATAAAGAGAGCAGTCATGGAAGAAAGTCCTCTCAAGGTAGGGGCAGTATGGGGCTTATGTGTTCATCTAGAATGGATATCTGAGTTACTGTGTTATTTAGGGTCCTACAGACGCAGCAGGGTAGCCCTGTTTCCCGAAACCAGTATATCCATGGCCATAGTCTAACTAGCCTTCAAAGGCATCTGAGCTATTGAATGGTTAACAACTAGTTTGGATGGCAGAAGGGAAAACTCTTAACATTTATCTAGCATTTACTATGTACAAGAGGCTCTACGCCCATTACTCGTTCATTTCTCCTCAATTTTTACCAAAAATCATTTCACAGATGAGAAAACCAAAGTTCAGCAAGTGCCCAAAATGCTCAAGAACAGATTTCAAATGCAGCAGTGCCTTAATCGAGTGCCTGTGTTTCTCCTTCCATGCCGTACTGCCTCTGCAAAAGGACCCACAGTATGAATATTAAGGAGCACCCCTGAAATGCTGCAATGGAAAGAGCCCTGGCCTCAACCCAGAGAACAGAACCCCAAGGCCTGGCAAGGCCACTGAGCATTATGTGAGCACATTATAAAGGAGGATTCGGACCCCAAAGCTACGGTTGAATGAGCACTTCCTATGGCCAGGTTGTCTTCTAAAGGTTCTACATGCCTTAACTCATCTCATCCCACAGAGTCTCCATGTGGCAGCTTCCAATACTATCCTCATTTCACAGGTGAAGAAACTGAAGGGTATTGTGATCCAGCTCACACTGGCTCATGAGAGCCAAATGTAAAATTCTCAGAAATTTTATAATCCAGTTGTTAATCACAGATATAATGAAAAATTAAATTATATAAACTTACATTTAAATAGTAAAGACAAAGGTAATAAATATTCCAAACTTGACACTTTCTAACTATTCTACTTATGTTACTATTATCTGTGCCCTTGAGGTTATTTACATCTGTTCTGTCCAATGCTGGGCCACTGCCCATCTCTTCCCAACTCACCGTAAGAGTGACATCACATTGGTAGCCTAAAGTCAACTACAATGAGAGTATTTACACCAGGGAAATCAAATCAGTCAACAGTACAAATAAGAGGATTTTTTTTTGAAAGCCAGTTGTTAAACATTAACCAGCACACCACTGAGTGACCATTCAAGGTCAGGTTTTCAGAAGAAATATAGCAGTTTGAGTAATTCAAGGCATAGAGACATGCTCAGATCACCTCAGCAGGAAGGGACTTGGTATGAGGATGTGCAGGAAAGCAGTAATAAAATACATTTCACATATTAAATAAAATAATAGTCATTACTCTTAATAAAGGAGAAGCATTATTTATGATCACATATTCCAGATTCAGCATGAACATAGGCAGGATGCACTGCCTGAACTTTTCATTATGTTCAAACTAATTATATTTCTCATCCTAGGTATTTAATTCATTTTTCCCATCAAAGGAACAGCAATGTCCCCTCTGTCACTGCAAGCCTTAGATACTGGATGACACAGTTGCATTTACAACTGATGATTACAAAGGAGACAAAGCCACTGGCCATTCCTTTCGTGTTCCTTGAGCCGCCCCCATGCTCAAGAGACACCCCCCAGGCCCGACAAGGGTTAGATGGACACCACTCATTCTGCATGACCATCTTTCCCCCACTTTCTGTTGCTATAGTTCTAGTAAAAGTTGTTACAGTTGCTATTGGAGGGGGTTTGGAGGTAGTGGTGGTGATGATGGGTGTGAAGGACATGCCCTACAGGGAAAGGCAGGGTAGTGTGGGTCTCCCTTTGATGACCGTCTGTCGGCAGGTTTTCATGTGGTGTTCCCACCTGTGGTCAGCCCTACCTCTTAGGCATGTCTACCTTCAGGAATTCATTCCTACACCACTATCTTTAGGAAAGTCTTCTTTTAATGGTTTTATAAAAGCATTTTGGCATGTACACAAGGAATGGCATGGCGCCAGTGGTAGCAATAATAGTGGGCAGAGTCTGTAATGAAAACGTCTGGAACAAGGCTCTGGATGATGGAGCACCAGCTGGTAAGCCAAGAAGAGCTCATTCTCTTTCAGCCAGGTCCAGTGAGCTATCTCACTTGGTAATGGATTTGAAGGCCCAGGCAATCCCTTAGGTTTCAAGCTAATGCTCACTTGTTTGCCTCCCTTTTAGGAAACACAAAACTCCAGGTAGAGCCATGGAAGGAGCGGTGGGCTCAGTCAGGAGACCTGGCTCCCAGTGCCATGTTGCAGCTGACTCACGGACAGCCACCACGCAGCTCCCTTCCTTGGTGTAGGTCTCTGTTTCCGTATTTGCCTAAGGAACTGATTGCACTAAAAATTCTTGAAGACTTTCAGTTCTAACAAACAGGCATAAAGACCCATGAGCATACAAAATTAAAAGTTTCCCTCCCCAAATTAAAATTTTAAGCTGAGCTTAAGAAATCCCTTTTGTGGGAAAGTCAGCCCATCTCAGAACAAACTTCCTGTCACTGAGAGCTTCCCCAGCCCCAACATCCAGAGGGGAGAGCCCTCTGGCATCCTTTTACATATGTACCAGAACCTCCTGTCCACAGTTGATTGGTCCAGCTGTGAACACCTGACTTAAAATGTGCCACCCTGATTCTCTCTTCCTGGACTAGGAATTGGATCATGTGCCCATCTCTAAGCCTATCAGGTGGATGGGAGTGAAGTACTCTGACTGGCTGTTACTAGGTCATAAGCCCACCCTTGCAGATGTGGTGATGGAGAATCCAAAGTCAATGTCCCCAACCACCTGATGTAAGCAAGAGTAATATACAGTTTGGGGGAAGGGGGTGTTATTTACTGAGAGAAACCTAAAGTGGGGAGGTGCGCAGCAAAGCAGGAATTGATGACTTTTCTATTCTTTTCATAACAAACACAGACCCAAAGGGGAAGGGAGGACTAGACATATAAGACACATAAATCGGAGAGCAAGTAGAGACGTGCATGGTTTTACATGGTTACCACTGCATGTATTACTGACAGTGGCACTAAAACCAGCTATCAGGGATAAAGGTGGATTCACAAATCTAGTAAACAAATAAAAGCAAGTCAGAAAAAGTCACAGGAAGAAGGACAAACACTGAGTCTCTGTCTGTCAAAGTGTATACTATAATTCATGCCAAACTGACTTTACTGCTGGGAGTGGAACTACCCTGGGCCGATTCTTAGGACTTCCATTGCCATCTCGGATGTGAACTTTTAATTCTGAACTTAACCACGTTTCTTTTCCTTTCTTTCCGAAACGTAGTAAGTGGTAATGTGCACACCAGTGCAAACCAAAGATGAGATTAAGGTAGAAGATGGAACGTGACAGTCAGCACATGACCTGGAAAGCCAAGAACTGGGGGTTTAAGATGGGGGTGACAGGCTCCTGAGACACAGAGAATATTATCAGGGAAGGTAACAAGGTGTGACACCACAGAGCACAGACTCCCCTGGAGGAGAAACTCTGAATTGTCCCAGGGGTGAGTGAGGAAAAATGGTGAGAAATGATTCCACGGTGATAATGGACAATTCAAGTTGAGGATTTAGATTGTATGCAGTATGGAGTGGTTTTCAGAATTACCTAAGAAGTTGTTACAAATGTTGTCTTCACAGGACTAGAAATGAACCAAAGTCCACCAAAGGATATTGGTTAAACATGTTTTTATACCCATACAAGGAAATGCACTGAAGCTATTAAAATGGGGCAACTTTAAGATACTGATGAAAATAGTCCCAAAGATAGATGGGTAGGTAGCAAAGGCAAGATGAGGAACCATGTATTCTGGGGCTACCATTGTGTTTAAAATGCCATTATGTTCAGAATGCTTACATGTATGTTGTATGTGTGATAAACATGATGTTTCTTGGAATAAAGAAAATGAATGACTAGGGTCAGGGATAAAAGAGAATTGTGGTTTTTGTTGTGGTTTTTTTCTTTGCTGTTTATACTGTTTTGTGCTTTTAAAATTTCTCTACCAGGAATTATGCATATTACATTGTCAATTATTTGCTCAACTCCATCAATCAATACAGTGTGTATGTGTCTTTAATGCAGGTACGAAGCCCCATCTCCAAATTCGGGTCCTGTAAGTCGACGGCGCAAATAAGGTAACTGCATTTTGCTAAAGACTTTCGCAATTGCTGGTGTTTCTGATACAAAACCACACTTTGGGACACATGGCTGCTGACACTTTAGGATCCATTGACTGCCCTGTTTTAGAGAAGTTATTCTGATGTGGTTAAGATAGGCTGAGGAAGCAAAGCTAAAGGCAAAGAGAGAAAGAGGAGGCAGCCTATTCCTAGTAGGAGACTAGAGAGGTCACTTGGGTAAACCACTAAGGAAGAGCAAAAAGAGATTAAATCAACAGCTCTCAGATACTCCATGCAGGTGGCGGAAGCCAGAGACGGTTTGGGCCAGGATGCTCCTTTGTGCTCGTCCATTGAGGAGGAACCAGCTGATGAAAAGGGAGATGCCACCACCACCACTCCGGGTGGCATCCTGCTGTTTGGCTGGACTGAACTTGTTTTCACCGAATCCACCATTGTCACTCACATTGCCATGCCTGAGCCCGTGATCTTCCCTCTTCTTTCCCTCTTGTCTGCCTAAGGAACAGCTACGTACCCATCACACCTCAGTTTCAGCACCAGACTTCTAAGAAGCTTCTTTATACAACCCTGTCATTTAAACTCTCCCCACAGGGCAGCCCATTATTAACTCTGTCTGTGCCTGTCCATCTCTCCACCGTGTCCTGAGCTCCTGGGTGGGGAATGGGTCCCGCTCATCTTGGTATCCCCATCACCCCAGCAGAGGGGCTGGCTGCCCTGGTGGAGAATAGCCATTGGTTGGTAACTGCCTGCTTGGCTCAGTGCCTACAGTCTGCTCTGCAAAAGAGGGAGCGGAAGCTGGGGACATGGAAGGAGACATCTCTCTTCCTTGTGAGCTGACTGACAATCTAGGTCTCTCCAGAAGGCAGAAAGACTCAAGGCAGGAAACCGTCTCCCTATAACTGGAGGTTGGGGGTAGGCTAGATGAATGAAGTCCCTACAGGGTTCATGCTTATCTGATCGAAGCATAGCAAACCTTGTCACGGGATTTGGTTCTGTGTTGTGAGATAGTAGCCTTTGATGGCAAAGAAAAGTGACATCAAATAGGCATTTTATAACATCTGGATACCTGGGCTTAGTGTTCATACCTTAGAGTTTATAGACCGGGGAAAGCATTGCCATGTGTTTTAGAAGCCTTTTTTTAGTACATATAAAATGCATAATATCTTATTTGCTAGAGAAAATGTGTATATCCAGTGCACACTTGGTAAGACAGTGTTGGAGAACACACACCAGCAGTGTTTCAGAAATTGTAACCTATAGCTTCTTTCCTAATTTGTAAAGAAATTATAAATGGGGAGGAGGCTGCAGGAAGAAGTTAGGTCTAATGAAATTCGAAGCATCTTTAGAATCAGAGGTAAGTGTGGCTGTATCATGGCCAAAAGGATATAAAACATTTAATATCATCTCTGAGCACATCGCAAGAGCTCTGAAAAGGAGCCCAGAATTTCACAGCTTCCTCTCCGGAAACTCGGGCGCCTAAGCTCAGGGAGGCTGCACACTGCAGCGTCGGCATCCCTGAGGTTCTTCCCTGTGGGGAAGAAGGAAGCTGGAGCCTCTGTCCCCTGGCCTGTGGCAGGAGGAAACGCAGTGGCCACTTTGCTTCCTGAATTCCAGGCCACCTGAATCTTGGAGGAGTAATTTCCATCATGTCAATACAGAAACTCTGCTTCCAAGCCCTAAGGTCTGTGCCTATAAATGGCTTTCATGTCAAAAAGTAAGAGAGATTAATTCACCCATTGCCTCTCCAGTTACTGTAGGTCAACTGATGATTTTCCAAGAGAATCAAAATGACCTCAGTACCTCTGGAGAGTGGGGAGTGACACCTCCCAGCAATGTAGCATCCTGGACATGGAACATTTCCTGGTAATAAGAATAGCAATAGGGGAAATGGTGAGGACCTGCCCGGTTCTTACTGCGTGAAGGCCCTATTCTAGGGTTTCTGCTGACATTAACCCATTTAGTCCTCTCAGTCACCGTCAGCAGGGGGCTCTGCATTGCCCCTGTTGTAAAAAAAAGGGAAGTGAGGGGGAAGGAGTGGTTGACTCTGCCCTGAGGCGGACGACTATAGGAGCCAGCCCCGGGGGGTGGGGTCATGGAGGTGAGGGTTTATGGGACAGACAGACAAGTGGAGCTGTCAGCATCAGACAGTGCGCAAGAGGTTCTTAAATTTGAGTGGACGACACAATTACCTGAACACCTGGTCATCATCAGCATCTCCATGAGACTGGAAATAAACCGATATCCAACAAGAGGATTCTGGTTAACTAAAACTTGGTATAGCCACCCAAGGCACCTTGTCTGGCTGTTAAAATGCGGCAGCTCTATTCTTATTGACGGGGATGCTCTCAGAGATGGAGATCTCAGAAACAAAAGCAATATGGAAAACAATGTACTTGCTGTTCTAGCTTTAGATTACAAAAATCTACCTACCAATATGGCCGTGTAGGGTGTGTGTGCATGTGCGTACGGGTATATAAACAGATGCGCACACACATATGCATATATGGGCATGTGTTGACATGTATGTATATATGCACATGTGACTGTGTGTTCATATATCTATATACTATTCATATATGGTGTACGACCATATAGATGTATACGCATGTACACATATATGTACACATAGTTTTCTGTATGTATAGACCTACCTATATGTCTATAACCATATGTGTCTCTGAAAGGACACACAAGAAACTTGGAGTTTCTCTGGAAAAAGGAAACAAATGTCTGGGAGAAGGAATGGGAAACAAGTACATTTTCCCATTTATCCTATTTTTATGCATTTTGAATTTTGTACCAGTTACATGTAGTACCTTGTCAATCTCTCTCAAGCAATCCAACTGATATAGTGTGTGTGTGTGTGTGTGTGTGTGTGTGTGTGTGTGTGTGTGTGTGTGAGAGAGACAGAGACAGAGACAGAGAGATAGAGATGCTGGCCTTAGACCCATTCCCAAATTCCAGTTCTTAGGGTAAGGGGCAGAGGGCTGTGTCAGGAGTGAGGAATTGGAGGGACAGGGTTTGGGAGGAGAGAGCTGAGGAGGGTGTCAGGGCCCAGTCATGGACTGTGTAGGAGATTCAAGCACTCTGGTAATACACAACGGCCTCAGGGGTGGCATGGCGAGACAGGGCAGCAGAGGACTTCAGGCAGAAGGCAGCCTGCTCACCGGGCGGCCGTGGTGCCCACTGTACAGCTTCAGGGCCCAGTAGCCTTACGAGGATAGGTCCCTGCCCTGCTGCCCACCTCAGCCCCAGCCAAGGCCCCGTATTCCTCCTGGTCACGGCGGGCTCTCCTTCTCCCTGCCTCCATCCTGGCTGGTCTGCCTGTCTGTCCCAGGAGCTGGTAATTCTGGTGAGGTCAGTCTCCAGCAGCCTCAGGTGCTGGGGTGATGGCCCCCCTAGTCTAGGTTGGCCCTTGGCCCTTCCAGCTCCCACACTGAGAGGCCATGCTACCTGCTCCTTCTGGGGCAGATCAGGCCTTTCTTAGCTATACTACACAAGCCATCGTTCAAATTTAGGCCTTTTCTCCCCCTGAGAGTGTCAGTCCCTCAAGGACAGCAGGTGCATTTAATCTGTGTCTGAATCCCCAGCTCTGAGGATAATCCCTGTTGTAGAGGGATGACCAGCAAATATTTGTTAAATGAGTTGAGAGAAGGGAGGGAGGGAGGAATGAAAGAAAGAAAGAAGGAAGGACTTAACCAGGGCATTCACCCTCTAAAATTGTCTCAGGAAACTCAAAGGAGGACAATTTCAAATTAAAATATTCCCCAGGGTCTGAAGTCACAATATTAAGTCACAAAGCAGAAACTGGTGCTTCCTTCTGTCCATGTGTGCCTGCATGGCCAAAGCATTGGAAAGGTTACTTCTTTACTGTTTCATCACCAAAATTACTCTAACAATTGGCCATTTACTGGAATTTAAAATGCCAGACATAAAGGGAAGACATGCAAAAGTGGTTTAGGAAGAGGGAGGCGGTGAACATGTGGATTCTGCAAGGCTGGGTGACCTTGAACTTGTCGCTTGGCCTTTCTCAGTTGAGTTTCCCATCTGCAGAATGTTCTTTCAGGAAGCAGTGTTCTTCCCACCTTCACAGGATGGTTTGATGTGACAGTCTTGCAAATCAATGGGCTGTCCAAGAGTGACAGTGTTCTCACTTCTCTATTTAGCCTTAAAGAGACTGAACACATGGAGAAAAGAACCAGGGCACCTTCTTCCCTGAAGCACCAGAGCCTAGCACAAAAGTTGACACCCAGGGGGTCCTCAGCAAGTGCTCATTGAACCAGACTCAGGGGCTCTGTGTGTGTCTGGGTGTAGACATTGCCAGATGCCATAAATGTTGGTAGAGATAAAGACAGATGCAGACACAGGATGCAGACCAGGATGCTTGTGGCTATTCCTCATTCCCAAGGGCGCGCAGCACACTTTCCTGGTAAGATAAACCACCTTAGCAGATTCCAAGCCCCACGAAGTTGTGAGGTGGGCCAGGAAATAATTCAGTCTACACAATGCCTCAAGCAATGTACCATATATACCATAAACCTACCATAGATGCTGTCAACATTGTCTCTACCGGCCACTGCCGTTGTCGGAACTCACATATACTGCAATATGCATAGTGCTTTGGTAAAGCTCCTCTCCAAATTCTAACTTGCACAGAGTTTCGTCAGCAAATCTGGTGTCTTTCAAAGCCTGGTGTAGCCCTTCCTCTTGACTCCCTTCCCAAACTGGAGCATGCATATGAACAAAATTGAATTCTGCCCATTAATTTGAAGTCATTCTGTACTGATATAACATTTCAACTCTGCCAAAACAGTTTCTATTTCTGAGTCATTCTGTATTCCAAATTCTTCAGATTGGCATTCTCTCAGAATGCTGGGCTCCAGCCTCTGTGGAGAACTGTAGGCTGCATATGTCCCTGAAACATCTTTGTTTTCTTCAGAACTTTGCAAAGAACTCTTCAGGCGCCATTCGTGTTCTGTGATGCTCAGGAGTTAACATCTTCTGGATCTTCCTACTTCCAATTTGATTTTGTTTTTTATCATTCTTGAAGTTACTTCGACCACCAAGGGGAATAAAAATGTCACCTTGACCCATGCCAAAAGGGAAATCAGAAGAATTGGAAGGCACAGCACAAAACCACCATGAAAATAGTGTTCTTGCAAGTGATCCACACATGTCTTTCCCTGGATAATAGGTATTGAGTAGAAAATGTTTCAAGAGAGCCAAATGCTCCTGGATGGCCCTCGGTTGCAGCCCCTTAGAAACTCAGCCAGCCCTGGACATCTGGGACTAGAAGGGGAGGCCTCGGTGTGATGGGCATGCATGTTATTCCTATGGGACAGCCTGTTCGGGGTTCCCCAGGACTTAGAATCCCCAGGAAGGGATGGGACATAGAGCTGATGTCAGGGAAAGGGCAGAGGGGGTGCGTTCTCTTCCAGGAAATCCCCTAAAGGCAGGGAGCCCGGGGGGTGCTATGGATCAATCATCTTTGGGATCATTTGTCTCCCACCACTTGCCAGCATTCCACCTTCCCACCGACTCATCACTTCATTCTCTGCCCCTGGCAAGTGCTCGGAGAACAGCAGCCCACCTCTCTGGAATGTCTTTTGATTCTTCTGATCTTTTTAACTTAACGTTTCTCAGGATAAAGATCTCCTACCACTTAGGAACTCTGATATTGGCCCATGTGCACCAGACTGTGTAACATGGAATCTCTCTCATCCAACAGGATACTTCTGAGATTAAGTGAAATATATTAATAAATATACCTCAATAACAGATGTAAAAACAAGACGTTCACGGCAAATAAGAACATATGTTCACCTAATATTAGAAGTTTTTTAGGTACAAGTGACAACAATTCAATATAAAGTAGTTTGAGGAAAAAATATGGATATACTTAGTATGTTTTTATTCAGAATGAAGTTGGATTCAGTCACATCAATATCCCATGTCATCAGAGTCTTTCTCTCTTGTGGCTTTTCTCTCTTTACTACAGCTCAGCACCTTTCTTGTTGATGTTGTTGTCAAATACAGACTTTGTCCATGTGTCGGGGAGGATGACTGCTCTGTGGCCTGAAGGGCTAGAGCTCTCCTCCTCTAGGGTGAGAGACCCTGGGGACAATATTGATTGTCCGTCTTGCCTCGCATGTTCACCCCTGTGACACGTGTCTTAGTAAAGGGAAGGGGGCACTCTAATAAGATGTCTGCTCATTCGATTAAAGATTTCAGAAAATATACAAAATGCTACAAAATAAATATGCAGTGTGGGTGTAAAAACTTGGCTTGAAAGCAAGGTTTCTGAATAATGATTATGGGGAAAGGGGAAAAAAATGTCAATCCACATCCTTCACATACAGAAGGGTTTTCATTATCTTAATTTTCCTATGCTGGAAATGGGGACACTAGGGTCCAGAGAGGGTGAGTATCTTGGCCAAGATCGCACTGGTGATAAATAGAGCCTCAGGGCATCAGGTCTGAAGCTAAGTCTGTCCGAGGTGCGGCGCTTAAGAGTTCGTTCTCTTCCCCTGCCTTATGCTACCGTGGTGGCGAGACACTGTCCTTGTTTAGTCAAGACTGACTTTATCAGCAACAGAAACACAACCAAGACTAACAGAGACAAAAGAGGGCCCTATGGCTGCAAAAGAGGGGCTCTGTGACTCACATACCTCAAATGTGGGATGCCCAGGGGAGCAAGGAGGATCAGAAATGAGAATGCTACCAGAATTCTCTCTCTCCACTCTGATTCTCTCAGCAAACTGGCTTCTCGCTCTCGAGCTCTCCATCTCGATGGGGCTAAAACCAGGGCAGTCAGCAACTCCTGGGCTTGGATCCTCACAGGCTAAAGATCAGAGGTCATCCCTTTCCTCCCATCCTCCCATTTACCTACCCACACCCACCCACACACAGCTCCATCCCAAGAAAGCTCCAGAGAAAAGTCATATTGGCCCAGTCTGCATCATGTCTATATGCAACCCATCTGATGGCCAAGGATGTGAGGGTCTGTGGTGGGCCCACTTCGGCCAGGTGCCCACCACGTAGCCAGTCACTGTGGCCAGAGCTGAAGAGCCAATGAAGAAGACAGAAGCTCTGTCAGACCAACAGGGGAAAAAGAAGGAACTTACAGAGTGTCCAGTACAGGTTCTCCATGAAGTTAATCAAACTGGCTCCCATATTAGAATGTAAATGTTTTAGAGCCATTTGTGCACATTCTTATCACATGTTCTCCCCACATGTGTTTTTGTCCTAATTCTGAATTAACATATTTTATATACCTACATGAAATTGCTTCTCTTCAAGCATCCCGAGGCAGAGGGTCTAGGGGTGGGAAGGGTAGCAATGTTCAAGGAAGGCATCAACTCTAGCCTCAGGTTATGCCATGAGTCTTAAACTTTGCAGGCATGCCAGCCCCTTTAACTCTGTGGACCCATCAGAACTTTGGGCATCTTGTCTAACAATTGAAGGAATTCTCCTGGGGACAGTGGGACAGAATATTTGAGATGACAGCTGTGGTGGAGACCTTGGACCGATCTTTAAGCAGTATGGGGCAGGATAATATTTTTGAAATGTGAACTAAAACAACTGCCCCCACCACTGCAGAAATTCTCCATCAAGTGCTTCGTTGACTCTGGACCGTGTGTAAGCCTTTTATACATGTATTGATTTTCCATTGCTGCATAATGAATTATCACAAACATAGTGACTTACAACTCCCATTCATTAGTTCAGAGTTTCTATAGATCAGGTATCTGGACACAATGTAACTCGGCAACTCATGTGATTGTTGGCAAGATTCCCCTCCTTGTGCCTGGATGACTGAAACTCTTGTTCTCTTACTTGCTACATAAGCCAAAGATCATGCTCAGCTCAGAGTCCACTCTCAGATTTTGCCACCAGGCCCTCCAGTAGGCAGTCTGTAATGCGACTGCTTGCTTTCTTCAAGGCCCACAGAAGGGTGTCTGCTGCTGTTTCTTCTCTGAGGGGCTCACCTGATCAGGTGTGGCCCACCCAGGATAATCTCCCTTCTAATTTTCTCAAAGACAAGTGATAAAGGACAACAATGACACCTGCAAAACCCCTTTACTAGAGCATGTAATATAATCAAAGAAGTGACATCCCTTCATATTCACCAGTCACATGCACCCAATGGGAGAAGATCTACAGCGAGTGTACATCAGGGGTGGGGCTCTCGGGGGCCACGTTAGATCTCTGCCGGCTGCTATATGCCTCCCTCCAGTAATTCTCAAAGTGATGCTATGAGGTAAATCTTTTTATCCTAGTTTACAGACAATTTATGGAAACAGAAACCTCAGAAAGGTGCACACCTTTCTGTTTGTTCAAACCTCAGAAAAATTCATAATTCACTTCAATATTATATGTGATTGGACATCTGGGATGGTCTAGTCACCATACTAGACCAAGAGAGAGTCCTTGACCTCTGGAGTCTCATTATATACTTCTACAATAGTTAATATCAACCACACAATCTCCCTATGTCACCTCTGTCATGGACAAAGCATATGAAGTCAGTGTCCACTTTTATTAGCTTGCATTTTCCATGTGAGTAGACTGAGGCTCAGAGAGTTTAACCAGTGTTCCCAGAGTCACCATGTCATAAATGCTGAAGAGGGGATTTATACTCAGAGTAGCTCACTTTTATAACCTGGAGGAATATGATATGCTGAATTTCCACTCAAAAATTCTTGTCCCTCCTCCAATAAGGACTGATACAAAGGAGACTGGAATCGATGCTAAAATGGGGTTTTAAAGACCACTAGAGAATAGAGAAATGGCATCACACTGGGGTCAGTCACTCTCTGAGGTAAGAGATGGAATTGGAGCCGGACCTTAAGGAATCAGTAGGACTTCAACAGGCAAGAAGGAGAGAGGTCAGCAACTAGGAAAATGCAGAGAAAAGAACAAGCAGAAACTATGGCCAGGGGTGGGGATGTCCTGGGGTGGTATGCGCTGCCTCTGAAATCTGTCCGTCTCACTTTAGGGACAGATTGCCTGATCCCACTGATAGGCTGTCCCAGCCCTAAAGGCTGGTGGAGACCTGGGAGAAGACATCGAGAGATAGAGACTGCAGAACGAATGCATCCCGTTTGCAGAAGATTCCCCCAGGGAACATAAGGTAATGTCTGGAGACGTTGTCAGTCATCACAGCTGGGAAGGTGGTGCTGCTGGCATCTAGTGGATAGAGACCAGGAATGCTGCCACATCTTACAATATGGTACAGGACACCCTCCCACGCCAAAGCCTCAAACGTCCATGAGGTCAAGGTTAATGATCCCTGCCCTAGTGAATCCATATAGATGTTTCTCAGCCGGCTGGTTTTTTTGGAAATTTAAGAAGTGTTTGAAAATTTATGTAATTAGACTCAGTCTGCAGGTGTGTCTGATCGTAAAATCAAACCCCAAATATAGTTGCAGATATCCACTGAGTGCCTGCTCCAGGCCCAGGACCACCCCAGCTGGGAAGGCGGCTCACAGACGGTGAGACCATGAAGCACACACACCTCAGTGACAGGAGGGAGGCCAGGTCCTGTGGTGACAAGTATCTGCCAACTTGCCATTGGCAATACTCACTCAGCCTGAGTCATGCTGCCCTTGTGGGGTGATGGCTGGAATGATCGATCCACCCTCCCGGGGCCAAATCTCCGTGGGCTCAGCTCCCATCTGGGCCCCAGCCCCCTTGGATCACGGGGAGGTCACCTGTATCAGCTCAGCCCTGCACACGGTGGCAGTGGGGGAGCATGGGGAAGAATATGCTCACGAGGTGGCCCCTCTGAAGGTGCAAAGCCCAATGAAACAAGAAGTGGACATGATGTCCAGTGGGAGCCCTGGGGAGCATGGCCTGACCGAAGCTCCAGGTGGTGCCAGCCCGTGTGGGCAAGCCTGACCTGGAAGCGGGCAGAGCTCTCGCCCTCTGGGAGCCAGGCTGAGGGAGCCATCACTTCAGGCGGCCTTTCCCCAGGTTCCTGCAGTCTGGGGAGGCCCCAGGGGCTGGGGAAGAGTTGCACGGGCTCAGCCCACCCCTCCCCCAGGGCTGCCTCTGTGATCCTGGACCTCAGGGTGCAAGGTTGGGCAGCAATGGGCCACGCTGCCTGCCTGGGACGCTGGGTGGGATGAACAAAAACAGAGCCTCGCCCTGCCCTGGAGTGGTCTCAAGACAGACAGACTGGCTCATCAATTCCTTGAATCAGGACAGGTACTAATTGGGCCCAATTTCATGTTGCAACTATGCCAGGTTCTGGACTATGGGAATAAACAAAACAGACCCATTCGCTGCTGTCATGGAGGGTTCAGTCTGTGGTCCATGAGCCACTGAAACAAGCCAATAATCCCATGGGTTTTCAATTACTGATCAGAACTGAGCTTCCTGTCATCATTTAGGTGACTGGTCCCAAGTGGGCACAATCCCTCATGACAAATGAGGAGAAGGGATTTGGGGAGCAGAGGAGACCACCCATGCTCACACATTCACAGAGGGCAAGAGGCAGAGAGGAGATTCACACCCAGGACCGTCACCGCCCCACTGTTCTTCTGGTCGATTCTACTGTGAGCATTCTTCCTTTCTTCTTCCAGTGGAACCAGTTCCTTTTCTTGGGGAGGGGACATGAGGCGACTGTGAGATGATGACTTCCCGAGCCTTTATATTTCATCCATTTCTCCTGCACTCACACCACACACTTACTGCGTGTCAGAAGCTGTGCCACCGTGGCTGCTGAGTTGGCCCGACAGGCACCCTGCTCTTTGGCACTCCTGGTCTGTTTGAGAGATGACTTGTACAGACAAGTGCTGACACACAGGATGGATGCTG
Organism: Smutsia gigantea; assembly: GCA_032199065.1. Taxonomy (NCBI): domain Eukaryota; kingdom Metazoa; phylum Chordata; class Mammalia; order Pholidota; family Manidae; genus Smutsia; species Smutsia gigantea. The sequence continues at coordinate 536,352 of JAVSCE010009310.1, forward strand.
ACCTGCTACCCAGGGATGTGTAGGCACCCAGGTGAGAAGAGGTCTGAGCTCACAGGGGCAACCAGTGAGGGCTTCAAGAAGGAGGTGGCCTGTGAGCAGAGTGTTGAAGGGTTAAGTTATTCATGCCTAGAAAGCACATGAATAGACCCTGAATATGGGTTTTCCTTTGTAGTCACAAGACCTGGATAGACAGAGCATTCCCACCTCTCTGACGCTCATTAGCCTATCTGTGAAATGGAGAGAAAAGTATCTACAAATCCTAGGCACTGAGAGACCAGAGTCTGCATCTGCAACACCTGGCCATGCCACCTGTGTCATCCTCTGCCAGTCCTATCTAAGTCCCACATGCCTGCCTCACCCTTCAGCCTTGCCAAATGGATGAGGCTTCCTGCAAGTGTTCTCAGGACTCTGTGAGCCAGGAACAAAGGGCTGAGGTCTGTGGTCAGGTGAAACCCCTCTGCCTCAGTCCACACCATCATTTCCCTCCCAAATACCATAGACAGAGAAGTCTACCTGCCCTTAGCAATATAACGATCTTAAAGAATTCAGCCAGCCAACCCCACCTGACCCTGTAAGCAGCTCACACGCACAGACTCAGAAAGGACACTTGTGCCAATGTATTTTGTCTTTAGAGCAGATGACACCAAGGACAGGAGTCAGCAAACTGTAGTCTGTGGGCCTAGCCCACTGCCTGTTTCTATAAATAAAGGTTTATCACTCCCATTTGCTTACATGTCCAAAGCTGTTTTCAAGTTACAGTGGCAAAGGTGAGTCATTACCACAGCGACTATGGTCTGCAAAGCCATAAAAATATTAATGATTTGGCCCTTTACAGAGCAAGTTGGCCCATCTTTCCCCTAAGTATACCAGATTTACTTCCCTTTTAATATAGCTGTGGATGTATTCATTCAATTATCTGTTTTTATTCTGTTTCCCACCAGACTCTGAGTAATCTGAGAGTGGGGACTGTCTGTGCATCCTCCATGCCAAACATGGTGTCTGGTACCTGATGAATCCTTAGGAAATGCTTCTTGAATGAATGAATGGATACAACCAAAGCATCAGTGAAGAAATGCTCAGTCTCTGCCATCAGCAAATTTACCGTCTGGTGGGAGAGACCTATCTAGGAAGGACTCATCCAAGTAAAATCTGGTGAGAGTTATTACATACTTGAACGACCATGCCAGAGGAGGGGCTCCTGGCTGAAAGAAGCCGATGGCATCAGAGCATGATCCTGCAGGATAGAGTTTGCATTTGTGATTCCAAAATGCATGCGCTCCAGAGCCGAAGATCAAAGCAAAGAGGAGCCTGTGTATTCACAGAGCTCTGAACCGAGAAGCGAATTCACTCCTCTCGGCCGCCCACATTTCCTGTTCACCTCTTAGGGCTCCAGCCCTGTATCAGGGGCTGGGGACTCAGCAGTGGACACACCGGGCCAGAGGCTGCCCTCTAGGAGTTCAGATCCTGCCACTGTCACACGGCAGGTGGGCAGCAGAGCTGGGAGGATCCCTGGCCTCTCCCTTCTCTGACTCCCCTTGTCTACAAAAGCCACACTGCTTTGGACAAAAACGTTATGGACCTCAGTCCTGGTCCCACCTTGAGTCTGAGATGGTGGACACAGTGAGGCGTGGAAAGACACAGATTCTACCTTCAAACAGGGCACATCTGTGCCCCAGCCCTGCAGCTGGTAAGCCAGGTAGCTAGCGAGCTTTAGGCAGTTTGTTCACCTCTCCACGCCCATTTTTCTAGAAGGATGCTGACGGCCCCTACCTCCCGGGTTTCTTATGAGGATTCAATTTGCTAACGCCTGCAATACACTTAGGCCACAGAAGCCCTCAGAAGGAGACAACTTAAAATAACATATATTTTTAATGTTCACGGCTGCAAAATGGCCACCTGGGTGCCTTGCAGGCTGCATTTGGAATGTCCTGTCTGGGAGCGACTCTTCGCTCCCAAAGGCTCCTCCAGTTGGCCAGTGAGGTACAAACAGGGTCCCTGTAGGCACTGCAGTTAAAAACCTTTCAGATATGCCTGTAGATCTCCTTCCACCTGAGAAGAAAGGGAAACCATCCTGTCTCATAGGTGAGAAGTTCTTATCTGTCAGGCATCTCCATGTTGCAAGCTTAGCAAGCGGGCACCTGGCTCCAACAGGAAAGTGGCTTTTCTGCTTACAAGAAGACCTTTCTTTTCTTTTTCTTTTTTAACCTTTTTTTTTTTGTCTTTTTCTAATAGAAGCATAGAGGAGTGACAATCACATTCCAGTGGAATAAAATTGCACCCACAGCAGAAGCTGAGGGTATAGCTCCAATTTTAATGAACAGGTGGCCAGGGTAACAATTTTCAAAGCCCATATCATCTTTCCTTTCTCATTCCTTCCTTCTCCCCCTCCCGTCACTTTCCCCTTACTCATGCCTTTTTTCCACCAATGTCTTACTTAGCCCCCCTTCTCAGCACAAAAGTTGAGGGGGGAAAAAATTACGAAGTGCAGATACTGCACTTGCCATGAATATCTAGTGCTGTATACCTTGTCAAAAATTCAGCATGCGCGTTAAAAAAGAAGAAAGCAAAACTTGAGACTCAGAGGAATGTGCAGTTCTCCCATATTCTCATTCATTTTTTTTCTCATTTTAAATTTCGCTATATTTCTTCTCTTTAACCTCTCCTGCAGGTCTTTCTATATAGGACGCACACAGTGCACATGCGTGTGCACCTCACTTCCTCATTTCTGTCATTTACAGTATGAAGACACTAGCAAAAAAAAAAATTTTTATTTTCAGCTATTTCTTGTTAGAACGCTTTTTGCCCCTGTGATGAAAGAAAGATTTCCAAGAAAGTCAAGTCACTGATGAAGATGAACGAACATTTATGACCAGCCATCTGTTCTGTCAATTAAATCCTACACATATCAAGTTATTTGTTCTTATGTAACTAATATTCAAGGACTAAAGACATAAGCATACATGGAACCTAGTGTAATCACTTTTATATGTTTAAAAAATAAAGACCCACCTCTGCCCTGGTCCACAGCGTAGAGAAAATTAAAGTAGCATGGGGATAGAGGGGTGGGCTTCGAACACAAAACAGGGTTTGGGCCTCAAAGAACAAAGGTTCTTACCAGATGCCTTTTTCTTCTAATGGTCCTTGTACAGTAGAAATAAAGTCCAAGCACTATAATTTTACTCACAGAAAAGTTACAAATACTGTAGGTATCTTTAGAAACAGCTGCAAAAGTGGTTTAACTTCTGACAAGATTGGTGTTAATTACCAGCAAGGACTTCAGTATAATACTATTTAAATCATTTTAAATTAGCCCTCTCAAAAATTAATTTTTCATCAAAGATTACACACACAAAAAATCATGATATCATCTCTGCAGCTGCGATTTAGTAATAATTTCATCTATTATTACCAATGTCAGTTGGATAAAAGAAAAAAATGGCACCCCACCGTGCCGATTCCAGCACAGGCCATATATAGAAATTTTTAACTATCACTTATAATCGCTTTGATGAGCTTAAACCTCCTCTCAATTAACACCCTAAATGACACTGAGACATCTTAATGGGGGATATAAGTAAGAGAAAAGACTTTAATCAAACAATAAATGAAAAAGTAAATGGGAAAGGGGGACTCGCCCTGCACCTCTACATGTCCTAGCCACTGAAGTGGCTTTATTGCGTTTGGAACCTTCTCTCATTCCAGGATCCAGAGCAAAACTACACGGGAGCAACAGAAAGACATGTGACAGCAGCAAGTCGCTCTTCTCTCTGTAAAAATAAAGACTATGTTAGGGTCCCCTAGTCTAACATCTAGTCCAGGGGATGGGAACTTTGGAAGGCTGTCACTTAAACAGGTGCTATAAAGGAGAACAAGAAAAGGAAGATACGGTTCCCTGAACATCACCTTCTGGGGCATCCCAGGGTGGCAGTTTGGGGGGCCCAACTCACCTACATGCAGACACCCCAACTCACTCTCAGCAGAGCCAGAGAGAAAAAAAATGGGTCCCTCCAGACACATTTGGGTTATGCAAACTCACACAGCCATGGGGATGTTACAGAAGGACATTTCTCAGGCCATTATTTTTTATCGTGAAACTGCCGTGCCTGGCCGTTGGGAGAATTGAAAATAAAATGAAATAAAACAAAATCCAAATGAAAACTGACCAGCATGCTCTACTCTTTTTAAATCATGTTTGCGGTATCCATGGTGATTTTTGTTTCCAATTAAGATGTCCTAATGAACATGTGTTAGTGCCCATGCTTCACTCCCAGGGAACAAACTGAGCAATTAATGGCTCTGCAGGAGCCCTGATCTCTTGAGCCATAAATGCATATTGAGTTGAAAAAGCAACAGTTTGCAAAGTCTTGAAGATTATGTTTATGAAATTAAGTAGAAGAAACTTGACTTTCAGATCTGACTTATCTCTTTCCCTTCCTATGCTACCTTAGCCCCAAAGACAAAAAGAATGTCTTATTGTTGCCTGCCTTGTGCTATACAGTCTGGGAGAAAAAACAAATAATGCATACACAACATTTTCACCAATAAAAATTAGAGGGCCCAACCTGTGGGCACTAAGGGCCCATATTTGTTCAGTGTGCAGGGCAACTGGATAGGGGAGGCCACACTGTGCAACAGAACTTCATGAATAATCTATCATGGCAAGTTTTATCCTCCAGGATTTGGAGATGAGAAATTAAGGAACTGAGAGAGAAATTTACTGAAATGTACACATCCATAAAGTAGAGAAGCCAGGGTTAGAAACTGGCCTTTAGCATGGTGGGTAAATTAGAGAGAATTAAGATCAGTATCTTTCCTCAGATGAAAAAGAATTTGGGTTGTTTACATCTTTCTGTGCTCAACCAGACACTTGTCCTAACACCCTTTTGTCCCTACTCTACCAAACATGTTGGTATTATGCTATATTATGCACAGTTTTAACTATGTTTATTATGTGGTGAGGAATCTTTTTACCTGATTCTTTTTGAATATTGCTTTATATACATGCACACACATATACACACATGCACACACACAACATAAAGTGCACAAAATTTACATGCTCACCTTTAGTATGCATATTTCTCAAGGCATCCTCCTACAGGTGTCCTTATTCTAAAAACATTTTCAAAGAAGATGTGTTTGGGTAGTAAGCTTTCTAAGTCCTTATTTGCCTGATATTAAATAATAGTTTAGCTAGATATAAAATTATAGATTCAAAATTATTTTCATTCAACATTTCAAAAATTATTTTGTATTCTCTTCTTGATTCAGGGTTGCTATGAAGAAATATGATTTTAATCTAAATGCTATTTCCACATAAGTGATCTCTTCTTTTTCTAAGGCGTTGGTTGCTTTTTCTCATTATTTTTACTTTTCTTGGATGTTTTTTCTTTTACTCTGTCATTATTGTTTTTTGAATATTTCCTCTCCTCTCTTCATCTTTTCTCTCCTCTGATCACCCATTATATTTACATGTGTGCTCCTGGCCTCCACTTATTTCAACTTTCATTTTACACAATTTTTACTCTTTATACCTGCATGCTTCTTCCTTGAGAATTCTTCAAACTGATCTAGCTCACTAATTCATTCTTAAGCTATACTCTTTGTGATTTTACTCCACCTCCTAAATTGTTTATGTCCAGTATAATGTATTTTATCCCTAGTATTTCCATTTGATTCTGCTTTGTAACTGCTCCTTTCTGCTTTGTAATTCCAATACCCTCATGTGTATGATTAGTGTTTCTTTGGCTGTGATTGTGCTTCTCAGGTACTCACTTCCATCTGCCTCGAGAGTTTAAGGAAGAAGGCATGGGTTCCAGGATAAAAAGCCCCAATATCAAAGTCTTGGCTTAGCCAACCATTTGCTTCATCACTCTAATGCCCTAGAGTAGCTTTTTGTCCATGTCTATAGGCATGGCTCTTCCCAAAGAAGCTTTATCCCTCTCTCTATCCTTTGAGGATATAGAAAGGAGTAGAGAGGGGGTACTCTGCAGCCAGGCTCTTGATCTGCGTTACTGATCCTTACATCCCAAACTTGCCATCAGGCGTGACACTTCCTCACTGATCCCCAACACCACTGGGTTTACTTTGCTGTTTTTCTGCCACACAGAAGTCACAGGGTTAACAGAGATATGTTAATGGTAATGTGGAGAAAAGAAAAGGTAAAAGGTGTGATATTTCCCTTTTTTTTCCATCCTGCTGAAAATGACATGCAGACATCCTCTGATCATTATAACTGTCTCTAGTCTCCCCAGAGTCTTCTTGTAATATTTATAATAATATTTATATTTATAATATTCTTATAATATTTATGGCCTCTCTGGTGTTGGTTTCATGGGAAGGACATGCTAAGCATATAATCAGACCATCAGGAACAAGACAAAAGTGTAGGATTTTCAGAAGTAGCATGTGCATAGAAGAGCAAGCCATACAAAGGAAACAGGAACAAAGCCTCTGAGCACAAACCGTGTGAGGGATGGAATACAATAGAAGTACTTTCTTGGTCACTGTTTGTGAGAATGAATCTGAGCAACAGTAGGACTGCTGACAAATGTGGAGATTAAGAACAAAGAGAGTGTGACATAGCACATGTCCTAGAACTAAGAATGAGGGGAATGAGCAATATTTTGAATATGTGTTTGGGTAGTAAGCTTTCTACCCAAAGTAGAGTTGCCTTTGATATGTAACACCTTGGGTTCATATCACCAATGAGAGATACTTCCACATCTAAGCCATGGAGCCGTTCCACTAGAAAGTTGGAACTACCATATCCAGCACTTATGCAGTGAAATCAAAGCTGACCTTAGCCTGCTCTGAATCATTTTTATTTAATCTTTGAGTCTCCTGTCACTGGAGTTAGGTCTTTATCCATGTCCACAGATGGCTGATCCATGAGTGGCTGCCACAAAGAGGGAGGGAGGCTGGATTTGGTAATGGACCACATTGGAGCATCTCTTGAGTCCACCTGATCATTATGCTCATTTCACCAAAGGCCCTTGAGTAGCCAGTGTTTCATCAGCAACTATCTGAAAAAGGCTGTTTCTTCATCTTAGTCCCTTTCCTCTCAGTGGCTGGGACATGAGGAAGCAATGAGGCCTGAAGGACAGAGCCCTTGACAGCCAACAAGCACACCCCTAGGAGCTATCCACTGAGCTCTGTGTAGGGCATTCACAGATACTGTCTGATTTCATCATCACAGCACCCAGGGAAAGGGTTATCATTATCCACTTTCTACATATGAGAAAATCAAGGCCCAAAGAGTCAAGAGACTGGCTCAAGTTCACCCAAAAAGAAAGGTTAGAAACATAATACTAATTCAAGTCTTTGGATTGTAAGTCCAAAAAACAGGCTTCCCCTACACCATATCTGAGAAGCTGAAGAAAGATTAGTTCTCATTCATTTCCTGTGAATCATATTTCTTGAGTATACCATATCCCAGGCTCTTTACTAGGCCCTAGGCTTACTCTCAGCCCAAACAGATGCAGACTCACCTCTAGGAAAGAGCAACTGTGGGTTCCAGATATGAAACAAAGCCCCTGAAATGGACATGTACTTTACACAGAGAGATATTAGGAACTCAAAAAGGAAGAAGAACGTTTTAAAAATGGGACATTTTGAGAGAGAAGTCCAGGCATCTAATATGGTTGAGAGGCACTGAGACCAGGATAATGGGAATGAATCCGGCAGCAGTCTGACCTCAGCACCTCGGATAGCCACATGCACCTGCATGCCTCAGTCCCTACAACTCTACCAGTGTCTGTCTAGCAGCAGAATTTGTTTCAGTAACTAACAGTCCATACTGATAAGCTGTTTTCGTGAATGAAAATGACATTAAAACTGATAACTGGAGCAATCAAAAGATATTATTTTTTGAATGGCACCAATTTCTTGTGAGTATAAGGAATTTTGGACTGAGAGTCAGAAGACTTGGTTCAAGGCCTGGCTCCTTTTCTAATTTCAAAGACTGCATTTTACACACATTGCCTGAAGGTTATGAAGTGGGCGTGGACCCTGGAATAAGGCAGACTGGCTTCTCAGGCCCAAGGCTTGTCCTTCCTATTTGGAGGAATATTTTGTAATTTCTCTGAGCTTCAGTCTTCATATGATATGACTACCGCTCCATGCTGCTGTGTGTGAATAGACCATGCAAGTCTATGTACTTGCAACTGGCACAGGATATTTAATGGCTGTTGGTCTTTGTCCTTTGAACAAATCATCTCTGCAGGCATCTTACCACCGGGGGGGGGGGGCTATGGAAATAACCCCACACTCCCTTACCTAATCATGCACTTCTTCCTGAGACCCAGACCTCTGTTCAAACCCAGAACAAAAATGCTGTACCACAGGCCTCAAGGCCTGGAATGGGTCCATCCCAGAGTTACCCATGTGGGCAGCCATGTTCCAGAGGCCAGTCTGACTCCAGCTCAGAAGAGGCTCATAAGTGCAAGCAGATGCCTGCCAGGGCTCTGCTCCACATAACTGGAGCCCTCTTCACATGCTCAGTGCAATCGAGGGGGTCTAAATAGGCCCACAGGGCACGTGCCCAGAACACCCCATTCAGTTCTAAAATGAAGGGCTCTTCAAACTGTTCAAGTACTGAATTTGGAAAGGATCAAGGATTTGGGCACACACAGTGCAGAACAATTTAATATTATGGAAGCTCTTCAACTTTTTTTTATATAAGCACTTCATTTTGGAAGTCACTCAGTTAATGCTCTATTACTATACTGAACACACGACTGACTTGAAAATGCAATCACCCAACATTTAAAATAAATCCCAAAAAAAACCCAACCTGGGGGAAATACAGAGGAAAGGCAACACTCACTTCTTCCGTACACCTGGAATATCTTCACTTTTCCTCTCCATCAATCCAAGCACTGTGTGTTTTTCATCCCAAGTTTAAATGCTGCCTCCCTGACACCCTTTGATCCAGATTTGCTGACATGCATTGAATGCCTACTGTCAGCCAGCCAATCTCTCATTTTTTAGGTCATTTAATCCTCAGAGTAACTGTGTACTGTAAATGATCTTTCTCCCCACTTGACCCTGGGGAAGCAGGAATTTAGAGAAGCTAAGCTGGCCATGGGACATCCAAGAACCTCAGAGAAAATGAGCTGGTTTAAAACTGTCAAGAGAAGGAGAACAGGCCTGCACTCGAGCATCCAAAGAATAGACTTTGCCCAACGTGGAAGAATTTAAGCAACCAAGAATGTGACTGTATTTAAAGATGTAGCCTTCAAAGAGATGCGTAAGTTAAAATGAGTCCTTTAGGGTGCACCCTGATCCAGTATGACTGGTGTCCTTGGGAAGAGGAAATTTGGACACATAAACAGACACCAGGGATCTGCATGCACAGAGGGAAGACCGTGTGAGGACACAGCCAGAAGATGGCCATCTGCAAGCCACGGAGATGGGCCCCAGGAAACCACACCTGCAGACACCTTGACATTGGACTTCCAGCCTCCAGAACTGTGAGAAAGGAAACATCTGCTGTTTAAGCCCCCTAGTTTGTGGTATGTTGTTATGACAGCCTAGGAAACTAATCCATTGCCCCCACCACCCCGCTTTCCTATAAAGCCACTTCATTCACAGATGCCTGATTGCCCCTGAAATATGAATGTACGTTTCACTGGCTTTGCCTGACGAGGTAGCATCATGGAGGAAGGCTCCTCTCCAACTTTCTCTGAGTCGGTGCACTGTTTGAGAAGGTTTTATTGCAATTTCCTCAGCATGGACTTAATTGTTTATTGGTACTGAAGCACAGGATTTCAGCATCAACTAGATAATGCACATCTTGGGAAACAAAGCTGGCCTAATCTACAGAGAGGGACAGCAGAGGCACTGAGTTTTTTGCACTAATGTTCTTATCCCCGGCATCCAGTGTTCACATGAGGCATCTTCAAGGAATATATAAAATAGACCAAGAGATTTATTATTTTGGAGTCAGGGGACAGGATGAGTCTTCCAAAACATTGAAGATTTCATTTATACATAGTTTTAAATGTTTGTAAATATTTAACAGAAACAGCAAGCAATAAACTCAAATTATTGCCAAGCACAGGAAAGAACTACAAGGTAATTTATCAATGAAGAGGGAGGAATGGATACTGTATTTTATTGGGACACACATATTCTGACATTCTAATGGGGATTGTGTCAGTAAAGTGTTGACATGTACCGAATCACGGCCCAGTCTAAATGCCTTAGTCATGGCAGGGAGTTAAAAAAGAGAATATTTGAGAGTAATGTGAATTAAAAAGGCAAGTTAGTTTAAATTTCTGTTTGGTAGGCCCTCAGGCCTACAAGTCCAATGGGAATACACTCTAGCTAGAGGCTTGATGAATGGCCTTAATGAAGTTGGACAACCTGGAATACATGCATAAAATGATTTTAAATATTGATACGATGTCATTGTCTGTCTGAAGATATTGAAATGCTCATTCTCTGAGCAAGACAGGTTCCATCTCATTTATTAAAGGTGGAAATGATTATTTACATTTGAAAATAGAATGTGTGCCCAGATAGCAGCCAGGGCAATAAAATAATTATTGCATTAAGGAAAAAAAGACACAGTCCATCTTCAGGAAGAAGAAAAATCAAAATACATCCTCATGCAAATGTCTTGAAGTTTGGGGCAGCTGTGAAGACAACAATGGCAATTTCCTGTAGGTTATCATTTTAGGTTCCTATGGTATGGGATGCAAATAAATCTCCTAAGAACAGTTAATGATGTTCAATCTACTTATCTGGAGAAAAAGGCACGGTGAAAAGGCTTCCAGTGTGCAGCGGGAGCTGCCGCGCTTTCCCCCCAATGTGCCTATTAGGACATTTCCGTGACACTACCTAGTGTCTGGGACCTGCTGTGTTGCTCACTGATGGAAGGAAGAGGCATGGCGTGATAGTGGAAACTGAGTTCTGTTGTGATATGATAGTTTCTGCAGAGAATGCCTCCAGGCAGCTGTCTGCTTCACGTGTCCGACATCAGGACGGCATAGCAAAGCCGGAGTAGTGGTGCCGGCTGGAGGTTCCAAACTGCTAACTAGGCCAGTGAACCAAGGGCAGACAGACCCCAGGTATAAAAATAAAATCACTGCAAGCCTATTTCACTTCCTGCCTATGCATCTTGGCTTGGAGAGCTAATTACACCTCGCTAGATGTGAGGCTTTTGTGTGTGCAAAACCGCATGCTTGCTCTGCTCACGATCCTGTTTTTTCCTATTAATCTCCCATCATTTTTCCTATGGCTGCATGTGGATGACAGTGAGGCCTCACCAAAGCACCCATAGCCTCCTTCATCCCCATCCCCATCACTACCGTGAAATCTAGCCAGCCAATTGCACGGCACCCAAAAAAAGGTGACAAGACCAAGCAGAGGGCACAGTCAGTGTCAACAGATGGGGTCAGGGCAAGTTACTCATTCAGCCATTCAATGCTTACTGAGTACCTACTATGGTCTCAGCATACCTGTGTGACCTTGGGCAAGCTACTTCACTTCCCTGTGGCCTCGTTTCCTCACCTGTAACACGGAAAGATGACAGCAACCAGGTCATTAGAGTGTCATAAGGATCCAAGCAGTGGATATATTTAAAGCTCTTAGAATAGCACCTGGTACAGAGCAGTTTCTCAATAAATGCTGCCCCTGCTTGTTTATTAGACACTGTCTTGAGCATCGAGTAGATAGATAACAAAAATAGAGCCCCTGTCCTCAAGGAGCTTATAATCAAATAAAGAAAAAAACACATTGCAGTGTCTTCCCATCACCATGACATCACTTGAGCACTGATCGTCAGGCTTTATTCCAGAGCTCCATCTATGCTATGGCTCTTGGCCGTGTCAGCATCCTCCTCTGAGATAGGAATGATTATCTCTTAGATGAGGAGATTCAGCCTCACAGAAGTCAAGTGTCAAAGATCCAGCAAATGGCAGAAGCGGGGACCCAGGTTTCCTTCTCACTGTACCTCATCGGGTTTACAGACAGGACAGGGGCGTGACTCACTGGCGCGTGGCAGAGCGGGCTGGAGGCTGCCCCGCCAGACACACTTGCCTGTCCCCTCTGTCCTCTCCTTGGGATCCTTGGATTTGGGGGTCATTTGTGGGCCTCTGCAGGGACCAGGAAAAGGGACCGTCAGTGGTGGTTTTTCTCTCTCAGTAGTGCTTCAGAGTCTGTTGTCTCTCAGTGTGACTGGGGTAGGCACTATGGTGGAATAACTCGAATTGCGTGGGGAGGCCAGTTGGAAGGGCTTATGTGCTAATGACAAGCTCACTTCCACTAACTGCATGGTGTTCAGGGGGCAGTGTCCTCTTTGCACCTGGAGCTCTTTTTGCCTAGACACAGAAACCATAGGTGGCAAATTGCATTGACCGCTGCCACTTCTCACTCCCACTTTGGCCAAGGCTGACCTCCTACTTCTCAAACTCTAATTATCTTCAAACAAAAATCTCTCAAAAGCCAACTCATTGCAGCATCAAAAAATCATCATAGTAGAGAGTACAGTGGATTCATAAGAATAAGAAGTACAAGAAAAATGCTCAAGCATCTCTGATGAGCCTCACACATGACTGACATCACTCCGCTCTGCCGTGGCGGCGATGAGTTTTGATCCAGTCTGTCTGAATCCAGAAAGAGCCCAAGAAACGTCACTTTCTGAGATCTAGGGCTTTCAGACATGAGCCCCAAACCTGCCACCAAGTAAAAAGGTGACTGGGTGTTATCCCCTCTCCGGACCTCAATCTCCCCCTCGTACACATTTAAGGAGTAGGTTAAACTGTGGCCTAAGATCCCTTTTGACTCGCAAAGTGCATGATTGTGTGACTAGTAACTGGCATATACTCGGAATAGGGCACCAAGATGAAATGGTGAAAAGGCTGACCTTGAAAGCCATACCTGAGTTACGAGCCATGACTTTAGGTAAGGGATTTCCCATCTTGAAGCCTAGTTACCTCCTCGGGACAGCAGACACTAACACGAGTGCCTGCGTCATGCAGTTACACAAGAGTTGGATAAGGATTCAGTGAGATATTAGTGTTTTACAACAATGCTGAGGGCAATGAGTCTTCAGTGAACAGATAATATCATAATTTAAAGAGGGATTATGACCAAGTGCTGAAAAATATTTGTAGAATGATCACTGGATACAAGCAGATCCTCCACGTAACATTACGGCTTCCTCGAATAATTAAGCTTATGCATCCATTTCAAAAAGGAGCTGTCCTGCCAAGAGATGAAGTCCACTTTATACTTGTTTTTATTATTTCTACAGTAATTATCTCAAATGTTGCTGTTTAATGTGGAATTCATAACATGCTACTTAGTAATCCACAAGAAGTGAAAACAGCACCTCAGGTTTGCAACAGGAAATTCTTCTCTGGCACCTTTTTGGTTCTTGCATTTCAGATTCATATACAAAGTAGGCTGTATAGTCACTCCTCCAAAATTCCAAAGAATAAAAATAATAGAAATTTCTAGAAATATTAAACAAAGAAGGAACAGAAGGATACGAAAAAGAAAAACGTTTTTAAAGGGATTTGGGTTGTTTTGTTTGGGGGTGTTTTGGGTGTGGACAAAAAGGTAAACTTTATCAAGCTGTGTATGAGAATTTTTCCATGAGGAGGAAAGAAAGAGGGAAAGAAAAACACTCCGGAGAGCTTTGGCCACAGTCGGTGCTGGGGCTTTTTCACCTGCTACCATTTGTCGGCCTCACTTAAATATATACAGTGGATGCAACCTGTTCTTGAATCAGGAAGCAATTCTTCAAATGGCTCCTTCCTTCAGTCATTTACAAAGAATCTATTTCATGCCACACACTATACTTGGGCTCTCTGGGATAAGGTAAGGACAGCCTCTCTAGCTGCTCACATTGGAAAGAAATAAGGGAAAGACTGACTCTGCCTTAACTGGCCTTGCACAAATCCTAAGCTCTCTAAAGTTTCCTGCTATGTGAAAAGTGGAGCCAATATCGGTCTTAGAAGACTGTTGGTTGAGAGGGCAAGAGGAACCACCCCCATGCAAAGACCTTTGAACCTAACAGATGTGCAAAACAGTTAATGTTCTCTCTTCCCATTCTCCTTGCATCACTTTTGATGTTTAAAGTACTCATCACTTTTTCTCTTGTATTCTCATTTAATGGATTCCTTTCTTGTAGTTTAGACTAGATTGAATTCTTGGGATCATATGGGAGCCGTTAGAACTTCTAATCAGATATATCCAGCTGTCTACTTTCCCAGCACATTGCAGGATCGCACTTCCCCACCTCCTTGACTTTGACTACGAATGACTAATTCTGGTCCATAACATGAGTGGAAGTTACATGTTTCATTTTCGATTGAGGGTCCCAGGTCTCCAGAACTCTTTCCCATAAAACCAGTCATTTGAGGAAGTGGTTTCTTCCTCAACCTAGATTCCACCATGAGAAGATATGGAGTCACCCCACATAAAGATAACATGAAGCAAGCCTTTGGTTTAGATTTAGGGGGTGTTTGTTACAACAGCAGAGCCTAGGTCATCCTGACTAATACAGACCACAAAATAGCAACCATCATGCCACGGAGTCTGGCTCAGACCATATGCAAAGTTTCAATAAAGGGTACTTACCTGGCAATGGGAAAACAGGAAGATACTTGATCACAACTTCGGAATTTACAACATGCATCTAAAGGCTACCTGATGCAACAATACTGACACTGAATAAAGAAAATCCAAACCCAAAAGACAGATGATCCTACTGTGTTCCAGGCATCATGCAGAGTGTTGGGTACACAGTAAGGAGAAAGGCATAATCCTTTAGGGCAAATTGCAGAATGGCAGAATAATCACTGGGAACATGTAAGGCAATAGAGAAAAATATATCCAGGGGTCAAGAAGACAAAATTCATGTCAATGCAGTATTGGATCTGTTCATGCCAGACTCACTGTCACTGCCACGTGTGACTGCTTTGAGCAAGCAGATAATCATCTCAGCCAAGGGGCAGTTCGCTGAAAGGTTATGATGATAATATTCTCCTTAATGCATCGGAATGACACCACTGGCCCATCCATCAGAAGGGCATGCTTTCAAATTATGTTTCTAGTATTAGGACAGAAGTTGGAGTAAAGATCATATATGCTCTCAGTCTGACACTCCAGTTACCAAACGCATGACCATATTAATTTCTATTGGTATAATTTACAGAGAAAGCACTCAGATGTACAGTCACCCATGCCTCATGGCAATGGCCGCTTAAGAAATGAGAAAATGGGGTCCAGGAGGAGGATGAGTTTGCTGGTGATAAGCTAGGGGTCTAGAGCTAGAGTCTCTGGTTTGAATCTTGGCCTCATCCCTCACGGGTTATGTTCCATCTGGCTAATTCATTCATATGCCACCATTTCTTTATACTTTCCTATAAGTAACTAACTGGGAGGGATGGTATGAGGATTTAATAAGTAAATGAATGGCAGGCACTTAGACAATGTTATTGCAAGTAATAAGTGCTCAATATATGTTAGCTACTAGTACTCTTATTATTATTATTGTATTTATCATCCTCATCACCATTTCCTAAAATGGTAAGGATGGGATTTTGACATGCTATCTCCTGGTGGAACCGAGAGGACCAGGGTAAGAAAGGAAGGTTGTGGCCACTGTTAGCAAGCAACTGCGAGTCCCGCCAGGCAGAATAAAACCTACATTCTCTGGCCTCCTGGCCACTTCGAAGAACCAGCTGGGCCAGCTGCCAATGGGCTCCTGACTTCTCCCCACGCCAGGCATCGCCATCAAGCTGCATGATTCTGAGGCTGCTGAGGAGCTAGGCTTTCATTACACACTGACCAGCCTCTTCATTTCCCCAATCTCACCCACTCCTAATTAGCCCAAGGAGAGTCATCTGGATAAGTTGAATATCAAGCTCATCAAGAAACTCTTGCTCTGATTGTAGGCTCTAAGAGGCAGCCATTACAGCTCACTTTCTGTTTGGGGACTTCATTGATTATATGAGGTAACTGATGAAATAACAAGGGATGGGAGACTGTTTGGGTGCTCTTTTCTTTTTTCTCTTTATGTGATTACAAGTAAATGAAAGAAAAACCATCTATGTTATACACACCATACTGTTCTTTCCATACTGTCCCTTAGAGGCTAAGATGTTGCCATGGGAAAGCAAGAAGGCTTACAGATTAGTGAGATACCAGGGAGGACTTCTGAAGAGGAGGCTATTATCGTTGGAGCGTCTGTGCATGTCATTCCAATTTGTAAATTGCTGAAGAATCAGAAGTTTACTGAAGAAAGTTGGAAACTTTCCCTAGTGACTCACCTTACATACCATTTTCCTATTGACACCAAAAAAGCAGTTTCATTGATCACTTTCTAGTGATTTGATTGGGGGATTTATACTGTGCAAACCATTGATTGTAATAGCAATTTCTATTGACTTAAAGAGGTGTTTGACTCTGATTGGGATCCCACCCGATGAGCAGGTATCCACTTCCAATCATCTAAAAGTCAATGCTCAGTCCCCACTCTCCAAGTCCCATCTAATCACTCTGACATGTTCCAAACCTTCCAAGAAGCCTTTCAAAGCCATGGCAATAATGATATGCAACGTTGGCATTTCCTTCTTTCATGGTAACTCTTTGGCCTGGGATGTTCTTCTCCTTTGTTCCCTGGACAACGACTAGTTCTTCAGGGTCCAGTTCCCAGTATCCGTGGTAAAGTTGGATCTGTTTAAAAATAGGAGCCATAAGAGACAAGGGTGCGTGCAGGCATGCTAGACCATGGGTCCTTTTCAATGTCTTTAATTCATTCAGCTACGGTCCAGTCTCCTTTTCACTACTGAATATGTGCCAAGCAGTGTTCTAGGAGTTGAGCATATACCTATGAACATGACAGCTAAGAAGTCTAAAAGGGGACACAGACAACAAAGTAGTGAATAAATAAATGATGAAGTTGATTTAACTGGTGATAATTGTAATACAATAATAAAATACCATGATGGTCCTGAGAACTGTGTGGCATTATCTTACACTAGGTCATAGGAAAATAGAAATTCTGCTGACCTCAACATGCCGCAATTACTCCCGCCACATCTGCCAGTGCTTTGTGCTGCGGGACAACAAAGATATGTTAGAAGAAGTTAAACATGTAAAAAGCAAATGAAAAGGCAAACTAGTGGCTGGGGCAAGGAGATCAGGCAAAGAAGAAAGGAATTATGATCTAATCTTGCTTTGGGACCCATACTGCCTTCTTTTCCTGCATGAAGACATTTGACTTGACTATGTCCCCTTTTCTTTCTCATTTCACATCCAAATTGTTTTACAATTGCCATTTAGTTCTCTACAATAAAGATTTTTCTTTCTTATTAATACCAAAGATAACCTTCGCCAATAAAAGGAATTTATTAGGCCCTGAATGGCCCATGGTAATCAGTAGAGATGCTACATAAAGTGAGTTAATAGACGGGGTCATTGCCCTTGGGGCTTTAGAGTCAAGTACTTTCAAAGGCACTGAACTCAAAAGTTAAGAGGTGCTGCGTTTAGTCCTGACTATACATAGAACAGCAAGTACGGTGAAGGGGAAAAGAAAAGGACATGAATTTTTGCTTTGGACACAGTCTAGATTCAAATTCTGGAATCATCTCATACTAGAGGCATCGTGACATTGGATGTATTATCTCTTTGACCTCTAATTTTCTCATCTGTCCAATCAGGTTATTGTGAAGGTTAGGAATAATGCATGAAGTGCCTGGCATAAAACAGAGGCTGAATAAATGGAACCAAATATTTTTGTTAACAACTTGGACAAGTCTTCTAACTTCCCTGTTCAGGCATATCTCGGAGATATTGTGGGTTTGGCTCAAGCCAGCTGCAATTAAGCCAATATCTCAATAAAGAGAGTCAAATGAATTTTATGGTTTCCCAGTGCATATAAAAAGTTATGCTTACAATAATGTAGTCTACTAAGTGTGCAATAGCATTATGTCTAAAAAGCAATGTATATACCTTAATTAAAAAATACGTTATTGCTAAAAACTGCTAACCACCATCTGAGTTTTCAGCAAGTCAAGTTTTTGCTGGTGGAAGGTCTTGCCTTGATTTGATGGCTGATGACTTACCAGGGTTGTGATTGCTAAAGGTCAGGGTGGTTGTGGCAATTTCTTAAAATAAGAAAATAAGGTTTGCTTCATTGGTTAACTCTTCCTTTCACAAACCATTTCTCTGTGGCATGCAATGCTGTTTCATAGCATTTCACCCACAATGGAACTTTCTAAATTAGATTCTATCCTCTCAAAACTTGGTGCTGTTTTGTCAACTAAGTTTATGTAATACTCTAAATACTTTGGTGTCATTTCAACGATGTTCACAGCATCTTCACCAGGAATAGATTCCATCTTAAGAAACCACGTTCTTTGCTCAACCAGCAGAAGAAACTCCTTCCTCACCTGTTAAAGTTTGATCATGAGAGTGCAGCTACACAGTCCCATCTTCAGGCTGTTGGGTTTTGACTTGCCTTCCCCACTGAGCTTAATCACATTGAGTTTTGGATTTTAAGTGAAAGACATGCAAGTAAGTCTTCCTTTCACTTGAACACGTGGAGGTCATTGTAAGGTTATTAACTGGCCTAATTTCAGCGTTGTTGTGTCTCAGGGAATGGGAGGCTTGAGGAGAAGAAGAGAAAGGGGGGAATGGACAGTCAGTGGAGCAGTCAGAACACATATTTATCGATTAAGCTCACTGTTTTATAGGGGTGTGGTTTTTGGTGCCCCATAGCTATGACAATGGTGGCATCAAAGATCACGGATCACAGATCATCATCACAAATATAATAATAATGAAAAGTTTTGAAATATTGCAGGAATTAGTAAAATGTGGCACAGAGATATGAAGTGAGCAAATGCTGTCAGAAAAACGGTGCCCATATACATGCTCAACGCAGGGTCACCACAAACCTTTAAATTGTAAAGAAATGTAAAATCTGTGAAGCACAATAAAATGATGTATGCCTGTATCCTAATCTCCTCTTATGGAAAATGGCAGAAGACAGAGCATTTTAAATAGATAATATTTTTACTGTAATGATTGCTGGAGTATACTAACTATATTTCTTTGGCTTCTTTAATGTTTCAGTATCCTCTGATCTTAAATATCCTTAGTCTTGTCTGCACACTGTATTCATAAACCTACCTGTGCAGCAGCCCATTCAGTTAATGTAATTTGGGGACTATGAGTCAAGTTATTAATTCATGAACTAATGTCTAGCCAGCACCTTCTGTATGGCAGAGTCTACGGGGGTTTCTGAGGGAATGGTGGTGGGAAAACTGATGTAAAGGTAGATATGCTCTGACCTCAGCTCTCCAGAAGTTTCTTCTTGAGTAGAAGAGACAAGATCTATATAATGATGACTATACAGGAGAAATTGCCAACAGTCATAAGGGGAAGGTGATAAAATGTGGGAAAGACTACTGGAAATCACTCTCCAACATGGTGTCTTAGAAGCTTTGAGGCTTGGACTTGGACCTCTATGGGGGAGAAGATTTGAAGATATGGAGACAAGAGGAAAAGCAGTCTGGGGACAGGGACCGCTCACACAAATGTCTAGAGATAGAAAAAGTTGAGAGAGGTCCAGAGAACCAGGAAGGAAGAGAGGACCTCCAGGCTAAAGGGATTGTCAGGGTCCCATTAAGGAGGGCCCACAATGCCAGTTAAGGAGCTCAGACTGCTCTACAACAGGGAGACGGCTCCGTGCAAGTCAAAGACATTCAGGGCCATCTTTGAGCTCATCTCCTCAAGTCTCAGTGTCTTTGCCTCTAAAGGGGAAGTAAGACTAGCTCTTATCTCATAGGCAGAAGTTGGGGATTTAATGAAATGATACAAATAAAGAGCTAGCACAGTTACTGGGACATGTGAAGGAACCCCTGGTGAAGCTAACCTGGAAGGACACAGGCTCTGAGCATCTCTCCACCACAAGCCTGGCAGAGAGCAAGACCAATGCAGAGGGAAGTGGTGCTTAGAAAGGAGGAAACACGTTCTGAATTTCATCACTTGAGCTCCTGGTTCCAGCTGTACCTGAAGCCAGAGAACCTTAGACTTGTCAGATTTAAGAATCGCAAAATTCTCTTTTGCTTAAGCCAATTTAAATTGATTTTTCAACTGCTTGCCACAAAAAGCCATAAATAATATAGAAATATAGTCATTTTTTGTCAGGTTGGGACTAAACTCCAGCTTGCTCAGTGATGAATTTACTCCCATGAACTAAAATGGAAGCAGTCAACAGGAAATTGGAGCTGAGATTAGAGATTTTGCAGGTAAGGCTGCATCCCGACTTTCGTGGGCCTGAGGCATTTTGCCCTTGTGTGCTCTTTCCTCTATAAAAGTATTAAAATTCATATGTTATGAATATTGGTTGGTATACAGATGAATGTAGCCCTGGCTGGATTCATTACTATACATTTGTTATTGTTATATTTGTGCTTTTCTTTTGATTGTCAAAGAAAATAAAGTTAAAACATTTATGTGGGCTCCTACCTGTATCCTGGGCCCCCTGCTGTGTACCTTCCGTGCTTAATGGGGACATCAGCCCTGTTAGGAGTTTCCACATGGCCATCTCGAGGACTGAGTTAGTGTAAGCCAGCAACTTTTACCATCTTTTACTGCTGCAATCTATTTGTATGATCATGTCTCACTCCGGAGCACAAAGTATCTTAGTTTTATACCCAAGATAATTTTGTGACCTTGATCCTACAACCCACTGAAAGCCTGGGTTCCACACCCAATTCAATTCCATATCACCAAGTAACATGATGCCTGGCACTGCCAGGATCCCTTTCTTTCAGAACTTCATCATTTATAAAACAAAGGGACTTAGCTAAATGATCTCCAACATCTTCCTGGTGCGAAAGTCATAAACATCACCGTTTTTTGCCATTTCCATTTTCATCTCATACAGTTCCCTTAGCCCATAGTTACACAGTCCCCCTCCCTCAGACACCTACACACAAACACCCTTGTCTATTGCTTCCTCAAAAATTCGCAAATGGCCAGAGAACAACCTAAAAGCAAGAAAAGAAGGAAAGAAGAAGAATTTCTGTGGCTTGAGCTGCAAAGAGTAAAATGAAACTCAGAGCCTTCTAATAGTTTTTGTCTAATCTTCCTTACACAGCTCCCACCTTGTTTATCGTATGAGGATTGTAATTCCCCTGGGCAAGCAAGCTATCTGCAATTTCCAAAGTGCCTTCTAAATAATCAGTAATCAAGAAATGCCAAGTAATCATGATCTTCAGCGTACTTACTGAGGGTCACTCCGGAATTGGGCGTCAGAGCCTCCTGTCTTAAAGAGCTGCAGCTCTTTGGTTAAACACTTAAATTGATGTGCTGAGGTTACCATGGAAGCCCGCCCCCTGTACATTACCATTATTATTATTTTGTGTTTCCCTAATACTTTCATTGAAAGATAATCATGTTATGAATATTAACTTTTATAGGCTGCATTTGTAACTGCTTTGTGTAAAGAAGCAGCACTTCCTGAAATCAAAATGACACTAATAATTTAGTCAATTTACTTTTTCCCATCTCCATGTTTACAGTCCCGTTATTTTGTTTCTACACACTCTGAATTCTGATATGGTCACCCTGGTAATAAACCTTTTCTGCTCCTCATATTTAAAGATACATTTGTCCCATAGAATGAAGTTAGTTTACATTCATCCACTTGATACATATTTATTGTGTGCCTACTAGGTGCCAGTTCCTGGGCGGATATGGGGATAGGACAGAGCACAAAAGCCTAGGAGGCAGAAACTTGGAATTAGAAATGAAACAACATGTGTAATGATAGGGACATATTGAGGGCATTTCAGTGCTTCAAGTTAGATACCTAATCAATTCTGGGGCTTAGAATTTCTGAGTTTTAAAGCTCAAGGAAAGTAGAGCTAGGAAAGAAAAAAAATAAACTCAAGAATACATAATCTGTTTTATGTATGATAAAACCGTCCAGTGTTTATCAGGATGCAGAGCACCTTCATACCCATTAGGATGCCCATTATAAAAAAACAAAAACAAAAACAAAACAAAACAGAAAATAACAAATGTTGGAGAGGATGTGAAGAAATTGGAACTCTGGTGCATTGCTGGTGAGAATGGAAAATGATACAGCTTCGGAGTGCAGTATGGCATTCACTCAAAAAAAAATAAAAAAGTAAACATAGCATAGTAGAATTAGCATACTAGCTACCAATTCAACTCCTGGGTATATACATAAAAAAAATTTTTTTTAAAGCAGGGACCCAAACAGATATTTGCACATTCATGTTCATAACAGCATTACTCACAGTAGCCAGAAGGTGGAAGCAACCCAAATGTCCACTGATGGAAGAATGGATCAATCAAAGGGTGGATTATACTTATAAAGGAATATTATTCAGCCTTAAAAAGGACAGAAATTCTGACACATTCTACAACACAGATCAAACTTGAGGATGCCATGCTAAGTGAAATAAGCCAGTCACAAAATGAAAAATACTTTGAGATTCTATCTAGAATCGTCAAATTCATAGAGACACAGAAACGGAAACAAGGGTTGCCAGGGGACTCAGGGAGGGAAAATGGGGAGTTAGTATTTAACAGGCGTGGGGTTTCCAGTTTGGGAAGATGACATAGTCCTGGAGATGGAGATGACAATGGTTACACAACAATATGAATGTATTTAATTCCCATGAAATGTGCACTAAAAATGACAACTTCTGTGTTATGTGTATGTAACCACAGTTTTTTTTAAAAGATGCAGAGAACCCCACCACCGGTCTCTCCAATTCTTTGTTGCATTAGGCTGAGGATCCAAGGACAGTCCAACTCCAGCCCATTTTCTAAAATGCCATCTTCCCAGGAGCTACTGCTGTTTGTGTGTCAGCTTTATTTGTAAATACAATTAAAAAAAACACAAAACACCATCATCTAAGGGATAAATGTTCCTGGGCTCTGAAACTAAGTGCTGTCACTCCCATTAACAGTAATGAGAGGCCCATGGCTAAACCTCCGTGCATCCGGCTCAAAATTTACCCCCTAGAGTTTACAGATGGGAAAAGAAAAAAAAATAAAAGATCATCTTATGTACAAACAGAAAACAGAAAATAAAGCCAGAGATGGCGTCCTGACCATGGAGATGCCACAGGACGATTAGCAGGCAATCTGGTGAGGATTGTGTCAGACAGTCCTAAAGACGGCATATGGCACAAAGACTGTGACTGATTCTGGTCTACAGACCTACTGTGCCTTTCACCGTGATCAGCATTACCAGGGCCCCAAGGTGAGGAGCCTAGGCTGTGACTCTGACATTAACACCTATTTTTTAACATAAATGTCTTCTTGGGATGAATGAAAAGAAAGACCTTGTGCCATCCAAAAGTTCTAAAGTTTTTGTTTCAAGTGAATTTCTATTGAGGATTTTAAGATTCTTGGTGCATTTTCATGATTAAAGACGTCAAGGTTTTAATTCCCTCTTCACTTTGAATCTCCCCTAGAGCCTTTGTCACATTCTGTGTTGTTAGGAAATGTCATCAAATTAACACAAGTAAAAGGGGCTTTATTGGAAGTCCGTTTCTCTTTCTCCCCCCAACCTCCCTCCTTCTCTGTGTCTCTTTCCCTCTTGTCTCTATCTCTCTATCTCTTGACTCCCAACCCCGCTGTTTCTCTGTCTCTTTATCTCTCTCTCTCTTTCTCTGTCTATCTCCTGATTCCTATCCCTACATTCTCCATGTCTCTGTCTCCGTCTCTCTCTCTCTTGTGTCTGGGACACTTCATGGCTTCCCATTACTACTCTTTTCTACATTGCTTCATTCTCAAGCTTCTACCTGCAGATGAAATGCAGCTTTCTTTACTTCCTTGTTAACATTTAGTTGGAAAAAATGGCTTCCATTCAATATGCCCCCCCCACCACCACCACCTCCACTTTCCATGCCACTGCAGCCCGAGGAGGTACATCTCTGTGACTTACTCAAAGCCCACGGGCCACCACTTTACCAATGGATTGGATTCTTTCTAGCTAAAGCCTCACCCTTTCTTGAACAAGTTGTAGCCAGGGTTGTAGAGGAGAGAAATTATACAGCCTGCTACCCACACTTCAGAAACTGGGAGCTGGAGCAAGTCTCTGAGAAGGGCAGGTGAGCATAGTTGGCAGATCAATGCACCAGCATATTTTGTGTTAAAGTCCTGTTTGCAAAGAGTGGTCTGTAGTTAAGACGCTGTCAAGGTGTCTACAAGGTCAAAAATATTTCTATAGTAATTCTAAGGCATTGTTTTTCTCTTTTTAACCTATTGGCAGGTGTACTGATGGTACAAAAAACAAGCAGGGTAAAACTGCTGGTGCCTTAGCATGAGTCCAGGCAGCGGCCCTAAACACATAGCAGTCATCTGATTCTTCACTGCCAAACACTTGAAGTTAAAAAAAAAAAAGAAAAGAAAAACAATGCTAGTTTCCCTGAAGAATATCCCCCGTGAGCAGTAGAAACGGTTAATCATATTGTATCCTGACTCTCATGGGAACCTCTTGCTGATGTTCGATGTACAATGACAGGAGGCACACGCAAAGCACTCCAGCCACACCCCATCACATGATGCATGTGCGGAAGAAAACACGTGGGCTCTCTTGAGTTGCCAGCTGAACTAGCCACTGTTTTCATGCAAAAACATTTTCATTTAGAAAGACAGCTGACAGAAAAAGTGTAGTTATTCAAACGTGGGTATTTAGCAGAAATTTTTTCTCGAAATGGAATAGAAAGAGCCTATCATTTCAAAGGAAAGAACTGACAATACTAGGACTCAAAGTAAAACATTTGAATTTTAGAAAACTATCTGCTACTGTGAGCTGACAGCTTCTCAATACTTACATTTTCTAATGAGACTGTTGATGATTTTATTAATGGGGTTTTTAAGATATTTTATAATTAAAGATTTCAATGTTAGAAGATTCATATAACTCAGTGACCCAATATTTTCCAAAGACCAATATACAATGTTTCAAAATCACACATGGGTCTACCATCAATTCTATTCAAAGCTCAAGACAGCAATGGGTTTTAATATAAAAAGTATGAAAAACTCACTAATACAGTTTTAGAATCCACATTATGATTAACCTTTAAGAAACTACCATTTGTCAAGTTTTGGTGTAGTAACTAAAAAGAATATCCAAAATTACCTGGAAAGGCTATTAAACTACTTTTCCTCTTTCCAACACACATATGTGAGATGCCAGGGTTTTTTCATATACTTCAAACAAACCAACATATTTGGGCAGATCGAATGAACAATGAACATATTCTGAAGTCTACTTGTTTGACTCATTATTGATTTTGAGATCCATTTATTTCAGTATATGTAACTCTAACTTACACATTTTCACTACAGTATAATATTGTTTTGTAACAAACATATCAATGTACATTTTTCTCATCTTAAAAATGAGCATTTAGGTTGTTTCCAAGTTTTTGCTGTAACAAACAATGTTGCTGTGAACATTTGTATCTGTCTCATTAAGCATATTTTCTTTGGTTTTATTTCTGCAAGTAGAATTGCTAGTTCCTAGGAGTAAGAGACCCTTTACCTCTACTAATACCTGTAACAGCTGACTTTTATTAAGCACCTAGGACTTGCCAAGTCTTTTTCTAATAGCTTTACATATATTAATTCACATATTCCTAGAACAATGCAACTCAATCATAGTATCATCCCCATTTCACAGATGAGAAAACTGAGATGCAAAAAGATTCAATAGCTTGCTGCAGCTCATACAGCTAAAGGAGGCAGGGCCAAGAGTGAGCCCTCAGTGTGGCTGCAGAGACCACTCTCCTAGACACACACTGTTTTCCTTACAGGTTTCTCCACACTGCTCACTAAACAAGTGTGCCAATTTACACTCTCACCAGGCATGCGTGATGCATTCTTTCCAGCACTTGGTGTCATCAGCTCTTTTAATTTCTGGCAATTTGATGGGTATAAGACAGTACCTTACCGTTAACATTAATCTTTTTCTGGTTACCAGTGAGCACCTTTTCAAATGTTTATCAACTGCTCAGGGTTCCTCTTCTGTGAACTGCCTTTGTATCTTCTGCCAAGCTTTATTGTTTGTTCTTGTCCTTATGAATTTAAGGCTTGTTTTGTAATGAACCAACCACTTTCTTGTTATGCATGGAGCAGGTGTCTTCTCTGAGTCTATGGCTCATCTTCTAACCTTTAAAAAATAACATTTACTGTGGATACACTATGGAGAAAACTCGAATTCAACTTGAAGAAGTTTTGAAGGTAGTCAAAGGATCTTTGACTCAGTTATCTGGCTGTTTATTCCACATCTTCACTGGGATGTCCAGTACAACTGAGCACCTGCTTAGCCCATTACCATCAGCCCAGCAAACCTACCACACCCTCAGTTGCCCCGTCTCTACTAATAGCAGCTCTGTGCTCCCCAAAGCACACAACCAGTCTGCTATGAAATGCTTTTGCCTCTTTCGCACTTTGTCCAGAGGCAACCATGTCCCTCTGTGATCGCTGCCTCCACCTCGGTCCCAGCCACCATTGTCTCTTACCCAAATCATTGCAGTGCCCTCCTAATCAGCTTCCTGTTTCCATCCAGGAACCCATGAATCACTTTCCAAAGAGAAAAATCAAGGATGTCACTCTTGCTCAAAACCTGACAATGATGAAATGAAGGAAGTAGAAATTTACCACGAGAGCATGTTTCTAACAAAGGCTGCAGGCCAGACCTATGGATGCATGCTAAAGTTAGTGGGCAACGCTTTAAGGAAAAATTGGGTATTTTCACAGTCTCAAGATATCTCCTCCTCACAAAAATTTCCTAATCACTGTGGTGAATTTAACATATGACTACAAATTATTTGAGAACCCTCCAATAATCAGAGCTCAATAATGAACCTTTCCTGAACATGGACTGATTCTAGTGAATAGTGTGGAAAACTAAAAATGGTAACCTCAGGGCAGAGAAACCTGGCATGCACCACCACAACCAAGTGACCAAGCTTAATATCACCAGTAATAATTCATGTGTCCCTGACATAGTGGGACAGCTGGGCACAGTACCTCTGGGCCTCTTCCCCCAAATCCACACCCTCGGGTTATCTGTAAGAAAGCGTGGGACAAACCCAAATTGAGGCACATTCTGCAAAATACCCGACTGTGTTTCACAGGTGTCAAGGTCAAAAACAGACCGAAGAATGGTCGCCAATTAGAGAAGACCAAGGAGATGCTGAACAGACTCCCTGGATCCTGAAACAGAAAAAAAAAAAAGTGGGAAAACACAAACTCTGCAGCTGAATTAATAGTATTGCACCAAAGTTGATTTCTTTGTTTTGATCAATAATCCGTGGTTAGGTAAGATGTGAACATTGAGGAAGTTGTGTAAACGATATACGGGATGTGCGTGTTCTCTTTGCAACCCTGCTATAAATCTTAGATCGCAAGTAGAAAGTTAAAGACATAAATAACAACACCCGGCAATGGCTTCCCATTTTATTCCAAGGGAAAACCAGGGGGGTCATCCACAGGGGCCCTCTGTGACCTGCCCCGCACCTTCCTCTCATCTGACTCTCTCTCCGTAGCTTAGCCTCCCCAGACGCCACCTCTCCCAGCTCACTGTTCTGGAACCTGCTCCCTTCTTCAGCTCTTGGCACTTGCAGTGGGCTCTGCCCGATATGCTGACCTTCAGATATCCCCACAACTGACAACTACACTTCTTTCAAGTCTTGGATCAGATGTAGCCTCTTCAGTGAAGTCTCACCCGGACATTCTATTAATGTTGCAACTGCCTCCCCCTCCAGCTACTCCTCGTCATCCTTTCTCTGTTCTTTCTTTTATTTGTTTTCTTCCATATCATGCATTACCTTCCCGCGCCCAGGTGTCACGTCTTTGTTTAGTAGAATTACTGTTCATTATTTGTCTTCCCCACCAGAATGTCAAGTCCATGATGACAGTGACTGTGTTTGTATTCGCTTTTGCAGCCACAGTGCCTGGAACATGGGGTTCAGCAACCTTTGCTGAGTAAGCTTTCATTTCCAGCATTTAGTTTGACTTATTTATTGTCCACATATCTGTGCCTAGGAGCTCACCAGCGCTGGAGAGGGGAAAGACCTTTGTACAGAAGACACATGGGCCAAGCATCTCCAGCAGTCCCCTAGAGCTGGAGCACAGAGGTGGCCAGGAGTCCCTGCACAGCAGCGCTGGAAGAGCAATGAACTTCTCTGCTCCGCAGAAGGTTGTCCTGTGCTTAGAAAGGCGGAGATGGAAAAGGAAGCTTGCATCCAAGGCAACATGTAAGCCAAGTGGAAAGTCATAAAAGATTTAGGTAAGCTCCTTTCTAAGCACCTTCAAAATTCCCAGAAGGCTTTTCTTATGTGGTAGGTGTTATAATGAAAAAAGACCGAGACATGACAAGAGGCACATGGATAAAGACAGCTATTAGAGCAAGAATGATTGATTTCATAACATTCCAAGGTAGCACTCTTTAACTTCAGATACAGCCACCTCTCAATGTCGGCCTCCCTAATTTGCATAGGTAATTGACAGCTTGTTAACAGCTCATTAAGAACACTGAAAACCATGTGACAACTACAAACTGTGTGTAAATGGGGACAGAATCTGTGAATTGCACGATATTGAGAACTCAATCAGATCTCAGATTACAGGTCAGAAAACAAGTTGATCGGCCCTCCTGGTGAAAAAAACAGGGACGTCCCCCAACTTTTTTTATTTTTTCTTTGAGAATTTTATTCAGCAGTGCTGCCGTCTTAGAGTAATAACAAAAACCTAAGCCACGACGATTTTCGGGGCTCAATCTAACAGATGCAATGGTGTGAGTACCAGTTTAATATGAATCCGTGACGACGGATGGTTTTAGTTTCTAAAAACACCCATTAAACTGCTTATGCGGTTTTAAAATTTGTTCTTAAAACTCACCTTTTTCATAAATACAAGTCATTTAGACATCACAATCTAATATTCTGCAAGTGAGAAAAATGTGAAGTGTAATTTGATTTTAGCCTATAAAAAGGAGATAAGTTTCCTGATTTGCACACAGTTACTATGGGGAAGTTTGGATGCTGCATTTTTTTTAAAGAACATTTGAATATAAATAGTGCAAATAATTGTTACATCAGCAAATCTCTTCTGAGTATTGGTTGCCTCTGCAGAAAACTTCTTCTGTGAACAGCGCCCCCCCGGATGGAATAATGAGTTTAAAGGCCACGGACAGCTCCAGTGGAGAGCCGTAAGCTCAGCGCTCAGCTGTGACCCAGGGCACCCGCTCTTCACACCAGCAGTACCTGCTGATTATTATTTTTCCCGTTTCTGCCCAGGTCTGCTAGAAGTAAAAGGATAAGTGGGTAGGCACTGAGGGGTCCAGGAAATGCTGCCCCAGGCTCAGTGCTTGGGACTCTGACACCGTCCACACATTTGCTGGCCTGCCTGGTCTGCCACCCTTGCCAGCTCAGGCCAGTTTGGCCAAACCCGCTCTTTACCGCCCCTTCTCCCCCACCCCTGGGCCTGTAAGTCAGGTGGGCTTTCTCTTCTGATTTGTTTTCCCATCATCCATCCATCCTTGGGTGACCAATTCTTCCTCACCTAGTCAGGTCCAGCCCAGGGGACTCTGTCAAGACAGTGGAGACAAGTGGGAAGAGCAAAGAATCAGGATTTAGGGAGATCCAAGGACAGCCATGTAGAGGCCTGGCTTCCCCACTCACAGCAAAGGGGTTCATTCTGGGTTCGATATTTAATCTCAGAAGGTCTCAGTTTCTTCACCTATAAACTAGGGCTGATACTATCTACTTAGAGATCTGGGTGCCAGCCAACTGAGACAAAGTCATGGTACAGGATAGGATCTGGACAAGATTAAGAATGAGAGTTGATGCCAATCATATGGTCTTGGTATTGAGGCGATGGCAGAGATACCAATTGGTTGGATCACAGCGGCCACTTGACCTAAGAAAACCCAATCCAGAGGCCATGCAGACATCTGTTGGGATCTAACCAGCACAGATCAGCTCAGCAAAGCAGAGTCCTCATGTCCGGAGTCTGAACTGGAAGATCAAAAAGATTATGATGGTATTGGGAGCTGAAGTTGCAAGTCCGGGTGTAGCAAGAGCTTGGAGAGACAACATATCTTTTGTATTTACCAAAGAGTAAATACTTTAGGCTTTACAGCTCATATTGTGTCTGTTGCAACTACTCAGCCCTGCCTTTGCAGCATCAAAGCAGCGGTGGACAAAACAATGACTCTGAAATGCCTGGATGTTGCTATCTTTCAACAAAAGCAGGTAGGGGGGACATCATTTGCTGACCCCTGATTTAGTCCATTTCGTGGCCCAATGAGTCTGCTTCCCAAGGGCTCCTGCCAGACCACCACAAGATATCTACTGAATATCTCATGATCAGCCTGACAGCCCCTTTCCAGCATTTTCTTCACCCCCAACCTAACACGTATCTACAGACTTTCAAGAGGTAAGTGCTTAGCAGAAATTGCCGAGGGTTTTCGGGTTTTTAGATTGTTGAGTGAGAACACCTAAGTGTGCAAGCACGCACACATGCACACACATGTCCTGAAGCATCTCTGGATATCATTCTGCCAATGTTCCTTATTTTTCATCTATTTTAACTTAGGCCATCCACTAAAAGAAAAACATCTGAAGGCAAGACAATAATTTGTGAAGTAATAATAGCAACAGCAAAAAGCAAAAGGTATTGTTTCTTACTAGTCTATGTCAAAGGCAGCAAACTAAGGAACTTCTGTCCAACTTGGTGGGTACCTGGTAAGGTGCTGTTATTTTCAAATTACTTACAAGTATCTAAAAACTGGAACATGCCACCAAAAAACATTCCCTTTTCTCTCAGGAAACCAGGTGATGAGGCCCACTGAGTCACGTCCTCACACAGTGACCACCTGGGCCCCACCATATCACCTGCTCCCTGACTTTCCTGCCTGGCTCCTGTGGACAGCTGAGTGTGGGAACCTCCAAATAACAGGCCCCTTGGAATGATTCTGTCTAATCCCCCTCCAACTCATGAAGTCAGTATCAGTGTGATTATTTTGCGAAAGAGGAAACTGAGGCCCAAGGAGTTCAGGTAACTTTCCCAAGATCAATAATTTGCTGAATGCAGGCAAAGCTTCTGGCAATAAAAATGATATCTATGAAGGTGCTGGAATAGTTGTTCCCCACCCTCCTCTTTCCACTCCTTTCCCCGTTGATCCTGGCCTGCAATTCTTCTCTTCTCTAAACCTCTTTATTTATTCAGAAAGTAGCTCTCAGTATGAAACAAGTTTATAGACTGCCTTGTTTCCTTTTCTCTAAATATCATTTTCTTGTATCAGATGCGACAAATTCTTTTTAGGATGGGGTTGGTGCCTCACGGTTCCTTCATTTCCCCCAGAGAGGGTATGATAGCCAGGGTCTGGAATAATAATAGGTCCTGAATACAATCAATTATGGAGGACATGGGGGGTGATTTTTAGCTTTAGCTTTTGATTAAAACATATTAATGGTCAGATACAGTAAAATACAAGGAGCCAGATCCTCAAGCAAGAGATCTTAGAAGAGAAAGAACCAAGAGAAACATGTTTGTACAGCAATGGAAGGACCCGCATATAAATCCATGCAACCCCTGTGCGGTGAGAAGGACAGAGTAGGAGTTGGAAGACTTGAGTCTAACACTGAGGTCTTCTGCAAGAGAGTACTGCTCCCTGAAGTGTACTCAGAGGCCAGAGGCCCAGCAGCCTGAGGACCGCCAAGAGCTTGTTAAAAATGCTAATTCTCAGGCCACGTCTCAGATGCACACACTGCAGGTGAGACCCCAGAACTGGTATCTGAATGATCTTTCCACATTATTCTTAAATACACTAACATTTGAGAATCACTGGCTGCACACTGATATCCCTGGAGAGTGTTAAGAAAACACTAATGCCTGGCTTAGGATATCCAGATTGAGCAAATAAAAATGCAGAATGCCAGGTTAAATTTGATTTCCAGATAAATGACAAATGATTACTTCAGTGTAAGTATGACCCAAACATTGTATTTTCGTCTAGCAAAAATACAAAATATGTGGTTCCTGCCTTGGGGATGTCTTCTTAGGAGACTGCATTTGTTTCTTCAGGGACCCTCAGCCCATACCTAGGTTTCTGGACTTGGAAATCCCACAACACAAATACAGTGTAAACTTGGACCCTAGCCCCATGTATCACACATGTCAGTAGCTTCGATTTCTCATGAAAGGTTTTTTTACCTACCCAGAGGCCAAGATACAAGACAAGATTTCTTGCTAGTTCTCCTGGTCTATCAGATCTTTTGAATGGGTATGTTTTATGCTGGGAGCCCAGTTCTTACTCCAGCACATAAAGCCTCAAAATTGGCTCTCCTGTCCTAATGTGGGCAATAAATCACCAGCCCCAGGATGTATAACTGATACCCCTGAAGAACATAATAAATAGTACCATCAAATTGAACCCCCATTTCAAGCACCTAGGTATTCCCTTTCTTTTGAACTAATGTACATATTTTTTAATATTATTATGTTTTTCCAGTATTCCCATGAATTTGTACCAGGAGGACACTGCTCATTGGCTTTGTCAATGTTGTTAAAACCAGACTTCTGAAAGGTAACCTTGCAACCAAAAAGTCAGAAACTATGACTTCTTTCCAACCCACTCAGGGGCAGTTGGCAATAAAACAAAGGATATGCACGAGGAGTCTAGGTTTAAATGGATGCAATGTAAAGAGGCATGAGCATGATTTTGCAGAGGCACCCCAAACCAATTCACACAAAGTAAAGCGTGGAGGAGACGGGTCCAGCAGGGTTCTGGCATTTTGTAATTCTTTGTAATACTTAACAAAGTATCCCAAAATTTAACTGCTTAACACAGCAATCATACCTCATGGTCTTGTGGTTGGACATTTGGATTCGACTCAGCAAGATGGCTCTTCTGCTCCCATGGTGTTGACAAAGATCAGCCGATGGGATTCAGCTGGTTATGGGGCTGGTCTGAAGGATCCAAGATGGCTCCACTCCCCAGCCGGATAAACCACCTCTCTGGGGTAGTTAAACTGTTGACCAGAATGCCAACATTTAGTGGTCACAGAAGTCAGACTTCTTACACGGCTTAGGCCTTTAAGAGTGTTCTAAGAGGCAAGAAGTGGATGCTGCCAGACTTTAGTCCAGAGCATGACTCCTGCCATGTTCTTTGCATCAAAGTAGTCATGGAATGCAAGCAGAGTTCAAGGAGAGATGCGTCCTAGTAGACAGAGTGTCTAAGACATTATGGCCATCTTTCATCTGCCAGAAGGAAGCCAGGTGCTTGGACCCTCAAGTCAGGCAGGAGCATGGAGAGACTGAAGTTTTTCTAAGCTCCTTCATACCTGCTGATTCAAATATGCTCTCTGAGCTTCTGTTTTCCTCATCTGAAAAAGAGAAATATTAACGTAGAGTCAGACTGAAATACTGTCAGCTGCAAATAATTGGAAAACCGATTTACATCTACTTTAGCAAAGAGGGTTTTATTTCTCTCATATAAGACTTAGAGTAAGATGCTCCACTCCAGACTGATGCAGTAGCTTAACCATATCACGTGAAGTCAGGTGCCTCCTCTCTTTCTACATGGTCATCCTTGGCACACTGGCTCTTTCCCTAGTGGCTGCAAAATGGATATGGATCTTCTAGAATCACAGCTATGTTTTAGGCAACAAAGAAGGAACAGAACTTCCCTACCCGGTTGTTCCATTCTTATCGGGAAACCAAAGCTTTCCCAAAAACTCCTGTCAGACTTCGGCATCTTGTTGACTAGAACCTTGTTACCTGGCCACTCCAGCAGCAAGGGAGCCTGGGAAAATGAATCTTAAACTTTGTACTTTGATGCCATTGCAAAATTGATGTCTATTGGCAAGAAGAAAGTGGGGACAAGATAATGGGGAGGAAATCAATGGTATCTGCCTCGAAGACACACCATGCACTAAATATGTAGGCAAAGCCTAACACAATGCCTGGCCTGTGGCATGAACTCAAGAGATAGAGAAATGATTTATTACTGTCATTATTATTAATTTGCGTCCTAACTTGGTCAGTCAAGAGCATGAGGTAGTTTTAAAAGGAATGCATTAAATAAAATAATAGCAACCTAGAAATACAGACCATGAACCAGGACAGACAACATTGAAAGAAAGCAATCCTCTTTATAGATATTTGAGGAGGAAAGTGTGTGAACTCTGAGTTCAATAGTCATAGATCAAGAACATTCTCCTCTTAATAATGAGGACCTTTATGCAAGACACAATGGTTATACAAGCATAGGCTGATGTACCGTATATTAAAAAGAAAAGAAATGCAACAGCAAAGAGAACCAACAGATCATGGATGAAAAAGGGAGAAACATCTGGGTTGGACCAGAACGGAGATAATTCCCTTTGATAGCAACTCTTAGTGAGATGATATTAGAAGTGCATGTCAAAATCTCACTGCATGTAATTTATGATTTGAGATATATAATTACACTTAAATTAAGCATACAATAAATTCTAAATAGAACCCATACTGTGGGTTCAATTACTAGCATCTAATTGTTTTGTGACACTCAGTACAACACACATTTACGAAGCACTTAGCACATAGCCCACTGCCATGTGAGTTTTCCATACATTTTAATCCTGGACGTCCTGGAAGGTACTCATGGCACTTTATGGACATTGAAATTAAGCCTTGGAGATACAAGGGGTTGCACATACACTGATGAAGGTTTTATTTGGACCCAGGGCAGATTCTTATCCAAGGACACCCTGTTCATGCCACAATAGCCTGGCCCATTCCCCACTTCTCTAGGCCCTGAAGGACCCTTTACAGAGTTAACCCCTATGAGAGTTTTCAACAAATCCAGATGGACAGACAACTCCTCTGGAAGTATATCTAACAAAATGAGGTAATGGCAGAGACACCAAAACTGTCCCCATGCTGCAAAACCAGCAGATCCCCTGCCTATAAATGGAGTTTGGAGTAGGGATGGCACAGGGAGAAAAAGATCAAGTGCAGTTCTACCACCTCCATGTACTTGATTAATACATACTGAGACTCTGTTATACTGACTGCCCTATTCTCAAATGCTTTTGTTTTTTGAGATTTAAGAAAAACGGATTTCTTACGGTCAAACCAATATGTTGTATTTTACATTTATGGCTAAGAGCCTATCTGCAATCACTTCCTAGATGAAAGTTAATCATTTTAGACTTTGATAAACAAAGCCTATTTTTCATATACATTCTGTGCTAGGGTTCCCAGTGTGTAGACCAAACACCTGCTTAGGGTACAGGCAAACAGGAGATGCCTCTCCCAAGTCAGAAGCAATTTTGGGAAGAATTTGATATTCAAAAACCCATCAGGATTATTATGTCAGACATTCTTGCTGTTCTGGCTGCATATTAATTGCAGCTTGAAATACACGTGAAAAGGAGTCCAGACTGTTTTCAGAGCTTGCGGTCTGAATATCCTGGGAGCTTCTGGGCCCGTGTGCTGGACTCCATCCCCCGTCTGCTGACATCACAGGGGCAGACACAGAAGCAAAGTTGAGGCTCTCCTGGTCCTGTTTCCACCTGCCTTCTCTCCTGCTCTGCCAGTTTCCTAAGCTGGGGCCCAGTCAGCATGCTGGGTAATCCAGTGTCAGCAAGGAACCAGAGGTCAAGGCCTAGGAAAGGCGAAAGGAGGCTTTCAGAAAACCACAGACAGTGGCCTCTCGCCTGTGGCCATCCCACCTCTACTGAAAAGGCACAAGGATCAGAACCCCGTGTCTCCTCCCTGACAGCATCTCCCAAGTTGTTGTAAACCCCCGCTCTAAAGATGCCTGTGTGGGTGCACGTGTGCGTGCACATGCACACTCCCCCATGTGCACACACGCTCCCCCACACTCATCTCAGGATGGCCCTGCATTCAACGCCCCCTCACTGAGCACCATGAAAGACCTGTTCTTTCTTACTCTCTCTCGCCAGTCTCTCCCTGCTTTGCTCTCCCTCCACCAGGTGGGGTTTTATTGGTAGTATTATCCTCTTAAGTGGCACATGCGGCATAGCACGACTCCCTGCTCCGTCAGGCCCACCGAGAGTGATGGAAGCGTGCTCTGCTCGCCGTGACATCTGTCTTGGTGGCAGCCTCCTCAGGCGGTTCACTTGGCAGCCTCCGCGCTGCTACCAGGCCTGTCGGGTGGCTTGGTGGCTGACGGGCTGTCACCGCCACCTCGTCTTGTGGGTTGCCATTTTCTTTTGATTTACCTTTTGAATCAGAGGTATTTGCATGCTTTCATCACTTGGTGGACAAAGTCCTCAGCAAGTCCCAGATGGCTGCCTTCTGTGTAGGCAGCCAGCAAAGACAGAGATCCCTAGGTGACCTTGCTTTGAGACGCAAATGGGACCAGGCTGGCCTGTGCCAGGCGGAGAGGGTATGGACTGTCATGTCCCTGCTCTCCGAGAGATGCTGTTTTTTTGGTCCCCTCTTATGCTGGGAAAGCTGCCTGGCTAATGACAGTTGTCCCTCCATGTCAGTTAGTTTATTCATCACCCAGGTAGACAATTTGGTGGCGTGGTCATCTCAGGCTGGGACGCGCTGAATCCTTCCTCCCTGGCTGGGCATGAGAGCTCATTAAAGTGCCCGCTGGCCTCCCCGGAAAACACTCTCTTTGCCTTTGTGCACATCCCAATGAAACAATTCAAAACTGCTACCCCTCTTCCCCAGCGGGTGGGCAGGAGCGATGACAGGGTTAAATTGCTAATCAAGGTTTCGTGAGGTCTGCCAGAGCCGAGTCTCCAGCACTTACATCTGTTCAACAATTATTACAGCATTTTTGTCATAAAAAATTCAACACCCTGAGTGTCGTGCTAGCAAAACCTGAAAATTTATGCAGTGAATAGAATAGCTAATTTCTCTGAGGAAATGCAGGGGGAAAATTACAGATTTTACTTAAACTCCAAACAGCAGAGCACACACATCTGACGCCCTCCTTGGGCTTTGTCACACCACCGGACTGAAGACGGACCTTGCATCCACCAAGGGGCAGGGATGGCTCTAAACGCACCTCCCCGC
This sequence comes from Smutsia gigantea, assembly GCA_032199065.1. NCBI lineage: Eukaryota > Metazoa > Chordata > Mammalia > Pholidota > Manidae > Smutsia > Smutsia gigantea. Next base: position 573,423 of record JAVSCE010009310.1, read on the forward strand.
CTTCAAAGAAACCACACCGTGCCACTCCACACACATGGGTGCCCACCCTCTGGTGTCTTGAAAAGACCTCTCCCCTGGGTAAATCCTCACCCAGTAAGGAATCAGACCTGGGTTCTAAAGCTGGGTTGGTGTGATTGGTTTGTGTTTTTACCACTCCCTCTTTCCAATTTGCCCCATGCCTTGAGAACAGCTCCTTGGAGAAAACAGAGGGATAAAGGAGGACTCCAATGGCTCTGAGAGCCTTGAATCTCCTTAATTCATTTGGATGCCGTTTGAAGCTTCCCACAGCAGCCCTGGAGTTTGCCTCTCTGCTCCATAAAGGTCTGGAATATGGATTTTATACTGAAACTAAAGCTGTCTAGTTAGGATGCCAGTGGAGTGAAGCAATATGCTATGAGCAATTGTCAACTATTCTCCAAGGCCAGAGCCTAACTTCCCCAACCGGGTGTTTCCTGTCCTGATCATCCTTGCACCCGGATGGACAGGAATTTCATGCCATGTCACCTCTGGGGCACCATCAACAATATCCAGATTTTCAGACATTCAGCTGTAGAGAGGGGACACACATCCTCCTCCCTTTTCAAGACTCTTGCAGGCTCTCTGATTTTTTTTTACTCTGGAACTTGATGGTCAGAGGCAGCACCTGGCCTGCCATAAGCACCCGTGTGCAGGCAGGGTGCATGCTCTGGCTGCAGGATGTGCATCTCCTCTTCCTCTGCCCCAGGCTAGGGGGACACGCACAGCTTCCAGGAGAAGCCAAGAGAAGAATCCACCATTGCCATTTAGGTCTTAATGAAAAGCATGAGAAGTTTTTAAATAAAATAAATGCTGTGCCTTTCCCTTCTGCTGTTTTTTCTCTTCCTCCCTTGCTTCAGACCTTCGTGAAGGTGCAATGTGCTTTCTGAACAGTCCAGGGAGGCTGCTGTTCCAAGGCTCCCTGATTAGTTTTTGGGGGAATATGCAGACACAGCAGACCAGGCCTGTGGGACACGTGGTGACAGCCTGCAGAGCCCCCTCTTCTGCAGCCAGGCTGTGCCTCAGGCACAGAGCACCCACTGGGAGGAGAGCCAGCCCCACCTGGCTCCTGGCCGGAACCATCCCCAGGCACTGGTGTCAGCCCGGGCACTGCCCCTGGCTCTGTCAAACAGCCTCCCAGGGGGTCCTCCTGCCTGACACCCCCTAGGCTGGATTGCTCCAAGGTGGGAGCCTGAGCATGCCATGCTCATCAGCCAGAGGAGGTCCCAGCCACCCCACAGCCACCTGCCCTGGCCCTGCATGGAAACAATCATGAAAATAACAGGGACGCTGGCAGCAACCACATTACCATCGGTAACTGAACAGTTCCCATATCTCGGGCTCTTGCACTGAGCACTTCCATCTTGTCAATTTTTCAGAAACACCCTATGAAGTATGTGTTGTCATCCCCCTCTCCCAGCTGGGGACTCTGGCATGCAAAAAATTAAGCAGATTCCCTAAGACTGCCCAGCATGTAACCAGGAGGGCCAGGATCAGACCCAGAGCCCCTGCTTCCCTGAGGCCACACGGCCCCTGGAGCCCCTGTCCAGTTAAGAAGCAAGTTTAGCAGGTGATGCACAACAAAATGGTACAGAGCAGACTAAATCCACATGTGTCTCCATGTGGGGGGGACAACAGCTGGGCAGTGCTATGCAGAGGATGGGGAACCCGCAACCAGAGCACTAGGGGGGAGACGGGACGAGCCTAACTCGGGAGAATTAAGGTCTCAGAGGCATATTGTCCTCTTCCCTCCTCCAGAGCTCTAGCAGTCCAACTGGGTGTCCCAGAGGGAAAAGTAGTTTCAGGATCCATCATAATGGAAATGGGGTTACAAAGCTCTGAAGTCCTCACCTCAGTCCGTGCTGATCGTTCTTACTGACTACATGCCAGATCTTGAAATCCAGGCCCCAGGAATATTGACTCACTGAGATCCCCCTTTTTTGACCACCACCAGCTGTCTGTGAGACTAGTCTCTGCTGACAGCAAGGTCTCAAAGCCACTCTGTACCCTGGCTGCCTCTATACAAGGCACCCCAGACCTCCATGTCAGCACAAAAGAATCTTTTTTATTTGTTTCCAAAGGTATTAGTTATTTATAGCTGCATAACAATTACCTATCACCTCCAAAAAAAGCCTTCTACATCCTACTTATATGGTAGCCTACGGTGCAGGATAACCCTAGGTTTTGGACCTTCAAGTGAATCATGTCATTTTATTCATTTAATAAAACAATTCTATAAATACATATAAATATGACTTACCTATGTGATTTTGTGCCATGTGACTTTATCATTCTTAGAGATCAAATTATCAAATATCAACAATTTTATGTAGTCTAATGTAATATAGTTTTATAAATCTTGTCATCTAAATGATCTTTACAAATGCACAAATGATCCATTCATATTATACATGATCTTTATATATACTACAACTCCTCCTATAGACTAAAAAAAAGAAAGAAACAAAATATCCCTCCATATTTGGATACTAGCCTGTGGAAGAAGAACTGGCAATACTGATGGTATTTAATGAACATCTCTGTTTAAACCTTTCACACGCAATATTTTATTAAATCATTATAATAACTCTAGTTAGATACTGTTATTCCAACTTCTGTAACTGAGAAGAATCAATCTGAGAGATGTGAAATGTCTTGTCCAAAGCCACACAGCAAAATTATAGAATCAACCTTCTAACCCAGATATATTTGATTCCATAGCATATGCTCTTCCCATGAGCCTTTGTGTCTGATCAAGAATCACATTCCAGAAATTTCCTGGTGGTCATGGAGCTCTGCCTGATTAAGCCTGGCCCTATCTACTATCAAAATATACATAAATAAAAAACAAAACATTCAAAGTCACAATAGTACTGAAGACAAACTTTCTCAAAGACAAATTGCCCATTCTGTACTTGAAACATGAATAAGAAAAGAGTTGTCAATGACTCATGTCTTAACTGAAAAAAGCAAGAAGGAGGCAGGAAAAAACTCCCAATTAAACAATACTAAGGTCCCTTCTTGAGCATCTTGGAGGCTACACCTTTGAATATAAGACCTGACAATAACCCCTGCACCTTTCCATGCTTTCTGAGATATTCAGGAACCACCCTATTTATTCTCCTTTCTGCTTATTTGTACCTTCTTCTTCTGTAAGCCATTTGAGAGGCTAAAATTCCCTGAAGGTTTCTGATCTCTGATTTAGAAAAAGATGACAAGGAGATACAAATTATGTTAAGGAAGATGAAGTTGTAGAAGACACAGAGCATAGTCCCAGTGTGCAAAAAGCTGGCATTTCAGAGGACTGTGGCAGGGCCAACAGAGCTAAATGACCAACCACATAGGGTATTTGGGGAGTTTAAAAGGCTAAATCATCAACTGCTGTGCAGGAATAGGAATCAAATGTAAGAGGACAGCATCTGCCGAGATATGAAGTAGGCAGAAGCACAAGGAATTCTGGGACAAGCACCGGGAGTAATTTTAAAGAGTATAATTCTGTATACCTCAAAATAAGAAGAGTCATAAATATATTAAATAATCCAAGGACAAAATTTTATGCACAAGGACTGGAACAGAGAGCAGAGAAAAACCTAATGAGGCCAAGCAGAGATTGAGGAGATCATTTGCCTGCTCTTAATCTGAAGTTTGGCAACAGGCTTTGCATGTCAATATGGCCTTTGGACTGAGATCCAAAAAGATTATTTTGGAAATAACAGTAATAATAGTTAGGAAAAGTTCAATCCTTACTCAGATAGCACTTAAAAATTTTTTTTTAAATGTCCAAGCAAAGTATAAAAAATGAGAACCAGTATTATAAAAATGCAGATAAAAAACATACCTGAGAAAAGGAATTGTTACAGGAAACTGAAGAAATTTTAGAATGCATCCTCTTTATGTTCTCTTTAACACACAATGCAATATAGAAAATATAAAGAAAAATAGGACATAAACTATTTTTTACATAGCAGGTTCAGATCTAGCCTAAGATCTAAAAACAGATCTGAAAGAAATTATGGAAAAATCAATAGTAGATGATATTTACCAAGGGTTTACCATGTCCTAGGCATTTTTCTATGTACTCTATATCTGTTAGCTCAGTTCATTCTTGTAATGATGTTCCAAGTATCCTCTTTTATTATGTCCTCCTGACAGACAAGAGGACTGAGGTACACACAGCAATTAAATACACTGCCCAACTAAAAAAGATAAACAAACAACTAGTAAGTGGAAGATCTGAGATTAAAACTTAGACCATACTTTCCTGGAGGAACCAAAGAACAGAATCTACACAACAGAAAATTAAATGAGTAAATAGAAAACAAACTAGAGAATCTTTCCAGGAATTTAGAGCAGAGGTCAGCAAATTACAGCCCATAGACCAAATCTGGTGTGCTGCTTGGTTTTGTGAATAAAGTTTTATTGGAACACAGCCATCCTCAACTTATTTATTCATTGTCTATGGTGTTTTCTTTGTGCTTCAAAATCAGGAATGAGTAGTTGCTCCAGACTAGATGGTCTACAGAGCTGAAGATATTAGCTCTTTAGCTTTATTTAGCCTTTTACAGAAAAGGTCTTTTGATCTCTGATGTAGAGAAAGATGATAAAGTGATACAAATTATATAAAGGAAGATAAACTTCTGGAAGACATAGAGCAAAGTTCCACTGCAAAAATCTGGCATTTCAGAGGACATGGCAGGGCCAACAGATCTAAATGACCAACCAAATATACACAGAAGAATTCAGAGCTTGAAACAGCTTAGTTTCCTCCTCTGAAAGGCTCACATTATTCCAAACAACCATTCTCTAAAGAAACTCATATCTTAGGGGAATATTGAATCTCTGGGGGAAACTTTTCCTACAAACTTGAAAGGGCTGATATTAGAGATACCAGGTTGCCTAACAAAAGAAATAAAAATGTGGCTAATCTCAGACTTCAAACATTTTTCTATCAAGAGGCAAGTAAAACTGAGAAATTGAGTAGTGAGTTTTGTGATGAAAATGGCATGACTCAAGAATTTTATACCCAGCCAAGGAATTCTATGAAGGAAAAAGAAATACGTTCAGCTATGCCAGAAAATATAACACCACTATGTTCACACTTGAAAATATAATCTGAATATATACTGGAAAAAACTGTGTAATTAATCAAAATTATAATTCAATGATAGAGAAACTATAACTCAGGACAAATAGCATTTTGAGTGTAGATAACTATTAAACAGTAAACACATAGAGTTAAGTCCAAATCATTCCAGTGAGCATAGTAAGAAATATTATAATTCAAAATTAAAAAGTCATATTGAACCAAGTATGTAACTTAAAAATATAAACGATCTTCAGAAGACCAAAGAAATCTAAGGACAGAAGCAGCTAAGGAATAAATGCAATGAAGTTAGATATTAATTAATTATACACTGATATAATAACATTAATAAATAATCATTAAAACTGGACAGCTATATGCAGGAGAATGAAACTGGATTATTGTCTAACCCCATGCACAAAAGTAAACTCAAAATGGATCAAAGACCTGAATGTAAGTCATGAAACCATAAAACTCTTAGAAGAAAACATAGGCAAAAATCTCTTGAATATAAACATGAGCAACTTTTTTCTAAATGCATCTCCTTGGGCAAGGGAAACAAAATAAAAAATGAACAAATGGGACTACATCATGCTAAAAAGCTTCTGTACAGCAAAGGACACTATCAGCAGAACAAAAAGGCATCCTACAGTATGGGAGAATATATTTGTAAGTGAAATATCTGACAAGGGGTTAACATCCAAAATATATAAAGAACTCGTATTCCTCAAGACCCAAAAAGCAAATAACCTGATTAAAAAATGGGCGGAGGATATGAACAGACAATTCTCTAAAGAAGAAATTCAGATGGCCAACAGGCACATGAAAAGATGCTCCACATCACTAATTATCAGGGAAATGCAAATTAAAACCACAGTGAGGTATCACCTGATGCCAGTTAGGATGGCCAACATAGAAAAGAATAGGAACAACAAATGCTGGGTGAGGATGTGGAGAAAGGGGAACCCTCCTACACTGCTGGTGGGAATGTAAGCTAGTTCATCCATTGTGGAAAGCAATATGGAGGTTCCTCAAAAAACTAAAAATAGAAATACCATTTGACCCAGGAATTCCACTCCTAGGAATTTACCCTAAGAATGCAGTTTCCCAGTCTCAAAAAGACAGATGCACCCCTATGTTTATCACAGCACTATTTACAATAGCCAAGAAATGGAAGCAACCTAAGTGTCCATCAGTAGATGAACAAATAAAGAAGATGTAGTACATATACACAATGGAATATTATTCAGCCATAAGAAGAAAACAAATCCTACCATTTGCAACAACATGGATGGAGCTAGAGGGTATTATGCTCAGTGAACTAAGCCAGGCGGAAAAAGACAAGTATCAAATGATTTCACTCATATGTGGAGCATAAGAACAAAGCAAAAACTGAAGGAACAAAACAACGGCAGATTCACAGAACCCAAGAATGGACCAACAGTTGCCAAAGGAAAAGGGACTCGGGGGTGGAGGGGGGTGGGAAGGGAGGGAGAAGAGGGAAAAAGGGGCATTATGATCAGCACACATAATGTAGGGGGGGGCACGGGGAAGGCAGTATAGCACTGAGAAGACAAGTAGTGATTGTATAGCATCTTACTACGCTGATGGACAGTGACTGTAATGGGGTAATTGGTGGGGACTTGATAATGGGGGGAAATCTAGTAACCACAATGTTGCTCATGTGTATCATGTATATTAATAATACCAAAATAAATAAAAATAAAAAATAAAAATAAATAAATAAAAAATTTAAATCACAATAAATAAATAAATAAATCATCATTAGAGCTAGTATTTAGAAAGAAAATGAAATAGATAAGCCACTGTCAAATCCAAATTAAGAAACAAATATACAAAATTGGATGTGAGAAATTAAATACCTCACATAAGACTTAAGAATTATAAGAATATAGGATGTATAGCCCTATAGTATAATATAAAGCTATTTGAAAACAAAACAAGATAAATGATTCTCTGGGAAATCAAAAATAATGAAAGTTAAACCAAGAAGAATTAGAAAACTTAAGAAAATCTGTAACCATGGTGAAAACATAGGAAAAGATTTTTCAGCACAATTAACTCCCCAAAAGGCTCGTTGGCTGAGTAATTTTGCTAGTTCTTTACAAGTTCAAGAATAGATAATTATTATATACAATTTGACCCAAAGCATACATAATAATGGAAAAATCTTCCATTCATGCCGTAAAGATATTTCACACCCTGGTCAAAAGCTGACAATGAATGGCACAAAAAAGAAAACTACATATCTGAATTACTCATGAGAATTTAGGCATTATTCTAAAATCAAACACTAGCTAAATTAATTCAAATACATAGTAAAAAAATTCTAGATAGTCTACTAGGGATATAAGAAAGGCTTAATATTAACAACCTATTAATTTAATTTATCACATCATATTAAGATGCCAAGGTTGGAACAAATTATATGCAAAATATGATGTTTATAGAAGCCAAAATAAATTTCATAAATTCAACACCCATTCCTTTTAAAAGAAAGCATCTTTTAAAGCACTTGAAGACTAGAAGAATGATTCCTTAACATTCTAAAGACCATGTTTCTTAAACAACATTCAATATAATATGTAATGCTTGCATCCCAGGCATAAGCCCATTCAAGTCAAGGCTAGTATGAAGACACCAACCCCAACCATTCATACCTGGCACTGTTCTGTATATCCCAGATAATGTGATGAAATGGGAAAAATAAATACAAGGGCTAGAAATCATAAAGAAGAAGAAACATACTCATTAATCATTCATAATCATTTCATTTTCATAAATCATTAGATAATATATCTGGAATATCTAACATAATTAACTGAAAGAAAATATTTGTAGCTTTAAACCCATTTAATAAATTAATCAGATATAAGAGAAGTAACCTGGACAAAATGGGTTATAACATGAGTCATTTTAGCACAAGCCACATTCAGAGGAAACACAAATGCAGCACACAGAAAGAATTGAAAAAAAAAATTCTACTTACACTATTGTACCTTAAAAATGCCAAGGCAGTTTTATATTACACAAAAATAAATACAAAGAAAAATTTTATAATTATCTTTAGGCATCTTTTGCCCCAATTTTCCATTTATTTATCCCATAGATTTACTGCCTCCAGTCCCTTATTGAAATTCCTTAACTGCCCCAAATTTCACTCAAAACATCTGACCCACACCGCTTTTAGATAGAAAAGACAGATCGTCCCATTCTTTCCCAATTAATATCTACAGTGAATATAATTCCAATCAAAACCTCCACTTACTTTATTTTTCAGTGGAGGAGGGTATAGATGGATGATTTTAAATTTCATTTGGAAGATTAAGTGAAAATGCCTGAGAAAATTTTGGAAAAGGAAGGGAAAAAGCCTTACTTTAAATTGACTCTCTTATAAAACCCTAATAACAACAATTGAAATAAGGTGAGGCTAGCACCTTGCCTGTAATAGATTAGAACAGTTAATTCTGAAGCAGACTTCTGTCTGTAGGTTCATATGTATATAAACTTAATATATGAGAAAATATTAATCAAAATCCAGTTGGAAAGAGCTTGCCAATGCAATAAAGTTGTAAAAGTTACAAATTTAAAAAGAAAGGCCCAATATCAACTCATCTAAGGGAGATTATATTTAAATTGAAGTTAAAAACAAACAAACAAACAAAAGAAGGACTTCTGGAAAACATAGATACTGAAATTCTAGATGAATAAAGTGACTCCCTAAGCATAAAACTCATGGCAAAATCCTTAACAATTTTACTACAATTCTGAGTACACCCAACCATATAAAAGTTAAAAATTTTCTCTATCAAATACCATCATGAATAAAATTAAAATGCAATACAAAAGAATGTTTGCTACAAAGATATCAAAAACAATATTAACAGACTTCAGACTTAAGATACCCAACAAACGAAAACACACCCACATACACACAAACATCTCAAAAGAAAAAATGGGCAAAGTGCATAAAAAAAGTAAAAGGTATAGATAAATGACAAAATAAAAGAAAACGATTCATTGCGATTAGTAATTTAAAAGAGATAATTCAAGCAATAAGGAGCTGGCATTTTCTACTTGGTTACTTTGGAGAAGTGCGGTAAGATAGGGAGGGACCTTGGCTGACCACTACTGGAAAGCTGGCTAGAGCCTGGACTCCAGGAGGGAAAGCCCACAGTCTGGACTATTACCAGGACCCAGCAGCAATAAACACAGTTATTTGCTGAATGAAAGAAGCATAATTAAAATTCCAGAGGTGAGATGTTTAAGAAGTTTAAAATATTTATCCTATTTTTCTCAATAATTTTACTCCTACAAAGGTATCTCCAGGAATAATCAAACATTCAGATAGACAGGCATGACTGTTTTTATTGTGCTTTGCTTAACTGAGATCTGCAGATACTACCTTTTTACAAATGGAAGGTGTGTGGCAACCCTACATTGAGCAAGGCTACTGGTGCCATTTTCCCAACACCATTTTCTCGCTTCATATCTCTGCATCACATTTTGGTAATTCTTGCAATATTTCATGGTTTTTCTTTATTGTTATATTTGTGATGGTGAACTGTAATCAGTGATCTTTGATGCTACCATTGTAATAGCTTTGGGGCCCCACGAACAGCACCCATATGAGATGGCAACCTTAATTAATAAACCTTGCATGAGTTCTGACTGCTCCATTAATTGGCCGTTCCCCCATCTCTCTCCCTCTTCTTGGGCCTACCTACTACCTGAGATACAACAAGATTGGAATTAGGCCAATTAATGATTTTATAATGGTCTCTAAGTGTTGAAGTGAAAGGAAAACTTGCATATCTCTCACTTTAAATCAACTACTAGATATGATTAAGCTCAGTGGGGAAGGCATGTTGAAAGCCAAGATAAGCTAAACACGAGGCCTCTTGCGCTATACAGCCAAATTGTGAAGGCAAAGGAAAAATTCTTGAAGGAAATAAAAGTGCTCCTCCAGTGAACACATGAGTAATAAAAAAGCAAAACTGCCTTATTGCTGATATGGAGAAAGTTTAGCAGTCTGGATAGAAGAACAAACCAGCCACCACATTCCCTTAAGCCAAAGCTTCATCCAGAGCAAGACCCTAACTCTCTTCAATTCTATGAAGACTGAGAGAAGGGAAGAAGCTGCAGAAGAAAGTCTGAAGCTAACAGAGGTTGATTCATGAGGTTTAAGGAAAGAAGCCATCTCCATAAGATGAACATGCAAGGTGAGGCAGCAGGTGCTGATGGAGAAGCCGCAGCTACTTATCCAGATCTAGCTAAGATAACTAATGAAGGTGACTGCACTAAACAACAGATTTTCAATGTAGACAGAACAGCCTTATATTGGAAGAAGATGCCATCTAGGACTTTCATAGCTAGAGAGGAGAAGTCAATGTCAGACTACAAAGGACAGGCTGACGCTCTTGTTAAGGGGCTAATGCAGCTAGTGAGTTTAGGTTGAAGCCAATGCTCATTGAGCATTCTAAAAATCCTTGGACCCTTATGAATTATGCTAAATCTACTCTGCCTGTGCTCCATATATGGAACAACAAAGCCTGAATGATGGCATGTCTGCTTACAACATGGTTTACTGAATATCTGAAGCCATTGTTGAGATCTACTGCTAAGAAGAAAAGATTATTTTCAAAATATTACTGCTCATTGACAAAGTGTCTAGTCATCCAAGAGCTCTGGTGGAGATGAACAAAGAAATTAATGTTGTTTTCATGTCTGCTGACACAACATCCATTCTGCAGGCAGGGATCAAAGAATCATTTTGACTTTCAAGTCTTATTATTTAAGGAATATATTTCATAAGGCTCTAACTGCCTTAGTGATTCTTAGATAAATTGAAAACTTTCTGGGAAGGATTTACCATTCTAGATGCCAGTAAGAACATTTGTGATTCGTGGGAAAAAGTCAAGTATCAACATTAACAGGAGTTTGGAAGAAGTTGATTCCAATCCTCATGGATGACTGAGGGGTTTAAAACTTCAGTAACTGCAGATGTGGTGGAAACAGCAAGAGAACTAGAACTAGAAGTGGAGCCTGAAGATGTGACTGGATGCCTGCAATCTCATGATCGAACTTTAACAGGTGAAAAAGGAGTTGCTTCTGCTAGGTGAGCAAAGAAAGTGGTTTCTGGAGCTGGAATCTACTTCAGGTGTCAGGTGAAGATGCTGTGAAGATTGTTGAAATGACAACAAAGGATTTAGAATATCACATAAACCTCTCTGATAAAACAGCAGCAGGGTTTGAAAGGATCGACTCCAGTTTTGAAAGTTCTACTGTGGGTAAAATGCTATCAGATGGCACTGCATGCTACAGAGAAATTGTTTGAGAAAGGATGAGTCAGTCATAGTCGTCTTATTTCAAGAAATGGCTACAGCCTCCCAACGTTCAGCAGCCCTCACTCAGATCTGTCAGCAGCCATCAACACTGAGGCGAGACCCTCAACCAGCAAAAAATGTATGACGTGATGAAAGCCTAGATGGTGATTAGCATTTGTTAACAATAAACTATTTTTAATTAAGGTACCATCTATTGTTTCTCAGACGTGATGCTACTGCATACTTAATAGACTACAGGATGGTATAAACATCTTTCATGTGCACTGAGAAACCAACGAATTCATTTGACTCACTTTATTGCTGTAATCACATTATAATATCAGGAACCAAACCCGCAATATGCCCCAGGTATGCTTGTATATTTACAGTATAATGTTTACTGCAGTGTTAACTATAATTTAAACAGATGCAGATAGTGGAAATGTCTAATACTTAGAGTAAGCTTATATTCATTTAATTATATTTTAGGTGATTTTTAAAAAATATATTGCCTTTACAATATTCAATAGTGTAAGAAAAATGTAAATAATGAGCTGTTACTGGAAAAAAAGATGATGTGTGTATATGTAAGTGTGTGTGCACATATAGGCACATAGTAAGAAACAACTTTCACAAAATAAATGTGAACGCACACACACACACACACACACCCAAATCTAAATGCATGGCTGCTCCCCTCCAGCCCAGCCAAGCCCTCTGAGGGGCACTCTAACATACATAGCTCAATTTCTTTACTCCTGGACTTCTTTACTCCTGCATATGAGCTAAAAGAAGTCAAGACCACCGTGTTCAATGTACATGAAGGGTAGCTAGATTTAACAAATAAAAATAGCAGGATCCCAAGTAAGTTTGAGTTTGTTTCTAGTTTCAGTATATCTCCTATGTTCAATGAGACATACTTATACTAAAAAATTATCCATAGTGCAACTGACATTCAGACTTAACTGGGTAGCCTGTATTTTATCTGGTAACAGAAAGGGGCGGCTTAAAGATTAAAAAAAAAAAGAAAAGGAGACAGACAGAAGCCAAGCATTTAAAAGTCTCTACCAGGCATTGCTTGAATATCAGACAGGTATTTCTTCTGGAAGCCATGTCATGTTGAACCAGGCTATGAAATGGCCCTGCTAACTATAAATGACCTAGAAACGCAAAGCCAAAAGATCGGCAGGGTCCAAGGGGAAAGCAGGAGCTGACTGCTGTATTCTCAGCATTTGTCTATATTTTCTAGATTTCCTGCAATGGGCATGATTTATTTTTTGCAAATAAGACAAATGTGGAACTTGTTTTGAACACCTAACCGCACAACTGCCAAATGTCTGCTGGCTTTGGCAGGTTGATCGTGACTGAGAGACAAGGGCCACCCTGGACACCCAGATTATGATCCCAAAGCCGAAGTGCCCTGCTCGCCCTGTAGACATTTCCTAAGAGGCTTGCTTGTCTGTCTGATCAGGGTCTCTGAGACTTGGAGGCACAGAGCAGTGAGGTCACCCAGAGTGGTCCACAGCGGCTCACTCACTCCCCGCCATGCCCTGCCCCTGAAGCTGTTCTCTGCAGACCGGCCAGGCCCAGATTCAGACCCTCGCTGAGGAGGAGGATGCCCAGCAGCCTCCCTGATCAGACCTGGGCTCACTGCATCTATACCTGTTCCTCGTCCAACCTGCTTCTGCCTCACACACCTGGCCACACCTCAGCTCCATCTAATACTCTTCTGCACTGTCCAATAAAGGGAGAACTTTGTGAGGCACACCCATGGGCCAGCCCCTCTCTCAGGAGCTTCGCTTGCATCACCTCACTGAATCATCAGAGCAACATGTTAGACAAGTATTAAAATCATCATTTTATAGTGAAGGCTAGGTAACTGACCCCAAGGAAGCCAGCAATTAGGTTCTGAGGCTGGGATTCAAATCCCACCTTGACCGGTACCAGGTATGGTACCATCTACAGCAGAGTGAAATGCTTTGACAGGTCCCCAGTAAGTGATTTTTAAATGAAAGAATGAAATCAATGTGTCCAGAAGAGAGATGGAACTTTGCCTGGCCGCAACCCTTATGTGGCCTGCAGAGAGATTTGATTTATCTTGAACATTGTCTTTAAAATGTTTAAGATAGATGTCTGCCCTTTAACATTTGGAGATTTGGCATCAAAGGCCATATTTCTGGTTTCTTTTGAAAGAATTCCGTCTGGCAACAATCGGTAAGAACACTCCAGCCATTGAAATTTTACTCCTTCCCCTGGTGGCCTGTCTGTGATCCTCATGTGCAAAACCTATCTGGACCCTATGGGTATTTGTGACAACTTTTTAGTGTTCACTCAAATGCTTTTATTTTTGTTTTCATCTTATTTCATTAAACCTCCATGAAATGCCCTCTACCCAGGGTCAATTGCCTCTTGAATCTGGTCAAACTCACTCCTCCATGACGCCTTCCCTGGATCCCTAGTGAAAAGGATTCACATAACCAGTGGAATACCCTTCTGAGGCACTCTTTAATAACATTGCTCAATTATTGAAGGCCTACTGTGTGACTGCCACTCATTTGTAATTTAGTCCTTTTCAGGCTCCAAAAGGTCAAAAATAGAGAAAGAAATCCCAGGGTGGCCTCACTTCTGGCCCTTGGTGTTTCCCTCTGAGCTGGCTGCCCACCAACTGCATTGTCAGGCCCTGTAGTTGTAGCAATAACCAGGCTGCTCTTGGCCCCCAAAAGACCAGCCCCTGCCTGAGCACCTGAAGCCAGATGCAGCTGGGTGCCCCAGGGCCTGCTCTGAGCTCGGTATGGTGGACACTCCATAAAGGCTTCTGGATTGAAACAAAGAACAAAAAAAAAGAAGGAAGGAAGGAAGAGAGGGAGGGAGGGAGACTGAGTGGATGGAATTAACCATCCCCGAGTATTTGAAGCAAGTACCCAGAATATACATCCTTGTCCTTACAATCACACAAGGGTGGGAAAGAGCACCTGGAGTGGGGCAGGGTGCCTTTTGTCTTCTGTCCTCCCACACCAGAGTCACCAGGCTGCATGGAAGTGCCAACACGGTCATTAAATCCACTGGGACCTGCTTGTCCCTGAGTCAAATCTTCTGACAAAGAGATGTAATAAGTCAACATCGTACAGAAGTTTCCCACCCCAGATTAAATGCTAGAGTCTTGGAAAGTCATTCAAGGAATATCTACCTCTTTCCTTTCTCCTGAAAACATATCATTAGCCTTAATTTAAGTCAAGGAGGGGGTAGACAGGGCAGTCGTTTCAGGAAATATGAGTGACGATTGTTTAATCCCATTTAAGGACACTTTGAGCAATGACATAGATAATGAGAGATTTAAAATTCTTTGGTCAGTCTCTAGCTAAAGGCTTTTTACAGGGGAAAGAATGAGTAATTCAATGCAGACAATCTAGCCTTTCATAAGCTTTTATTCATGATTTGTTGGATATGGATAACATAAATTTTGTGACCGATCTATTAACAACTTAAATTGGAACTTGGTTTCCCTGCTCTCTATATAGCATTTCAGAAACAAGTGTAATAACTGGTGGATCAATAATTCCTATTTGGTACAGTATCTGAGGTATGCGAATAGGACTGCAATATTTCTATTTATTGAATATCAAGTCAACAAATTCCCAATTTAAGTATAATAAAACAAGTTACATTCAATGTCAAGGTTGTTTATCCATACAAAGAATACATGATATATTTCACTTTATAAAAAATTCTACTAACGTTCTTTATTTAAAATAATCCATGTTTCAATTCACTCTGCCAGGTAAAAATAATCTTGCATTGAATCTGTCAGCTGTCGAATCACATTATGCCCCATATTATGGACAGCAACTTCAGGAAGAAAAGAAGAAAAACACAGTTTAGATTTTGTTTTGTTTTTTTCTCCCTGTTTATTGAAGTGAAGCATGAGATTAGTTTATTCAAAGTATGAATGTAAACATGGATATTAAAAGAAAAAAAAAGATATGGCAAGGAAAAAAATTTACCAGATGAGGAAGAAACTTAGCTGCAAAATTATTACCAACCTATAGTTCTCAAACAGCATGAGAGCCTGAGAAATGAAATTTTAATCATTAGAACCTGACAGCTTCCAGTCATAATATGCTGACATGTGTAACAGGAATTAAGAGGTTCTACCAGCAGAATGAAGGTTAATTTTTTTTTTAAGGCAAATCATTTTTTTCAGCTCCGTGAATCACAGTGCGGCAGCAGATCACCGGACACTTACAAATGGCATAATATGACTTTCTGAGGCTCTGTGTTCCTTCTTAAGTAGATTCCACTTACAGACACTAATCACTAGCTGAATGGAAGCCCTTTCTGTGGACAAAGCAAATGAGGTCTATTCAGAACAGAGTTTCCAGGGGCTCCACAGAGAATAGATCACTGGGACCCTGCCACTTGGTATCTCTCTAAGGTGATTCAGAGTTGTAGTTGCTTTGTCTTTTCAGGGAGATATCACAAGCTCCCCCAATTCACTCATCATCAACAAATATTTATGGAGTGTACCATGCGACAGACACCATTGCAGCTCCAGGAACACAGAGAAGATCAAGGGAAGGGCCCCTCTTGTCTAACTCCTTTTGAGGGTGGGGGTTATAAACATGTCAACAAATATGTGGTCAGAAACTCTCGGGGCTGGCGAGCAGGAGCCTCCCTGGAGATGCTGAGGTCCTGGTGGACAAGGGCTCTGGGTCAGACAGGGTTCAGAAAACCCCAGCAGCTCCACTGAAGTTATGCGGCCCTGGCCAAGGAACGTGACCTCTCTGTGCCTCACTGTCTTCCTCTGCCAAGTGGCGATAATGCCCGTGCTTGTCTCTCAGGGCTGTGGTGAGAACTGATGCATCGATGGGTACCTATGAAGTGTTTCGACGCACAATGAGTTCTGGGTAAATCAGTGGGCATTTGCCGGGGTGGTGGTGGCCAGCCACCCAACACCATCCCGGAAGCTCCTGGGTGGGACCCACGCGGCCTTGGGGGGCCCCGAGGACACAGCATGGAGCCAAGGGGGGTTATTTTCCAGCCTTAAAATCTAACGGAATTGGCTCTGCTAGAGTTGGGACATGCGGGGGACCCTGGACTCCCTCCTTCTCTCTGATTTCTCCCTTTTGGAGTGAGAATGTCCATCCTCAGCCTGTCCCACCATTGTGATTTGGAAACAGGTCATTTGTTTTCACCTCTGGATGAATCATAACTTGAATGTCAGCTTATCTGATCCAGGTGCTATTTGGATGAGACTTTGGACTTCCAGTTGGTGCCGGAATAGGCTAACACTTTTAGGGCTCTGGGATAGGGTGATGCATTTTGCATACAGGGAGGACATGAAAGGGCAGGAGAAGCAGGGAGTAAGTGTCATGAGCTCAATTGTGTCCCCAAATTCATATGCTCAAGTCCTAACTCCAAGTGCCTCAGAATGTGACTACTTGGAGATTTGGTGTTTGAAGAGGTAACTAAGGTAAAATGGAGTGGGTCTTAATGCTCTGTGATGGGTGTCCTTATAAGAAGAGGGGATTAGGACACAGACAGGGAAAGACTAAAGGAGAGAAAATGGTCATCTATAAGCCAAGGAGAGGCCCCAGAATGAAACCAATCCCGCTGACACCTTGATCTTGGACTTCAGGCCTGCAGGACTGTGAAAAAACAAATGTCTGTTATTTAAGCCACCTTGTCCGTGGTACTTTGTTATGGCAGCCTTAGCAAGTTGACATAAATTCTTGAAAAGATACTACAGATACTTCTGCTGGGCCCACGGGCTGAGAATCTGTCTCAGATCATGTAATGCCAGCGCCCTGGGCATCTGAGACATTCCCACCAGAGCTGAGGTCCGAGTTCTCCTAGTTCAGACAATGAAGTCAGGTTGCTCACTTTGGCCCGCTGCATCTCAGCTTCCCCTCATGGAAACAAAAATGTTGAACAGGGATCACCCACAACTCCCCGCAGTGACTTTCGGTGACATAAGTAAAGTCCTGCATCTTGGCCTGTCCCCTAGCACGGGGGTTGCATGAGAAAGACAACAGATTAACAAGAAAAATATGGTTACTGTGGGTCAAAGATCCCCAGTCTGGGTTCTGGGGTGGAGGGAAGAAAGGAAGATAATAAAGATTAAACCAGCAATTGCAAACTGACCTTTTGACGTTGTCAGGGGGATGACCAAGAGAATATTTTACACATCTACAAATTTTCATAAACCCACCCAATTGTAGTTTAAAAAGAAAAAAGAACCTAAAGTCAAAGACCCAGACACATGGACCCACGTTCTATAGGGCACCACTCCGGGGCCCCTTTGGTGGGATACAGGCCAGCATACTCTTCTTCTGTACCCACTTGATGAGAAAGCAGAGACAGACCCAGGGGCACATGCCCTGCACTGTGGGCTGAATTAAACTACAAGGGCTCCTTGAAGTGGCGTTTGACAAAAAGCCCCAGAGAGGGTTTGGAAACCCACACTAGCAGAAAGGGAGAACCAGGGAGCGAGGAGGCCAGTTTAGGGGAAGATTAGTTACTCAGGACAGAAGGGCAAGGAGGGGGCTCAGGAATGGAGGTGCCTTTTTGAGTCATTTAATTTGCATTCTTCCTCTCAGTCCCCACCACGAAGCCCTGAGAGGCGGGTTAAGTCATTTGTAGGGTGATTAATTTTCTTGCAAGGGATGTAGGCCTATTCCCGAAGGGCTCACATAATTCAAAACTAGCACAATTCAAGATTAATTCTCTGGAGGAGGAAATGTAAAGTAGGGTTTGCATTAGTTCTAAATCTGTGCCTAAACTAAGACTATTAATACATTATATATCAGAGTTGCACGGTTCCAATTCACAAAAAAACACAGTCACACCCTGTACATACTCTGGGGCCAGGAGAGCTGATTAGCAGGCATGGAAAGGAGCCGTCTGTTGTTAAGAAGTCCTGGAGACAGACCACCTCTACTGCGAGGGCCAGGGCAGTCCTGAACTATCCATCTCCCTTCAAACGAGTGAATGCTTTCTGATGATTGGTTACCGGTGATAAAAAAGGACAACCTAGTAGCCAAAAATCTCATCTTCGTCTTCAGACAGACATGGATCCAAGCCCTGATTTAGTTATAGAGTCTTGGGGAAATAATTCCATCTTTTTAGCTCTCAGCCACCTTGGCTGCAAAATAGCGATGATAGTAATAGTAACAGTAAAATAATACCTGATTCAGAGGACTGTCTTCAGAGTTAAACAAGATAACGCATATCAAGTACATACATTCGTGCCTGGCACATGTAAATAAGTGCTCAATAAATATTAGCTTGTACCATTGTTAGTTTATATGTCCTATGACCTCTTCTCATCCTAATGGCTGACCTGGATTATCATCCCCACTTTATAAGTAAAGAACTGGGAAGATAAGAGGCTAGTTTAGTTTTTACAGCTAGTAGGACAACAGGAAGGAGACAGGAGCCCATGTCTTCCTAGATGCACAGGCAACATGCACTTTCTCTCCCATTAGAAAGCACCAGAGTGGACGGTACCAACCGAGGACTCTAAACCCTGGCACAGATTGGGCCTCTCCAGCCACCATACTTTCTCACAGAGCTGCCACCTGTGTGACAGGCTAGCACAGACGCGCTTCACGAATGCTGCAGGCATTTCAATAACGCCGGGACATTATGCACCATAAAAACAGAACATCATTGCTTACCAGGGGCTTATAAAAATAATTGTGATCCAGCCTGGCCTCTGTCACTAGTAATTTATCGCCTTTCTCCTCTTTTTGTTAATGCAGTTTACATGAGTCAAGCGAATTATATGTAAATTAGCAAGCATGTTAGACTTCAAGTCGAGAAGTGACATGCATAGGTGTGAATAAGATATTTTCAAATTTTTCAAATCCCAAATGGAGGTGGGCGATACGTTCGTGATGGGAGCAGAGGACAGTCAGGATGGAAGACAGGAGGCCCTCCAGTGGGAGAAAGCAAGGCTTAGGGTCTCTGGTTTTCTGTGCTTCCTGCTGCAGGGCCATAACCCCTCAGCTGCCCTCTGACTCCATCACCACACCCGTGGGGATGAGTTTGGTATCCTTCACGGCCACTAGACTAACACGGAATGCATCTTATAATTGTAGAACTATTTTAAATCTTCTAGGCAAAAATCATAAGGTTCTTTCGATTAGGGATTGCCATGGAATCTTAGTCATTTATTCCCTGTCATATGCCTGACATGTGCTGGACGGGTTGAGGGATCCACTGATAAAAGGTGGAGATACTGCCCTCAAAGAGTTGGGAATGAGCATTTGAATGTGGGTAGGAATCTGCCTCCCCCAGGTATGCCTTCTGGCAAACCTAAGTGTGACCATAATATTTTGCTGTACTTGAATGTCAAATGTCTTCTGGAACTACCTGGGAGTTTTGGATATGTAGAAGTCAGATGTGAGCAGATCTCCAGTTTCAGACCCACTGAACTGGGCACAATGTGGAGGCCTTCCAGTACACGTACCAAGTCCTAACAATAAGATCTGGCAAAGAAACATCCAAAACACAAAAACAACAAATGTTAGCGAGGATGTGGAAAAAAGGGAACCCTCCTACACTGCTGGTGGGACTGCAAATTAGTTCAACCATTGTGGAAAGCAGTATGGAGGTTCCTCAAAAAACTCAAAATAGAAATACCATTTGACCCAGGAATTCCACTCCTAGGAATTTACCCTAAGAATGCAGCAGCCCAGTTTGAAAAGACAGATGCACCCCTATGTTTATTGCAGCACTATTTACAATAGCCAAGAAATGGAAGCAACCTAAGTGTCCATCAGTAGATGAATGGATAAAGAAGATGTGGTACATATACACAATGGAATATTATTCAGCCATAAGAAGAAAACAAATCCCACCATTTGCAACAACATGGATGGAGCTAGAGGGTATTATGCTCAGTGAAATAAGCCAAGCCGAAAAAGACAAGTATCAAATGATTTCACTCATATGTGGAGTATAAGAACAAAGAAAAATACTGAAGGAACAAAACAGTAGCAGACTCACAGAACCCAAGAATGGACTAATAGTTACCAAAGGGAAAGGGACTGGGGAAGATGGGTGGGAAGGGAGGAATAAGAGGGAAAAAGGGGCATTACTATTAGCAGATGTAATGTTAGGGGGGCACGGGGAGGGCTGTAAAACTCAGAGAAGACAAGTAGTGATTCTATAGCATCTCACTATGCTGATGGACAGTGACTGTAATGGAGTGGGTGGGGGGGGGACCTGATGAAGGGGTAGTTTAATAACCATAATATTGCACATGTAATTGTAGATTAATGATACCAAAATAAATTATATAAAAAATAAAAAATAAAGATCTGGCAAAGAGTGTATTGGCCAAGACTGGGGAGTAGCAGTTCACCCCACACCTTCCGTGCACAGTATCTCCCTCCCCGACCCTCATGTGCTGGCCACGGCCTCAGTGGGCATATGAATTTCTGTCATTTATTCACTCATTGACTCTTTGCAAAAACCTTATGGGACTTTGATTAGCTAACATTTTTGAATGGCTGCTAATTGCCAGGCACTGCTCAATCAACACTAACCTGCTTAATCCTCATAACAGCCCAAGGAGGGATACCATTATTCCTCCTATTTTGCAGGTGGGGAAGCTGAAGACACACAGGTTTGAAAATCTTCTATATGATAATTAACCACAAAGGGAGGTAAGATTGTTCATTCATTCATTAAAGAAATGTTTAGTGAGCACCTGCTGTTTTCCAGAGACATCCTGTCCATGGGGGTATGGAGGACTATGGACACAGAGGAGCATATACAGGGACACAGAGATGACTAAGTCACACACCCTGCCCTCAGGGACATCCCAGTCTAAGATAGAGATACACCGAAGACAGCGTAGTGTTGGGTGACAGGTCCTAAAAAAAAAAAAGAAAAGAAAAGAAAAACAGAGTGGCATTGGAAGTCAAGGAAGAAAATTAGAAACACACCTGTTACGGGACTTCATAGAAAAGAAACATTGGAGGTCACTCTAAAAGAGATGGTTATGGAAATTGGAAAGTCAAGTAAAGTGGTGAGGGATGCTTACCAGTCAGAGATTACATTTCACAGCTTGTGCAAAGCATGGATTTCTCCAGTATGTTCTCTGCAAGTTATTCTCCTGCTGAAACTTTCCCTATCTTCCCAGCACATCTAGAGAAACACTATAGTCCTCACCCTGACCGTCAATGCCCAGCATGATCTGATCCCGCTCCTCTGCAGTGGAATTGCACCACTGCCCACATTGCTATATCAACCCCAGCCTCCCTGCCTTTCTTCCAGTCCCTGAAACCATTCCACTCCTCCCCAGACTCAGTGGCATTCATCAAAAGCATTTTTGAACACTCCCATGGGTCTGCTGGTTGGAGGTACAGCTCCACTTCAAGGTGAAGGTCTGGGGTTGACAGAGTGACCCAGCTCCATGTGTGTCTCATCCTTCTGGGACCAGTGGGCTACCCAGGACATGTGCCTCTCATGTTGAAAGCAGAGACATAAGAAGGTAAGCCCCTCTGAGCAAGCACATTTTAAGCCTTTGCTCACATCATGTCCACTAACATTCCACTGGACAAAGCAAGCCACATGGGCAAGCCGAAAGTCAAAGAGACAGAAAGCTTACTGTCCTCCATGGGAGGAGCACAGAGTGAATATTTACTGACCAGAAATCCCAATTATAACAGTGTTACCACCACCCCATTTCAAGACCTTTTAGCCTGCTGTCCCCTGTCCTCTCTGCCTTGAAGGTTCTTTCCTTGTCTATCTCCCTCTCTTGCTCCCTTACACGGTCAAGTCCTCCCTAATCTCCAGACCAAGTCAGATCCTGCTATGCTAATACTCTCAAAACACTTTCCTTCATTGCATTTACTGGGATGGGCAGCTGCATGTGTGTGATTATCCAATTACAGTCTGTCTTCTCATGAGGGCAGAAATCACATGTGTTTTTGTTCATCCTGGTAGCTCAGTGCCCAGATGTATTTGTTGGATGACTGAGCTCCACAAGCGGACTCATGGTGGTGTCCCCAGTCAGATGTGTATCATTCAGAGAGGACTCTGGCTGAGCATGAAGCATGAGGCAGAGTGTACAGGATGAGAAGCAAAGGGCCATGAGGAGGCTGTACAGCGGTCCTTCATCAGATACAAGGACAGCCCATTCACTCAAATCATTCATTCATTCACACAAATATTATATTTATCAGATGCCGAGAACACTGTCTCTTCACTCTTACCCCTACTGGGAGACAACCCTCTGCAGAAGCAGCACTTATCCAATGCTATAAATTCTAACAGTAAGGAAAAGGATGGAGGGTGTAGACGTGAACAGCAAGGGGAAAATGCAAGAAATGTTACCAGGAATAAACAAATTTGGTCAGTGTGTGGCTGACTCCATTACCTTAAACATAATGACATAAATGACAGAGTCAGTGCCATAAATCACCCTCCAGAGAAGAGAAGAGGACATGGAAGAGCCTACTCATGCCCAGAAAGCAACCCAAAATCAGATGGGTTTGAAACTATAACATTATTCTCAACTGAAGGCACAGAGTCCATGGGGAGCTTGTGTTCCTTAGAACACTGGGTAGAGAATCAATAGTTCCAAGCATTTGCCAAAATTAATTACAGTAATCACAGTCCTAACTACCCATTATCAAGCACCTATTAAGTTTTTGTTTCACAAAAATAATTTTCATCCTATCAACATTCTAAAATGGACATCACTTGATCGATGACGAATCTGATCCTCAGAAGAGTTAAGTAACTTCTTTAAAGATATACAGACATTGAAGGAAAGAATCAAGATTTGGATGCAGGCATGTTGGGGCAGACAACCCCTAGGTGGTCCCATGATCCCCACCTAGTGTTCACACTCTGTGTGATGCCATCCTTGAGTGTGGTCTGGACTTAATGAATCAGTGCTCAGGAACAGGGCACAGCAGTAGAAAGGGGAGTCACCTCTGGTACTGGGCCACAAAAGGACTGTGGCTTCCACTATGGGCCCACTCCCTCTCTCTCTTTCCCTCTCATCCCTCATCCTGAAGGAAGCAAGCTGCTGTATTGTGAGTAGCCCTGTGGAGAGACCCACATGGCAAGGTTCATTTGTGTCTCTGGCCAACAGCCAGTGAGAACCTGACTCTCTCAGTCCACCAGCCTGTGGGAAACTGAATCTTGTCAACAGCCATGCAAGCAAGCTTGCAAGAAGTTTCTCCCAAATCCCATTGTGAAGTGACGGCAACCTCAGCCAACACCTTGATGTCAGCCTTGTGAAAGGCCTGAAATGACAGGCATCCAGTTAAGCCACACCCAGTTTCCTAACCCATAAGCAGTACCAGAGAATAAATGTGTGTTGTTTTAAGCTGCCAAGATTGGGGATAATTTGTTATGCAGCAATAGATAACTACTACATGTATTTAATCCAAAGTCCATGATCCCACGCCCCATAACCTGCTGTTTCAGAGAGCCTTCCACATTATTACTACCATTTAAGCACTGATACTTGACCAAAAAGATAAAGGACTCACCAATTGTGCATCTGAGTTTGGGGGAGGAGAAAATATGAGCATGTACATCTCAAGCCAGCTCCTGTGAATGGAATCATTAGTACAGTTTGCCACCTGCCAGGGTTTTATATTCAATGTTTTAATGATATTATTGCCATTTAAAATGATTGTTACAGGAAATTGAATGCTGCCTGAGTCTGAGAGTTCCCCGAGGCACCCAGCTTATTAGAACAGCCATATTGAAGAAGTATGCTTCCAGAAGACATACATTCAATTTTTTATTTTATACTTGAGCACTGTTATGTCCCAGGCATGGGGGAGATCACTTTCAATTTTTTTAAGTCATACTTTGGGATAAGTACTTTAACAGACAGAGTGGAATTGGGTCACCTGGGAGGACTACCAAAGGTCTCCAGCAGAAACAGCCTTGCAGCAGGGCCCTAAGGTGAAACGTTAGAACTGGCCAAAGTGAAGGAGGATGAAGAGGGGAATTTTCTTTCTAATTAATTCACTTGCCCATTAATTCAACAAATAGGTATTGAGCACCCCCACCCCTATCATGGACGTCATGAAGGATACAGAATAAATGGCAGTTTCAATATCAGGAAATGTAAGTGCAATATTGAAAGAATACTTACGTGACCAATTGTGAGGAACTGATCAGAAAAGTAACAGAGAAATCTCCCCATATATTAGTGGGGTAGATGGTCAGTGAAAGTTTTGCTGAGTAGCCAAAGCTAGATGTAGCCCCTGTATTGGGTGGCCACATATACCATAATCCAAATTTCTGAGCACGAAAGATGGAACCATTGATAACTGAGCTTGGACGACAGGATGAGCTGTGTAAACTGTGACTATTTCAGGCAAATTGGAACAAGTCTCTTAGCTTTAAAGAACTGATGGGTTAGACAGGGCCTCATGAAGCAGAAAAAATGACGTGTGACAACTCTGAAACAGAAATAATTAATTGCAACTTGTATATATGTTATATTAAATAATACATATATAATATGCCTATATATTATATAAATATTAATTGCATAAATTAATATGTTTACTTAACTGTGATGAAAACGGTGCTTATTACAGTACGTGCTCGATGAATATTTGTTGAAGAGAGGAAGATAAGGAGGTTGGTTTGCCCAGAGTTAGACCAACCTTTGGAAAATTAAATTCCATCACAACTACTGGAGGTTATGACATCTCTTAAAATGTTTTGACCTTGATTTTACATCTCATTTGACCTTTGAGATAAGCATGAGTATCTCAAAGATTTTTGAGAATGCGGTATGGTAGAGCTCAAAGATCATGCGCTCAGATGGTCTTGAACCACAGTGCCACCATTAAATTCAGGACCTCAGTTTCCTCAATTGTAAAAGAGGGATTAAGGTTCCTATATTGCTCATGTTAAATGAGATAATATTTTAATACATGTACAGTTCCGGGCACACACTTATACTTAGCACATCTTCACTTTTTTCTCTCAACAATAAACTAAACACGCCCTAACTCATGCCCTAATTCCTGTGTATATTAACAGCAGCTTTGTCAATATGAGGGAATTACAAAGAAAATTCAAAATGACCAAAGACACTCAGTCCAAGAGGGGAAAATGTCAGTCTTAGAAACACAGCAAGTCTTCTGAAACCAGAATCTACACCAATGTGCATATTTTCACCAATGAATAAAGAGCTAAATAGGTGTTTTTAAAGAAATTTGGATCATTTGACCATTTGAAGAACCAAAGCTAACAGATTTTAATGGCATTTTAAGCCTTTGAAAATAAGGCTCCTTAATGTAAATGCTGACAGACTCTTAAGTATAGCAAGACATCCATCGACACAGTAATAGCTTTAAGAGGGCGAGTAAAACACCTATTTACATTTTGAGTACAAGCCTATTCCCTAAACACATTCACATTTGAATCTGATAAAAGACCAAGAGGCGGCCTTGGCCTGACTGACAGGTGTCAGAGTGGTGGGAGGATGAACAGGGATAAATCTCTAAAACCACTATTAGTGAGTGTTCCCCATTTAAAAATCAAATGTTGTTCTGACTGAATTACACTCCTGACTGGTAAGACCATTTTCTACTTTATCCTTGTGGACCCTGCGCTGGAATGAGGTGTTAACTACTGGCCAGTGGTGCGCAAGCAGAGATCTGAAGGGGTCCACAAGCAGGTATTCATACAGTGTCTGTATGTCCATCTGTGGTTCTACACAAAGTCCAGTCTAAGACACAAAGGAGGTGTGAACAGACACTGCTTGACAGACAGAATGGAAAGAAGGCAGGAAGACAGTGGAGAGCGGGGAAGGAGGGGGAAAGGTGCAGCCCAGACCCACATTCAGGATTCCGAATATGAAACCCATGACATGGCCAGGTTTCCTGCTGCAGGTGCCCTGGGCCACCCACCGGCTATAGGTAGACATGTCCCCATAGTCAGGATCATCACACGTCCATTTGATGAAACATCTACAGTTGAAATAGTCCATGACTGCATCTTTTCTGTTAAGCCTTGTTGCGTCTCCCAGTCTGCATGGGATGCAGGATGCCACTCATGGGGCAGGGGCCCTGCTCCTTCGGTAAAGGGATGCCATCTCTAACCCTTCCGTCCCCAGCCGTGGCCCTCACCCCTCCATCATCTTTTGCCAGGATTATGGCAAAGCCTCCCTACTGGTCTCTCGTTTCCCCCTTCAATTCATTCTGTGCTCCAATTCCAATGTCAGCTCTAGAACAGAAATTGAATACTGACACCTCCGGGGAAAAGCCCTGCTTTCTGCTTCCCATTAACTCCAGTTTCCACAGGCACACCAAGCCTCCAGACTCAGTTTTCTGAGGGCCAGCAGACTGAATTACATAATGGAACCCACGTTGTTTGATTTTCTGAGAGCTCAGCCAACTCTCTCAATGACAACTAGGGAAACTGAGTCCCAGAGCAATGGAATGATGAAAGCAAAGTCATCAGACAGAAAAAAATGAGTGAAGCCTAAGCCGCAGGCTCCCATCCCAAGCTTGGGCTCTTCCACCCAGTGCGTCCTCTCTCGGGCACCCAGCCCTTCCCAGTCCCCGAGCCACATCCTGGCACTGCCGTGCCCGCCCCGATTCGGCCTCTGTCTTGAGAGGTGTCAGTCTGAATCCCAAATGTGCCAGCCTTATTACCATCACCAACAAACTTCTTCATGAAGCTGCCATTATTGTCAATGGCATCTTTTAATGACACTTCATAAGGAAAATGAATTCTACAGCTCCCTCTGACATTGTTATTTGGTGCCTCTGCTGTAGGGTGGACTCTCAAGGTTCTCTGAACAAAGACAGTGATGACAACAATAATAATAATATAATAATAGCAGCTAATATTTATTGAATTCTAATTCTGTATCAGGTACTGTTCGAAGCACTTTAAATGTCAAGTGGAATTACTGGTCCAAAGAAACATGGACTTAAGGGACTTAGAGCCAGGCACACCTCCTGGACCCAACAGCCAAGTTCTCCTCCACTCAATGTTAGATTCTGATGTGGCTACCCCGCCCTGGTGCCTACACTGTGCCAGGCACTGAACACACCATCTTTCAAATCCCTGGTAAAAATGTGCAAGGGCTTAGGCAACATGGTTCCCATTTCTGGAGAAACAAATAAGAATGGGAAGACATGGAAGATCAAGCTGCTCGTCCAATGTCAGCCAGCTAGTGGGCGATGCACAGAGTCAGAATCGGAGCCCATGTCATTTGATTTTCAAAGCCTTATCGCTACCCTGATGACAGCAGATGTTCATCTGCCAGAGCGTCTGGTACTGGATGGACAGGCCACAGGTATCTCAGGGGGTGAGAGGGAGAGCTAAGCAGAGGAAACGTTTTGCTCCTGACTCTGAAGCAAACAGCAGCACAGTTGCGTTTGAAATGTGATATGTGTTTCATGGAGAAACCGTGGGGCAATGACCTTTTCTAGCCCGACTGGTCTTTTAACACCTTGACATTGAGCAAACTCTTAGGGACCACCATCTTACCCAACCTGTTCTTTCTGAGAACAAAAAGATATTTCAAAGTATAAACAGTAACACAATGAATTCCTCAGTGGTGGATAGCTCTATCTCCTCACCATTTCGGAATTCCACAGCCACTGCCATCATCAACCCTGGCGCTGAAACAGGCAGGCAGTTAGCGGGGCCTCGGGCTTGGGGAGTTGGTGGGAGGAGCATGGGCTTTGAAGACCAGCAGGCCAGAGTTTGAAGCCCACTGCCCAGCAGCCATCTGATCTGAGGAGAGTTACCCAAGTTCTCTGAATGAAGCCCAGTCTCCTCATTTGTCAGTTGAGAGAATCACACTTATTAGGAGAGGTAGAGAGGTCCATAATTCCAGACACCCTGGGGATGGCTAGTCACTGGGGGTTACCTGGCTTCTGGGGCATAGAGTCTTGGTTCTGCTATCTACGGCTGAGGGGCCATGGAAACATTACTTAAGCTCCCTTGGGTTTCTTTATCTACACAATAAAGAATGGAATAGGCTACCTCAGAGTCATTTTCAAGATGAAATGGAGAAACACACTTAACAAGCCTAAAACAGAGGCAAAAGATGATGGCTAATGGGATCTTCTCAGCTTCATAATGCTGGCCTTCCTTTGGGTCATGTGTCTGGTTCAATTCATACCTCTTCCATCCAGTTCTAATCCAAAGAACTGCTATTTGCAAATTTTATATATATATACATATATGTATGAAAAATACTAAGACTCAGAATTGGCCACTGCATTTGAACTCCAGTTTGGAGAATCTACTCTACCAGACCACCTCTGAAATTTAACCTGGAATTGATTGATCGATGCTAGAAGGACCTGATGCTACTGCCCTTTCTCAACAGAACCCATGTAAAAAAATGCCTTTAAAAATTACTTTCTCCGATCTCATCGTGTGAATGCCAATAGCCTAATTACTTAATGATAGAAACACAATTTTTAAAACCACAGAGCACAGCTTTAAAAATAAAAACGCTTCACAAGTTTTTTTTTCTGGCCAAACAGATCTCTACATTGGCTCCTCTCAAATTAGAAAGTTAAGAGGGAGAAGATCTGCTTTTACAAAAAGCTTTTAATAAAAGGAGAGAGAAAGAAGAAAACAATAAGAGGCAGAGAAAGAGTGAAAAGGAAAAGTTTGGCGCCATGAATTCACCCATAGCCATGCCTCTTATTGCTTTGGAATCTTCCCCTGCTGCTCCCTGAAGTTCATGCTGATTTTGTTTCTTTTTCTCTCACTCAGATCACTGAAAGCAGCACAGGGGCCTTTATGGGGCCCATCAATATTTGTGTCTCCTGCTGGGGCCACGCATCTGCGCAGAGCTCAAGGGAAGCAAGGATGGCTCACGGCCGGAGTCCTCCTCCAGCGGGGCCAGGGGTCCCCGAAGGATGAACGGCGTCGGCGAGTGAGTGAGGGCACAGACACCAGACACTTAGCAGAGATCCCAAGCTGGCCTGTTTACTGACAGAGACTTCAAGCATTATATGGGGATTGGTTACACAAAGTCATCATAAAGTCATAAAGCATGCATCATTAGTTATGTTATGGCATAATCTACTTCTCGGAATGTTCCCCTGCTTTTCTAACCATGAAAGGTCATCATGGTCTTTTCCTCAAGACTTTTCTGTTGCTCTTTTACTTTTAGATGCTAATCTCAGGTTAAATTTCTATAAGGCAACACAATGTCTTTTAATGCATCTTAAAACTTGTTTATACTAGGAAAGGCCATCTTAAAATTGGTCTCCCACCTAGTCTCCCTGTGGGGGCATGTTTTCCTGTAGGTCTCTGAGACCTATTTACAACAGAATGGGCGGCACTCCTGTTGATCTCCAAACGACGCCTACCGTAATCCCTGTAGTAGTAGTTCATAAGAAGACTCCACCAGGCTATTTGGTTTCTAAAAAACAAGGCTCCCATCTGCTCTCTTAACCCATCCCTCAAGATGGTCATCTCTTATTTCTCCCGGGGGCCAAGTTGGCCTGGGGGGTTGTACCCTGAATTCACCTGAACCTTCTTTTATTTCCCAATCCAGGGATAATAACCTACCAGCGGGGAGGTGGGGGGGAGGGAATGTGTAGGGTTTTATTTTCTCTTTAGATAAGGGGACTATCCTGAGACAAGCTGGGTTTTTATGATTGCTCTAGGGTTCCTAACAGTCCTTTCCTTGGGGGCTTTTTCTGATTCATGGGGGCTGTTTGGACTGGGGGAATAGTCCAGTTAAGCAATAGAAGAGATGTCAGTAGCCTCCCCTTTGGAGGTCCACTGTGCGGTATCCATCCATTAGCCTCCTGGGCTGTGTCATCAGGCAGGCAGTGTAGGCTGGCTCCCAGAAGTTCACACTTCTGTTTCACAGCTGCCCAAACTGAAGCTCTGAGAGGGAAATAACCTACTCAGGGTCATGTGGTCCCAGCAGCGGAAACTTACGCTTCTGTTACGTCACACTAAGTCAGGCATCACTTCACAAATCTGAACCATAATACCATAATGTCATGCGAACACCCAGACGCCAAAGCACGTAGACCTACATCATATAAGAGCAGGAACACGGACAGAAGGAAGCTAAGAATATATACCAAGAGCCAACAGCAGCCTCTTCACAGCTGGGCCATTAGGAGTGGCCTTTCTTTTCTTACCTGTGCTTTATAAAACATTAAATAATGCAGTTTACACTAACAAAATACAGTCAATTTTTTTGGAAAATTCATTCTCTCTCTCCAGGTTTTCCCAGAAGTTTCCTTTAGGGTCAACTAAGGAGTCAAAGTTAGACAAAGACCTCCCCCCCTCACCCCCCCTGATTTTCCTTCTCTGTGGCTCAAGGAAAGAAAAGGCCCTTGGATGTGTTTCAAAGCAATTCCCTTGCAGGACATGCAGGCACATTTACTGTTAAAGCACCTAGAACAAGGCCAGGCACTCTGAGGGGCTACAGAAATAGGACAGAATTTATCCCATTATAATAGATCTGGGGAGACAGCAATTGTACAAAGCAATCGATTAGTGAGCCAAGACAATATGTAACTGAATATTCCAGTAGGCCTCATGAGTGCCACACTGCATGGCTCAAGCAGAACAGGGCAGCGTTTCTCACCGGCAACCTGAGAGTCTTAAGCAAATAGGCCAGGCC
Organism: Smutsia gigantea; assembly: GCA_032199065.1. Taxonomy (NCBI): domain Eukaryota; kingdom Metazoa; phylum Chordata; class Mammalia; order Pholidota; family Manidae; genus Smutsia; species Smutsia gigantea. Next base: position 604,489 of record JAVSCE010009310.1, read on the forward strand.
AATAGGTTCAAGGAATTTATGAAGAATTCCCTATTTACCATGTGTCTCAACTCAGACGGTTACTTCTCAATGCAGAGTTTTTAGGGCTTTTTTTTCTTCCAACACCACGTCTATGCTCTCTGAATTGTATCGTACTAATAAGAAGTGATTTTGGAGTCTCTAAATGTTAGACTGTATAATGAAAAAGGGCAGGGAAGTGTTTTTGAATACCAATGAATTCCAGCATCCGGGACCGCCAGAAGTCTGGTCTCTACCTCCGGTTTCTCACCCAAGTATTTGGGATTTGCACATGTTGGAAGCTGATGAATGGTGCTTGGGCCCTCCTCCCTTCCCTTAGGGTCCTGAGGAGTCCAGGCTGTTGGGAAAGCTGCCCTCCTCAGCGACAGGCCACCTGGCTGTGAGTCCCTGCACACCAGCCCCCAGTAGGTGCTGCCCAGAGCGCTCACCAACAGCACCCCACCCCCCTTCTCCATGGCTCAAGGGAAAGAAGTGGCCCTTGAGTGCATTTCAGAGAGATTCCCTTGCAGGACATTTAGGAACATTTACAGAAGAAACTTTAAACACTATCAGATAAGGAATGGTGTGAGAAACCAGGAATTTTTATTCTGGCAACAACTGATAGTCATTGACTTCAGGGACATACCACCGTGGAGAATATTGTTACTACAGCTTCTAAATGGTGGCCTTTGTCCAGGCAGTGCATGATTAGTTTAATCCTCACAACATCCTTAGGGAGACATTATTATTACCCCCTTTCTCCTATGAGGAAACTGAGGCCTTGAGAGAGTCACTCACTTGCCCAAAATCATTCATCCCTTAAGTGAGGGAGCTGGCACATGACCCAGGTAGTCTGGCTCCCTGGCCTTTGCCTTGATCACCAGACTGTCCTACAATTATGCAAATAACATACATGTCCTAGGTGGTCCTGGAAGGTGACACGTGCTGGCTCAGTTTAGTACTGCAAGGCAGACACCTGGCCAAATGGTCATCTTAGGAAGCAGGGAAGTCTACACAGCCATTCTTTCCATCTTCTGCAGTACACATTTAGTGAGCAGCTACTGTGTGGCAGGCCCTGGGCTGGCTGCTAAGTGAGAAGACTGCCTTGCAACCCGATCATTCCTGAGAAATGGGATGAGTGCCGGCGAAAGTCAGTGGGAGCCAGGCCACGGTACCCGAAGCCATCTCTGCCTGGAGGGGGGAGGGCACTGACGTCAGCAGGCGTGATTTCAGGGAGGAAGTGATATTTCTGGAAGGCCACATGAGGGCCAAAACCCTCCTAATAGATGAGGGAAGAATGGGAATCCAGGCAGAGAGAACAGATGGTGTTAAGACACTGTGAGAGGTGGAAGAATAACCCAAAGGTGTCCACACGCTACCTGGAATCTGAGGGCGTGCTACCACACATGGCGGAAGTGACTTCACACATGGAAATAAGGATAGGCAATTATCAGAAGAGGGAATGGATACTGGACAGGCAAAAACAGTTTAGAGTTTTCCACATGCTTCTTCATTCACAGGGTCATCCTCTCGCTTGTTACTTAACCTCTCAGAGACTCGGGTTCCCCACTTGTAGCTGGCCAGTCTACCACTTACGGCATAGAGACGGTTCAACATGATCGTAGACACTGATCACATATACTGATGTACATATGAACACATGTCATATCAGCCTCTCAACAGCTGAGGTTTCCTTGCTCATTGGGATGTACCTGGGATGTGATGCCTTGCCCGGAGCCACAGGGCAGTAGGAAGCAGGGGCAGGGCCAAGATGGACTGCAAGGGACTCAGAATGTGGTGAATTCTGCTGCATAACAGGACATGAATTAGCTGCTTTATGAGAAACTCAATTTCCTTATTACGGGGCAAACAGCCACTGTTCTATTCTAACTAACTAGACTGATTCAATTAACGGTGCTAAATACAGTTCTGACTTGAAAATAACTTCAGTTTACGGCTTCCACAAACCTCATTACATTTGATTAAACAAAATACATAGTAATAGACAAAAGATGTTGCAAACTTTTGGCCATGGCCCATTGACTAGGGGGCCTGCAGTGTTTGGCAGGGAGGAGGCCTTCCAAGTGTGGGCCTCCAAGTCAGAAAGAGCAAGCTTAGGAGCTCAGCTCTGCCACCTGACAGCTCGGGGGCCCTGAGTTTAAACTCTCTGACCTCAGTTAAGAAGAGGGAGAGAGTATTCATCTCCAAGAGGCGTGACGAGAAGGAAATGAGAAACGCCGTTAGGAGTTGGACTGTGCCCCCCCCCCCCCATCAGTTCCAGTTTTGAAGCCCTAACCTGCAATGTGACTGGCTGTGTGTGAAGATGGGACCTACAAGGTAACAAAGGTTAAATGAGGTCATATGGGTGAGGCCTTAATCCAAGAGAGCTGGTGTCCTTATAAAAAGAGGAAGACACATGGAGGCTGTGTTCCCTCTCTCTCCCTGCACACAAAGAGAAGGTCATCTCAGGACACCATGAGAAGGTGCCATCTGCAAGCCATAAGTTGGCCTGCACCTTGACCATGGACTTCTAGTCTCCAGAACTAGAGAAAATCAATGCCCATGGTTTAAGGTTCCCAGTCTGTGGAGTTCCATGATGGCAGCCTGAGCAGATTACAACACGTATCACATGCTTAGAATAATTCAAGGCACAGAACAATTTCCTAAGTCCTCCTTTTTGAGTCTCACCTAGACCCAGGCCATGACTAGAATGCCTTCTCCATAAGAGATGAGTGTTATGGAAAAGAAAAAGAACACATCACCATGGCCAACAAAAGACAGAAACCAAATCAGCAGGAGCATTTTCAATGGCTTCTAGATTCAAAGCTTGTGGAAGGCCAAAGGTGCTGCATTCAATTTTGTTTCCCCTGTGCCCAGCACAGGGCCCAGCACACGCTTAGCCAACAGGTGTCCATGAAGGGAGAACCATGAAAAAGCTGCCGGGGGAAGTCTCCTGGGGAAGCACAAAATCGCAGCTTCCCCTCAGCTGGCTTCTATTCTGTCCAACTACACAAATACTTTTTAGAAGTTTCTTGCTCTGCCAAGAGCTCAGGATCCATAAAAGTCCCTGGCCTCAAGCAGAGAAAGAGGCAGTTCAGCCATTTACCAGAAAAGAGAAGGAGGGGAGCCACAGAGGCTTGTCTCAGTGTTCTGGAAGGGAACAAGCAAAGTGTCCAGAAGGATAGAAAAAAACACGCCTAAGGCCAATCCGAGTTGAGCCTGAAAAATGAGTCACTCAGATCAACCAGGATTTATGAAAATGCCCCACAAACACCAGCAATCAACTCAGTTCTGCAACTAGTTAAGGGGTTGGGACCCCTGCAGATAAAAAAGATATCTGCAGACCTCACCCTGATTGTCCTTAGGGTGGAAGTGAGAAATAATTGCAGAGAAAAAAACTCCGTGGGAAGCAGAGAGGTAGGATTCCACAGCCGGCCTAAGTGGCAAGGCATGAATGCATGGGAACACAGGGGACTGGGGCACGGCTCAAGGGCACGGGCCCAGCGTGTCTCAGGGGTTTGGGGTTCACATTTAATATAAAGATCTGAATGCTAGAGCTCTGAGCTGGCAGGATGAGGGGAAAAAACCTGCGGAAGGCATCGCGCTGTGGGGCATTCCCCCCCACTTCTCCTATACTTACTGGTCGTTGGTCATGGAGCTGGAACTTGGAGGTGAATGAGCGGGATCATCGAGGCCGCCCTTGAAAAGAATCAGGGTCTTCATTCTCTCTCCTGTCTCCGGCAGGAGATCATTCTCCCCTTGCCTCCCATCATCTCCGGGCACTCTTCCCTGATTGCTCCTCCAAGGAAGGACCTCCCGTCCCTCCCTCCCCGCAGGCATCAGCCAGGTGACCCGCCTCCCCCGCTGCTCTCACCTATCACTCACCATCTGTCCATTCTGTGGCCTGAACATCTCTTTTTGTCTCCTCTGCTGCCCTCCTCATCTGGGCCAGCACCAGCCCTCTGCTGAGCTCCTGTAGCACTCCTGCCTGGTGGCCCGGTTCCCTGGGCTGACCCTGATTTAGTCTGTTGGGGCCACCATACAAAGTACCCCAGGCTGGGGGGGGGGCTTGGACAACAGGAATTTATTCTCACTGCTCTGGAGGCTGGAAATTGGAGATCAAGGCACGGGCAGGCCTGGTTTCTCGTGAGGCCTCCCTCCTCGGCTTGCAGATGGCCCCCTTCTCACTGTGTCCTCACGCGGCTGCCCCTCAGTCTGTGTCCTAATGTCTTCTTCTTATAAGGACACGGGTCATCTTGGATGAGGACTGTCTTGCCAATGGGTTTCAGCCCCTGGCAAGTTCACTATGGATTCAATGTGAGCAAAGAAATGGCAGTAGAACATTCTTGGGGTGAAAGAGTTATATGCAACTTAATTTCCACAGAGGCAGGTCATTCACTAAAATCCCGTCCACTCAGAGCGAGTCTGCATGCAACAAGCCGGTCTCTGCCTCTGGGCCTCTGTCCTCGGCGCTGCCCTCACTCCAACCTCTGCTCTCCTGCAGCCTTGCAACCGTGCCACCGTGTCACCCAGAGCACTGGGCAGGGCTCTTTATATAGAGTCAATAATGACGCATTGCCCACACATGTGTAGTGAACTAGCCAACCAGGGCCAGGTGAGAATTCTGGCCACAGGAACCTTAATTTTATCCACAAGCACCTGCCCATATTACCTCATTTTAACATAATTACTCTTTAAAAAGCCTATTTCCAAATACAGTCACATTCAGAGAGACTGAGGGTTAGGACTTCAACATACGAATTTGTGGGGGACATAATTCAGCCCTAGCAACCCCCTCTAATTCATTCCATTCCAACCCTTTGTGGAAGGATGGGTCTAAATGGTGCCACGGGTCATGACCCTCCCCAGACCAAGCAGCTTCCGGAGCCTCAGGGAAGAGAAAATAAAGTGAGAAATGCTCCCAGCAGGTGCTGCGGACCTCCTCCTCCTCCTCCTCCTCCTCCTCAATTCCACCTGAAAACACCTGCGCTGCCTTCCCTACGTGCCCCAGGCCATCTCTCACCTACCCACCACTGCATTCTCCTTATCTGGCCAATTCCTAGACACCTTCTCCAGGAAGTCTTCCTTTTACCACTCTATCCTACCAGGCCAGCCAAGTGCCCCCTCTTTGGACTCCCATCACTCTATTCTTTCCCACTTTCAAGGCCCAGGTGGCACCTAATAATCATACTTGACAGCCCCATCTGTTTTTCTTCATTTGTCTTTAAACATGACCCTGGCCATTCACGTGGTGTGTGCCCGTCTCACAGAGCAGCTCTCCGTGAACGCTCGGGGCCTGACTGAATAAATGAAGGGACGTGCCCTTCTCCTCTAACGGGAGCTTGCTGACTTCCCTTCCCTTGTCCCGCCCTGTTCCCTGTCCCTTTTCGGAACCTAGCGTAGGGCTCATAACGGGGCAGGTGCTGTCCTGCACTTTGCAGGCTCGGCCGGCGGAGTTAGGTGTTAAGGGAAGTTGGAGAGCTGACAGGGCTGACAATGCCCTCTCCATGCACCTTATCCCCTTTACATCTGGTAGGTTTTTGTTGTTTGATCATTTTAAATTGCTTTTCATCATTTTCTTCATTTTGCTGAACACTGACTTAGCCACAACTGTTTTAAAAACGAACGTCCATTGTAGAGGAAAGCAGAAACTTTAGTGGAAAGAGGACAACGCAGGACCTACTCCAAGAAGCCTACTCATCAGCTCTATGACCTTGACGACGTCTGTGGACCCTCCCATCTTCTTCTGTTCATGATCTGAAAAACTGAAAGCACGCGAATTCCATTTTGCTGTAAGCATCATATGGGAGTGTGCAGATAAAGTGCCTGGCACACAGTAGGAGCTTTAAAAATGCCCATGTCCCTTCCGCCTCCCCACTGCCACACTTTACGTCTGTCCTCAATTCCATTATCCACAGATATCCGGGGTTTTTCAGCACAGAATGTTTATTAGAAAACATTCCTAGGTGGGAGGGAAGCAGCAAAAACTGGATTTATAAAGGGGGACATGACACACTGTTCATTGGGGAAATCTGAACTTGTCTAGAATTGATTGCCATTTTCAACTAAAAATCACCCTGAAAGTTCAGGTAGGTAGAAGTTTCCCAAAAAAGATTCTGGCTGTCAGTAACAACTGGCAGCGTATTTGTGCCTCCTTCATATTCTGATGAAAATTTTCCAATCTCACTACTTAGAATAAAAATATTAGCACCTGTATAAGTGGACGTGTGTGGACTGACAGAGACAGAGCTGCCTCCGTATCTGACAACCAGATATTCTTTCTGTTTTCCAAAAATACTTATCAGTCCATGGTGCACAAGAAAAACGGACTGACTCTCATTCTGAACCATGACATAACGCATTCTCTCCTTACTCCTTACTGGTTCCTGGACTGAGGCGCACGAGGGCTTGGTTGCGAGGAGCATAGCGATAGACAAACAGGGCTTTTGTTAAAATTCATACATAATCAAAACAAATTGAATAGCCACCCTATTTCCATAGGGAGCAGTGCTATAATGATTAATGCTTGACAATGATATTTAATTAAAGCTTATTTACTTTGTAAGTACTTTCCGAGTATTTTTCCTGTGCTATGCCGGGCATTAACATTCCAAGATAATCCAACATATCACAGATGAAGACAAGGGTTATGATAACAAGAAGAAACTCACAAGCACAGCCTGGAAACCTTTTTTACAGTAAAAATATTTGCCGTGTACAAATTTGAAAACGATTTGATTCTCAAGACCTGGAGCGCTCTTTCTCTCTCTTTGCAAACATACAACACTTACAAAAGAACATATCCCCTTGAATATTTGTGCCTACAGCTGTGTTTCAGCTGTTCTTGTTGTAAAAGCTCTCACCTCCTCCAATCCAGCCTCGAGCCCCTGACCTGATTAACCCAGAACATTTCAGCTTCAGTATGTTCCCGCCTAGAAATCTAGATACAATCAGCCCATACAGATCCACCCCAAAATTCACCCCACAAATCTCAGTATTATGTTCAGGCACTGGTATAAGATGATGGAAGTCCTACTGTGAAATTTGATTCTGAAAATATATCTTAGGTCTTTAATATTTTTTCCCTAAATTCCAACCAATTGGGTCTGATCCCAGAGTACCAATTAATTACTTTTCAGACAACTGAAATGATTATCTTTTAAGACTGGAAGAAACTTTATTTTATTTGTGCAATTTCTGTGAAGCCACAACAAACCATTGACTCATTTTAAAAAGAAGTTAGGAGCTAAACTTTGGAAAATACGCATTTTCAAATTTTAAAATGTGTCTAGTTAGTCACTAAGGTCAGGGAGCTATAGAAAGAGCTGTAACGAAATGGAGATTAACCTGGTTCACTACAGGAGGATTCTTGTCCTTTGAAACGAAGCAGAATTTCCGTGCCTACCTGAGGAGGAGAGAAACCTCAGTCCTCCACAGGCAGACAAAGCCTGATTCCTAAGGGTGCTGCGCAGCTGGCCCCTGGGAACTGATGGCCGCATGTGGCCCTGCGGTGTGTCAGGCACCATACAAATGATGTCGCAGGCATTCCTGCCAATGCGGGATGTTCCCGCTTTCTCCAAGGGAGTTCTAAAGGTCCAAATGCTTGATGAACTTACCTAATTCAAAACTCACACCATGTGGGTGATTCTGACAAAAGAGGGCAGGCATGTCATTTTTCCAGATTAAAAAGGTTGTGTCACGTAGCTCTGGCACCTGCACACTGTACGATTCTCTTGACGGGACAAATGCAAAAGCTTCTGTTTCTTTACATTTTGAAATATGTCTTTTTTCTGATTCACATGATCTCAGATTAAGACGGAACAAAACTTCCTAGCATTTTATATGCGACCATCTAAATTGGCATGATTTGCAAGAAAGTGGCATGCACGTCTTTTACCCATTGCATTATCATACCAGCCCATTTTACAGAATAAAGAGAGGCTTAAATGAGATGCCTTCTCCTTAAGAAAAAACTGTAGATAGTTGAGTATATTATTCACCCAGAGCCGAACTTGGTGTACTGTTCCACGCAACAAAAGTAAAAAGCCGATAAGCTTCAGTGCTGTAAACATATGGGGCCAAAGACATACATAGGATCCTGTCAACTGTCAGTCTTGAAGCACATGTAGCCCATAGAGGAGGCTTTCTATAGCTAACAACGACATTTGGCTTTAAAATCTAGAAGGTAGCTGGAAATAAATTGAATTTACTTGATTTTGTTTTTAATTCACAAAAAATATATAATTTAATTCTCTAAATAGGGTGCATTGCTTTTATTTCTAATCACAATGATGAAAGTATTTTATAACAAGGTGTTCTATTGCTTTCTATCTATTCATCCTACATATGTACATAAGTGTTAAATGAGCTGGAGAGGCATTAAAGCCAAGTTTAATGCTTTTAAAACCAAAGGTGACATCCATTTAGGCTGGCATTCTAATAAACTCTGATTTTATTTTTTCGTTTGAGGAAAAATATATAATTGCTAAGTTTATGCAGTTTAACAAGGTATTTTTAGCCTCAGAATAATAAATCCCTTTTAAATGGATGGTCTTTGTACTTGTTACAAAGAGTTAATGACATAAGGCAAGGGAAATATAAGTGCAGTTATTAAATACCTTATTGATAAGTTGAGACCAAGAGTTACACCAACAGAGAAACTATGAAGGAAGAGAATAGTGATGAAGTTAACAATAAACAAATACATAATGCCACATTGCAGGACTAAGTGCACTGTCTACAAGAAAAATTTAAGGAAATAATTTAAATAAATGGCATAATAAGATCCTTTTAAGAGATAGCTGTTCAGATCTGTATTTAGATGCGTGTTCTTTTATCCATTCTATGAATAACAACTGGCTTTTATTATTTCCTTACGTGAAACCATTTTTAAAATAAATTTCAAGTGTTATAAATCACTCAGAATATACGTACCCCTAATTCATGCAGTTTTATTGCCACTAAGAAAATCATCATTCTTTTACATTTTGTATCTCTCTGCCTTTTTCTCCCAGCGCACTTCTTTATTGCAGGAGCCTGATTGTTAAAGTTTCTTTGTTTGTTTTAAATTTCTTCAGTGGGAACCCATTTTTTCAAGTCAAAATGTTTTAACATTTTTAAAGGGAAAGAAACTTAACACCCTTGGAAAATATTCTTCACAAAGCCTATAATAAGTAAGTTGATAGACATGTAAACATCTATACATTTCAAATACCTATTTGTATGAATTGATGATGCCTTAAAGGGCCTTCATTTTGCGAAAAGCAATTTTGCAGGCCATTAGTCCATAATACAGACTAGCCTCTTTGGCATATTTAAAGAAAAAGGAAAAAGGTGTTAAGCGGCCAAGGTATTAAGACTTAAAGAGCGGTATCAACAAGGGTACAGCAGTTCATTTCCACTCATGTATCCGATAATGTGTTTCCATAATGGGGGAATTGCACATCACACACAAAGGTACACTATCATACAAGCACATTACGTGTAGGCTCTATTATGCACACTGCAAAAATATTCGAAGAATAATGCACAAACACAGGCAAACACATTCTTTCTGCCAAATCAATAACACAAAGTCCACATTGTTATTAATCTATCAGAGCCATAATGGCATAAACTGTGACTACTCAGTAGGAATAATGTGTTGTACTCATAGACAGCTTAGCCAATCCATTGACATATTTAGTAAGACCTTCTAATGAAGCTTGGAGTAATAATTCACATGTTTAAGTGTTGGGAGGGGGCATGTTGGAGTAGAGAAGCCAATTGTCCAGATCTGCCTGGGACCTAGAGGGTTCACGATCATGGCACTTTCAGTACTAAAGCCGGGAAAGTCCCAGGAAAACTGGGACAAGTGGGTAACCCTAGAGGGAAGTAAGTTGAGAATTCATTTTGGCCAGGGCACAGGCCACAGAGAAAATGGACTGTAAAAATAATAATAACTGTGAAAAAAGAAACCTGAAAACAGAATTATTTGATTTTTTCAAACAGTAAGGTTTACCTTGAATTGAAAGCTATTTACCTTTAATTTACCTTTTAGCCTCAACACATGGAAAAGTCCTCAGCATCCAAGTAGAATAGCAACTCTGAGTGATTTTTGCGACTTTTAACATCACCCCGTTTGAAAACAGGTTATGTTTCATTTTACTTTCTGAAAATAAAGGATGCAGTTGATGCATTATATTTTAATAGCAATTCTGCATGCTTTGGGTGAGGAGTCCAAAAAATTTTACCTTGGCTAATATGGATTTAAAAATGCTGCAAATAACGGGGAAGGCAGGGTAACACAGAGAAGACAAGTAGTGATTCTATAGCATCTTACTACGCTGATGGACAGTGACTGCAATGGGGTATGTGGTGGGGACTTGATAATAGGGGGAGTCTAGTAACCATAATGTTGCTCATGTAATTGTACATTAATAATTGCAAAATAAAAAAATGCTGCAAATAGCAATTGTATAAAATCCTGAACTGAAAAAAGCCAGATCAATTTCACAAGAGATTACAGTAAAGTTTTAAAAATCAGACCAAATTTCTGCCTTAAATCCGTGAATAATTAAGACAAAGGTGACAATGAAACCTGGCGAAACCTATGCAGAAGCAAGCATTGAAATGTTAGCTCCATAAAAGCCCATAAAATTAATCTACCTGGATGCTTTCCATGTTAAATCAGCACAGAAATAACTTTTAAGCACTTAGGAGATTAGTTATAAAATGCATGTCTCTAGTTGATCATATACACAGACCCACAGTGCTGAGAAACTGGATATCTCCAGCCCAACACACAGAAAACAGAGACATGAACAGAAAATGATGCTTTTCAGAAACACTTAGGATTTGTGCGCCTTAGAAAGAATAGCCTCAGAAAACCAGAGAAAGATATGGCAGAAGTTGAAGATCCCCCAAATCATCTTAGTTCACCAGGTTTCCTATGTCCCTTTCACTACCAAAAATAAATGACATCAATTTAGTCCCTCTATGCCACTTATTTAAAACTTAGTACATGCTGCTTCAGTCTGTATATAATAATACCACCATACTGGTGGTACAGGGTGCCTATACACACTTTATGGATGAATGAAGTCTCAGAGTTCTGCTGCCATGCCTGAATGGGGCTGGAAATGCCCAGGGGAACATGAATCGTGATCCAGTAATGTGGCTGTCAGGGGAGAGCTGCCTCCAACACAAATCTCCCACCTTGCAATGGATGGGAGTCGTCCTGGGGGCAAAGGAACCCTTTACCTTTGAGGAGGAAATATAAGAAAAAGAATCTGAACTTCCATGTCAGACAGATCCCAGCTGAAATTCTAACTCTACAACTGGCTACTTACATGTAATAGACCAGTTACTGTACCTCTCTGAGTCCCAGTTTCCTCTCATAAAATAGGATCAACAGGTTCCTCAAAAACTTAAACCAAGAATTATCATATGACCCAAGAACTCTCCTCCTACATATACACCCTAAAGAATTGAAAACAGGGACTTAAACAGATACCCATGTTCATAGCAGCACTGCTTACAATAACCAAAAGATAGAAACAACCCAAATGCCCATTAACAGATGAACAAATAAACAAAACATGGTGTGTTCACATAATGGACTATTGTTCAGCCATAAAAACTGAATGAAGTTCTGATACAGGCAACAACATAGATGAACCTTGAAAACATTATGCTAAGTGAAATAAACCAGACACAAAAAGATACATACTGCACGATTCCACTTACATGAAATATCTTGTATAGGCAAATTCAGAGACAGAAATTAGACGAGAGGTTACCAGAGGCAGAGGAGGGAAAGGGGAGTTATTGAGGGTATGGAATTCCTGTTTGGAGTGAAGACAAATTTTAGAAATAGATAATGATCGTGGCTGCCCAAAATTATGAATGTAATTAATGCCACTAACTTGTACACTTAAAAATGGTTAAGATGGAAAATTGTATGTTATATATATACATATATATATATATTATCACAATAAAATATTTTAAAAGAAGTAACAGGACCATCAACTCCAGCTAGCGCACTGGCTTCAGGGAGCATAAGACTTTGAGGTTCATGCAAAAGAGAGGAGAGAAGAGGTGATACCTGACTATATTTGACTGCCCTGCCCCTTTAGAGCACAGGACCATGGCTGTCCTGGGGTGCTGGGAACCCACCTGGCTGCATTAGCACCTGCAGTTCTGGGCTCTTCAGGTCCAGAAGCATCCCACTGTTCCCAGTCTTCAGGGCCTGTGTTCCTACCAAGACAGGACCTTTTATGTATTCAAGGAGAGGAAGTGGTGGGACGTCAGTTTCTGACAAAGGCAGTAAACAAGTTTCAGGAGCAGGAACTTAGTTTTTTGCCCTCATCACGAGCTTTACAATTTACTGCATCTCGAAAGAAACTGAATTTAAAATGCAATTATCGTGCAGTAATTAACTTTGTCCAAATGAGTCCCTTTTAGAACAGTTTCTTTAGAGACACATTATTGAGCCCAGTGTTGTTGTTTTCTTTTTTTTTTTTTAATGCTTTTCAATAAAGTTTTTTTATGGTCAGATTGTTGGTAGATTTTTTTTTAAGTCTTATTAGATATATTTGGGCTCTTTCCAAGAACTGTGTCACCACGTTTAGAGTTTCAGCTTTCTACTTGTGGGGAGGAAGAAAGGGTCTCGTTGCAGTAAATCAAATGTGTTGGTTGCCACGTGAAACAGCCTCACGGAAATCTGCCTCCCGCCAGCCCGCCCGAAACAATGGCAGCGACAATGAGACGGACTCCTTGTCCTCCCTCCAGTATTAACAAGGGTTTGTCTGAAACGGCAAGGCAGCTCTATCCAGGATAGGGTGTCACGCACACCCCTGGCCAAAGCGGAGAGAGGCCTTTGGAAAGTGGGAATGCAGTGGGAATGTCTTTTTTTTTTTCACCTCCATGCTGTCCGTTGAGATTTCTTACTTTTCTTTCTTTCTTTTTTCCCCATGTGCAGTCACCAGGGAGGCAAGACAACTAAGAGTAAATTCCCTGGTCCAGGCACGCTGGGCCTGACTGACCGGACAGGTACAGAAGGTCTGAACTTCCATCAGGTGAAAGTGAAACGCAGCTCAAAGCCCACTGCTCCCCTCCTCTGTTTCTCTCTGAGAGAACATCTGAAGCATGGCTTGTTTTTAAAAGCCCTCTCAAATATGTCTTAAACCTTAAAAATCTCCACGCACTTCTAAATAACGCGAAGTTTTGTAATCCTGGGCTCTGTCATGGAAGACCACCCAGCGGGGAAATTCTGAATGGGTCGGTGGCTTTGAATCCATAACTACACTTCAGATTATTAACCTCATTCTCAACACAACAGTAGGTGAGTCCTAAGGGGGAAACTGCCCCTTTCTCCTCATCCCCCAAAACCCCAGCTCTGCAAAACCAAGGTGTTATCAGCTTCTACAGAAATTACCAGCCACATCCACTGAGTTTGCCAAGAAGAGGGAAGAAAAGAAAGGAAAGAAAGAGAGAGTGAGAACCTCGGCAGATATACGTTGGCCCTGCCAATGACTCTCTGTTTAACTTGTAATCAAAACAACTCAAACCCAGTTACTGTTTGCATATCTGCCAAGTTTCTCAATTTCAGCAGTCGGCAGCAGGCCCTCGGTGTGACAGGCTGTCTTTCAGATTCCAGCAGAATCTGCCAAAAGCGCCAGCTCAGAGGCAACTGGTAAATGAAATGCCAGCGAGCAAGGACATTCCTACACCTTTCCTCTGTGCACACGAAGCATCCTGATCCCTCATCCTGGCAGAGGTGTTGAAGACCCAAGGTTGCATGCACAGGAGCCCAGGCCAGTGCCCAAGTCCCCTCACGGGTTATTCCACCCATCCGTCCGTGGGTACTAGTCAATGCATGGATGGAAATCAACTACTAAGTTTCCTTATTAGAAAGAACCGGGTGAGGGGAGGCGGTGGAGAGCCACCCTGCCAGCAGATGAAAAGAATACTCTCAAATTAAACAGACTCAGAAAAACTCGCTTTCAAGTGCCCAGCGATATCATGCAATCTATAGATAACATTAGGTATTCAGATTCGCTGCAAAGTGTAATTGAAAATAAAATAGACATTAAATGCATAGAGGCGCATCTTTAAATCTTGCATCCTAAAAGCTTCTGGTGAAACTAAAGATAAGGCTTCTCTTGCCCTAGGAAAGTGTAAGCTTTTAAAATCCAGTCGATCCTTTGGGGGGCAGGAATCGGACAGTGCAGGTTCAGCGGCCTCCACGATCATCAGTGCTGATTAGCATAGCAGATATTAATGAATAAGCATTGTTTTGACTGCAACTTTGACTATAACCTGCTGATTTAATGACTCACACTAAGTTCAGGGAGTGCGGGCTGCAGTCTTAATTACGCAAACGTGGCCGCGCTCCTGATATTAATAACAGCTAGCATAAATACCGGGACTTGACAGAAACATGTAATTAAGGCTGGGGAGACGCTCAAGTTGGTGGGCCCAACGGCCACTCTACAATGTGGGTTTGATCTCTAGATTTCACTACTTTACCGAAATCTGCTTCTACAGTAAACAGTACGTTTAAAAAAAAAATCTCATAGGTGGAATTGGGATGCTGGTACTCAAAATGACAAGGCATTAAAATTTAGCTTAGGGTTTTCAGGTGATGGGGAAAAAAAATCTGGCAGAAAAGAGACAGTGGTTTAATTTGCCTTCCCACCTGGACTGACATGCAGGCAAGGGCTGCCAGAGAGGAGCAGGGCTTCCTGAGAGCCTGCCCATGGGTCTGTGCGTGGCCGCATGGTCTCGGGCACGTCGACGGTGTCCTGACTGTGCATCTCAGCAAGCACGTCTACCTGTGCGTGTACCGTGGCTTGGCGTGCATGCAGGGTAGAGGCTGTGCCGTGGCCAGCTGTCCTGCCTGTATTGAGTCCTGGGTCCAGGGTGTGAGAAGGACCTGTAGTGCTCGGTACCCTCTTTTATTTGTATGAATTTGGCAGATACAGCTCCGTGAGGCTACACAACTGAGGAGATGAACCACTTTGATAGAGCCTCTGATGGGCGCTGGGTACAGTGCACAGTCTAAGCCCTAAGACACTGTCTTTTCCAAGCTCAGAGCTTCAAGAGGAATTTTTTTTTTTAAGCGTAACTCACCAATCTGCAGGTTTTCCTTCCCTAAACTGGCAACATTTCCCAAAGAAAACAGAATTCTAAATGGCTCCAAGGTTTAACAGCAACGCCAATTACCTGGTCGATGTTTCTGGAGACACAGTCACCATGGGAAAGCTGCTAAGAAATTCTAGTCGCCAAATTTTAATTAGCTGACAGGCGAATTCCTGTTAAGTTTCTCTTTTTCAATCAGGGAAGCCTTGAATGTGTCTGATCACTTTCCGGAGGAATTGTAATTGTATGCATGTGTGCGCGTGCGCGTGTGTCTGGAACCAGGAGGCCTTCCAGTCCGGCTCCTGATCTTGGTCTTTGGGAGGGCCCAGTCTTAATTTTGAGCAGGAATATCCTTTTGCCGCATTGCCCAAGTGCGCGGCATTTTGGCCCCGTGGCAGACACAGGCCTCAGCCCCAAAGGCCCCCTTACAAGCCCAGTGTGCTCCCAGCACCTTATTGGTATGCTAATGTCCAGAGTTGCCTCAATTTGCAATTCCTGCTTGAAATGGTATTCAGATTTCTGTTTTCTGTGTTCCATGGTGGGAGGAGAATGCTAGGAGGGTTTTTTTTTTTTCTTGAGCCTGGTCAGACAGGTAAAATAAACTTAGCTCCAATGACAGAAGACACACATCTACTCCCTGAGGCCTTTGGTCGGAACAGAAAAACAGGAGCTTGGGCAAGTTAAAATACTAATATCGTTGTTTGCAGAAGATGCAGAGGGGATGGGGTGTACAGGTTCCTGTTACAAACTGTTGTCCTCGATTATTAATTTCCAGCCCTTTGTGCACACCCAAGGAGACACATCTTTACTTAGCACTGGGCGGGGGTGGGGGGACTCCCCCCTTGCTTAAGATAACCCCTTTTCTTTGCATTTGAAAATAAATGTAAAGTTTACCTTGGGAACACATGATTAATGAAGTGTTTTCAGTGTACCCCAGCTGTTCACCATAATAGAAGAATAATTTGTTGTTTGGGGTCCTTAAGCCTTTTGAAGGCAATTGATTTTTTTTTTTTTTGGAGGGGGGAAGAGGATAGGCTGATTAAAGGGTTAATATTCAAATCAGAAATTTGCAAGGCCTGCATAATAGGAGCGCCACCCTCATAACAATAGGAATTTTTAACAATATCCAGCCTTGTTAGCAAGAGAGTTACATGCATTGAGGGCAATCAGTGTGTCTTGTCAGTTTCTTTTTATCTACCATCTCCAACCGCCGAGGAGCCGAAATGAAGCACTTCGGAATTATCAATTTCAGCCACATTTGCATAACAAAGCCCCCGAGGAAGAGGCATGATAAATGTGAAGGACCCCTCTTGGAAAAGGAACTGTCAGCCGCGCCCCGAAAGATTCTCCGACCGAGCGCATTCTCCGGGACTGCAGTCAGCGAAAATAAAATGAAAGCATTAAAGAAAGTCATTCTCTCAGAGAGAAAAATCTCCCCCTCTGCACTGAGAGTACTGGATGAAATGACATTATGCATATGAAAATGTCCAGAAAGATGTTTGATTTATGTATGCATTAGATGCAAATTCCATTACGGTGCGCGCGCTGTTGTGTGATTTGGCGCTGAACACATCAGCGCCCTGATCAGATCTGATCTCATTAATTCCGACAAGGAGAGAGAGAGGGAATTGAGAAGAATTTATGGCCTGGACACTTGAAAGAAGTAAATTGTAATTCTGTTTAAAGCTGTAGCGAACCTTTTAAACACCTTTTATTATAGGAAAGAAGCGCTCACTTTTATAAGACTGTAAGGACTTACTTAATCTTGTTCCGGGGACTTCTGGCCTCATTTAGGGAAAGAAAAAAAATCTGTGACCTTGTTTAGAGGAAAGAAAAAGAGGAAAACGCCTATCTCAGACCAAAATTCTGGGAAACACAATAGTAGGATGAAAGGAGAAACGGAGCCTCTGTGAATAATTGTGTAAACGCTTGGTTTTAAGGATTTTGTGTGTGTGTGGTTTAATATTATCAAATAAAATACCAAATAGTGAATGAATATTTTTATGGGACTGGGCAGATTTACATTTTAAAATGTCTTTAACTGCCTTACGGATAAAAGTACCACTAAAAATATATGACAAGAGATGCCATGGGATTAAGTGTCTTGGGAAACGTCCACCGAATAGAACCATTTTGCAAACAATTTCAGACCAAAATTAATAATAATTATTATTATAATAACCCAATTGCCAAAACAGTTTTTAGAGGAGATATATTTCTCAGAAGAATCATTCTTCTAACAGTAATGATTCTTATCTTTCTTTTGCTCCCAAACAAGACTTCAATAAGTCGTCTCCCTCTTTTCAGAAACAATCATCACCCTTCATGGGTGAGGTGTCCTGTATTTACTTGATAGCGAGTGCAAAGCCAAAATTGTCTCAATATGTTATTGCATTTGGGGAATCGTGGTTCATCCCCCAGCGTTGTTCATGACCCCCCGGGGTGCAGCTTTGCCTGCAAGAGTTGCGCTTCCTGGCGCATCTTTCATCTTCGTGGGCTATGATTAACTGTCTTCCCAGGGCCAGAGGTGGGGGCAGAAACTGGATTCGGTAAAACCTTAGTTACAGATCATGTTCGATTTGAGATGGGAATGAAGATATCGTGGCGGCACTGCCCCACCCCCACCCCTCAGTGCAGCCTCCAGCTTCCAGGGGTAATCCACTCCAATCAAAGTCATGGTTGAGTTTAGCAAATGTTTATCCGAATTGATGCAGCAAACTTACACGTGAACGCAGATAAACAGCGTCTGGGAGGGCAGAGTGTTTCAGAAGCAGGTGAACCTGCTTAAATGTCACATTTTGTCAGAGGCTAATCCCCATGTCGTTCTTCATTTCCACCCAAACCATAAAAGTATCTCATGTGTGCTGTAGATATAATTATAGATGGAACTCGCACCTTATTTACATTATGCATCTGTGCTCCCGTGCTGTATGTTTTTAAGGATACAGGGAATGCGTGGCGTCTATTGGTTTACCCACATTCTAACGAGTAACACCGGCAAATCAGGAAAATAATCGGGTTTTCCTTTGAGGAGGTGGGGGGGGGGGGTGAAGAATTCTTCCTGTGATGTTTTAAAAATTCAAAATTTCCTCATTTATCTCCATGATAGCTCTAACCACACAGTTGAAAGGTATATTTAGGCTGCAGAGATTGTATTTCAGAATGTGGAATTTCAAGTCCTCTCACATGGGGGATTGAAAAAATTGTGCACGTTTTGAAAAGGATTGTCTGCAAGTAAGGAGAAAAAAACTTACCTTGGCATTATACAAGTGAGATTTTTTTTTTCCAAGGCGTTTTAATGTGTCTGGGTATATGTGAAGGCATACAATGAAAACGGAGCCAGTATGTCCGCCTTCAATTAAATCATCCCATAAATATACACGGAAGGAAATGTATATATCATATTTTACAAATAAGAAGAGGGAGGCAGCTTTCCCGTATCTTCACACAGCCAGCCAGACCCTTACATGTCTCGCACGCACACACACACACACACACACACACACACACACACTCACACAGAATGAACGGGTAAGCTTGGTGATTAAGGTCATGCTGTTTGTTCATTTCTGCCCTGGCTAATGTGATTGAATTGGAACAATACCTTTGAACTCCCTGGCTCTGATCTGCATACTAATTGATCCCATGTCCTTGACAATGACCTTTACAAACCATCCACCCATTCTCTGCCCTGCTCAAAAGTTGCTATCAAAATCCAGGAACAACAAAAGTCCCTTTACAAAGAGTGTCTCTGGCAGTGTGTTACTCCCTAGCTCCCCCTGCAAGATGCTTTAAGAAATAAAAAGTATTTGTCCCGGACTGGAAAACAGATTGAGCTAGAAATGTTCAAGCTTCTGATCGGTTAACCTCAAGAGCAAAGAGGTGGGAATCTGGTTTTCAGAACCTGTGCCTGTCACATTGTATCCTAAAATAAAAATCTGTGGTAATAGTCTCCCTGCAAGGTGTTTCCACGAATCATCTTTGAGATCTCAGAAGCCTGTCCATAAATTCCATTAATCTCATGTCAGTGGACAAGACCAGATGCAGTCCCTCTTTAAAAATTAAGGTATTTTGTTCATTGTGGATTGTTGTGCATTCATTTTAATTTTTTAGAAAACGTTACATTAAATGCTTATGTCTCTTGATTGAATTTTCACCTGGCCTCACTTGCCATACCCTAGCCCCAGCCCTGCTAAGGGGCTTTACTGTTTCTCTGCTATATTCTTTGGGAAGTCTGGAGGGAAGAAATTAGAAAACTGAGAAGAGTATAATTTTCCCCCAAATCTTACGTAATTACCTACGAATGTAAATGGGCATGACAATAACGTGGAAGCATAATATTATCTGAGGACTCTTGAATATCTCATTGAGATGAAGAGACGCTCACATGGACACACACACAAATACACATGCAAAGACACTAATGCGAAGAGCCAAGCTGTAGGCACCTTTTAAAATTGTGCTGTGCGTAATGAACTAAGCAGCAGCTAGAAGACACCAGGTTCCCATTAATAAACCAAAGTTACAGTCTTGGTGTGGCCTTGAAAAGAAAAAGACATCTCTTCCAAGGAGAAAATTTATCAAAGGAATTTATTAAAAGCAATGGTAATATCCTTCCTGAAGCAAACAGTCGAACACAGTAAAAACACAAAACCTTTTCTTGGATATTAGATCATCGACTCTATCAGAACACAGGATTTCTTTGAAATTTGCCTCTGGGATAAGGAAGAGGCCACCACATTTGGCTGTGAATGGAATCAGCTGAAGCCAAGGACCCCCTCAGCCATGCCCACTCACGCCAGCCCTCCGTGGGTCCACCTTGTACAGCAAAAGAGCACAGGTGCCACACAGAAGGACCACTTGCTGTCTGTTACAGCCGCACCATAACCTGCCATCTGACACTCATCTTCCTCTGATTTCGAGGCCAGACATTGGTCCTTTTCATCTCAGGGCAACCAGGGATGAAAAGCGTGGGTGTCTCACGTCCACAGACACGCTCGGTTTCCACATTTTCCCATTTCGGTAAGTAGACACTTTTCTAAGAGCACGTTGTTCTAAAAAAGAAAGGAGTTGGAAAAAAAACTGTCTGTAATTTGTCATGAATTTCAATTACTGAAAAACTTTTGATTTTTTTTTCTTTTTGAAAAAAATAAAAAAACTGGCACACCTCCAGGTTTTAAGAATGTGGATAATGCAGAGAATGACAGAAAGATAAAGATGTGTATGTGAAGAGAAAAAGCTCAGAACATACGGGTTCATATAGGCCTGGCTGGGTTTTAAGCCCAGAATAAAGGTTCCTGGTGACATGGGTAAGAAAGAGCATTTTGTATTTATGTGGAACAGAATGTTCTGACAGGTCCCACAGTGTTTCTCAGAGCTGACATGTCACCAAAGTGACTCTCGGCGTCCCAGAGTTGAGCACACATATCGGGGAAGCTAGTCTACACTCACAAACTCACTGCACATAAAGGGTTTTGGAGAGGAAATAAAGAATCATTTTGCAATTGGAAACTGGGAGGGGATTTTTTTTTTCTCCTTTCAGATACACAGAATACTTACCAAACGGGAGCAGAACTTTTTTTGAAATGTGCAACTGTGTGAAACTTGTCTGGTTTCAGATTTACACAGAAATTTGGAACCATCCTGTTTTCATCCAAACAAATTCAAACTGAAGAACCTCTTAACTAAGCTGGGAGCATATTTGCACCAAGAAACTGATGTTTCTAATTCATTAACCTACAAGCATTTGGTACCAGTTGAGTTTACCCAGCTCATATATGAACTGCATATAATCCAGGGACTTGTTTTTGTTATTTTTCAATTTTATCTAGGGCTGATGCTTGGCCAGAACTGTCCTAGGTAGGAAGTGGGAGATTTTTTAAAAGAAGAAGAAGGAAAAAAAAAAACTAGTGTGAAATTGGTGTGACATTTATTCTCTGCTCTTAAGGATAATTTTAGTTTTTTGAGGGGCATGGTACATAGTTGGAACTGAATAGATATTTATCAAATGAGTAAATAAATCAAACTAGAACATGTTAAGTCATAACAGGATATAGTGTTATAATTAAAATGCCAAGTGGAATGGCCTGGGTCCTTCCAGCGGGAGTTCAGAGGTCAGAGGAAGCTGGCAGAGTGAAAATAACCGGTCCTGTTGGCACAGTATCAGACACTTTAAAAGGATCTTGCATCAGTGATCACACCTGACCCTCTGCACAGTCCCGCGGGTAGCAGGAAACACAAAAGATGAAGTCCCCGTCCTCGTGGGGCTTCCGTTCTGTACAGGAGGAGAACAGGTACACCATGCCACAGAATGACGCCTGCCAAGGAGAAAAATCAGGAAGGGGATACGGCATCCTACAGGGGCCCAGTGTGGGGTGTCGGTGTTCCACACACAGTGGTTAAGCAAGCTCTCGTATGATAGACGACATTTTAGTAAGGACAAAAAGAAGCAAGGGGAGAGGCCACATGTCCCTCTCGGGGAAGAAAAGCCAAGTAGAGGGAAGAGCAAGTTCAAAGGCATGGAGATGGAGCCTGCCTGGCACGTTCAGGAAGAACAAGGGAGGAGTTGGAGCAAAATAATCCAATCTGAGGGGTGCAGGATGGGAGCCATCATGCAGGCCCTTGCAGGTCCCGGAAGGGTGATGAGCAGGGGAGAGCTGTGAGCACAGCAGGCCCTGACCTGAAGGAAATAACCAAGCCTCTTCTCCAGGCATTTGGGACAGTTAAATGCCAAATTCAGGCAAAGGCCTTAGTTCAGAGGGGGCACATAACCCCCAGTGGGGACTCACATGGGAACAGAACCAGCACAGGTTGAACAGAGAGCCTTGGCTGCAGAGACGAGTTTTTTTTGTTCACTTTACTGAAAGAAGGTGAGTAAACACGCAGCCATGGGGGCGGGCAGACCGTCATGCGCTCCCCAGTTTCTTATCACTCTGACACATGGCGCTCGATCCACCTTCTGACCTGTGATCATGTTCTTGGGGAAATGGAGAAGAGGGAAGAACAAACAAGAAGGACTCTCACGTGTCCTGAGTGAGCATCCCTTTACAGGTCTCCTCCCTGGGCTCCCCCAGCTGGCCAGGCTCCCTCCAGGGCCCCAGTCCTCAGAAGGCTGCTGTCAGGCTCCAGGGTCAGGAGGGCCCCTGCTGCTTCTTGGAACCCCGCCTTATGAGACAGCCCAAAATGCAGGCTGCTTAGGAATCCCTAGCTCGGCCTCTCAATCTAGAAAACTAGATTGAACCTCAGTTTTCTTATCTGTAAAATGGGAGCTCTAATGCAGAGGCTGGCAACCTCCACAATAGTGGAGGCATCCAGAGGAAATTACAAAGGTGAAGGTACTTCACTACAGATAAACATAGTTTTGATCATATAGTTATACATAATTATATTATTAGGTTTTTAAAAACAGGTAGAAATAGAAAACTGAACAGTGAGAAAATCAAACAAACCATCTGGACAATCTATGTTGATGATAAATATATAGAAATATATAGAAATACATACTTTATAATGTGAATTTAAAGTATATATATGGATATATATATATATGTATATATATGGATATATATATACATATATATATATATATATATATGCATAAAAGTAATACGAATTACTTAGTTTCACCCCACAGAGAAAGCTAAAATTTTCACTATTTTTCACTGTATTTGCTTCTGATTTTAATCTGCTTAGAACAGAAATATAAATATGTATGTAAGTACTTACATGTGCTTATATCATTATTAATGAACATGTATATATAATATGACATACTATAGCTACAATATATAATATGTAATATAAGTCAGATTATAGATACAATATAAAATTGTTTCATATAGTTACAGAAATATATATGTACATATAAGTGAAATACAGATTTCTATCATTAAATATATTATTATAAAATTAGTACCAATTTTAATTTTTTAATAGGTAAATTACATGTATTGTTAAAAATCAGTAGCACAAAAACAGTCTTTCCCCATCTCTATCATTTTTCCTCCACAAAGCAATAGCCCTTCCCACTGATGAATGAAATCATATTGATACACTGTTCTGCACCTTTCTTTTTCCCTTAAAACATACACTGGAGACAATTCCATATCAGCAGATATACAGATCAGCTTCTTTCTTCTTAATGGCTGCATGATTGAATTGTAAGGATATTTTATATTTTATTTAATCTAAAAATCTAAGTTAGGTTGTTTGCAATCAATCACTATCCTAAAGTCACAAAGAGCACATTTTGGTGAAAATATGTCAGCACATCTCAAAACTAAGTTGCTCTAGTAGAAACAGGTTAAAAGAGTATGAATTGTGTCCTATTTGATACCTATGGCCAACTTGTCCTGCAAAGAGGGTGTGCCAATTTACCACTCACATGTATCACTCAATTCCTTTTCCCCATTCTCATTTGTATTTTGCATTTTCCTTTTTATGAACAAGTTGAGAAACTTGAACTTAACCGGCAGTGTCCCTATATCATGGTTTGCAAGCATTTTGCCACCAATGACATCATTCAATCATCTGAGGAACCCACAGGAAGGCAGGGCAGGGACACTCTCCCGCTTTCACTGTTAGGGAAACTGAGGCACAGACAGGTGCTGGGATGTGGGTTGCCTTCTTGGCCCTCTTTCCAGACACCATCCCTCCACCCAGGAAAGCCACATACACAAAGAAAAGACTGAAAGATAGAATACGAGGTGGCGTTCCAGAAAAGGGGCTCTCAAAAAGGCCATTCTGAACACCAACATCCCCAGTGTGAGCGTCTCTGCCGGACTGCAGATGGGATTTGGCCCCCACTGGCTGTTCCAGCTGTCCCACGTCCTCTGTCCAGCCCATCACAGCCACTGTCACGGCAGGATCAGGGCCCACTGGTCACAAAGGCAGGACCCTCCATCACAGGGAGTTCCTCACGGCTCCTCTTACGGCCTCATGAAGCCCTCAAAGACGAAGAAGGTATAATTAAGCAATAATGACCAGGCAGAAGTATTTCTGGGATGCATAATGAGATGTTAAACGCTCAAGTCTTGACCTCCTGGCCTGCCATATTACGAGGCTGGTAAAGATAAATAAACAGATAGTTAAGGCATCTATAAACCTCAGAAGTTAATCTGAAATACTCCTGTTCCTCATGGTTCAGTCCACCCCTTCCACTCAAATGGGTCTTATTTCCATTTTCTTTACATTATCGTTAGTGGCAGGAAACCAAAGATGTTGACTCTGGCTTTGTCTCTAAGGGTACTTGACTTGCTGGCTTTGCAAAAAAGACAACTTCCCACCCCACCACACGACCTTCCCCACCTCAGCTCCTTGCGGAGAAATTGCTCCTTGACATAATTCCTGAAGTGGTGAACGTTTCCTCCTCGGGATGAGTGTGTGTGTGTATTTGTATGTGTTTATGTGTTTGTATGTGTTGGGTGTTGATGCGCATATTTAGTGTGTTTGTGTGTGTCTATATGTGCATCTGTGTGTGTTGTGCATTTGTGTGTTGGTGTTTTTGTGTGTGTGTATGCGCACGTGCACGTTTATATAATCGGGTGTAGCACAGAGAGGCCCGAATTAAGAAATGGAGAAGTAAGTGCTGAAAAATTAAATGAGAAAATCCCCAAAGCTGGTCCCAGGCTTCTGAGCCCCAGAAAGCAAACCAGAATGCTTGCTATTTCTTTCCAGTAAATGATTACTAAGTGTCTCTTCTAGGCTCTGGTGCTACAAGATGGACTTAAGTTCTATTTGGAAAAAGAGGGAAAGTAAAGAGGCAAACAAACAAAACGAACAAAATCGTTTGAATCTGCAGTCAGTGCTAGGAAGGTAGCGGTGGAGGGCAAGCTGGAGAGTCATTTGGCTGGTTTGAATAAAGTTAGGTCTTAGATCCAGTGGGTGGGGAGCAGGGGCACTGGAGGGGAGACCCCAACAGCAAGAAGGGTCCTGTCAAGTGGAGATTAGGGTTCAGTTCTGAGCTGGGAGCAGTAAGCACACAGGTCTCAAGCGAGAACAAGCTGGGAACGCCAAGTTTTAGAATTACTCTTGTTAATGTCACTGTCGCCTTCCAAACCTTGATCAGTTCTTTGCTACTGTTTATGATTAGCCTGAGCTCTTCTGTGCTATGAAGAATAAAAAGATGCCATGCTCAAGTTTGGGCCGTTTGGTAGATGGGAGCCAAAGATAACTCTGGAGTAGACTTAGGTCTACACTGTAATCCAGGAAACTCTACTTTCATCTTCTTGGAGAGCCTAGCCAATATTTGGCCTGTTCTAGGGATTCTGCAGAGACCTGTAAGTAAAAATTTTGCCTTAAATGGCAGAAGTTCTGGGTGCATTTCAGGCTCTTCGCTCCTGCTTGGCAGAAACTGAGCAATCAGCAGTCAGACAGAAAGAGAAACTAAGACAAATTAAGATAAAAGTACCGGCAGGGTACCAATGAAGGTGCCGTTGACGGACAGAACAGTGTACTCCCCGAAGCTAGTATTTGGAGAGGCAACCCCATGTCCCTCAGGAGATGACAGAGTCAGCCCCCCTCACATCTCTCAGGCTGACATGCCTGGGCTGAGATCTTGGGAATGAACTCCACCTCACCCCCGAGGCCCCTGGGAATACCTAGCACTTGAGCCAGCATCCTGGCAGGTGCAGGCAATGCTCAGCCAATCAGAAAATGGCAGGATGCTGTCTCCTCTGGATGCTGTGTTCTGCCCAGCCTCTGCCCTGAGCTCTCAGGCCCAGGCAAGGCTCTCCTGAGAAGAAAATAGAGCCAATGGAAACTCAAAGCACATCTCTGAAAAGAACACTTTTGCTGACAGTTTGAGCAATGCTCTGAAAGTGTAGATAAACATTTGTGTTCATAGACTTACAAGCATCCTGGGTCCTGGGAGAGGGTCTACAGTTTTCGACAGATTCTCCAAGGTCTGTGATCTCTGAATCATTAAGAACATCCTTAGACACTGCTTCCCTTGCTGGTCAAGACAGTTCCACCTCCTCCCCTAGAGACTGCTCCTTGTCTTTCAAGACCAAGACCAAGAACAAGTGCGTTTGTCCATGAAACCTTTCCTGACAATCCCTTCCCTTCCTTCTCTGAGTCATCCCAGGACCTAGCACACAGCTCTCCAGTGTCTACTACCCTCTAACATAATTGATTATTTTCAAAAGTTAGATTCTGCACCAAAAGGCAATCTCCCAAGGGCCCTGTCAATGTCTTGTTTGCATGTCCATTCCTGGGGTCCAGTACACTGTCTGACACCTACTATGTGCTCAGTAAATGTTGCTGTAAATGAATGAGTGCAATCCTACTTCAACAGAGATGCCATTTGGATGAACCACACTGAACCTGCCTATCCTCATCCTAAGACATCAGAACAGAGACTGAGATGTGGTCTCTGGTCTGCAGCCTCTAGAAGGTAGAGAGCAGCGAGAGTCTTGTGCCTGGAGGAAGGACCGTCCCTGGGCTGTAAGCATTAGGAAACCAATACACAAGTCCAAAAAATGGCATGGCAATCATGTTCTTGAAAAATTCGACTCCCACATTTGATTATGAATTAGAATTAGATTACTGAGAGGGAGAAGGAAGTGTCATCAGGGTGAACTGCACTGGTATTATCTGAATTCCATCCTTGCAAAATGTAGTTTCTATCATCTTTAGTGTTTGAATGGACAAGTCCAGGGGTGGTATTTATCACCACCAATAAATACATCTGTCACCATTGTCATTTCTTTGCTGTACGAAATCACATTGTTGTCTTCACGTCTTCAATTCTTCACTCCCCTTGCTTCTGTGGCCTCACCGAGGGTGGGATGGACCTCTGTCCCTTTTGGTCTTGGTCCTCAGATTTGCTTTGGTCAATGCTGTATGAAGTGGCAGCATGTCACTTCTGAGCCAAGCCCCAGAGACCTGGCAGGTTTCTACTTGTCCTTTCACTCTTCCACCACTGCCAAGAGAAGACCAGGCACACCCTGGAGAAGTGGAGCTGTCCCAGACAGCAAATGCATAAACAGTAACTGCATACTAAGGTAAAACTGTAAGGTCTCATGGTTGCTTATTACTCAGCATTACTGAACCACAACTAGCTGATACTCACATTTTTATTGTTGCGTAACAAAACCATAAACGTAGAGGCTGGAAATAAAACTAACTAATTACTCACTGTTTCCCTGTATCAGGAGTCTGGGAATCAGTTAGCTGGGTGCTTTTCTCAGAGTCTTGCGAGACTGAAACCAAAGTGTCAGCTTAGAGCTGCAATCTCATCTCAGGCTCAAAATCCTCTTCCAAGCCTACTCGTTGTTGGCAAAACTCAGTTCCTTGTGTTGGTGGGGCTTCAGCCACCTCCCCATCAGATGCCCTCATCCACAGTTCCTGTCACAGTACGACCATAAGCAAGCCAAAGAATCTAATGCTTCTGAAAGTTCAGGTCAGGTGCATGTAGGATAATCTCCCTTTTGACCCAAAGTCAGCTGCTTTGAAAACTTAATTATATCTGCAAAGTCCCTCACCTTTGTGATCTCACCACTGGAGTGACATGGGTCAGACACAGGTTCTAGAGGCGGGATTATGTAAGGTGTGTATGTCAGGGCAGGAATCTTGGGGGCTTCTTAGAGTTCTGCTTTCCACAATCCCCACTGCAGAGAGGGATGCAGGACTCTACTCTCACCCAGCCGAGAGAGGCTTTTGAGAATTTTATGTTGGTGGCTAAGAGGCACTGCCCTCTTTCCTCCACCTCCTCCCACAGGAATTTTAAAGGAACTCAACCCTGTGAATTTCTAGGCTGAAGGAAAACTCAGCCTGCCGCCCAGACCAGGACAGATTTTAGCAGGAGTTTCAGGAGAGGCCCAACAAGCAGAGATAAGCTGGGACCTGTGAGAAGCAGGTGTCAGTAACTGTGGCTCCTGGAGTTCAGGGGGCCACAGCACCAAGGTCCCTGCACTAGAATGTCCGGGACATGACCAGTACGAGCCCCGATGGTGTGTCTGCTGGGACTGCTCCCTTGGAAATGGAGCTGTTACGTGTTTTAACCGGCTTTGGAGTCAGAGAGACAGAGTTTCCAGTCCTGGCTCTACAACATTTAACTTATAACCAGTTGTCCTTGTCACACACACAATGG
Organism: Smutsia gigantea; assembly: GCA_032199065.1. Lineage (NCBI taxonomy): Eukaryota > Metazoa > Chordata > Mammalia > Pholidota > Manidae > Smutsia > Smutsia gigantea. The sequence continues at coordinate 632,702 of JAVSCE010009310.1, forward strand.
ATCCCTGGCATTTCTATAAGGACCAATGATGACTTTTCTGGGTGAGTCCTGCTTCCACCTCTTACCGACCTTGGAAAAGTCACTTACCTTCTCTGCCCTCCAGGTTCCCTTACCCACAAGAGCACCTGCTGCCTAGGGGTGAGAGCATTATGCAAACTAATAGATGAAGTAATGCGAGCACAGCGCTGGGCTTGTCCAGACCCCTCATCAGTGACCCAAGTCAGAGTTCTCTCTTTCATTCATGCTGTCTTTCTTTTGTTGATCATGCTGGTCACACTAGGCTAGACACACCAGAAGAATGAAAAGGAGGAAGGCACAGGTCCTCTCCTCAGAAAGCTGGAGTCCACTTGGGGGAAGGCAGCCTAAAAGCACTACTTTACTGCTGCACTTTAAATTTTATTTTTCCCCCAAAGAGAAGGAGTAAAAGTTATAGAAGCTTAGAAAGTGAAAGAAGGTAAATGAGCAAGGATGAAAATTGGAACGGGGGGAGGGGATGAATACAAAGAAAATCAGGGGCGAGGAGAGTTCATTAATTCTGTACTTTCATCTCACAAAATGCTGGTCCTGTCCCTGTCTCATAAAATACTGGTCTCACGTTAAGTGAAACACTGCCAAAGGGAATGTGAGGCTGACCTTAGGAGCGCAGGAAATGGGTCACCTCCAACCTGTGAGGTCAGTGAGGAAGGTGCCCCTCAGGAGGTGAGGGGCTCGGCTCCTGCAGCCCAACCACTGTTCTGGGACCTCTGTGTTTATAACTGGCAGTACATAAACTAAAAATTTTAATGCAGGTTCAATTCAGATGCAAATGGCTCTGCCCAAGTGGTAAATACAAAAAAAAGACCAAGGTGACAGCAGGGACATTATTCCTTCCCGCACCATTTCGGTGTCCTCTGAATCACAACCATGTAAGTTTGGGTAGTGAGCTATCACCTTCTGGAATGAGTGATGAAGGACCATCCTCCATACGTTTTCCCTGTGAGCTGGATGGCAAATCCAATTAGTTATCTCTGAGAACAACCCGTAAATATTACCGGGACATAAAATATTGTGGGCATTTGGAAAGAAAATACAGTCATCTAAATATTGATGTTTTTCAACTGAGAATTGGAATTGGAATTTTAGAGCAGGAAGCTGCTTAAGACATAACCCGCTCAGCCTCCCTTGTTCAGAGATGAGCTGGGGGAGGGTGCAGTAGGTTCAGTTTTTCTTTTTGTTCATTCATTCAGCCATCCATTCATGAGCTAAACAAGCCCAGAGGCCTCCTCCTGACCAGGCCCTGTGTTAAGGGCTAGGAATTCCAGAATCACAGCCATTGTGATCCAGGGCTACAGAGTCACCTGCGAGAAACAGGCAAGTGAACTGACCATTTCCGTTTGTGGGATGACTAAAGGCAAGTAAGCCCAGAGCTCTGGGAAGGGCCTGGCCTGGGCTCCAGTATAGTAAGGCATAGCAAGGAAGGCATCCTGGAAGAGGCCAGATCTGAAACAAGTCTTGAAGGCCTGAGCTTATTTGTTTCTGGATCCCTTGCATCTGGCACAGGTCTGGTATCAGACACGGGGCTCAACATAGGAGTGTGTATGAAGACACATTGCCTATAGAATTTAAGTAACTGTTTGCAAGGATTGTAAACTCAAATGCATCCTGGGGCCTAACTAGTATCTTTAATGAGAAGAGATACTGGAAGTGAGGTAGACAGGAGGAGTGGAGACTGTGGCAGCCTGCAGAGCGACTGCCCCATTTGAACAAGGCCAATGATTTTCACATGCAAATGTGGGCTCAGACTGGCCAAAGCTCCCAATTTATTCAACAGAAACTAGTAATCTAGATTTGTCTTACAAAATCTCCTAATTTGTAGATGTCAACAACTGATTCAAATATGTAAATGCCCTATGAGAGCCCCCCGCCCGCCACCAGTACCATCTGTGATCCATTTGTGGATTCTGGTTGCCAATTTGTGACTTCTGATTTATTGAGTCCTAGGAAACTTAACAGAAGTTTTGTCTACATTACTGAATTTGATCTTCCACAAAATTAACTGTAGAAATTGAGGACATTGGGGTGCACAGGGGTTAATAAACATGTCCCTATTCTTCAACATCATTCTATCAGCCTCACGAAAAATGAATGGATGAATGGATGAATGAGCCAGGCAGCTGAACCGAGGAAGGGATCCTAAGCAGAGGAAAACGCGTATGTGTAAATGAGCCAGACAGAAAGCATGGGTATTCAGGAGGTTCCTTACATTGTAGGTGTGTATAGGAGAGTGGTGGAACTTGAGATCAGAAAGAGATAGGAAGAAGACCCCTCCCCCTCCCCTTTTCCACTATCCCCCCCCGCCCCCCAAAAAAATTAAAAAAAAAAGAGATAGGAAGCAAGCCATGAGCCTTGAATGCCAGGCCAGAGAGAGTGAATATTATTATGAAATTATGTCAGAACTCAGACAAGTTTCTCAACTGTCCTGTAACACTGTTTCTCCAATTGTGGAATGGGGACAACAGGATTACCTACTTTACAGGGCTGTCGTGAGGACCCCATGGGTCCATATACAGAGAGAAAGGTCTAGGGCATACCCAGGGCTCAGTACAGCAGGACTATTGTTACAATTATGTCACTCTATGTCAGCCCCAACATACCTCTGCCCCAGCACATGCCCAAGCCAGACCAGCCAGACCAGCCAGTCCAGGGACAGAAAAGCAGCCAGGCAAGTGACAACTTGTTAAGAACATCACCTTCTTGGGGGTGCAGGGGTCTTTGTGAGTTTCCTTGCTCTCTCCGTGTTCTCGGCAAACAACTAACATCACTCAGTAACGAGAAAATGAGGCTGCTTTGCCTTTGATGGTGCTCTGGCCTGGATGACGGCCTGGAGGCCTGCAGAGAGAGGCGATGCGATCCTCTCCCTGCTCCAGTCACCCTGGGGCATTTTGATGAGTTGTTTGGGGGCTCAAATTCATGGATCACAGGAGTCCATGAATCCCCAGGGCTTGGACTTCAAAGAATAAACCCCTGCAGAATTTTGAAGGTGCCAAGTAATTCTGACAGTCCCGGGTACCACTTACCTGCATGCCCACCGTGTGCAGGACCCCCGACAAACACCACTGATCTTTAGGCCAACCCCAAGGTAGCTGTGGGATCACTTCTGGCCAGAGGAAGTGACCCAGGCTCCTGAAGTTCAATGAGCTATCCAAGACCACACTGTAAAGGGCTGGCGGAAACTCAAAGGCTGCTCGGCACTGCTCTTTCACTGTGGCCCAGAGGACCCGGGTCCTGGGCACCCGTGAGCTTGCCTATTTGGCAAGGGCTTAGGTGTGGAAGGGCTCTGATTCAGCGTACGAGCTGGGTGCCGAAATACTGCTTCCGCAGAGACAGCAGAGGGGTGAATCACAGCAGTAAAAACCCACCCTCACCTGCTGTTTTCACCCCCACCTCCCAAAAATAAATAAATAAACTCAGAACAAGGAAAAGGAAAAAGAAAGTTTCTGACTTTCTGTAACCTTTTCTTAGAGTTCAGGTTATTTCTTTAATGCATTTGTCTGCTTTAAAAGTGGCTCCTTAGGCTCTCAAGGGAAACCAATATAATACACCATCACATTTCTCACCGGAGAAAAAAGAACACTTACTCTTAATAGGTGGCAATTTTGCCAGATGTTATTGACATAGTAAGTGCGAAATTTCCGTGCTACTCAATGCAGAGTGCAGCAGATTAAAGAACAATGAGCGCCCTGCAAAATGAAGTTTCAAAAGCCGCAGTGTCAAAGTCAGGGAAGGTGTGAAAAAATTACATCTTCGCAACACTATTAAGAGCAAGTTTACTAATTACTCTATGCGACACAAATTTCAAAGTAAATTCTCCAAGACTAGGCAAAGTTTTACAAGTGTTATTTTTTTCCCCTCCTTGCTTATCAGCATTTCTTTCTCGGTGGCAGAGAGAGAGAGAGAGAGAGAGAGAGAGAGAGAGAGAGCCGAAGAGCTGAGCTGGGTCATGCAGTGCTTCCCTTCCCCTTCCAGAATAAGAAGGGGTCTGGTGGGCCAATTTCAGAAACAGACTGAGATGCCCCTTGACCCATCTACTGGACACCCTCTGGCAAATACCAAAGTTTCGTTCAGCACCAGACAACCAACAGGCCAGGCCCCGTGTGGGAGGCAGGATTTGGGAGGCTACCTGGTCCCGGGGTGCACTTGTAAAGCAGGAATCCTTACCACCTGTGCCCCAAAACCGATGTGATGATCAGGAATCTCAAGCTCCCAGACAAAAGTCACATAGACCTGCAGTTCAAAGGCGGGTCCTCTGTCTTGCAAAGCTCGCCCTCTGCTCTTTCTTTCTAATACATCCGTGGATTTTCATTTCTCTTTAACGCCGTAAAGTCCTTTTCCAAATGAAATCTTAAACATTCAAAATATTAAACAAATGAAAGCAGAGCTACTGTCCTTGGGACAGGAACAGCAAGATTGTTTGGGGCTCCTACGTATCCCTTGCTCTACTGTTCTCTGGTCCTTGGGAGTCCCTGAGAGCGTCGGTATGCGTGGACGTGCCAGGTTGTGCACACAGAAGCACACACGAACATACACGCCCATTTCTGTGAGTACATAGGGAGACGCGTCATGGAATTTAAGAGATTCTCAAAGAAATGCATGATTCTCCCCAAATTTTAAAAAATCAAACCTTCAATAAATACACGATGCTGTTCCTGCTTTAGAAGTTCCACGTACTCCTCTGACAAATGCACCCTTTCATGGATATCCTGACTTAATAAAAACCACAATTCCTGGGAACATACAGTCACCCCAACTTATTTTTTCAGTTGAACTTTTCATTTTGAGATATATATATATATATATATATTTTTTTTTTTTAGATACACAGGCAGTTGAAAAAAGTAATGCAGAGAAATCTGGTGTACCCTCTATCTGATTTTTGCCCTGAGAGCAGTGCCTTGCATGACTACAGAATCACACCACCCCCAGGGAACTGGTACAATCCACCAATCATCTTCAGATCTCTCCAGTTTGGCTAATTTCTGTGTATGTATGGGTCTGACTTTTTTTTTTTAATGAGATGCTTCTCAAAGGGATGAACACCTGTGTAAAAAATGACTTCCACCTTTGGGGATAACCAAGATAAAAGGTGGAGTGACCCATTTTATTCTGAACGCAGCAGATCTAAGATGAGCCTTGACCCAGAGCAAACTGGGTGCAAAGGCAGGAGCTGGTCCATAGGGGCAGCTTCAAGGACCAGCCCTGGGGGTGGCTGCCCTGCTTCACAGGCAAGCAGGCAGAGATGGCCCTGCAAGCCCCACCCTTACTCACAGAGAACTCAGATCCTGGCAGCTTTAGAGATGAGAATGATTGCCCTGAGTGTTGCTGGGAGGCAAACGACAAGGAAGTGCCAGTGGAGAGGGTGAGAGGCAGAGACTGAGAGAGGCAGAGGGGCTTGCATTTGTCAAGCCCATGGCTCTATAAACGGTTTTTGCTGTGCTTCCAGAGAATTCCCTCAGTCAGGCAGCAAGAACAGAAATGCAAGTGATATAGGAGGTGCTGCCTTTTGGGGGACATTCCTCAGTTGGAATCCTTGAGCCCAAATTCCAACAGTCCTTTTATTTCCCTGAATCAGTTCCAGCCCTTCCAACACCGAAACCCAGAGACCTCCCGAGACAGAACATCAAGCCCACCCCTTCATCTCACAAGGGAGGAAGCTGAGACCACCAGGACAGCCAGAGAACCCCGAGTCCAGTGTGCAGATGCCTTTGAGTCGGCTTCACCACCCATTTGCTATGTGGCCATGGGCAACTCCTTGAACTCCAGGAACCTCGGTATCTTCCTCTGGCCAATGGAGATCATCACAGCTGACTCCTGGTGTGGCCTGAAGATCAGGTGGATGAATGAAGAGCCAGATGAAGCAGCGTAAATGCGATATCCAGGACAAGGCACAATGGAGTAGGTGGGACAAATGTTTGTAACCTCTCTGAGCCTCAGTTTTGTCATCTATACCAGAGATTAGCAAACGACTTCTTTAAAAAGCCAGACAGTAAATGTTTTAGTCTTTGTGACATTCAGTCTCTATCCAAATATTCAACTCTGCACTGTAGTTTAAAAGTGGCCACGGGCAATGTGTAAGCAAATGGGCATGGCTGTACACCAATAAACCCTGATCTGCAAAAGGAGATGCCAGTGGGAGTCAGCTCAGTGGCCGTAATATGGAAATCCTTGGTCTATATAATCAGTAAATCGCTCCCTCATAGGGTTATCATGATGCACAAAAGAGATGACGTACAGGGAATTCTCTAGAGAAATACGTGACTCATAATTGGTGCTCAAGACACATAACATATATTATTCAGACACATATAAATGGGTCTAATCCTAGGGTGAAGTACTGCTCTAATGAGGCTCAGAGACTGCCAAAGTATTTGTCTAGAAGTTTTCAGCAGAGACCTGTGTACAGGGAACAGGAATTGAGATCTTGAGATAGATCTTTTTTTTTTTTTCCAGTCCCAATACATATCATTAGGTGGATTATTAAGCAAGCATAGATTGCTTTTCATTTGTTCATTCATTAATTCAACTCAACATTTATTGAGACCCTGCCATTAAGACAAGCACAGTGCATGGTGCTGAAGACCCGAAGATGAATAATATAATAGTTTTTGGCTTTGGAAAGCTCACAGTCCAGTGACAGTAGTGGGCTGGTTTGTATTAGAGATATGCAAATCAAAGATTCTCCAAAGCAGGATCTATAAATGTTGAGAAACAAATCAATATTTTTCCCTCCAGTGCTGAAACATCTGATCTTTGTTTTTTTTATTTTTTTTTATTTTTATTTTTTTTTATTTTTTTTAATATAATTTATTTTATTATCATTAATTTACAATTACATGTGCAATATTACGATTATTAAACTACCCCTTCATCAGGTCCCCCCCACCAACCCCATTACAGTCACTGTCCATCAGCGTAGTGAGATGCTATAGAATCACTACTTGTCTTCTCTGAGTTGTACTGCCCTCCCCGTGCCCCCCCAACATTACATCTGCTAATCGTAATGCCCCTTTTTCCCTCTTATCCCTCCCTTCCCACCCATCTTCCCCAGTCCCTTTCCCTTTGGTAACTATTAGTCCGTTCTTGGGTTCTGTGAGTCTGCTGCTGTTTTGTTCCTTCAATTTTTTTCTTTGTTCTTATACTCCACAGATGAGTGAAATCATTTGATACTTGTCTTTTTCAGTTTGGCTTATTACACCGAGCATAATACCCTCTAGCTCCATCCATGTTGTTGTAAATGGCAGGATTTGTTTTCTTCTTATGCCTGAATAATATTCCATTGTGTATATGTACCAAATCTTCTTTATCCATTCATCTACTGATGGACACTTAGGTGGCTTCCATTTCTTGGCTATTGTAAATGGTGCTGCGATAAACCTAGGGGTGCATATGTCTTTTTCAAATTGGGCTGCTGCAGTCTTAGGGTAAATTCCTAGGAGTGGAATTCCTGGGTCAAATGGTATTTCTATTTTGAGTTTTTTGAGGAACCTCCATACTGCTTTCCACAATGGTTGAACTAATTTGCAGTCCCACCAGCAGTGTAGGAGGGTTCCCTTTTTTCCACATTCTCGCCAACATTTGTTGTTGTTTGTGTTTTGAATGTTGGCCATCATCACTGGTGTGAGGTGATATCTCATTGTGGTTTTAATCTGCATTTCTCTGATGATTAGTGATGTGGAGCATCTTTTCATGTGCCTGTTGGCCATCTGAATTTCTTCTTTGGAGAAGTGTCTGTTCAGCTCCTCTGCCCATTTCTTAATTGGATTATTTGCTTTTTGTTTGTTATCTTTATATATTTTGGATGTCAACCCCTTATTGGATACGTTTTTTATGAATATATTCTCCCATACTGTAGGATGTCTTTTTGTTCTACTGATGGTGTCCTTTGCTGTACAAAAGCTTTTCAGCTTGATATAGTCCCACTTGTTCACTTTTGCTTTTGTTTCCCTTGCCCAAGGAGATATGTTCATGAAGAAGTTGCTCATGTTTATGTCCAAGAGATTTTTGCCTAGGTTTTTTTCTAAGAGTTTTATGGTTTCATGACTTACATTCAGGTCTTTGATCCACCTTGAGTTTACCTTTGTGTATGGGGTTAGACAGTAGTCCAGTTTCATTCTCTTACAGGTAGCTGTCCAGTTTTTCCAACACCAGCTGCTAAAGAGGCTATCATCTCCCCATTGTATATCCAAAGCTCCTTTATCAAATATTAATTGACTGTATATGTTTGGGTTAATGTTTGGATTTTCTATTCTTTTTCACTGGTCTGTGGGTCTGTTTTTGTGCCAATACCAAATTGTCTTGATTACTGTGGCTTTGTAGTAGAGCTTGAAGTCAGGGAGTGTAATTCCCCCTGTTTTATTCCTCCTTCTCAGGATTGCTTTGGCTATTCGGGGTCTTTTGTGGTTCCATATGAATTTTAGAATTATTTGTTCCAGTTCATTGAAGAAAGCTGTTGGTAGTTTGATAGGGATTGCATTGAATCTGTAGATTGCTTTAGGTAGTATAGCCATTTTGACAATATTTACTCTTCCTAGCCAAGAGCATGGGATGCATTTCCATTTGTTAGTGTCCTCTTTAATTTCTCTTAGGAGTGTCTCGTAGTTTTCAGAGTACAGGTCTTTCACTTCCTTCATTAGGTTTATTCCTAGGTATTTTATTCTTTTTGATGCAATTGTGAATGGAATTGTTTTTTTTTTTTATTTCTCTTTCTGTTAGTTCATCATTAGTGTATAGGAAAGAAACAGATTTCTGTGTGTTAATTTTGTATCCTGCAACTTTGCTGAATTCAGATATTAGTTCTAGTAGTTTTGGAGTGGAGTCTTCAGGGTTTTTTATGTACAATATCATGTCATCTGCAAATAGTGACAATTTGACTCTTCTTTACCAATCTGGATGCCTTGTATGTCTTTGTTTTGTCTGATTGACATGGCTAGGACCTCCAGTACTATGTTGAATAACAGTGGAGAGAGTGGGCATCCCTGTCTTGTTCCCGATCTTAGATGAAAAGCTTTCAGCTTCTCGCTGTTAAGTATGATGTTAGCTGTGGGTTTGTCATATATAGCCTTTATGATGTTGAGGTACTTGCCTCTATACCCATTTTGTTGAGAGTTTTAATCATGAATGGATGCTGAATTTTGTCAAATGCTTTTTCAGCATCTATGGAGATGATCATGTGGTTTTTGTTCTTCTTTTTGTTGATGTGGTGGATGATGTTGATGGATTTTCGAATGTTGTACCATCCTTGCATCCCTGGGATGAATCCCACTTGATCATGGTGTATGATCCTCTTGATGTATTTTTGAATTCGGTTTGCTAATATTTTGTTGAGTATTTTTGCATCTACGTTCATCAGGGATATTGGTCTGTAATTTTCTTTTTTGGTGAGGTCTTTGCCCGGTTTTGGTATTAGAGTGATGCTGGCTTCATAGAATGAGTTTGGAAGTATTCCCTCCTCTTCTATTTTTTGAAAAACTTTAAGGAGAATGGGTGTTATTTCTTCTCTATATGTCTGGTAGAATTTAGAGGTGAATCCATCTGGTCCGGGGGTTTTGTTCTTGGGTAGTTTTTTGATTACTGATTCAATTTCATTGCTGGTGATTGGTCTGTTTAGTTTTTCTGTTTCTTGCTTGGTCAGTCTGGAAGGTTGTATTTTTCTAAGAAGTCGTCCATTTCTTGTATGTTTCCCAGCTTGTTAGCATATAGGTTCTCATAATATTCTCTTATAATTCTTTGTATATCTGTGGGATCTGTCGTTATTTTTCTTTCTCATTTCTGATTCTGTTTATGTGTGTAGATTCTCTTTTTCTCTTAATGAGTCTGGCTAGGGGTTTATCTATTTTGTTTATTTTTTCAAAGAACCAGCTCTTGGTTTCATTGATTTTTTCTATTGTTTTATTCTTCTCAATTTTATTTATTTCTTCTCTGATCTTTATTATGTCCCTCCTTCTGGTGACTTTGGGCCTCATTTGTTCTTCTTTTTCCAATTTCAGTAATTGTGTCTTTAGACTATTCATTTGGGAATGTTCTTCCTTCTTTAAATAAGCCTGGATTGCAATATATTTTCCTCTTAGAACTGCCTTTGCTGTGTCCCACAGAAGTTGTGGCTTTGTGTTATTGTTGTTATTAGTCTCTGTATATTCTTTGATTTCTGTTTTGATTTGGTCATTAATCCATTGATTAATTAGGAGAATGTTGTTAAGTCTCCATGTATTTGTGAGCCTTTTTGATCTCATTCTAAAATTTATTTCTACTTTTATACCTTTGTGATCTGAGAAGTTGGTTGGTAGATTTTCAGTATTTTTTAATTTCCTGAGAGTCTTTCTGTGGCCTAGTATTTGGTCTCTTCTGGAAAATGTTCCATGTGCACTTGAGAAGAATGTGTATCCTGTTGCTTTGGTGTGTAGAGTTCTGTAGATGTCTGTTAGGTCCATCTGTTCTAGTGTGTTGTTCAGTGCCTCTGTGTCTTTACTTATTTTCTGTCTGGTTGATCTGTCCTTTGGAGTGAGTGGTGTGTTGAAGTCACCTAAAATGAATGCATTGCTTTGTATTTCCTCCTTTTATTCTGTTAGTATTTGTTTCACATATGCCAGCGCTCCTGTGTTGGGTGCATATATATTTATAATGGTTATATCTTCTTGTTGGACTGACCCCTTTATCATTATGTAATGTCCTTCTTTATCTTTTGCTACTTTCTTCATTTTGAAGTCTATTTTGCTGATACAAGTACTGCAACACCTGCTTTTTTCTCCTTGTTGTTTACATGACATATCTTTTTCCATCCCTTCACTTTTAGTCTGTGTATATCTTTGGGTTTGAGGTGAGTCTCTTATAAGCAGCATATAGATGGGTCTTGCTTTTTTATCCATTCTATTACTCTGTGTCTTTTGATTGGTGCATTCAGTCCACTTACATTTAGGGTGATTATTGATAGATATGTACTTATTGCCATTGCTGGCTTTAGATTTGTGGTTACCAAATGTTCAAGGGTTGCTTCTTTACTATCTAACAATCTAACTTAACTTTCTTGTTATTTTAAACACCGTCTGATGTTTCTTTATTTCTCTCCCTTCTTATTCTTCCTTTTCCATTCTTTATATACTAGGTGTCTTATTCTTTGTCTTTGGTTAGTATTTGGATGGTCTGCTTTCTTTGCTATGATTTTATTTTCTCTGGTGACATCTTTTTAGCCTTAGGAGTGCTTCCCTCTAGAGCAGTCCACTTAAGATATCCTATAGTGTTGGTTTATGAGAGGCAAACTCTCTCAACTTTCGTTTGTCTGGAAATTGTTTAATCCCTCCATCATATTTAAATGATAATCCTGCTGGATACAATGTTCTTGGTTTGAGGCCCTTCTGTTTCATTCCGTTAAATATATCATGCCATTCTCTTCTGGCCTGTAAGGTTTCTGTTGACAAGTCTGATGATAGTCTGATGGGTTTTCCTTTTTAGGTGATCTTTTTTCTCTCTCTAGCTGCCTTTAATACTCTGTCATCTTTAATCTTTGCCATTTTAATTATTGTGTGTCTTGGTGTTGTCTTCCTTGGGTCCCTTGTGTTGGGAGATCTGTGGGCTTCCGTAGACTGCAAGACTATTTCCTTCCCTAGCGAGGGAAAGTTTTCGGCAATTATTTCTTCAAAGACACTTTCTATCCCTTTTTCTCTCTCTTCTTCCTCTGGTACTCGTATAATGGAATTATTGTTCCGTTTGGATTGGTCACACAGTTCTCTTAATATTCTTTCATTCCTAGAGATCCTTTTATCTCTCTCTGCCTCAGCTTCTCTGTATTCCTGTTCTCTGATTTCTATTGCATTAACAGTCTCTTGCATCTCGTCCAGTCTGCTGCTAAGCCCGTCAATCGCTTGTCTCAATTCTGCATTGTCTTTCCTGACTTCCCTCACTTCCTCCCTCAGCTCTTCCATATTTCTCTGTAGATCCATCAGTATGGTTATGACTTTTGTTCTGAATTCTTTTTTCAGGAAGGTTGTGCATTTCCATCCCTTCAGGTTCCCTCTCTGGTGTTGTCTGATTCTGGGTGAGTTTTGTTTGGACCATATTCCTCTGTCTTTTCATGGTGATAGAAGTGGTCACTGGTAGGTGCCACATATGTCAGCTGGGCTCTTTAAGACTTTTAAAAAGAAAAAGAAAGAGGGAAAAGTGAGAAAAGAGAAAAAAGGAAAGAAGGAAAGGAAAGAAAAGAGAAGAAAAGGAAAAAGAAAGAGAAAGAAAAAAGAAAAAAAACACCCACTGGGAGTAGATTCTGTGGGGATGCTGTAGGTGGCGCTGTTGCTCCACTATTCCGCAGCTGCGGCTGCACTGCTCTGCAGGGCCCTTTGTAGCTCTGGCCGGGGCGGGAACGAATGGGAGGCTGTTGATCTCTGTGGAAAGTCTGAGTGTGGCTTGTCTTTCCCAGTCGCCAGCCAAGAGGTCCAAAATTCCCCAGGACTCCCAGCCTGCTGGGCTGAGTGTGCTGGGATGATCCTGGGCCCTTGTCTCTTTAAGACTGCCACCTCGTGGGGTGCCAAGTCCTCTCAGGTGTAGATGCCGGCTGTGTGCTGTCCTGTATCTTCTGGTCTCTTTTTTAGGAATAGTTGTATTTGTTGTATTTTCATAAATACATATGGTTTGGGGAGAAGATTTTTGCTGCCCTGCTCACGCCGCCATCTTCCCGGAAGTCCTTCGCCGCTGCCATGAGGGAAGCTGGTGATTTGAGCATCTTTTCACACCTGTTGGTCATCTGTATATATTCTTTGGGAAAATGTCTATTCAGAACCTCTGCCATTTTTTATCAGATTGACCTTTTGTTTTGCTGTGTTTTCTATTGAGTTGTATGAGACCTTCATGTATTTTAAATATTAACCCCATGCTGCCTCAGTTACATGGTTTGCAAATATTGTCTCTCATTCAGTAGGTTGCCTTTACATTTTGTTGGTTTGCCTTGCTGTTCAAAAGCTTTTTAGTTTGATGTTGTTCCACTTGTCTATTTCTGCTTTTTTTGTTTTTATTTCTGGTGTGAAATCCAAAAAATCATTGCCAAGACCACTGTCAAGGACATTACCATTGTTACCAATATGTATTACCATGCCATAAAAGTCTTTCTTCTAAGACCTTATGGTCTCAGGTCTTATATTCAAGTCTTTAATCCGTTTGTGTTAATTTTTTGTGGGTTGTTTAAGATCCGGGTTCCATTTCATTCTTTTTCATGTCGCTGTCCCGTGTTTTGGATTTACTGAAGAGACTGTCCTTTTTCATTGTGCATTACTGGCTCCTTTATCATAAATTACTTGGCCATATATACATGGGCTTATTCTGAGCTCTCTTTTCCATGTAGCTATGTGCCTGTTTTTATGCCAATAACATATTGTTTTAATTGCTATAGCTTTGTAATATAGTTTGAAATCAGAGAGTGTGATCCTTCCAGTTTTGTTCTTCTTTCTCAAGATTGCTTGGTCTTTCAGGGTGGTTTTTTTTTCTTTTTGGTTTCATATAAATTTTAGAATTGTTTGCTCTAGTTCTGTGAAAAATGTCACTGGAATTTGGATGGAGTTGTATTGAATCTGTACATTTCTTTGGATAGAATGGACTTAACAATATTAAATCTTCCAATCTATGCACACAGACTATCTTTCCATTTATTTGTATCTTCTCTAGCTTCATCCAACAATGTCTTATAGTTTTCAGTATACAGGTGTTTTACTCCTTGGTTAAATTTAATCCTAGTTATTTTATTCTTTCCAATGAAAATTTAAATATTGTTTTCTTAATTTCTCTTTCTGATGGTTCATTACTAGCATATAGAAAGACAACTGATTTCTGTATATTAATTTTGTATCCTGCAATTTTACTGAATTCCTTTATTCTAGCAGTTTTTTGCTGGAGTTTTTAGGGCTTCCTACATATAGTATCATGTCATTTGAAAATAATGATAGTTTTACCTCTTCTTTTCCAATTTAAGTGCCTTTTATTTCTTTTTCTTCTCTGGTTGTCATGGCTAGGACTTCCAATACTGTTGAATAAAAGTGATGAGAATGCGCTTCCTTGTCTTGTTCCTGACCTTTGAGGTAAAGCTTTCAGCTTTTCACCATTGAGTATTATATCTGCTGTAGGCTTGTCATATTTGGCCTTTATGACATTGAGGTATGTTCCCTCTATACACACTTAGTTGAGTTTTTATCACAAATGGATATTGAATTTGGTCATATGCTTTTTCTGGATCTACTGAGATGATCATATGATTTTTATCCTTTTTGTTACAGTGTTATATCACATTCACCAATTTGCAGATATGAAACCATCTTTGCATACTTGGAATAAATCCCATTTGATCACAGTACATGATAATTTTCATGCATTTTTTAAATTTAGTTTGGTAATATTTTGTTGAGGATTTTTGCATCTATGTTCATCAAGGATATTGGCCTGTAATTTTCCTTTCTTAAGCTCTCCTTGTCTGGTTTTGTATCAGGGTAATGCTGGCTTCATAAAATGAGTTTGGAAGTGTTCCCTCTAATTCTCTTTTTTTGGAAAAGATTGGAAAGGTTTGTATTAATTCTTCTTTGAATATTTGGTAGAATTCACCAATGAAGCCATCTGGTCCTTGACTTTAACTCCTTATCAGTTTAATCTCCATATTGGTAATTGGTCTGATCAGATTTTTTATTTCCTTATAATTCAGTCTTGGAAGGTTGTATATTTACAGAAATTTACCTATTTCTTCTAGGTTGTCCAATTTGCTGGTATATGGTTGTTTATAGTAGTCTCTTATGATCCTTTGTATTTCAGTGGTATCAGTTGAAATGTGTCTATTTTCATTTCTGATTTTATTTAAGCCTCTTTCTTTCTTGGTGAGTCTAGCTAAAGATTTGTCAATTTTTTTAATCTTTTCAAAGAACCACTGCTTGATCATTGATCTTTTCTATTGTCTCTTTATTCTCTATTTAATTTCTTTCTTCTCTGATCTTTGTTATGTCCTTCATTTTACTAATTATGGTCTTAGTTTTTATTTTTCTAGTTCCTTCAGGTGTAAACTAGGTTGTTAATTTGAGATTTTCCTTGTTTCCTGAGGTAGACATTTATTACTATGAAGTGTTTTTGCTGCATTCCATAAGTTTTGGTATGCTGTATTTTCTTTTATCTGAAATTTTGTTTGTTTGTTTTTTGCTTTTTTCTTTGTTGACCCATTGGTTGTTCAACAGCATGTTGTTTAGTCTCTACATGTTTTTAATTTTCCAGTTTTCTTGTGATTTCTAGCTTCCTACCAGCATGGTCAGAAAAAATGCTTGAAATAATTTCAATATTAAATTTGTTAAGATTTGTTTTGTGGCCTAACATGATCTATCCTAGAGACTGTTCCATGTGCACTTGAGAAGACTGTGTATTCTATTGCTTTTGGGTGGAATGTTCTGCATATATTTGTTAAGTCCATATGCTCCAATGTGTCATTTAAAGCCAGTATATTTCCTTATTGATTTTCTGTCTGGATGATCTATCCATTGATGTAAGTGGGGTATTAAAGTCCCCCTAGTATTTTATTGCTGTCTATTTCACCCTTAAAGTCTGTTAATATTTGCTTTATATATTTAAGTGCTCCTATTTGGGTGCATAAATATTCACAAATGTTATATCCTCTTATTGTATTGATCCCTTTTTCATTATATAAGGCCCCTCTTTGTCCCTTATCAAAGTCTTTGTTTTAAAGGCTATTTTCTTTAATATAAGCATAGCTACCACAGCTTTATTTGGGTTTCCATTTGCATGGAATATCTTTTTCCATCCTTTCGCTTTCAGTCTGTGTATATACGTCCTTACATCTGAAGTGAGTCATTTTAAGGCAACATATAGAAGGGTCTTTTTTTTTTAATCCATTCAGCCACTCCATCTTTTGCTTAGAGAGTTTAGTCCATTTACATTTGAGGTCATTTTTGATAGGTAGTATACTTTTGCCACTTTTTTTTATTGTTCTCTGGCTGTTATGTAGCCCCTCTGTTCCTTTCTTCTTCTCTTGCTCTCTTCCTTTGCTGTTTACTTTCTTTAGTGTAATGTTAGATTCCTTTCTCATTATCTTTTGTGTATCTACCATACATGCTTGGTGGTCACCATGAGGCTTTTATATAACAACGTAAATTTAAAACAGTCTATTTGAAGTTGATAACTTAAGTTTGAGTGTATTCTAAGGCTCTCCATTTCTACTTCCTTCCACTTTATGTTTTTGATGCCACATTTTATGTCTTTTTACCTTATGAATTCCTTAACTAATTATTATACAGCTGTTTTTAATACTTTCATCTTTTAACCTTCATACTAGCTTTAAAAGTGATTAATCCACTACCTTTATTATATGTTTACCTTTACCAATGAGATTTGTACTTTCATATTTTCTTGTTACTAATCATCACCCTTTCTTTTAAGCTTAAAGAAGTCCCTTTAACATTTCTTGTAAGGTCAGTTTAATGATGATAAACTCCTTTAACTTTTGCTTGTCTGGAAAACTCTTTATCTCTTCTTCAATTATGAATAACTTTGTTACTGTATAGAGTATTTTTGTCTGGAATTTTTGTTCTTTCAACACTGAATATATTGTACCACTCCTTTCTGGTCTGCAAAATTTCTGTTGAAATATCTGCTAATGGCCTTATGGGGGTTCTCTTGTGTGTAAAAAGTTATTTTCCTCTTGCTGCTTTTAAGCAAGAGGAAAATAACATGACATTTTAATTATAATGTATCTCTGTATGGGTTTTTGGGGTTCACCTTATTTAGAACTCTCTGGGATTTGTACATCTGGACATTTTTTCCTGCTACAAGTTAGGGAAGTTTTCAACCATTACTTATTTGAATAAATTTATGCCTCATTCTATACCCTATTCTCTCTCTTTTCTCCTTCTGGGGCTCCTGTAATATGAATGTTACTCTGCTTGATGTTTTTCCATAAGTCCCTTAAGTTATCTTCACTTATTTCATTCTTTTTTTAGTTTTTGCTGCTTTGATTGGATGACTTCCTTTGCCTTGTCTTTTAGTTCATTGATCCTTTCTTCTGCTTAATCTAATCAGATGAGGAATCCCTCTCAAGCATTTTTCAGTTCAGTTATTGTATTCTTCAGTCTGTGATTTCTGTTTGGAACTTTCTTATATTTTCTATCTCTTCATTGAAGTTCTCACTGTGTTCATTCTTCTTTTAAGTTCAGTGAGCATCTTTATGACCATAATTTTAAATTCCTTATCAAGTAATTTACTTATCTCCCATTTCATTAAGACTTTTTCCTGAAGTTTTATCTTGGTCTTTCATCTGCATTATATTCCTCTGTTTCTTCATTTTGATTCCCTCTATGTTGGATTATGCATTAAATGAAACTGCCACCTCTCCCAGTCTTGAAGGGTTGATGAGGTGAACCTTGTCATTCAACTTTGTGCTAGTTCTTGCTTGTCTCCCAAATCTTTGTGATAGTCCAAGCAGCCTATTTTATCTTTATAGCTCCCAGTAGTTGAGAGTGTGACAAGAGCAGTCAGGTCCCAAAAGGGAGGATCTCGCAGTCAGCACCTAGGTTCATGCTGATTGGAAGCCAGACCCTCAGGCAGCAGCTTTTCAAGAATGTAAATATATATGGCCTTCTGGGACCATAAGTGTAAGTGTGGCTGGTCCCAAGAACCAGATGATCGGCAGGTGCCCCCTGGGCAGCAGTCACGAAAGTCAGGGCTCCAGACAAGTGTACAAGCTCCTTTCTAGGAGATACCAGTGAGCTGTAGTGAGGCAGATGGAGAGCACACAGATGACATCCCCCAGTGTATGCTCCCCGAGAGCACCTCTGTATCCTGTATGCTCCCCCAGAGCACCTCTGTATCCTGTAGATCTGTGCCAAACCTGAAGCCTGCCCCTAAAACAGAAGTTCCAGGACAGATACGTAGGCCTTTTTTACCAAAAGACTAGGTTGTGTCCACTGTCCATGAAGTGCCCTGGGTGAGGTAGCCTGCCTAGAACTCTCACCCCAATTGTTACAGTCCCACTGGACCCAGGAGTGCAATTCTCTTTGGCCTCCAGAGCCAGGCAGTAAAGGAGTATCTCCTGAGTAGCAGCCATTAAAACCAGGTCACCATACATAAAAACTGGGGTGCCAGACATATATACATGCTCCCCTCGGAGGGATGCTGGTGCCCCAGAGCACTGAGGAGGAAGGCATGCAGATGGCGACCATCCTCTGAAGTCCCAGGGAAGGTTTCCAGTCAGCCCTTTGATATGTGTTTAAATAGAACCCTGCCCTCAGGCTGAAGCTATGCTCATAACATAATAGGCCTCTTTCACAGAAAAACTGAGCCCAGTTGGTTGCCTCTTGCTGTGCCCGGGTGATGGTAGTTGTTGAAGAACTTTCTCTGTGGGTTACCGCGCTGTGGGACCCACGGGTGTAAGCCCCGCTGGTCACCAGAGTCAGAAAGGCATGGTGGCTTTGTTATTCTAAGTAAGCTGGAGGCAGGGTGACCAGCTCACCCTGGTGTGCCTGGAACACCCCTGTCTTTGGTACTGAAAGTCCTGAATCTGAGGACTGTGTCCTAGGAAAACCAGGGTTGTCAGGGTCCCTGATGGAGTCATTTGTGGTTGCCAATACATCTTAAAGAATCTCCCTCTCTCCTTTGGACCTCCAGGTCTGAGGCTTTCAGACTGAGTGTTCTTGAAAAGCTTGTGCAGTGGGAGAACTTGTTAACTGGTGGGTTCCTGCCCAGAATTCCAGAGATGGGGCAAGTGGTTCAGACTACGTATTGAGAATTGCTGCTCCTACTTCACATTAGCATTTAGAATCTATTCTTTGAGAAACACCAGGTTACCCTTCTGGAGGTCCTTCTCTGTAGGAAATGTTTTCACATTAAATCCTGCTACAATAACCCCATTCCTTGCCCCATGTTATAAAGGAGCAGTACAGAGAAAGGCAGTGGCTTGTGTGAAGGAGAGAGAAAGAGAAAGACAAGAAGAATAGAGGGATGGACAGAATCTTATCTGTTCTCTGTCCTCAGCCTTGGGCTCACTTTTTATTTGATCTTGCTCCATTTTTTGACGGGTCCTAAATCCTTGGGCTGGTTTTGAACCACAGCAGAGAGAGACAACAGGAGAAAAGCAGGAGGAGTTATCTTCATGAAAGATCCATGGACATACACTGCGACTCTGGGGCTCTCTCCTGCCAAGGGGGCCCTCTCCCTTCCCATGGCATGAGCTTTCTCTGGATTTTGGTCCTTGCTCCATCCTCAGCCCCTTCAGTCCTGGTCATGCAGGAACTCTTAGTGCTTGCCTGCATCACCATCTCATACTGTTAATCTCAACTCTGCCCATGACACTGAAAATAGACCCTTCATCTACCTCTCCCAGTGGCCACAGCATGCCACTGTTCCCAGCATGACTTCTTCCAGTCCTGGGTGACGGACAATACAGGCATAGTGTGATTGGTAAAATGGGGGCAAGGACAGGGAAAAGAAATTGCATAAAATATTCATCTCTGTGGGAATGAACTGGTGAGTGTGTCACACATTCTAGGTGGATCCCTCCACAGTCTCAAAACTGTACAGAAGAAGAGTTGCAATAATTGGACCAAATGCACATGATATAAGGTTAACATGAGGAGTGCAGGATGCAAAATACACACCACATGCTTTCATGTGCACGACACAGCTTAGTAACAGGCCCCACATATAGAAGACTGGATTAAAATACATCAGCACAGGGTGGGTCTCTGCAAAGAGTTTTTTTCTTTCTTCTTCCTTCTTCTTTCCACTGTCTAATTTATTGTAAACTTTCGAATTTGAGTATCTATAAATTTTAGAAATGAAGAGAGATACAAAAATAAATTTTTACATAAGATATTCTTACAAAGAGGGCTTTTTTAAGGCTAATGAACCTAAAAATAATAACATTTGGGAATGTCTGCAAAGGTTACTTAATCTAATCCTATAATTCTACAAGTAAGAACAGAGAGGCCCACAGAGGGGAAGGGATTTGCTTGGCCTAATCCACATGGCAGACACACAGATGCCACATCACCAGGTAGAAGCAGAAATTGTGCTAGAAGCAAGGCCTCCTGACTTGGTGAGCGCTTTCACTACCCAAGCATGGTGCCAGTTCATCTAAGCGGTCTTGCGCTTACATCTCCTAGCCCTGGGTTGTTAACTCTCTTTCCTAAAACCTTACTGAAAAGTTTCCCCCATGTTTTAGAATGCTTAGACTCAATGGATTGCCCATTTCCCATCTACTTTGCTACTCTTTATTCATCCATCAATTTCACATTCAGCCTACTTAAAAGTTTTTTCCTTGCACTCAGTTTCCAATCACACCAGAACACTTCACCATGTGACTGGCATGACTCCACTTTAATTCAGACTGCTTGTGGGGGGGATTCTGCAGGCTCCTGCCACCACAGGAGACTTTCGAAAATGAAGAGGAGCAGAAGCTGAGCTGGAGGGAGCATTCCAAGGTCAAGGGGACCATGTAAAAAAATAGAAGGGAAGCAAGTCTGATGGCTGATGCATTCCCAGTCGTGTGGTTCAGAGGGGCCAGGAGGATAAAGAGGCTCAGAATAGAAAGACAGAGATGAGTCAGAGAATGAAAGGAGATGGCGGAGGGCACAGGACACCCACACAATGACAAATCCCCAGATGTCTCAGGTGGGAAATGTCACCGGAGCCCATCTCCCCATTCCTCCAAATAAAAACTGCCCAGGTAATGTCCAGTATGAATGTGGATGTGATAATGTGTGTTTTGCATTGCAAGGAGCTTGGAATCCAGAAAGAGAATGAGGATCAGTCTGGTTCTACCTGGAGTCCTGCACTGGCTCCAAAGGCGGGACCAGAGGCTGACTATTATCTAAAGCCACTGGGTCTAGTTTCTCAGTCTATGAAATATAAATAAGGACAAGAATCAAGCATCTGTCTGAAATGGCACAGAGGAAAATGGAGTCTGGCTCTGAACTCTGAGGGTTTGGGTTCAAGTCCTGACCCCCTCAGTTACTGTGTGAACTTGGGCAAGTGACCTGACCCCTCCCACCTCTATTTCCTCATCTGTAAAATGGGAATCAAAATTCTACCCACCTCATAGAGCTGTAGAGATGATTAATTGAGTAATGAAAGCCCTGGAGTGGTGCTCAGCAAGTTATAAAAGCTGTGTAAGTGCTTATTGTCACTGTCATTCTTCTCAGCACTTGTACTTGTCAGGGTAAAAATGTAATGGGATGCCTCGTATTTGGGAGATGGGCAGCAAGAATCAAGGGAATTGATCTTCCTCACTGGCACGCACTTTATACCCTAATTTAATGATTTCTTTGAAATAGGAACATGCGTCTAGAGTTGCATGATCAAAAAAGGAGCAAATAAACCAGCTTACCGGCAGGCATCAGCCGGTATATCTTGCCAACCCCTCTAGGCCTCAGGTCCACCCCTTAACACCCCAGATGTTAGGCCCATGGCCAGAGATGAAACTTTCTATGCACCCAGAACAGACATTAGGGCTCATCTGAGAAAAGGTGAGTTTCTTGTACTGGACACACACCAGTAATAATAGTAATTAAAAATACACACAGCTTGCTAACTATTTGGAGATCTGTGTATATAAATAAGTACTTGCATTCCCTCTAAAATCTTTCTGATTTTTCAGCACATTGTAATACTTTCTTGAAACTTTTTCTGAAGCGTCCTACTCAGAGTTGTCAGCCTTTTTCTTGCTTTCCCTCTGGTTGCCACCGCGTTCCAGGGCCACCTCCTACCACGTCTTCAAGCCTGTTTTTACATCCCTCGCCCTCCTTATTCCGCCATATTGGAATTATTTCTTTCTCTTGTCCTTCACTAAACTGTGAGCTCCTCAACGGGGAGGAGCTCTTTGTCCCCTCCCTGGCACAGTACATGTAAGACGAATGGTGGACAGCGGTCAGATGGGTAATTGAAAAAATTGGTTGCCAAGAATCCATGGTACGCCTGCACCGAAAGAAGATGGATCAAGCCACCGCTGGGCTTAAGCAGACATGTAGGTAGAGGTTGAGACAAAAGAGGTCAACAGCTAAGGGGGCTGAGAGAATGGAGGTGCCAAGTAGTTGAAGATACCTAGTCCAGGTTTCCATCTAATAATGCTGAGAACCTAGCATTACTTTCCTCTGCAGATGCAGTGTGATTTGCTTAAGCTGGGATCTTAACA
This sequence comes from Smutsia gigantea, assembly GCA_032199065.1. Lineage (NCBI taxonomy): Eukaryota > Metazoa > Chordata > Mammalia > Pholidota > Manidae > Smutsia > Smutsia gigantea. The sequence continues at coordinate 654,885 of JAVSCE010009310.1, forward strand.
AAGCCAGCATTAATCACACATGGAAATAAATTCTATCCCAAACTTTAACAATGATACTTGGAAACTCAATGTCAGGAAAAAAAAAAAAAAAGACAAAACAGGCTTGCCTAAAATCCACTTAAAATCCAGGATTCCATAGCTTCTCCAGACTGGCAGTGACATTATGGCTTCCCTAGACCTTCAATGTGAAAATTGTGCCACATATACACATTCCTGAGTATAAAGTGGGCTCTAGTGGATGCACAACTGTGTATTTCATGGAGTCAAAACCCCACTGCTCTGCTAATTATAGTATTTTTGCATAGCTTCCCATGTATATCTTCATGCTTCCCAAATTGACCATTTATAACCCTTAATGCAAATACCATTTTTAAAATCAGTTCTTTTCTCTGTTAATTTAAAGACCCCAACATATGTCATGACAATATAGGCAATTTCAGCCAAACAATGGTTGGCAAGAGCCGAGATTTACGTTCTGTTTATTATCACATTGAGATATAATACCAGGAACGAGAAAGAGAGAGAGAAAGACAGATAAACCCATGGAATTCTAATGAGTCATTTTGTCATCACACAATACATGGGAATGCAGGGTCAGGGCAAAATTGCAGGCTTAGACGTGTGCTTCTCCACCCCCAGGGCACAGTGAGGAAGAGCTTCCATCCAGCTTCTGTTCCTCTCTACGTGGTGTTGTTCACCCACGGATTTCTTACAGAACTTTATCAAGCACCCCCTGAGTGTCAGACTCTGCTGGGTACTTGCAATTCTTAAATGAGTAACCGTCGTCCATCAAAAGTGCAGAGGCCAGCAGAGAACTCAAGACAACTAGAGTCCAGCTGTGCACTTCTTTTGATTACTAGTGTACGATTGAGGATGGATGTAAGTGATAAGACTGGAAGTTACAATGGCTTAATAGACAGATTTTTACTTCTGTCTCACATATGGGGCGGTGGCCAGCAGTCAAGACCGGTATGGTACCACATGGAGTCTCGGACTCAGCCTCCTTCTACTGTTGACACGCTTGGTGTGCCTCCATTTCCAGATGGCTGCCTCTGGTCTAGTAGCAGAAAAGGAACAGGTGTTTCTCAGGAATCTCAAGCCACTTGTGCTTACATGTCATTAGCCAGAACCGTATCACATGGCCACTATAGCTGCATGGGATTATTGGAAACATGGTCTTTAGTCAAAGTACTCTCGGGGTCCTGAAAACCTGCAACCATGGAAAACAGACAAAGAGAGTGGGCGCAGCTGCAGCCTGCCACAGTTCTCTTCCTCCCTTCATCCTGGAAGGGCTGAACTGAGTTTTCCCCACTCTTAACCCTTCCTTTGCTGGTCTGTAAGATTACAGGCCAAACTTGATGGTTTCAAGGGACCGTCCCAGCTCCCAGTAAATACGAATTGAAAGAAGGCGTGAATGAAAATAAATGAATACTGTCTTTTGTTTCCATGCAATGTATAAAATGAGCATTACTTTACAGCTTGTTAAAAACACAGACCACCCACCCATGCCTGTGCATATTAGTTCTTGCACATTTGAATCAAAATTTCTTTGGCCCCACATTCTCTGCAGCATTTTGACTGAAAGTTTCCTAGCTCATTCATTTTCCACACTGACTTAGCCCTCTAGGTGACAGTGGCATTTTTGTGCCTCTTTGTGTCTTCCTTGAATTTCAAAACTATTCCCATCAAAAGTTTTTTCCAGTGCAGCCCAGCTGCGCCAGAGAATAACATAATCAGCAGGTTTCAGAGGAAATTAAAGTCGGATCACTGCCTACTTCACCCCATCCGCTGCAATGAGATAGGCCTTATCAATGCTTCAGTTTTTAATGTTCAGACTTGTTAAGTTAAGCCAGCTTGTGCAAGGAAAGGATTTACCGATTAGTTTATGATTTCGTCCACAGTTGGCAATGACTTCTGCAATGTTAGCTAAATTTAAAAGAAAGAAAAAAAAACCTTACAGGTAATTCGTTGCAAGACCCTTGACAAAGATCTGGGTCCCATCATCCAGGAATCATACTTAAACTTAATCAATGATGACTTCATCGAGAGTTTTTATTTATAGCTAATGCAAACGTTAAAAAAAAAGTACAGCCATTAATTATTAGTCGGTTTTTTTTTTTTGAAGCCGAAAGTACTGAGTTGAATAAACGTACTTTAAGACACTTAAAGCTGAGGCATTCTTTATAAAATGACTAGCTAAAGAGTCCCTTGGGCTGCCTTTTAACTGCTTTCAAAGCTCTAATAGCACTTTTTCCACCAAAGACACACCCCTTGAATCCTCCGAGAGATACAATAGCATAATTGTTCTTTTAGGTTTCAAGGCCTTGACATATCTGTCATGGAAAGAATAGTGAATAATAACACTAGAACTATTTTATGCAAATTCCACTTAGAGGTTTCAAGATTTCCCTGAGCTGGATCTTGCCCCCTTGTTGACACGTGCGTTGTCACATTAGTTTTACATAAGAAAGTGGTTAGAGTTTTCCTTTTGTTAAATAATTCTCATTGTAAAAAAAAAAATCTTTAGATAAAGTTAAAAAACAAATACAAAAACAATGAGATGGAAACACCAATTTGGGGCTGTATCAAAGGGAAAAACAGTCATTCACTGGAATGAGTTTTGCCCCCTGCAGCTAGTCACTCTGGGGATGGAATTCTCCTTTAACTTAAACCAGGATGGCGAAAAATGGATGTTTATGAAGACACAATGAATGCAAATGCACATGTTACACCACCCCACACATCTGGCTGCATGGACATCTTGTCCAAAGGCCTGAGTTCTGAATTCACAGTTACTCCAGATGGAGGACACTTACCATGATCACATCTGTAGAGCAGACTATTAAATATGGTTAATCCAAAAAACAACACATTAGTCTTAAAAGTAGATCACAGGATCAAATACAAAAATAATTACATAGCGTTAGTGCTAAAAGACACAGCCCTCCAGCAATTCAGAAAATCCATATCAGGTTATCAAAATATAAATCACAAGTAAAGTTCATTGCCTCCAAAGCAAAGAACAAAAATGAAAGAAAATGAAAAGCACTTATAGAAAGAGGAATCCAAATTACTAGCAACCTGGTTGCCCATGGAAAGAGGAAGCCATCCCAACCCATCCAACTATCCAACTATCCATCCATCCATTCAAGCATCCATGCAAGCATTCATTCATTCATTCATTCATCTATCCATTCATCCATCCATCTATCTATCCATCCATCCATCCATCCATCCATCAGATCTTTACTGGCCACCATCTATGTGCTAGCTCCAGAACTGAGTTTCATAAACTCAGGCATACACTGTAAGTCTTTGCCCTCTGGGAGATACAATCTAGTGAGAGGGACAGATGGATAAAATGGATAGAGGAAAGATCATGGAGGAAACTGAGTATCAAGAATGCCTTTGTATATAATAGGTTTTTAATTTCACTTGCATGAATGGATGCTGGCTTCCCCAGGCATCTGTACTGCCCTGTGAAGCTGCTGTTGTGGCCCATATTTAACAAGTGAAGAAACTGAGGCCCAGAGGGCATGACTGACTTATGCAAGGACCCCAGGCTGCAGGGTACAGGTGATTCACTCGGGGCTGTGCCCTGGTGAGCTACCCCTTTTGGATAACCAAGAGCTCCTCACGTGCCCAACATCTGTCTGTATTCGTGAGCTAGATTTGGCTGCTCAAAAAGGGAAGAAATCTTTAGGGTGCTCAGCCCATATCTGCCACACCCTGGCTGTGTGACTTTGGCAAGCCATGCCCCCTCTGGGCCTCAGTTTCCTCATGAGTAAAACTGCCTGCACCATGGAGGTCTTCTGAGAAGCAAATACAATTATGCACATGAACAGGGCTTTTCATGGCCTCCATCCTAAGTCAGCTAAAGCTGCCATCACAAAATACTGTAGACTGGGGAGCTGCAACATCACAGATTCATTTTCTTCCAGTTCTGGAGGCTGGAGGTCTGAGATGAGGCCGCCAGCCTGGTGGGTGCCGGTGAGAGTGCTCGTCCAGGCTGGCAGGGGGCTGCCTCGCGCTGGGTGCTCACACGGCGGAAGGACAGGGGGAAGGGAAGTGCTTTAGTGTCTCTTCTTATGAGGACACTGAACCCATGTGACGGCCCCAACTTCATGACCTCATCCCAAAGGCCCCATCTCCAAATGCCATCACACTGGGCTTAGGGCATCAGCCTATGGATTTTGGGGAAACACACACAGCCATAGGAGCCCCCACAATGCAAATATGGTGGCTGTCAACAGAACGGTAAACAGAGGCTGGAGGATATGGAGAAGAGGGGAGATTCTGTGTAGACTTCTGTAAGGACACAAACCATGCCATCAGTGGAATTGATGGAAATAATTACCATGGCATTGTGACAATTATTTTATGCAAGATGCTTTATATACATTACTGCATTTAATCTTTTCAAAAGACCCATAAGGCTTTCTCCATTTTACAGATGAGAAAACCGAAGCTCAGAAAGGTGACCTGCCCAAATCACATGACTAGGAAGTGCCTGGGTTGGGACTTGAAGCTAGACTGGAACCCTACAGAAACATGGGGCCCAAGTCCTCAGCCCTGGTATGGCTCTCTATAATGGTAGGAAAGATTGTGAACAGGCTTGTTATTCATGTCTTAGAAACATGACCTTGAAAACATGTTCTTATATTGTTTGGCATGCCTCCCATTGAGATATAGCGGTCTGTGTCCATGCAGAATCTCAAAATGCTTGGCATAAGAGTCTCTGCCAATGTAATTAAGGTAAGGAACTTGAGATGAGCACATCCTATACCAGAATGGGCCCTAAATCCAAAGATGAGCATCCCTGCAGGAGATAGGAAAGGAGAGACACATAGTGACACAGAGGAGAAGGCCGTGTGGAAGCAGAGGCTGAGATGGGAGTCCCGCAGTCCCAAGCAAGGAAGGCTTCGGCTATCAGAAGCTGGAAGAAGCCAGCAAAGAGTCTTTTTCTAGAGCCTCTGAAGGGAGTGTGGCCCTGCTGACACACAGGTAACCTAATCCAGACTGGTCTTAGTGACTCATTCACAGCCAATGATACACGAGATGGAATCATGTGACTTCCAAGACATGGTCAAAGAGAAGCAAGTAGCCTCCATTTGGTTCTCTAGGACCTTCATGCTTAAAGCCCACAGCAGTCACACAAGGCTGCCATGCTGTGAGAAAACCCAGCCACATGAAGAGGCCATGTGTACATACTCACATCAGCAGCCCCAGAACCAGACATGAGAGTGAAGACGCTTCTCCAGGCAATTCCAGCTCCCAGCCCTCGAGTCAACTCTGATGTCTGAGTATTCCTGGCTGAGGTCCCAGACATCACGGAACCAATGGAAGTGCCCAGCTGCGACTTGGCCACATTCCGAACTGACAGGCAGCTCTGAACTGCTAAGTGTAGGGGTCAGCTCTGTGCGGCGATTGTCCCCGGAAGAGTGGCAGCTGTGGCCGAGTAAGGCGTGGGTCTGGCCAGGACTGAGGGGCAGGGGGCTTCTCAGTCTGGGTCAGCACAGATCTCCCTGCCTCCTCTTGGAATGCTCACTGGCTCCCACTTTCAGCTGAGTCTCAAGGCTAAGGTGACTAGAATACAGTCAGACTCCACAAGGGTAAAGAAAAAGATCATGGACCCAAAGCAAGCAGTACCCTGGAGGGCAGCTGGGTTCAGTGCAAAGAATGGTGGGTTTAGCCTTAGAGAGCCCTACAGATGTGTGCCCCAATCCTGCCTGTCTATGTCTCTCTCTCACTGGCTGTGTGATGTTGGGTATGCAACTCAGCCTCTCTGAGCTGCAGTTTCCTTATGTGTAAAGTTGTGGGGTACTGACGGCTGCTATGACATGATGTAATGCAGACCCAGGGTCTGCTCTGACATGTGGCAGGCTCTCCACCAATGGTGATTGTTCCCATTCTCAATATATTTCATGCTGGTCTATGAAGCACATGCCCTATGCCTCTGATACAGAACATTGCATGACAGCAGCTGCTAAGATTCCCTTTTATCCTCACCTGGATGGGAAGAAAACACATTGGAGCCAGGAAGAGGAGAGACCTGCAAGCTCCTGCATCAATTTAATGTCTCCCCTGGGGGACTGGGAGGCTTAATGTTTATAAAGTACTTTGAGATCCTGAAAGCAAAGACTATACAAATGTGAGATAATCATGATAATTAAAGCACCGTTATTGAATATAGGGAGGACTTATCCTTCCCTCATCCTGCAGAGAGCAAACTCCTGGAGGACTCTTTAGCACACTGAAGAGATCATTTGTTAAATCATATACCACTGCCCTGAAAGTCCTACAGCCGGGGACAAGTTCATGCCCAACAATAATGCTTAATAGCAAGCCTCTGTCAGCACCACACTTTACAGCTTACAAAGCACCAACAGATAGCTTCTCCCACTTTGTGTCAGCAGAACTGGGGGGACAGAGATGGGGGAAATTATGTCTGATTGACACACAGGAAATGGGGACGGATTTGCCTATGGTCCCAGAGCGAGGGTCTCTACCATTAGGGGAACTCAAATCTGGAAAACATAGTCAACATTTAGCCCAATGCCCACAGCTTATACATGAGAACAGTGAAGTTCAAAGAGGTGAAGTGACTTGGCCCAGGGCTCCTGGTGGCCACAGGCACTTCTGTGCAAATTGGAAGCATGCACCCCTCTCTACTGGTACAGGGTTGGACGGAAGGCTGGATCTCAGCCCCACACACTTGGCTGGGGGCTCACGTGTACTCTCCATTCAAGAACACTGCTGCATTTTAAAATATAGGTTTTATTATTATTCAGAATCAGCAGGCTCTGAAGCAGAAGGCTGTCCCTAGTTATCTGGTACCTGTCCCTGGGTGAGCAGGGTAGGAGAACAGTGCCCAGGAAGGTGGGGACGGGGGTGTGGGCTTTGTACTGGCTGGTTGGCATGGAACAGGCAAGCTCTGTGGGCCAGTTTTTTGCTAGCTCTAGAAGCCAGCCAGCCCTGGGAGGGGGCAAGTCCCCAAGATATCAAAGCATGAAAAATAAAGAATAAAAAGACACGGTTAACACATGCCGGAAAGGACCTCAAAGCCTCTGATGTCCAACACGCCCACTTCACAGATGAGAATCTCAGCTCAGATGACTGAGATAATGTGACCAGGGCTTCACTGCCAACTGATGGTAACCATGGTGACCTTCTGGAAATAAAGTCAACCAGGTCTTATGTTTAAATCCCTTTAGCATATTCCCTTGTTTAGGAAATCATCTCCAAGCACCTTAATTTAGACACCGTGGTCATTGAGGCATTGGCCCCACCAGGATCTGACCCCCCCATTGCCAATCTCCAGCTTCGTGCTCCAGGAGTTCAGAGGCCTGGCTTATGATTCTCTGACCTGGCCTGCTATTTCAGACCTGTGTACACTATTCCCTTTACATGCCTAGAATTCCTTCCAACGCTTTCCTGCCAGAAGATCTATGTAACTTTGAAGATTCAACTCAGAGCCTACTTGCTCTCAGGAGCTTCAGCTGATGCCCCAGGATGGACTCAGTGGCCCGACCTTGGGTTTCCAGGCACCCCGTGCTGCCCTCTCCCACTGTCTCACCACGGCACTGAGGTTTCTGTGGGAGGGTGCCTGTGCTCCACCGGATGGCAAACTGCTTGGAGGCTGGGACTGTGTTCCTCTGCCCATCAATGCTCAGCATCTAGCATAATGGGTAGCACATAGCAGCAGCATTCAAGTGTTAAACCAAAGACACAGCTTAGCACACAGAACTCCGGGGTCAGTGCTCTTTTCTGCATAGACATACTATAAAATCATCCCTCTGTTTCTGAAACAGCAGAGAAGATTATATATCAAGCAACACTTTTTATAAGCTGTGTATTTTGGGCTTATGCTATAGCTGTGATTACTTTTGCTGGGCTTTATTTTAAATTTTGTTTCTCTGTCAGAGTCAGCTGGATTTTCCGAGAGACAGAGTATGTGCATTTCCAAATCACTGGCTCTCAATCAGGCTCTCTTAACCTCCTTTTTACCTGCATGTGTACAATCATAACTTGTTTGCCTGGGTGCACTTCTTTCCTGCTGATTTAGAATCTGCAAATAGATATCTTCTTCCAAAACATACCTCTCCACAAAGCCAACCCACTGAATCAAGCTCATTATCTTAAGACACCTCTATGGCCAAAGGTTATGCTTCTCAGAGCTATATTAATCTCTTTGTCTAAACAGCACAAGCTTAATTGGTTTACATCAGAGTTGTACTGTTTTGAGTAAAAGGGTGTGATTAATGTGAGCTAAAGATGGTTGGACGGGCACAGACTAATTCAGTCGCATACACAAACCTATTATCATCAGAACCGTGAGAGCTGGGGAAACCTGCCCCGAGAGCAAGTTTTTTCCTTAAGAAAAAACACAGAAAGGTGAGAAGGCTTTCTGAGACCCCCAGAGCAAGCTGGGTACCACAGACATCTTCCTGGCCGCCTCACAGGAAGCCGTGGCCTGCGACATGCCCGCGGTGTGGGAAGAGGGTCACTGTTTCAGCAAGAGATGGCTCCACTGCGCTCCACCCAGGAGGGACAGATGTTCCCCTAGCTAGCCTACTCTGACTACTCCTTGACAAGGTGACTGGCTCTCTTCCTCTGGGCTCCTAAATCCACTGGCCAGCTCTCTTTTCTCTGCTCTGAGATGCTATAGGCTGACTTTGTGCGACTGGGGACCTCAGGGGGTCCACTTGCCCTGTGTCCTGGATCCAGTGAGAGGGGCCACAGCCGGAGATTAGAGAGAGAGAGGAGGGTGAGGTCAGAGGGTCTGTGCCCCAGGATGCCGCAAGTTGGCTATGACCGTAGCCCTGCTCTTATAGCGCCCTGTCTGGCCTGAGAGCTCTCCCTCTCTCCTTGCCCTTCGGCCTAAGGCATGGCAACAGCCGCCCTTCTAGCTCTAACTACTGCCCTGCACCCGGTCACTTTCTCTAGCTTATTTTGCACCAGCTTTGTTCTAACAGTTTTATATACCTCAATTTATTTAGCCCTCCAAAAACCTACCAGGGAGGCCCTCCTTGCCTCACTTTACAGAGAAGGAAACTGAGGCACAAAGAGACTGAGCAACTTACCGGAGGCCATCCCTCTACTGCATGGGCAGAATCGGGAGGCACACCCCAGCTGCGGTCACCAGCGCTCCGCCTCGCCTGGGCCCTGTGGCCAGAGGAAAGGGAGTGAATCCTGGGGTCAGAAAACAGTAGTGGCGAAGGGCCTGCCTGGCGGGGCAACATCGAGAAACCCGGAGAAACCCAGTGGGGCTTGGAGAGGGAAGGAAAGGGGGCAGGAAGGAGGAGAGGCTGCAATGCCACGGGGTCGGAGCGGTGGGAAGGACCTCTGCGCTAGCCTCTGCAGCGAGCATGTTCGCATGCAGCTTGCTTTGCCCTTGTGGCTGTCATCTCGGTGCCCCGGACTCCAGCTGCAGCCTCGGGGAGATGCAAACAGGAGTGAAACCACAGCCCCCGCCTTCCATCCTAAGGGGGGAGACACTGCAACCCACTGCAGCTGGTGTCATAGGACAAAATGAACGCAGGGCAACGGGGACACAGGGGACAAGAGTCTGATTCTGGCTGGGCTGTGACTGGGGCAAGTCAGGCACACACCTTGGCTGCAGAATATTTAGAATGTGTCCAAATGCTCTGTCATTTAGATAATTATAATTCTAATACAAGATAAAAAAATTTTTTTAATTAGTGCAAAGAGTCTATAATGAACCAAAGACCAAAATCTGACTCGCTCTTACAAGATCATTCTCTCGCTTTCCCTTTCGCCACAGGCTCCACTATAACTCCGCACATCTGGTTTTGTATTTATTTAAAATTCGAATCTTTTGTTCATCATGGATTTTTCTGCATTCATTTTGATTTTTTTAAAGAACAGTGCATTAAATATTATTCACCTTGATACCTGGGTTTTGTGGCACCCTCTTAAATTTCGAACTGGGGAGAAAGCCTCACCGGGTCCCTGCTCTGCTCTCTGAGGCATCGAGTTTGAACTTTCTCCTGTGGACCTTCGTTTGCAGGGCTGGGGAAGCTCGGGGCAGAGGAGGCAGAAGGCAAGTTGGATAAAAAAGGTGCAGTTGTATTTGAAATAGTCCGTGGGCTCAGAGAGCTGAGTGTTGAGGAGTCACATAGGTCCCTTGACATGAAGGTGGAGTCTTTTGTGTGTGTGTGTGTGTGTGTGCGTGTGCTTGAACACAGGCTGTTTCTTCAGTTCTTGGCCTATTTCCTCCTCCAAATTGTGACCAGATGCATGTTAAATTAGGATTAATAGAGCTCCTTTGTGGTGCACTGAATTTGAGCTGTACACCGTAATAGTTTCATCACACATCATTCAACCTTTCTAAGAGGTTAAAAATTATATACTTAAAGCCTTAGCACATTTGTCTACACTCTGAATGATTCCAAATGGGAATGATCGGTCCACTTCGTTAAGCGAAGATGGGTTTAAAAAATCAGCAATGAGCATCGAGTGCCAGCTGAGAACCCAGTGGCATTTTTAATATAAACATCCAATTCTTGATAGAATTAACTGGGCTGCCCTCACTCACTGCCACCACAGTTTTTATGCCCTCTATTTGGGTTGGATTCTTTGCATATTCCTTATTTCCTGGAAAATCTTTAAAGAGGTCTGGACTGCATAGTTATAAAAATTGTTGTAATGTATTTTCCGTGCATATTAAATTAGCTCCCAGACTGATAAAAGGTTGAAAAGCTATTATTCTTTATTCTTCAGTTTACTACAACCCTAAAGTAATAGCCTTCTATTAAAGTTTATTGATTGCTCCCACTGTTAACTAGCAAGTTGGTATATAAAAATAAAACAGAGAAATCTGCCATTTCTTCCTCGTTCCTTTTGTAGCATATGTGTCCCCTGAGTAAGATTCCAAAGGACCCATGTTGGCCACACTTTGAAGAATCACTGGGGGCTTGGGGAGTTTTTGGTTCACTTGTTTATTTTTGTTTTGTTGTTTGTTTTCTCATTTCCAAGACATTAGAGTTTTGAGAAATATTTAGTACAATTTTTTTCAAGGAAAAAAACACAAGGTCTGGTCTGGGAGACGTCCTGGATTAGAATACCTGCTGTCTGCGTGATTTCTCCAATTCATTTCACAAATAATGCTTGACCACCTACTGTGTGTCAGGCCCAGTTCCAGGCATGAAGGATTTCAGAGTGACCACCGCAGACTGAGGGTTGGCTCTCATGATGCAGACATTCCAGTGCTGGAAGACAGATGATAACGATGTAAAGAAATAAAGATTGTCCTCAATGAGATGGCAAAAAATGCTGTGAAGAAAGCAAGGTACAGGGATTCAGAATGGGGTGTTAATATTAGGCACCAACTTGATGGGGTCACAGGGCGCCCAGATATTTGGTTAGACATTATTTCTGGGTGGGTCTGTGAGGGTGTTTCTGGAAAAGATCAGCATTTGAATTGGCACACTGAGAGAGCAGATTGCCCTTCCTAATGTGGGTGGGCCTCATCCAGTCCACTGAGGATCTGAATAGAACAAAAAGCAGAGAAAGGTACAGAAATTCTGCCTGTTTTCAAGCTGGGATGGAAGTCTGCTCCTGTCCTTGGACTGGGGCTTAACCTATCGACTCCCCTGGCTCTCAGGCCTCTGGACGTCAGGCTGGACCTACCCCCCCAGCCTTCCTGGGTCTTCAGCTTGCAGGTAGCAGGTCAGAGAACTTCTCAGCCTCCATAATCACATGAGATAATTTCTTCTAATAAGTGTGTCTATATATTGGATACATATGGTGTGTGTGTGTGTGTGTGTGTGTGTGTGTGTGAAGACCCCTAACTAATACAGGGAGTGATGGGTGTTTTTTAGATCAGGAGGTCAGGAAAAGCCACTCTGATGGATGGCATTTCAAATCCTAAGGTCACAAGGGAGCCAGCCCTGCAGAGAACTCAACAGAAAGAGGGCACCTAGTCCCAACCACAAACAACAGTCACAGGTGTGTGTTTAGAGCATTTGCTAAAGAACATACATTACACCAGACCCTGGGAATAGAATGATTAATGAAACATTAAAACACAACCTCTGCTTCTTTCAAGAGGCCAAGTTCAGTGAGGGAAACGTCAAGTGAATAGAGTACAGGGCAGCCTTTAAGTCTTAAAAGGATGAATAGGTAAAGCACTATATATAATAACAGCTACTTTTGTGTACCATGTCGTAAAGGCTGAAGTGAGGGGCTAGGACTAGTCAAAGAACATTGGAGGAAACCAGGAGAGGGAACTTTGCTAGAGTTGACCCGAGCTGAATCTCAAAGGAGGACTTGAAATAAGGCAAATGCCAGGCAATGGGACCTTCCCTGTTGGCATGACCCTGTGTGGGGGATGAGTTCAGCAGTGCAAGACTATGGGAAGCAGGCTGTGCCATGTGGCATGTGAAGCCAGTGGCGACAGGAATGAGTTGATGGAGGAAGGTCAACTTTTGTCTGGTGGGTGATGGTGATCTGAATGGTTTCACAGAATGAAACAATTTTAACAGGCATTTACTTTAGGAAGATACATCTGGCATCCAAGTAGAAAATAGCAAGGGGGAAGAGTTTTAGGAAGAGATGGCACAGTTCTGACTCTCAGTCTCCTCATCTGTAAAATGGGAACAATAGTCGAGATGGCCTCTAAATCTGCAACCTGCTCTGATATTCGGGAGCACTAAGGTACTAGTAGATAACTTAGATGTGTGCTCTCTCTCCAAGACAGGAATAAGTCTCTCCGAGCTAGGGTGTGCTTTATCCGGTGAGTAGCTATGAGCCCTACTCATTGACTGTGGAAAAGAAAACATCCTTATTTTTTAACAAAATGATGCTTTCACTTCAACTTGCCCCAACTGACATACATATTGTATGTGTATGTATATCTTTGTTTCTAAGATTGATGTTTACTTTTTCCTCCCTTTTCCCTCTCTCTGCAAATAAAAATGAGTTTTGTATTTGTCATGTTCATTCTACATTACAGCCTTTCTATCAAAATGCGTAATCCTGCCTTGAAATACATGGACCCAAGCAGAGGTAGAGCGGATGTGGGAGGGATACACTTCGTTTTTACCCTTGTGTGAAATTCTAAAAAGGAAAACTGGCTACATAAAATATTACACAGAAGAGAAGCACATGGTAAAGATCATTTGGGGTAGAAAGGCTCAGCTGCTTTGAAGGCAGTGCCCTGGAATCTTCTGTGATGCCTGCAGTGAAGTCCATGTGGGGATGTTTCCGAGTCTCCAAATGACTTGATGTGAGACCTGCAGTGTTTTCACATTACTATGGGGAGGAGACCAGGTGACGCTCTCTGACTCTGACTCACGTGTTTGCCATGCAGTTGGATGAAACTGGTTGAGGCTTTGTGGTGGGAATAGCAAGCTGTCTCCCAGAGTGTGAGCACCTTCATCCAGAGTCGAGTTGTCCCTGGGAAGCTGCTGTCCAGCTCAGGACGACATTCCTCAGGCTCTTTGCTTGCAGATGGGTCCATGTGAACAGTGGCTACCAGTAAAATGTAAGTGTTGGTGAAGAGGCCAGTGTGTGGTCTCTATCATCCCTTCTCCTCCACCAGCTGGGCCAAGGAGGCCAGAGCCACCAGATGGAAGAACCTCTGAGTCACCCACCCAAAATAAGCACCCACACTAGTCTGCTACATGAGTGCTAAATAAGGTGTCTCTTGAGAAGTCTTGTTTCTAATGAACCAGTGGGCTGGCCGTTGACAGGCTCGGGTTTGTCAGGGCAGGGAGCATCGCCCTCAACAATGCAGAAGTCAGCGGAGGACACCAGGCTTGGCCGTTGATGCTGCTGCCGGAGGGACATCGCCCGATCTTCAGGGATTCAGTCTCCTGCTCGTCGTTGGAGAGTATTCTCCGTGGGTGACCCTGTGAAGTGTCCACACTCTAACTCTGTGATCCTCAAGGGGACGTTTAGACCTCGTAGAAAGAAGCAAGTGAGCATCTCAACCTCTAACTCGTAAACTGGAGATAAGAATAATACTTCTTTCAGGTTATGGTGCGGATTGCAGGAGATGCTCCGCATGAAGCACCCAGCAGAGGGCCAGCCACGTACAAAGGGGTGACGAGTATTACTGTCATTGTTGTCATTATGTTATTACTGTTATGATGTAATTCTGCTGAGTGTGCAATACTGAGAGGGGGATGTTATGTTATGTTATGTTATTTCCATTTTCAGAGAATGCTGAGGAAGGGCACTTAACTAAGGTTGCAGAACTGAAAAGAGACAGAGCCTGCGGTCCAGGTCTTCTGCCTCCATGCTTTTCCCTCACCATGCTGACCTGCTGGGTGCTGCCCTGCACCCTCACCAGACACTGTAGCTCAGTGGGGAGTAGGACTCAGGGTAGGAGAAAAACACATCCAAAGGAAAGACATTGAGCTGATTGGCTTCTCCTCCAAGACAGATTTCTTTCTGATAGACAGCAGGACACAAGGCAGGAGCGACTCGTTCCACATCCTGTTGTATAAATAGGGATGGGACAAATGGCTTGGCTAAAATAAGCACAGGCCCGGAACTTCACTGAAACTGGAACCAAACCCAGACGGACTTTATTTATTTTCTCTGTTTCTTTCTCTCTTTCTTAATTATTATGTTTTGAGGATGTATAAAGAAGTCCATTCCAATTTTGTTCTCTGCAGTCACTCATTCTCTCCGAAAGAAAAGGCAAAATCTTATAGAAAACTTAAATGGAGAGGAGAAACAAAAATGCCCGTTGGGGTTAAAAAAGAAAGAAAGAAAAATCAAGAAAAAAGACGGTTTGTGGGAATTCCCCTGGAAGGGGGATTCCCAACTCCGCTGTGTGGAGATTACAGCTCAGGGTTAAGTCTAGGGAGCCCGACCAATGGATTGAAGTTCAAATATTGCTAATAAGCATTGCTCCTGGGCAGCTGCATGATGATAGCTCTGCCTTTCCCAGGGCAGAAAACAGGCATTAGTGGCTTGAGTGGACATTTCTATTTGCTAGTTGCTTGAGAGTTCTCAGGTGTTCTGTCTGAGGGACTCAAAGCTCAAAGCTATCTAGCCAAGTTTATTACCCCCTTATCATCCCAGCCACACATTTTCATCTTTGCAGAACTCTAACTAGTAAGGCAACAAAACCCAGAAGCGAGTTCCTCATTCTTAGGAGAATTCCAGTATAGAACGTGCAGTTGCTTGGCAGGTCATTGGAAAGAAGATTCCAAATCAGTTGAAGCACTGGACTAGATGACGTATTCCCAACCGCACGTTTCTGTCTGGGCAGCAGGTACTCTGAGTTGGGGTAGCCAACTGCAGGGAGGTACAAATGTAACCCATGGATCCCTGGACCAGCCAATTCTGGGAGACAGCATGGAAAATGATTGTTTATGAGAAACCAGACAAAGAGATGATGAGATTTATCGGGAGAAGGATAGATACACTTTTCCTAATAACATTTAAAAATGAGAAGCAATCATGAGTTGTACTGCCCCATACTGAAATATATTATAAAATACCACTGACTGGAATGGTGTGGCAGGAACATAGACCAGCTAGGGCAATCAGCAGGACTGAGAAGGAAGCCCAGACAGTGAGTGAGGGCATCGAAGGGCCTGTCCTGCTCGGGGTGTTCCTGGGACAGAGCGGATGCCTGACCTAGAGTAACAATTACTATATACCTACTGCATGAGTCATGAGAACTGAAAAAGGAAATATTTATTCCATAAGAGAGTTTAGAATACTTAGTGATTTAGGAGGAAGCCAGTTTATATTCAAATGTTATTCTATAAGCTAGAATAGATTCTGATGGATAGACTGAAATAGCAAAAAATGTAAACATTAGTTAAAATCACATATTTATCACAATTGTGGAAGATGGCAAACATTCTGAGATTTGACACAAGAGAAGAAATCAGAAAGGAAAAGACTAGTGTTTTACTCTGTATAAGAATCATTCAGCATAAGATAAAAACTGAAATAGAAACAACAGGGTGGTGGCATTAAAGAAAATACTTTGTAAACTGATATAAAAGACTTTTTGATACGCTTACATTTGAGTGTAGTGTGTGAAGACTCCAGTAAGTGGCTGGATCAAAGAGAGCGGCTGACTTTAAATGAGCAAATACAAGCAGTAAGTGAGCTGGGGGACGTGCCTCTCCATGGTACTCTGAAAGAAGTGTAAGTTAAAGCAAGCTTGAAGTTCAATACTAGAGACATGGATTAATAAACTATGATGATCTCCAGGTAGAATATTATCCATTTCCTAAAGGTGATCAATAGGAAGAATATGCAGAAACAGAGTGAAAACTTTATGATGAAATTTACAAAACAAAACGTCAAATGCAAAGAAAAAGCACACTCTGATTACAGTTATATGAACTATTGGAAAGATTATGTGAAAATGAAAATAGTTTTGGTGAAGGAGCTAGATGGGATGTTATAAATGGAGGATTTTTTTTTCTAAAAGTGTCATTAGCGCTATTACAATATTCCCTAAAAAAAAAGGAGGTTGTCACATACCATCATGGATGCATAAAATGGAGGGAAGAACAGGCCCTCTTGTGTTGCCAAGGAGCAGCAGGACCAGGTGCCAGCCACCTACAGGATCGCCTGGCACCCAGTGCTGCTGAGGACGCTAGTGGGAGGGAGGCTACACGTGCACACACGCACATGTGTTTGTGTGTGTGTGTGTGTGTGTGTGACTTATGCCCAGCACTATATAAGGACCAGCAAAGGCAGCGACCAATTGGTGAGTTGAATCGATATTGTGCATTTATATGAATGCATATGAGCTAAATTTAACACTGACTTCACAACTTACTAGCTGGCAACTTGGAGCAGCTGACCTAGTCTTTCTGCACCTCAATTTCCCCATCCATGAAAAGACAACCATATTGTCTCTCTCAGAGAATTAGCAGAAATGTAATTCTCTATACCATCTGGCAAATATTACTTACCTGTTCTAATCCTGATAATATTTAAATACTAAGGACTCAATTAATAATCATATTATTCATAACCACACTAGCAGTGAATAATTATGATAAATGGAACTACATGGGTTTGACTCTCAGCTCATCCATTTAATGGCTGTGTGACTGTGAGTGAGTTGCTAAACCCCTCTGAACTTCAACTTCTATAAAACAAGGATCACCCAGAAAACGGCTGGGAGGTTTTGTGATAATGCTCAATATTATTAGCCTTCTACTCACCATAGGTTTGTGTCTTTTGCCTGCTGGATAAGATGGTGTTAACCATATCTTAATAGAAAAAAAAAAAGGAAAGGACTAAAAATGGATGGAAATGGTCATAATTCTTCAAATGTTATTTTTGGCTCCTACTAGAAGATTCTTCTTAAGTCATTACTGTGGGGCAAGCCTGCCTGAACACTCATACCATGTCCTGGCCTCTTGGCCTGATCCTGCTGGGCAGAGAGGGGCTCTGGCTCTGCACTGGCCAAGTGCCATACCCCAGCGGCCAGCAGGTCAGGGCCCTTTTACCTGGCTAAGCACCAAGTTCTAATGGGCTCCTTTTCTAACCCAAAATGCAAGTATTGTACATAATGCAACTTCAGAGACTTGACATTTGGAATTCATGATGAGAAAGAAAGTAGACAGAGAGTCCCAGGCAATGAGGAAACCGCCTTGGTCCATCTGGGGAAATCGGAGTTTCCTGGGGGTTAGGAGCTCGCCAGTGGACCATTAAGTTCAGAACTGAAGAGAACCCGACCAGCCCCCTGGCTCTGCTGGAGAACTGGTTTAATGCCACCTTCCTAGAACCCAGGCCAGGGCTCAGTATTCACTTGGTTAATGAGTAAATAATAAGGGGGTTGAGAACCAGAGAGCAGAAGTGACTTGCCCACGGCCACACAGCTGGTCAGAGGCCAACCAGGTGGGGACCCAAGGGCATCCCTCCGCCCAGTGATGACCTTCCCCGTCAGGTGGGGGCACCACCCGCCCTATGTGTACAGGGCGAGGCCAGAGTCCAACAAGCCAGCTTTCCTGGGAGTCAGGAGCTGCTGGGCT
Source organism: Smutsia gigantea (assembly GCA_032199065.1). NCBI lineage: Eukaryota > Metazoa > Chordata > Mammalia > Pholidota > Manidae > Smutsia > Smutsia gigantea. The sequence goes on from JAVSCE010009310.1 coordinate 672,872, forward strand.
GTTTGGTGCCCCCACTGGCTCCAGCCGGAGTGATTCCAGGGCCCAGCCAGGCAGGGATGAAGAAGGGGGTGACCACACTTGTCTTAGGTTCCGTTTTCTGGACCTCTCTCTCATTTCACTGTGAACTGCCTTCACCCTTTGCTTTTGGACAAAGCGTTTAGCCACCACTGGCACGGAGCGAGGACCTCTTGTGACCCAGAGGCTTCCCAGATTACCCCAGCAGGTCCGCAGAGTGGCCGTGTGAGCTGCGGGCAGTGCGGAGGCTGCCCATTTGGTGGGTGAGGAACTGGTGCCCTCGGTGGTAGAGCCCACCCCCAGGCTCAGAGCAAGCAAGGCACGGCCCCCCTGGGAGGACATATCTCTGACTCAGACCAGGGACCGCCCCTGCTTCACACAGACTCGAAGCGCATTGCCAAACCAAAGGTGACCTGACTGAATGAATGAACTCTGAAATAGGAACGAATGAGACCTCAGGAGCCCAAGGTATGAACCAGGCTTTATCTGCTCGTTCAGTTTTGAAAGCTATATGCAGGGTCTGTGTAGAGAAAGCTTAGGAGACTGGACAGAGCTCCTGACTGGTAGCCCGGCCACCCTGGAAGCTGCATTCTCAGAGAGGGAGTGCACACGGTCAATCAACAAACACACACCAAGCATTAGGGTGTTTGTGGGTCCAGGCACCTTTATCTCCATGGACCCCTTCCTCCATAAAAAATACTAGAAAATATATTTTATGGCTGTCTTGTATTATGTTATATTATTGATTGCATCCTTTTAGTGACTTTTTTTTCTTTTAAAAGAAACTAAAACTAAAATATTTTTGTGGGCCCCCAGAAGCACCCTGGGCACGGTGCTGACTGTGTAATTAGACAAGTGATCCTGCCAGAAGCCCCTGCTGTGTGCAGCCTAGTCTCATGGCCTCTGACCTTTGGGAGTTCTCGGGCCACAAGGGGTAACTCAGGATACAGCTCTCAAGCCAGAGGAAATGAGGACAGTCCCACACAATGGGAGAGCACCGTCCTGCTACTCCACAGGGAGAGGGGGCTCTCAGGAAGCCTTCCTGGACGAGGCAGACACTGGAACGTGCCCCCCCCCAGCACCTCCCTTCAGGGAGCAGCCCCAGAGGCACAAAAAGACGACCCCCACACCCACAGAGAAAATTGCCCCTGAGAAACAGAGATGCATTCACTTTTCTTTCCTCTTCGCCTTTCCTTGGGGAAGATTTGTTAAAAGTAACAAAAAAATGAAAGGAAAAAAGATGTAAGTAGGAAGGAAGGAAGGAGAGAGGCAGAGAGAGAGGGAAGCAAAGAGAGGGGAGAGAGCGGAAGCCCTCCGTGCTGGCAGCACTATCATTCATGTTGCTGTCAACATCTCCACAAACACAGGTAGCAGGAAAATACCACCAGGGGAGCCTTTGAGGGGCGCAGCAGGGCCGGGTAATTACCCTGGCCTAGTTATTTCTCTGGGAAGGAAAAAAAGTCCAGCGCCCGATCCGCTTTTTTTTTTCTTAATAGGTGAAGTTGAACCTAAGCACTGTAATTTTAATCAGATCTCTCCCATCTGTGTGTAGTGTCTCTGAGAAGTTGAAGATTTAAGTGTATGTTGTAGGGTTTGTGGAATTGTCCCAGCAGGGAGGGAAAGGGGCAGAGCGGTGGTAATTATGCTACACTGAAAGGTATTTTAGTTGCCAGGGAAGGATTTTTTTTTTCATCTCCTTTTTCCCTCATTGAGGGTTTGGATGATGTCATGGACAAGAAAAGGGAAAAGGGAATGTAATCGTCAAAAGGGGGAGCAAGAGGAAGACGAAGGTGCGGTGCTCACCTGGGTGAGGGTTGGAACGTTCTAGAGAACAGGAAGAGGAGGCTCTGAAGGCCAGATCTAAGGTGAAAGTCCGACATCTTCTAACCCAAGCACACCCTCCCACACCAGGGCCCTGCACCCCATAGATGTATCCAAACCCACACATTAGGGTGTGCCACCCCCACACCCCCACCCTGCACACAGACACAGGGAACACACATGCATTTTGTACACACACAAAAATGAGCTCACACCCCCAGCACATGGCATAAAGCTCAACATATGACCCCCCCCTGCACCCCCACCTTGCTCCCGCACCGTCCTCCCCACAGGACCGTCTATCCGCACACCTATGACCACGCCTGGCCTGGCACACACAAATGGCCGCAGACAAACATGCACGGGTAACACACCCACATCATCCACAGACCTGTCGCCTACACACACAGCCTGTACTGGAGGCAAGCTGGGAACTCACACCCACCACAGAGCCCTCAAGGAGACACAGAATTCCCTGAGTCAGTCAGACATCCCCAGGCCCGAACGGAGTGGGGTTTGAGTAAAGTAGCTGCAGGTAGAAATGGGGAGGGGAGAGACATCTGTGTGTGCCTTTTGGATTTTATTTTTTATTTTTAATAAGTTTATTTTGATATCATTAATCTACAATTAAATGAGTAATATTATGGTGATTACACTACCCCCTTCATCAGGTTCCCCCCCACCCCAGGATTTTATTTTTATGAGCTTTTTATTTTAGAACAGATTCAGAGAAGAGTTGGGAAGACAGTGCAGAGAGAACCACGGACCCCATACAGCCATTAGTTTCCTTTAGTTTGATCCATCGTCACAGCTGACGAAGCAATATCGGCTCTGGTGTTTAGTGCTGCGAGGACAGCCCCTGAACCCGCCCTCCGCCCCATGCAGGGACTGAACGCTTCATGATCCAAGCAAGCAGGCAGTCAGGATCGCTTCGGAAGCTTCAATCCCGGAGTTAACAACCTAGGATGCTGCTGTCCCTGGTGTGCCCGTGAGACGTTTAGCTGAGGAACACGGTCCCTCGTCAGCGCCAGCCTCCAGTTCTGCCCTGGAAGAGTTTCCAGAGGAACTGGCAAGGCCCTGAGACATAGGCAGACATGCTCACCGTTTGCTGGGGCAGCATGCTTTTCTCCATCAAAATCTCCCCCGGGAAGAGAGAGTTACCTTATCTCAGGGAATTCCAAGGGGGAAAAGGAGCAGTTTCTCTTTCAATGAGGCCCTGTCACCTGATGTGACAAATAAATTCAGAGGAAGGCCATTGCATCAGGAAAAGACCGATGAAGAGGGCCTGTCGCGAGCATCCTTAGCCCTGACATAGCCTCCCACTTCCCACCCAGCTCCACACCTCATCTCTACTAATCGCAGTCATACTCATCTTCTGGAGCCCAGCACCATGCCGCCTCCTCCAGGAAGCCTCCTGGATGCCACCTCTCCTCTCACCCACTAATGGAACACTTAACCTGCCACCTGGCATCAGGGTTTGCTGGGCCTGTCTAATCTCCTCTATTAGTTTCTTAGGTCTTTCGTAACCCGGCACTACCTGCTGTATGGTTCAAACAACAGAAATTTGTCTCAGTTTTGGAATCTAGAAGCCTGAGTTCCTGGGGCCGACAGGGTTGGCTCCTTCTGAGTCTGTGAGGAAGACTCCGCCCCAGTCCTCTCCCCTAGCTTCTGGACGTTTTCCGGCCATCTTTGCTGCTCCTTGACTGTAGACACATCACTAGACCCTTGCCTGCCTCTTCTCCCTGGGCATGTGTCTGTCTCTGTGTCCAAATTCTTATAAGGACACAGTCATGTTAGATTAGAGCCCACATGAGTGAGCTCAACTTGATCATCTGCAAAGATTCTATTTCCAAATAAGGTCATGTTAACAGGTAATAGGAAGTCAGGACTTGACATCTTTTGGGTGGACAAAATTCAACCCATAACATATTTCCTGCTTGGTCCAAGCTCCAAAATATGTAGCCTCCATTTTTATGCTCATTGGGATCTAGATTTGTAGCTTATGGGATCTAGATCTGTGCTGGACATGTAGCTGAGGCTTAGCAAAGGTTTACTTTATTAGCTAGCCATTCCGACAGCCAGGACTGAAACATGATGACAAACTGCTTCAAAAAAGAAATTATTGTATTGAGCCAGATGGACCAGGAGACATTGGCATTCTGAGAAGTTAACTCAGAGCAAAATCCTATTCAGAAGAGAGAAAGACCTCTCAGATATGGTCCTATTAAAAGCCAGCATTTGGAAAAATAATACCTTCCCACATGAACACTAATTAACCCATTGACCCAGTCTCTGGTCTCTTGCCACTATAACTCCAACCCCTTGATAAACTGCAATAAAAAAATCTGCCAGTGCCCAGAAAGCTACAGTGCTTTAGTAAGAGCCTGCTGGACCAGGGAGTGGGGAAAGGAGTTGGCAAACTTCCCTTTCCCCATAGAGATTTAGAGTATCTGGGAGCACAGAGAGGCTGTCAAATGTACCCAAGTCACTCAGCTAGGATGTGGCAGTGTGAGGAACTCAGCAGGGCTCGCACTCTACTGCCAGAGTCCATGCACTCGAGCACTATGCTAGGCTGCAAGACACCATCAAAGACCAAATCCGGTCTTGAAGGAGGAAAGAAAATTGGCTAGTTGGCAAGGGGAAAGAAGGGTGTTCCTGGAGGAGGGAAGAGCATGAGCCAAGATGCACTTTCTGGCAAGTACTAGGGATGCCCAGAGTCTAGGCTAGAGTAGAACCCCCTGGAACATGACACTGCTTTGTCTGTGCATCTCCAAGGATAAAATAAAGGTTCAAATGCTGGGGCAATGATCTTGTGCTGTCCAGAGCCAAGCCAGCTAGAAACGCCCAATGTGAGTCTCTACTACTTTATCATCTGCAGACCTTGCTTGGCAGGATGAAGCCAAAAAGGTGGGATGAAGGGCATCCTCCCTACACCCATCGGAGATGTTGTGTCAAAGTCAAAATGACCACAGATTCCAATAGAAAAACATTTTTTTAAAAAAAAGAAAGAAGAAAGAGAGAGAGAGAGCCCTCCCATGGAGTAGCCAATCCAGACACAGGGGGTCATCCATGACTTCTCCAGCAAATTGGTATGAACTTTCTTGCCACTGACAGTGTAGGCAGCTGGACCCATTGTCTGCCTCTTTACAAAATCCAATATTTCCCCTTCTGTTATTCTTGGCACAATGACAAGAAAAGAAGAAATAAAAGTTCCCCATTTTAATGAAGCTGTTGAGGATCCTTTTTTTTTTTTTTTGAATCGACATGACCATTACCGTTTTGATTCTGGTTCTGACACAAGAGTCACATAGCAATATGAACCTCTCCATGGCAACCTCCCCACTCTTCACACAAAGACAATCTTGACAGTTTAACATTCAACAAAAGTCCTTTTAATTAAAAGATGACTAAGGACTGGCAGCACAAAAAAATATTGAACACATATTTTCAGCTGTTGTTAACATCCATCTACAAAGGAAACTATCAACCTAAGCTTGTCTTTTAGAAAGAATGGTCATCTGCCTTGAACGAGGCCTAGGAAGATTCCTTGAGTCCACCCAAAGATATTAAATTACATCCAACAAACCTTTAATTAAGTGCCTATTGAAGGCTAGGTCTTATCCCAGACGCTAAGAGCAAATATTGGAATAAGGCTTTGACAGTGTACTGTGTGAAAATTGCCACAACAGTGGTAGCATCATAATTACCACCATCTATAGAGTGTTGACTCTGTGCTAGACACTGTGCTGAGTGTGCAATGCCCACATTTAATGTCACATAATCCTCGCACCGGTTATTATGCTCATTTTACACATGGGGCAACTAAGACTGAGAGATGATAAATAATTTGTCTGGGGTCATGCACAGGAGCTGTGGCTGTGTCGACCCAAACCTGGAGACTGCGAACCACCACCATTCTGCCTTTTCCACCTTGTGCTCCAGAAGGGGGAGGAAGCAACCAGGAAGGCATTGAAGGCATTGAAGAAGGCATCCCAGAGGCCAGGATCTAAGGCATGTGTGCACACGTGTGCGTGTGTTTGTGTGATGTGAGGTCTTCAACGAGATAGGAAAGTGTGGTGATTCATAGTACACTCCACCTGGCTCTAAGCCTGGCTCTGCTTGTGTGATTCTGAGTGAGTTTTCTGTCTTGTAAAGTGTGCATTATAATAGTATCTCTCTGTTACAAGAATCCAGTAAGTCAATATGTCTGAGGAACTTAAAACAGTGCCTGGCCATAGTCATTCTTATTCATGTTAATATTATTATCATTATTTTTATGTAGGCTATTACCTCCAAGTGGTGGAAGAGAAGCATTAATAATATTCTGCCCATATTAGGGAATGAACTGAATCAATCTTCTGAACGTCCCTTCTGACTCCTGCTCTCTTGGAAATACCACGGCCACGTGCAGCTTGGAGCCAGATCCCTTTGAAATGAGGTTTTGGCTTTGGACAAGATAAACCTTTCCAGGTGACAAGAACAGGAATTCTTGTCTGCTTTTGTTTTTAACATGGAGACTGCCGGGTTGATCATTGCAATAAAAAAGGACAAAGGACCATAATAGTAACCCTAAGACAGGTCACCATGGGGGCACATAATCCCTTAAGGGTTTACAGAAAATTCATTATTGTCATCAGCAAGCAAATAGCTATTTAAAATTTCCAGAGGCCTTACCTTAGTGCTGCCACCCCCATTATGGTGCCCCTATAACCATTTTTACTATGGTGCCATTTTCTGAGATTGGGAACCCATTGGCTTTGGTGAAGAAGAAAATGAGCTCAGTTTTGGACATGCAAAATTTGAGGTGCCTATGGGACCTCCAAGGAGAGACTCTGTCAAGCAAGAGAAAGATCGAAAAGTGCTCATTTACTATGTACAATGTGGGGGTCATTGGATAGCAATGGTGTGTTGGGAGCAAGTGCCAGATTGGGGCAAGTTGAAGGGAAGAGGGAGGGATAACTGGAGACGGTGCCTGGGACAAGGCCAGTGCCCAGAGGAAGGCCACACGAGGGGCACATGGAGAACTGAAGTCAGGGCCCACCCCCCTTTTCACGCCTGAGGGTTGGGGTCCCTCTTGGTGGCATCTGTAGCAGTGTTTTCCTCGGCACTGAAGGGCCATGAGTCAGTGTGATGGCTAATTTTATGTCTCAGTTTGACTGGACCCCAAAGTGCCAAGACATTTATTCAAACACGATTCTGTTTGAGCAATGATTGAATCCATAGACTGAGTAAAGCAGATATCCTCCCCAGTGTGGGTCGGCCTCATCCAATCAGCTGAAGGTCTGAATGGCCCAAAAGGCTGAGTAAGAAAGAATTCTCTTTCTATGACTCACTTTCTTCTAGCTGGGACATCTGTGTTCTCCTGCCTCTAGACTGGATGAAGACTGGGGCTACACCATCAGCTCTCCTTGGGTCTCCAGTTTGCTGACATAGATCTAGTACTTCTCAGTCTCCATAACTGTGTGAGCCAATTGCTTGTAGTAAATATAATCAATCAATCTATCTATCTATCTATCTATCTATCTATCTATCTATATTTAATATATCTTTATCTATCTCTTATTGATTCTTTTACTCCAGAGAACCCAGACTAACAGACTAATACAGTCAGTGTCACCAAATATGTATAGACTGTCTTAGGCACAATCGGTTTTCTATGAAACCATTCATTTCACAAAAACCACACAGATTGTGGAGAAAAAGGAAGTTAGGGCTGCCCACTCAAAAATTTGTCAGTAATGCATTATAAGAAAATAAGACCCCTTGGGGCTATGGAAATGTTTTGGAACTTAATACAGGTAATGACTAAACAGCATTGCAATCGTACTAAATGCCACAGAATTTTACATCTTAAAATAGTTAAATGTATGTTGTGTGAACGTTACCTTTCCTTTCTAATAGATAAGAATTTTTTAAATTGTAGCACAGCTTTACACATATTAAATCCAAGAAAAATGCATGTATACTGCAATGAAGATGGTGCTTTACCTAACAAAGGGCCTGAAGTTTGCCTCTGGAAGTGGCCATGGGAAGAGGTTTGGCTTGAGAGTTACAACCAAGTGGTGAAAGGGGGTTTTCTGGAATTGGTGGAAAGGCAGATATGGGTGGGTGTGACTCTCAATGCACACAGGGAACTGAGCAAACAGGTGGATGTTGGAGAGTTGTGTGCCTATGCTCTGTGGCCCTGGGTGGATCCCTCTGGCTGGAGTCTGAATTTTTTTCTCCTTCCACCTAGTGCTCACTGCATGTTTCTCATGGATGAAATCACATGTATGCAAACATGAAATCCAAGCTGTGCTCAATTGTTCCCTATTAGCTAGATCGTTTGGGGGCAAATTAGTGTTTTCAAAACAAGCATTAAAGCAGGACTGACAGTATGGACTTAGCGAACTCTCACCACAAACCCCTTGTTACAGAGGAGAAAACAGAAGGTCCGAGGAGACCAATGCTTGGCCGGCTGCACACATCGGAACACACTCAAGTAACAGAGCCCAGGCTCCTAGTCCCCTAGCTGATGCTTTTCTTTTTCCTACTATGGTATCCCTGGAAATAAGGAAAAGGTGGATAATCCTTAGAACACAGGGAAGGGGGCCTCAGCATCTGGCCTACAACCAGTGTGAAGGGATAAAACCAGTGCTGGCCCATCATCAGAGCCCACTTCCTTGCCTCCCCTCAGTGTGGGAGGGAAAATAACACTGATTGAGCCCCCATTGAGCCAGGATCCTAGCATAAGTTATCTCAAAATTATCAAAACATCTTGGGGACCCAGTTCCCAGTATGCTTACTGGGGAGATGAAGAGCCCGAAGGTCAGAGAAGTGACTGCCCTTGCCCTAGGATGCACAACAGCTGGGAGCAGAGTAGAAGTTTCCACAAAGGCTCCGAGACTCTGGACCCATGGATCTCCCTGCGATGCCTGAGCTGCCTGGTGTTTGCCGGGTGTCTGTGAGTTTGGCCCCGCCATTCCCTCAGGCCCCCCTGACTCCACTCAATATCCCTAAAGTCACTGGGCCTTTAACTGCCCTCCAAAGGGCAGTGTCCCCAGGAGCACCTGGGCAGTTCCTTCCCAGCTAGGAGTAACAGCCTGGACGTGAGGTTTGAACCTGTGCCTCCAGGGTGGAGACAGGCCTCGTGGCCACCTTTCCAGTCCAAAGCAGCTGTCCCCTCTCTCTGCTGTGTCACCGCGGTGTAATTGACTATGGTTTGAGAGCATTGCCTTTATTGCCTTTAACAGCCCCACAGCCACTGACTGCCCGTGTTGATGGCTAATTTAATTTCTGTCAATATAGCACTGAGTGGCTTTAAAAGAACCATTATCCACAAGGGCGGTGCTTGAGGGGAATGTTAGTGAATTGGCCACACACAACTCCAGCTTCCATATTTAGGTCATGGCGTGTTGGAAGCTGCAGAGACCTCAGAGGTGTCTAGTCTGACCTCTTAGTTGACAGATGGGACAGCCGGGGTCCCTACTGGTTCAGGATTTTGCTTGAGGTCTCAAAGTAAGGGACAACCTCTCCTGCTATGATGGAAGGTGTGTTCCTCCTGGATAACCTGGGACAGCTGCCCCATCTTTCCTCCACACTGTGCCCAGAAGGACCTGTGGACTAGACTGAGCTGAGGCTCTCACATGCCTGTTTAAAAGCCTCCCAGGTCTGGCCTCCCAGGATAACCCTGCCTGCCTCTCCACCCTCGCCATCCCCTTCTCCTTCCCTCGTGTCTCTGGCCTCCCACGCTGCCCTACACCCAGCACATTCCTCCCTCTGAACCTTTGCACCTGCCTCTCCTTCTACCGGGAAAGTCCTTTCTGACCTTATCAGCCTGAACCACTTCTCCTTTGCAAGAACACAGCTCACCTTCTCTGGGAAGCTTCCCACTTATTTCATTCATTCACTCAATCAATCATTATTGATTTGTTGGACACCACCCACCTGTCAGACACAGGGATGGGTACTGGGAATAAAATGGTGAGCAAAGCCAGATTACTGTCCCTGCCTTCAAGGAGCTTAACAGCCACAAGGGAAGACAGATGCTAAACAAAATAACAGCACAACTGTGGTAAGACCCCTGAAAGAGCAGAAATTGCTGGAAAGCTATGTCAAGGTGAGTAGATCTGCCTGGGGGAGTCGGAGATGCCCTGCTTCTGTTTCATGACCACTGTGTGTGCCACTCTGTGTGGGTCATCCTGCTCACTGGTGAGCTCCTAGAGGACTTAGCGGCCAGCCCAGGACTCAGGGCTCAAACATGCTTACAGGATGAATGGAAACTTTCTCTTCCTTTTCTTTACTGAAACATTTCCAGATTAATGTGGATGCTATATAAGGCCTAGAGTAAAAAAAAAGACTTGTGTACTATAACAGTTGGAAAAATATTTTCTAAATGGCAATATCCTCCACTGTAGATTGTTAAGGGTAGTTTTTTATCCATCATCCATTCATCCACCCATCCATCCTTTCACTCATTGATTTATTCATCCATCTATCAGCCCATCCATTCATTTAGTTTATCCATCCATCCATCCATTGATCAACCCATCCATCCTCTGTTTATTCACTCACCCATCCATCCATCTATCCCTCTATTTAATAAGCATTTATTAAAGTCCTACTATATACCAAGCATGTGATAGATGCTAGGGAATGTAGAGAGGAATCACACAGGGCTTTTCATGGGCCAACTCTTCTTTCCTTCCAACCTCCTTTAGACACTCTCTCTAGGAAACTTTTCTCACTCCCAAGGCAAAGTTAGGGCTCCTCATCCCTCCCCACCCCTATCATTCTCACCAACACTCCAAGGACCCCATTTCCCACCCTCCCTGCTAACAACTATCATAATAGTTGGCACAGTATCCTATTTGCTTAAAAATGTTTGTATCTCCCACAAAACTGTGATCTCCTGAATCTTTATCATTACTTTGTCTTAGTAAGGGCTCCATCTGACTTTATGAATGATGAATGGATAAATAAGTGGTAAATGTGAATAAATTAACATGGCCTTTAAGGGTTTGAGCCTAACAGATAGAAAGAATGCTTGTATAAGTAATGCCAGAGTGATAAAGCTACATTAGAGATGGACATAGGCTCTGAACCCTGAGGTCTAAGGAGGGCTGAGGAGGGATGGGGCATTCCGGGCCTACGGAACAGCAAAAGCAAAGGTGTGGCGCATAGGAAATGCAGCTTCGAAAGGAAAAAAAAAACGATTCTGTCCACATGAGCCAGCTCTGGGTGTGTGAGAAAGATCAGGGAAATGAGACTTCAGAAGTTGGAGAAACTGCCCCTAACAAGCCAACGGTGTTATCTTTTTTAAACAGCTAATTGGCACTCTCCCCATAAATTCTTAGAGCGAGCCCCAATTACCAAACTGATGAAGGGGGATTGTTATCAGGTAATATTTGTTATATGTAATATAATAGGAAGCCAACAAATGAGGTTATGATTTGGGATTATGAATCAATCACTGTTTATACCTGCCCTAGCTTTAGACAGTAGAGAAAAATCCTTATTCATAGTGAGAAGTAGTGGCAAATGCTAAAAGGTTGTGAGTTGTTTCAGCAGCCTGCCACGCACACTCAGAATAAATTTTTTTAACTAATTGTACACTGAAGCTTCAAAGAGAAGTGAGAAGTTTTTGTTTAAAATTTGAATCCTAACGTTATTTAACGTCTGAAGTCTGACTGTGACTAAAACACTGTGTATGAAGATATTGCCATGAGGGAATCTTGGGGTCCCATGGCTGACTCTTTAAATGAGGCAGGCACTGAACCCCCGAGCCTAAAGCTCACTCTAGTCAGTGCAGATGAGGAGCAGGGACGATCCAAGAGAGATTCCGAAAATTGAATTGGGAAGGATATGGTGGCAGGCTGGATTCAGGCATGAGGAGTTTGAAGTCACCAAGAGGTATTTTGAAGTTTTGTGACCCAACCCTTCCAAAATTTTCCTTACGAAGCAAATGCAGCTTCAAGACAAGGTTGGAAGGCCAACTTATATAGATTAGGTGGAAGCTGAAATACTGGTTTGTGCTCAGACAATGGAGGGGATGAAACAGAAACAACTGGTTTCAGGAAGGTTGATTTGGTTCAAAACATGCTGAGTTTGGGATGCCCATGAGACACTCTAGTGGCATTCTGGGAGTCCGTCATAAAGGAGAGATGGGTCTGGAGTTCATGTGAGAAGTGAATGATGCAGACAGAGATTTGAGGGTCTCTGGCTTGATGGTGAAACCTGAGTTCACAGAAGTGGATGAGGCCAATTTGGGAAAGTTCACAGTGAAACAGAACAGCCAGATACAGAAAACACACGATTCATTGTTTTCCCATCAGCTACTCCTCTCTACCATCTTGGCTGTACACAGAACTCCAATTTGGGGTTCAGTGAGTAGAATGATATTTTCGTTCTCAAGGTGGCCTCAGCAAATGACCACCATCGTTGTGCCTTAAAACATTACTTTATTCTCTTAGTTCTGGAGGCCAGAAGTCCAAAATGAAGTGTCCGCAGGGCTGTACTCCCTCCAAAGCCTCCAGAGGAGGAGACCCTTCTCTGACTTCCAGCTTCCGGGGCTCCTGGCATTCCTTGGCCTATCGCTCGCAGCCATATCACTCTAATCTCTGCCTCCATCTTCTCCTGGCCTTCTCCCTATGATAGCCATGATGCCAATCCCATTTCCACTTGCTCTACACCCTCTCTCTAGCTTCTCTTCCATCTGGAGCTGAGAAGGCTGGCCTATAACATGGTTCTGTCCAGTGAGATAGGAAGGATATTCTGCTGGGAAAGATAAAACAATGTGGCTTTTGCATCTGTACTTCCTTCCTACTTGGATGCTGGTGTAAGGCCCGGAAGCCTTAGGGAGCAGCTGTCGTTAAAAGTATGAGACGATCAGCGTGAGGATGAAAGCCAGTGCACCGAGGATCTAAGACGGCATCCTTGATCAGCAAAGTGATGCCAGCCTCTCCTCAACTCCACATCAGTTGGATAGCGTCTTACTTACAGGTGAATATGCTCTCAGCTGATACAAAACCCAGACTTAAGGGACTGACAGAGAAAGGCGAGCCAGCAAAGTAAGCAAAGAATATGCCCCAAGAAACAGGAGAAGGTGACATTCTGACATTCTAAAAGCCAAAGAAAGAGAGAACATGAAAAGGGAGGATGTGGAATGGGAGGTCAAGTAAAATGATGAGTGAAAAGGGTTGACTGAGAAGAAAGGGTGGGAGGGGAGGGGGTGACCCTCCCTTAGCCATGGCCTACTGGAGCTGCCAGTTAAAATCCTTCGGTGACCACCTGGGAGGGGTTCCGTATGCTGGAGAGAATGGGCTCAACTGGATGAAGCAAGTTGTCAAAGGAGAATTAAGAGATGGATCAGGAACGCAAGAGTGAGACTTGGCATGGAAAGACAGGAGAAGGAGGAAATTTTATGCCTATCTCAGAGAGAAGGAGAGAAGACAGGGAGGGCTGCTGAGAGAGAACACAGGTGACCAAGGAGAAGTCAGTTGGAGGGGTGATAGATCAGAAGTGAAGGGAGAGGGAGAGTTTGAGAGAGGACTCGGGGAGTCCTAGCCTACAGGACAGTGTGAGACAGCCGTCACCTGCAGGAATAAGGAACCGTCCACGGAAACCAAGGCCGCTCACTGCTCCAGGCTCTCCGTCTCCAACAGGCATGCGGCAAAGGGAACCATCTGCCTTCTTCTTACCAATATCTTGTCAGCAATTGTCAATGTTTATATATTCTGCATAGAGAAAGAGAAATTACCTGACTTCTCACCTCTGTTATGACATACACCTTCATGGAGGAAGAGGGGAGGAAACTCACCAGTGTTAGGGAAACCAGAGACATATCCTCATCAGAGAAGAAGGATGTCATAACAGAATCAGCTGTGGCCTTATATCCGTGCATGCGCACCTGCCGTTCAGCAAGGCACGAACTTCTTTGGATAACTGTTATGGAAAATAAAAGTACTTGGAATGTGAATTCCACTGTCAATGCAATAATATATGGGTGGTTGTTTGTAAGGAAGGAAATATCACCTGAAAAAAATATGCTGGTTGATTATATATTGGCAGTGTCTCTGGGCTACGTGAGCAACGGATGCCTTGTATTTATGTCTCTGTACACGTGTGCATATATGTTTAATATTTTAGAGCCCCAGGGGACATGCCATTTTGAGATAAAAATCTAGTTTTTCATTGCCAAGTGAGGTAACAACAATGACCTGCAGTTTTATGACAACTCTTTCTACCTATTTCCCCTTCACCCAGAGGAGGACCCACATCTAACAAATCACCCTGCAGGTAGGAGGTGGGCACCAGCATGGCAGGAAGGAAAATCTACAGCCAGTCTGGTTACCAGAGAAGTAATTTCCCATGTCATGCATCAGCCCTTCTTCATCCTTCACTGGGAAATACCTTACAAAGGAAAGATGAGACAGTGACCTTGAAGGAGGAAGTATTAAACTGTGGCCGAGGAGGAAGGGAGATGGAAAACAATAGTTCCCCATCTCTGTGTCTCAGGTTGTTTGGATGGCTTCAGATGGCATCATCTCCTCTAGGCCCCTTAGAAACCATCCAAACTGCCAGACCTCCTTCCTTGGTTCTTTGGGAGGTTTCCCATGGCTTCTGGAACTGACACTGATCTAGTGAGAGAATTCCCCTGCTGAGGGTGAAGATGGGGTTCATGCCAGATGTTCAGCCAGTTCCAGCCTTGTCTATCAAACGTGAATTCCTAAATGTTCAAAACACTTCTTGGGATATTCCTGCTTGAATCTTGACAGGAAAATGGGCAGGAAGCCACTTCCGTGGCTGGCAACAGGTTGTCTGACCACAAAAGCACGAGTGTTTGTACCAAAGACACGGAGAAAGGGAAATGCTCCTTGCGGCTTTCCTCCGTGAGGGCTCCCAGGATTGCCCTCCACAGTGGGCGCCCGGCAGGGGTGTACCAGAGTCGGCTCCCACTGGCTCTCTGAGGCTGACTGGGCTTGTCTCACCCTGACTTGCACTCAGTGATCTCACTTTATGATCTGAGACCAGCCATGGTGGAAGCATTTATACCATAAAAACCAGCAAACTCTATAAATCAGAAATGGGGTTCCCCCAACAAAGAACAAATTTTTAAACATTTACTAGCATACCACTGATGCCAGAAGAGGAGAAGAAAGGGGAAGAGATTAACAGGGAAATGGTTTTGAGCCCCAGCTCTCTGGTGTGCCTTTTAGATAAACCTAGATTGCTCTTTCCACTCAAAAATTTCACCTGGCTCCCCTGTGCACACAAAGTGCCTCTAAAAATGGCAAATGTTTTCTTAAAAGGCCAGATAACAAACATTTTAGGCTTTGCTGGGCACGCGGTCTCTGTTCCAACGACTCAACACTGCTGTTGTATCATAAACAAAGCCACAGACAATGTATAAATTAATAGGAGTGTCTGTGTTCCAATAAAACTTTATTCATGAAAACAGGCGGTGGGCCAGATCTGGGCCACAAGCCACAGTCTGCTCACCCCTGATCTACTACATGCATCTGAACTCTTCCTCATGACAATCAGGGGCTGGTTAATCAAGGATTGATTCCCACATTTCCCAGCTGCTTTCCCATCCCTGCCACTTTCCCAAGCAGCACAGTGGTGTCTTCCTCAACTAGCCTCTCTAATTTGACATTGTGCTTTCCTCCACCAGGTCTATCGCTCCTGCATCTCCTTTCAAAACCCCTCCCTGGCCTCATCTCAAAACCAATTTATGTGCACTGACTTTGTATTTCCCACACCTCATTATCCCCAAATATCTGAACTCTTTCTTATCCCACTGAGCCCTTACTCCAGTACAGCACCAGGTGTCGCTCTGCTGATTTATCTCTACAACCTCTGGGCCTAGTGCATTTAGGCGCATGGTAGGTGCTCAGTGCTGGATGGAAAAATAAATGATGGTCTAGAAGATCTCCCTAAATATGGCAGCACAGCAACCTGTCTAAGAAAACCATCCTTGATAGAATTTTCCTGAATCATCTATACAGCCCTAGACATATCATCTACCCACTTTGAGTTTCATTTGCTCTACCTGCTAAAAGAAAGAGTCATGCTCCTTGATTCTTCAGGTCTGCATAATCTAGAAAATTCTCTCCTGGATCAATTACTTTAACACTTTGATCCTTTCATTGGTGTTAAGCCAAAGGACCACGTAAAACTGCTTTCCCAATACCAGTCCATCACATTATGCCCTGTTGATATTCCCAAGTGTCTAATATATTGTCTTAAAATACATTTTATTACTGACAAATACTTGCACTATTATCATGTTTCTATAACATATCAATCCAAGTAATCCCTTGAATTGAAGACCAAACTGAGTTTGACCAGTAATTATATAAATGCCACTAACGTTTCTATTTTCTTTAAGGTTTTAGTTGGTTGTTCTTTCATAAGTCATAAGAAGCTGAAATGATTTAATGTCAAGTCCACATGGCTTTGCAAATGGAGGATAGAAGATTACATTCTTCAGCTCAGAACTCCAAGCTTATTCACAAATTTCCAGTCTGATACCAACTCTAAACTACATAGCTTCTGCTGGGTGTATATTTTTAATGCTCATAAATCCAGAGATCATAAATCACTCAAATTCCCTTTTCTAAACAAAATTTCCATGTTAAGGTCATTTTTCAAACAGGGATTTAACTTCCATGGATGAACAATACCTAGAACTGAAGTCATGACCATTTTTTTTTACATCAAGGACTCTGAGGAAACTAGGACCAGATCATAATATGTAGTCAATTTCTGTAGTCACTTAAATGTACATAATAAAATAAAGTGAGATTAATGTAAAGAGACTGAGCCTCTGGGGTCATTTTGATATACTCCCTATAGCAAAAGTCCACTGTTTGAGACACCCTCTCTTCTGGCATTAGGACCCTCCAATAATAATCTTGAATCGGGCCAGGAAGTTGAGTGTGAATTCACCTAGTCCTTTGAGGCATACATTGACCGTCATGCAGGGGCTGCCTACTTGGTCCTCAAAGGCCCCAAGGCCGCCATCTGCCTTTTGCCTGTCCAGCATCCTCTTGAAGAGGCAGAGTCCAGCCTCACCTTTCCCAACCTGGAAAGAGCGCTGGATATGGAATGAAAAGATATGTATTCTGATCAAAATTGACCACTAGAAAGCTCTGAGACATGAAGCAAGCCTTGAAATTCTCCAGGCCTCAGTTAATCTGTGAAAGGGAGCATTCTTCTATTGAAGACTCTCCCCATTCCAGACCTGTTACAGGAACCCATGTAGGTGATAAGCCTCTTTCCTTGGCTTATTTTCCCAAGTCTTTAGACTCAGCTTCCTTTGAGAAACCTTCCATGACCCGCTTTCAAGTGCCAAAACCAGGTCAGTGCCCTCCTCTGGACTCTGAAATCACCTTTGAGCTCTGCTGTCTAGAATTTGAATATTCTGTTATTTGTTCTCATTTATCTTCATGGCCCCTCCTTTAGACTATAATCTCCCAGAGGGATCAAATCTCCCACTTTTACATTTTGTACACAGTACCTTGCAGGGCACACTTTTGAAAAATAGTCATATGAACTATTCCCAAAGGACACTTCCTTCTCCCTTTCTGCCTGCCCAGCTTCCATCATCTTAACTGGTGGCAAGGGATGAATGAAATAGGTCAAATGTACCAGAAGCAACATTCACTGTACAAGGGCATTTCTAAATGTCATTGCCTGGGAGGAAAGGACCCTGTGCTGCTGTCCCCTAATGGAGATGGCAGGGACCATGCCACTTCCTGAGGCTCCGGCACCTTGGCCCTTGTTTTGTGTGTGTTTATGGAGCATCGCTGTGAGCAGAATTACTGGCTAGAGCACTGGAGGGACTGAGGGTGTGGGAGGGCTGCAGAGGAGTGCACCACATGGACATGGACATGAGCAATGAAAAGGGCATGGATGTGGAGTGACAACACTGGGGCTCTAGACCCGGCACTGTCAGAGTCATTGGCCCCTCTAGGCCTCAGTTTCCCCATCTGCATAATGGTCACTCATTACATCAGTGTTCTTCAAACTACTTTTGCTTTGGTTGTTGGCCAAAAACATTGTTGAAAATGTAGCCTAATATAGCCAGTCAGTACTAAAAAGCAGGAGTGTGGAGCCCAAAGCTGTGCCACCCACCACCAGCTCCCTTGGGGTCCCTGAGGGGGTCCATGGACTTCTGAGGTTCTTCAGAACATAGTCTAAGCACCAGAGTGCCAGCGATTGAGGTCTTTCTGGCTCTGGCAACCTCTCAGCTGTGCCTTTTAGGATCTATGGCTAGGCTGACCAACTGTTCCACTTACCCAGGACTAAGGAAGCTCTGGGAACACAGGACCTTTGATCTAAAATCAGGAAAGTCACAGGTAACCTGGGTTGAACTGGTCACCCTGCCTATGGCCAATGTAAACCATTTCTCTGTACCCCAGGACAGGGCAAAGCTGTGCATCCCGTGGCCAGCAGGGCAGGCTGGGACTCAGTGCCTCAGGAGCAGGGAACACACCAGACATAACGGAAATCTTTTACCCAGAGCTGTGACACAACATTGGGTCAGAATGGTATTTTAAAAAGTTGATGGAATTTTCTTCCCCCTGTTCTTTTTGCCCTTTTTGTCTTCCCGTCATCGACTTCCATGGGCTAAAGAGAAGGACAATATGGCGGAAAATCAGAGAAAGCATGGTCTATTTCAAAAGACAATGCTTCAAATTTGCAAGCACATGGGCTCTGGGCTTTGAAAAGTGGAAAGTGTGAAGGACCCAGTCTATGCAATATAATTCATAAACAATAGGTTTAAAAAAGAAAAAAAGGATGAAGAGCTATATTCATTTTCTATTGACCTCATGACAAATTACCATAAACCTAATGACTTGCAACACTATAAATGTATTATTTTATAGTGTTAGAGGTCTGAAGTCTGACACAGTTTGCACTGGGTTGAAATCCAGGTGTCATGCTCCTCAGAGAACCTAGGAGGGAGACTCCATTTCCTGGCCTTTTCCAGCTTCTAGAGGCCACCAGTACTCCTTGGCTCATGGCCCCTTCCTTTGTCTTCAAAGCCGGTGGGGTATCATCTTCCAGTCTCTGACCTTCACCACTGACACGTCTCCCTTCTCTCTCTGCTTCCATCGTTACATCCCTTCTTTCCCCTGAATCTCCTCCTTCCCTCTTATAAATATGATGACATCGGTTCCACCCAGATAATCCAGGAGACTCTCTCCATCTCATGCTCTTTCCGTAATCACATCTGTAAAGCCCCTTCTGCTATGTAAGATCATAATCCACAGGTCTGGCTGTTAGGATGTGGATGTCCTTGGGGGTCAGGGGGAAATATTTTGTCTACCACAAGAGCCAAGCAAGTTTGCTAACCTCAAATATTCTCCATGCTGGAGGAGAGCGTAAAGGCAGAAGGTCACAAGGGAAAGAGAGGTCCACAGGGGTCCCAGAATAAAAGGACTCAGGGAAATAGTGTGGACAGATCAAGTTGGCATCAAGAACCCATCCAGCCTCAACCTGAAGGCTCCTCTGTTTCTCGTGCCAGAGGGCTGCCTGGGAGCCCCCAACAGGTCCATGGATGGTACCGTCCCAACTGAAGGTATTATGCCCAATGTCAGTGACCAGGAGCTTCACTGGCCACTCCTACCACTGATGTCTAGCGACAATCTCTTCTAAGCAACCACAGCCAATATGGTGACCATTGACCATCCAGTGGGATGAACCCATCTGGAGCCTGTGGCTCAGCTAGGCTCCCTATGCAACCAATCCCATATGGAGCACCTCTATCCTTAAAGGCCAAGGGTGACTGAAATCTCCCCTGAGAAGGATTGGGCACCCAGAAGGAAGGAAGGAAAGAATGAAGAACTCTCCCTTTCCCAACACCTGAATTTGGTGGGACACAGAATTAAGCCAACTCAGAATCTCCCCTAGATATTGGTAAAAACATTGTCTTGTTACAGCATCATTGAGCTTATGAAATGAGAATCTTTATAAGCTCAAAAATGTTAGATTTCTCTCCCTTTTTCTTCCTTTTTTCCCCTGCCCCCCTAATACCTTGAGTCCTTACAATGTGTCTGTGTCAGAGGTCACAAAAAAGCAGGGGATTCTGGTAGGGGCCCCAGAATACAAGATGAATTAGAGAGACGTCTTAATATTCAACAAATCATAAATCCTGACCACTCCATTTTATTCTATTTATTAGCAAAAAGGAAAGGACTGCATCCCCTGTTCAGCAAAACTTGAGGAGACCCTAAGTTCATAGTGCTACTCTCCTGTCTTATTTTCACAGAAATAAAAATCTCAGATCAAAAGCATCTGTCCTTCCCCTTGTATATGTCAAATGTAATTGGCAACGGTTGGGGTTTGTTACCTTTATTGCTTTTAATAGCTGTATAGCCAGTGATTGCCCATGCTGATGGTTAATTTAATTTCTGTCAATACAATATTGGGGCTGTCTGCATATTCAGACCGTGATTAACTGCTGCGGAGTCCATAACGCTGGTGTTATTATTACTGCATTTAACTACCTCTCGGGAGAAGACAAATTAAATTATGTTGAAAATGCTGTTGATTATCATTACGAACTTATTTGTAGAGCACAATTACTGATCTGTTGTAAAATAAATCAAATTTTTTATCATCTTGGCATAAATTAACTTTACTGTAGGAGAAGGGAGAGGGGATCCTGAAACAGTTTGGGCCCCCCTGCGCAAGTCAACGGAGAACTGAATTAAAATAATAATCACACATGAACGTAATATTATATTTTAACAGTGAGCTACTTCATGACCAAGGTGGCGCCTCCGAGATTATGGAATCGTCAACAACAAAGCAGCAAGCTCAACATGTGTCACGCACTGTGGACTCAAACGCAGGTAGAGACCTGGAGATGAATTATTTCCGGGCTGTGAGTCCAATTGAATCTGAAATCACCACTCGAGTCATTTCAGGAAGGCGGCTTTAAGAACACAATTACATTAATAGCTTACATGGGATCATCTTTTAGCTTTTGCCATTTCCTTCCCATTTGCTAGGTTCTGTCACCAAAATGCAAGTTAGGCCAAACCCATTGCATGGGATCAATAAGCCATAGCCTGTCACCTTTGCAGCCACAAGGAGGCCTGAGGGCTGAGGCCCCAGACTTGCTGTCATGTCATTAACTCTCTAACACACAAGCTTGATCTCAAGTTGTCCATTGAGGGCAACGAAGACAATAATTTTGCATGCTCCTTTGCTATTATTTTGAGCAATTTCTGCACCTTTAAGTAACTAAGTGCATCAAAGGATTGTGTAATTTGAGTAGGAATATGTACCACAGGGGTCTTTTGTTTAAATACATGTGGCTGGGTGACATTGTTTGGCAGCAGACTGAAAGCTTAGCAGATTTGGTTCAAGTCCCTTCCCGGCCATATACAGGCTGATCTTGGGCAAGATGATCAATCATGCTGGGCCTCGGTTTCCTCCTCTGTAAAATGGGTCATTTGGGTTTCATGGCTTATTTGAGAATATTAGTTTTTCTGTGCTGTATAACAAATTACCACAAATTTTAGGGGCTTAAAAAATACCCTATATCAGCCTAGTTCTGTAGGTCAGAAGTCCAGGTAGGTAACTAAAATGACAAATTTTCTCATCAGTGACCCAAAATAACAAAGCTGCTATTCTGTGGAGCAAAACTTCTTCTGGAGAGGAATCTTATGGAGCCACGGTAAATCACATAGCAAAAAACATCCTTTGTTAGGGATCCATCTCTCAGATGACCGGATGGAGCATTTCCCAATGGCCAGTCCATGCTGCTCATCTCTTAGTCTCCTGTCACATGGCTGGGTCAGGTCCCACCCTCCCTTCCCCACATCCTTGTCTCTACTTAAATATTACCTCCTTGCAGAAGTCCCTGCCTCTGGCTAAGGCAGTTCTGCCCTTTCCATCTCAGACCCTCATTTGTTTTTGTAATTCTAAATTAATCTATTTGTGCATTTATATATAAGGGGGTCTGTGTCTTCCATAAGAACACAAGTGCTAGAGGACATAGCACAAAGCCCGACCCACACATTCCTCCAGAAAATATTCTTGCATGCCTAGTAGGTGCCTGGAATGAGAGCTGAAACAGAAGGACCTCTCAGGAGGCTCTGGAGGTAGGTCAGGTGAGAGGTCATGGTGGCTTCATCCAGAGCAGCGGGGATGCCAGAGATACAAAGCGGTCAGTGTGGGATACAGAATCAGTGGGGGGTATGAGACGTCAAGAATGGCCCAACTCACGTAGTAGGTGCAGAGAAGCACCTGCTTGATGGAAAAATCATTGAGAAAATGAAAGTATTGTCTTAGAGTGTGAGGGGCCACAAATGAAAATCTCAGAGGGAATCAAAAACCTGACCATTCCTGATTTTTTCACATTCCAGAACTTTTATTTCTTCCTCACTTTGATTTTGTGGCTCTTTTGATCCTCGGCCATCACAGAAGCTTATGGTTTTTTTCTTTACTGGGAATTGGGAACCAGGAAGAAGGAAGTTGGAGGAACCATGTCTCCATCATAAACGGAAGAACAAGGGTAGATACTAGAAAGAAGGAAGGTTTAATCCATGTCTGAGCCTGAGATGATGCCTAGGGACATCATAAGATGCTATGCAAATGTACAAAATGTCCTCATAAATTCAGCATGCATATTTGAGTTAGCTTTGCTGAGTTATGTTATGGTAAACACAGCACAAAGGTAGATTTCTCCTGTGACTTATTGGCTGCAAGGCTCCATGGCTCAGCTCCATACGCATGTCTTTTTCATTCTGGATCAATGAAAAAATTCCCCTTTGAATATATGGTTCTTCTAGTAATGAGAAAAGAGAGCATGGCACACACTGGTGCTTAAAGCTTCTGCTCAGAGGACACATACATCCTTCCTGCTCACAATTGGCCAAAGCAAGTCACACAGCCAACCAAGCATGAGGCTCTTGGGAGTTGTACTCGGTTGAAAGGTGCTCCCCCTCCCCCAACAAAGATATGTCCACCTATGAACATGACCTTTTTTGGTCTTTGCAAATGTGATTAAGGATCTCAAAATGAGCCCTAAATATAGGATCAGGCTGAGCCCTAAATACAACGACAAGTGTCTTTATAAAAGAAGAAAAGGGGAGAGGTGTGTGCGGGGAAAGCCATGTGAAGACAGGGACAGAAATTGGGGTGATACAGACATCAGCTAAGGAATGTAAAGGATGGCCATCGACCACCAGAAATTGGGAGAGAGTCATAGAACAGATTTTTCCCTCAGAGCTCTAGAAGGAACCAGCCCTGCTGACACCTTGACTTCAGACTTCTGGCAGTCTAGACCTGTCAGCTTATAATTTTCTGTTGATTTAAGCCACCCGGTTCAGTCATATGTTAGGGTGGCCCAAGGAAACAAAAAATGGAATATCATCCTCTAGGGGTGGGAATCACAGGGTCAGCCCAAAGCCCCTCCTCTGTGCTAGGCACTGAGGATTCTGGTAAAGGGGACCACCTGTACATCAAAGAACTCAGTCCTGCAACTAACTATGCCACCTGCTCATTTTAATATGGACCCTCACATAGTTCCAGTTCTCCTAACTATCCTGGGTGTTTCTACTATGCACTGTTCTGGTAACTAACCAGGAGATTATGGCAAGTCACTTGCTCCCCTATCATCTCCAACCAACTAACTTTGACTTGACCACTGAGGAGCAGCCTGGGACCATGACCTTGGCTTGGCCACTTTAGAGCAGCCTTGGACCATGACCTTGACTTGGCCCCTGAAGAGCAGCCTGGGACCATGACCTTGACTTGGCCCCTGAAGAGCAGCCTGGGACCATGACCTTGGCTTGGCCCCTGAGGAGCAGCCTGGGACCATGACCTTGACTTGGCCACTGAGGAGCAGCCTGGGACCATGACCTTGGCTTGGCCCCTGAGGAGTGGCCTGGGACCATGACCTTGGCTTGGCCCCTGAGGAGCGGCCTGGGACCATGGAACTGAGGGCCTCCCACCCAAATGCATCTTGAAGGACATGTCTGCCTCCAGGGAAGAGTTATGACCACCACTAAAGCTGCCCCACTGCCCCACACAATTTGTTGGACAACATGGGCCACGGACATTTTTGCCACATGGGGGCACAGAGCCTCAGACAGCCTAGCTCTTAGCCCTGCCACGGTGACACTTAAACAATTGCATTATTATTCTCCGGGATGTGCTCTGAGTGGCCTTGCAAGGGCTGGAGCCAGATTAACTTAGCTCCCTGACACAAACTGGAACTGACATGTCATTCATGCGAGAGCTGTACGTGGTAAAGAAATCTTTCATTTGGGTAAAACAGGACGATTCTACAATATTGTTGCTCTTCAAAGGAGATGCCGGTTTTTACCCTAGCTCTAATGGGTGTTGGTGCCTTCCACGGGGTGGGGAGGAAGAAGTGCTCTGTTACATAACCTGCCATCTGTTTTTAAATCACAGAGTACCTGGTTCATAGAATTGGCCCACAGGAAGGAACCAGAGAACTCAGGTCCAACCTACGCTTGCTTTCTCTTGGAAGATCGGAAATGTCATCTGGCTTCCCAGGACCAAGGCAAGAGCCCTGGTATCTGCCTTCCATCTGATTAGTGTATCTATACCTTGGTTCCAGTCTCCTGCATGTTCTCCCCATACACAAAGGTCTCAGCGCAGACATTACTTTCCTGCAGCATCCTCACCATACACAAAGACACCTCCACCTCCACACATGCCCTGCACTACCCAGACTCCCTTTCCCACTGCATTTCTGACACTCCTGAAATGGCCAGCTCATCTGTCTGTCCCATCCACTCCAGTGCTTCCCCACTGCCTCCTTAGCTGGTGGACACACCATTCCACTGAGTCAATGAATTAACAAGCACAAGGAAAGCCAACTGCCTGGGTTTTAGGGACCTGCTCCAAGATAGCTCTGTCCCTCTGCACACCATGCTCTGTGAGAAGATGGAAAGAAGAGGAATGAAGGAAAGATCTCTCTCCAAGGTGTTTTCTTCATCAACTGCACAGAAACCCAACAACATATTCACACCCCCGGACAGTGATAAACCCATCAGTGGCCAAACCCTGACCCTCCCACCACTTCTAGGGTCTCCTCGGCAGCCCAGGGAGAATTCTCTTCTGTCCTGGTCCTGCCCTGGAGCCAGCCCCTAGGGAGGCAGAGGAGCAAGAGGCATGGCCACCCGGGGTGGCTGCAGGCAAATAGAGAGGCAGCCTGGAGGTCTGGGCCACTCAAGTCAATCTAAAAGGTCACTTATTTTGGTGCAGCCAACGGAGTGTTGGTAGGAGCTTTCCTGGGATGCTTGGGATTTATGATGGCTTCTCGGTGAGCCCTTCAGAGCCTCTTGTTTCACCACTGCCCTTGAGATGGTCAGAGGGGGTTTTGCTTCCTTTCATGTGTGCGGCCCTCCAAACAGTTGTATAAGCTCCTAATTACTTATATGAAAATACCTCACACAGTTTTTTAAAGACATAGGCAAGTTAATTCTAGATTCATAAAGAAAGGCAGAGGTTCTAAGATATCTAAAACTATCTGGAAAAAGAAGAATAGTATGGCAGGAGTCAGTCTATTCACTCTTAAACCTTACCATATACCTAGAATAATCAAGACTATAGAATTGTCTGAGGGATAGACCTAGACAAATGGAACAGAAAGCGATCCAGAAATAGGCCCATGCAAAAGTGCCCAAATGATTTTCACAAAGGTATAAACACAACTCAGTGGAGGAAGCATGTCCTTCTCAGCAGATGTTCCTGCTGCAATTGTACATCCACGGGCAAAAGAAAATGAGCCCTCAGTCTAAACTCACGGCTTATACAAAAGTTAACTCAGAGTGGATCTTGGGACTTAAATGTAAAATGAGAAACTATAAAGCTTTCAGGGAAATAAAGAGAGAAAATCTTCAGTAGCTGGAGCCAAGCAGAGTTCTTAGACATTACATGAAAATATGGTCCATAAAAAGGAACAATTGATAAATGATACGCATCAAAATTATGAACTTTTGCTCTATGGAAGATGCCAGTGAGAGGATGAAAAGAAAAGCTATAGACTGGGATAAAATATTTGCAGACCACAAATTCAACAAAGAGCTAGATAGATCTAGAATAAACAAAGAACTCTTAAAACCCAATAGTGAAAAAAAAATTCAATTAGAAAATGGGCAGAAGTCATGAATAGGTATTTCACCAAAAGATATATGGATGGTAAATAAGCACATGAAAAGATGTTCAGCATTATTAGCCATTAGGGAAATACAAAGTAAAACCATTACATACCCACCAGAACTGCTAAAATAAAAAATAGGAACACCACCAAATGCTGGCAAGAAGGTAAAGAAACTAGATCACTCGTACATCACTGGTGGGAATGTAAAATGGTACAGCCATTCTGGAAAACAGTTTGGCAGATTCTCATAAAATTCAGCATGCAATTACCATTTGATCCAACAATTGTACTCTTGAGCATTTATCCCACAGAAATGAAGTTATGTTCACATGAAAACCTGTACCTACATGTTTACAGCAGCTTTCTTCCTAATTTCCAAAAATAACCCAGATGTCCTACAATGGATAACTAGTTGAAAGAACTGTGAAGCAGCCTTACTATGGAAGATTATTTTGAGATGGAATAGAACAAACTATTGCTACTTGCAACAGCTGGGATGAATCTCTAGAGAATTATGCTGAGTGAAAAAAAAAAAGCCAAACCCAAAAGGTTACCTACTGCATGACTCCATGTTTACAACATTCTTGAAATGAAAGAATTACCAACATGAGGACAGATACCAGGTATTAGAAAGGGCAGGAGAGGAGCACGTGGCAATAAAGGGAAACACAGGGATCCTTGGGGTCACAGAACTGTTCTGCATCTTGACTGAGGTAATGGATACTTACCTTACAAAACTACCTAGAAGTAAATACAGATGTACACACAAACACACAAATGAGTAGAAATGAAATGGGAAATCCAAAGAGGATCTCTGGACTGCATCAAAGTTGAAAACCTGACTGGGACATTGTACTACAGTTTTGTGAGATGTTCCCATTGCAGGAAACTGTATACATGGGATTTCTCTGTGTTGGATATATAATAAGTGAATCTGCACTTATCTTAAAATGTAAAGTTTAATTGTTAAAAGAAAACCCTTCATACCTGAAATTCATGAATGAATGCTGTTTTCTGACCAAGTTCTGATGGCTCCAACTCCCAAAACAGAGTTCTTAATAGCTATAGTTAGAATATGTAGGTGGCTCTCCTCTTAAACAAACCACATGCTATTAGAAAGGCACTGAATTCTTTGTCCACTCTTGTGAGTCATTTAGATGCATCCCATCAGTGGAAATGAATTTTAAAAGTCTGGATATTAAGTACACACACACACACGCACAAACACATTCACACACAGAGAGGAAAATGAAAAACTAGAAGAGGCCTTTCTCTACGGAAAGCAACAGAGAATATCAGTCAATATATGCTTGATGCAAAACCTTACCATTTTGCTTCTCATTTCTCAGTGCAAAACCTCCAAAGATGCACAATAGATGTGAGCAAAGCATAGATTAAAAGCAAACTTTGAACTGTGTGTAGAAACTTAAATTGGATTTCTTTATGATTTAAGACATGTTAGGTCATTCATAATTCATCACAAGCACATCTTCAGTTAATGTAGTAAAACCAGTGCCACCCAGCCTTTTCTGCACTTGCAAGAAAGGCGCCTTTTTGGGTTTGCTAAGTGAGAAGGGAGCAGCAGAGGGGAAGGTGTGCAAGAGGTTTGTGTGTGTGTGCGTGTGTACACACACATGCACATGTGGACAGATGATGCAAAATGGCACAGGCCTCTGACCCCCAAACCCTCCTCAGCAGTATCGACTGAAAGAAATCCCAATGAGGTGAGTGAGCAACCTCATGCTAACGTCACCATGTGCTCAGGTCAAGGGCCAGGCAGGAGCCCCTGCTTCTCTGGCACAGGGTCCATCTCCACTGGGGGGCGGGGGGGTCTCGCTAGCTCTGAGCTCAGAACTGATAAGGCTTACTCTGCAGAAAGAAAACCAGAGCAACAGAGGGAAACGGGTTTACCCAGACCATTTTCTGCGACTTACTGGTGGCAAGCCCTCAGGTGGCTTGTAACACACCACCCACTGACCTACAGTTTGTCTTGTCAGCTTTACTGAGATGTGACCGACAACTAAAAGGTATTTAAAGTGTACAACAGGATGAACTGATGCATTGTGAAACGACATACCCTCCATCAAGTTAATTAATCCATCAGCTCACCCATTTACTTTATGGTAAGAACATTTAACAAATCTGAACATTTGCTAAATCTCTTAGCAAATTTCACCTTTATGCCGTGTTAGCGACTATAGTCACCATGCTATATATTAGATCCTCAGACCTTACCCATCTTATTATAACTGAAAGCTTATACCCTTTCACCAACCTTTCCTTACCACCCTGTCCCTGGCTACTGCCTTTCTACTCTCTTTCTATGAGTTCTTTTTTTCCTCTCTTTTTTCAGATTCCACATATAATCAATCCGGTACAGCATTTGCCTTTCTCTCTCTGAGTCATCTCACTTAGCATACTGTTCCCCAGTTCTATCCACATCGTCACAAATGATAGGATCTCTTTTTTTTAAAGGCTAAATAAGATTCCATTGCCTCCAATGTTGTGTTCTGGTTTTGGGTGAGGGTCTCTCTCCCCCGAGCAGCCTGTGAGTGCTCAGGGGCACACCCTGAGTTGAGGGCTCACTACACTCCTGGAACAGAGCCCGGGCTTGGCCAGAGCCAGGGCTACTGAACTTGTGTGAAATGATGCTCCCCGATTCCTAATACGCTGAGCTGTATTTGTATGTAAGTAACACCTTATTTTCTGATTACACAAACAATACCAGCTATACATCCAGATGTACTTGTTGTTTTTCCTTCTGTGTCTAGTGCCCAAAGAGGCTGCCCATGTTGACAATGTTACCCAGGTTTCCACAACCCCAAGATTCTGATTAGGGGAGTGGCACTGGACAATCAGATGGTGTAGGGAAAGAGCAGCAGGCATAGACACCCCTGCCGGCCAGCCTTGGTCTCCCCCCACAGTACAGGCTAAGGGGGCTCACAGCTTCCTGTTATTGCTAGGCACTAAGTGTGTCACTCTCTCTTGCTGTTTCTTGGGTGACTGTTAGGCAGTTTGCCAAACATGGGCTTCTTTCTCCTTGGCGCTAGTGAGGAATGTGTTTCCTGGCTTCCTCATGGAGCTTGGTCATCGGACTATTCCCGACATGTTGACCGGCAATGAAGAATCTCCAGGACTTCCTTTCTCCTTTGTTACAATGACCAGCAAAATTTCACAGGGAGGAAGTACCACTAGTCCAGACCCCAGAGAAAAAGTAAAGAAAGGAACGTGAAGCAGAACACAGAAACCCTTCTAATCATGTAGTATGAGCAAGAGGTAAGCTGAGACTTTGGATTTTTTTGTTACTGCATCTCACCTGTCCAGACAGCTACAGTGACCTTCACCCGGAACCTGCAAGCAACCACTTCACTGCTGTTCACCTCCCTTTGGCCATGACATCCATTTCCTGCTGAGACTCTAAGTGGTAGTACCCCTCTTTAGAAAATTTGAAAAGTATAGAAAAGTAAGCAAATGAAGAATCAAAAGCCCCACTCCTCAGAGATAACCACCATAAATATTTTGGCAAGTTTCCTTCCAGTCTTTGTGTGTGTGTGTGTGTGTGTGTGTACATGTGTGCCTGGGGGGGGTGTATGTGTGGGGGGTGGCCAGGAAGAGGGGAGGGATGTATGGATATTTCTTTGTGTATATATTTCTATGTTTTAATACATAATTGAAATCAAATTATAATCAACACCCTTCCTAATGCTGTATAACTTCTTCCAATAAAATGAATATTTAGAAAAATACTGACATAAATTTAGCCAACATAGCTTTGACCTTGTTTAATTGAATTGACTGGTACCCCAGAGACAAATAGCCAAGCAGAGCCAAGCCACACAGTGATCTGACGGCCATTTCACTGAAGCCTGTTTTGTATTTTTTTTTTTTTTTTTGCCAGGCTCTTGCAGTAGGGAAAAGAATGGACGAAGCTTTGCCAAAGGAAAGTAAAACATCCGACCCCAGGGGAGCCAGACACAATGGATGCCCTGGTAGAAAACAAGCCATACAATGTCAACAAACAGAAAATGAATGGGGCCTGTCATGAAGCTGGAATTTGGGAAAGGTCTGGTTTCCAGGCATTTTATGGTGGTAGCAAAGAAGCAAGGATAATTCATGTGCATTGTCAGATGAGCGCCTCTCAACACAGCTGCTTTAAATGGCACAATGGGAGTGTGTTGTGTAGGCCAATGTTTGCATAAAGCCTTGTGTAGCAGGCCAACTGAGCCCGGGAACAGGCAGTGGGCTGGAATGAACCAGACCTGAACCTCAGTCCCACTCATCCTCTACCTGCGTCACATTTATAAAGGTTAGAGGAGTTAACAAGATTACAAAATCATTAGGGGATAGATAAAATTCAAACTCCATTCTCTCTGATCCCAAAGCCCTCAATTTCTTCACTAGGCCATACTACCCCAGGGAACAAAGGGAGATGTAGATTAAAAGGTTCTGTCTCTAAGAGCTAAGATTTTAGTTCATGTGGCAGAATCTGGTTAGATGCTCACCAATCCTTTCTCCTTGTCCTGGGTACAAAAAGACTACATTTCCCAGCTTCCCTTGCAGTTATACTATAGTCATGTGACTACTTTAGGTTAATGAAATGCCCATCTGAAGGCATGTATGTCCTTCTACATCTAGGCTTTAGAATCTCCCTCTAGAACCTTAGGTTACTGTCCCTCCCTTCTATTGACAGAGCCACATGATGGACAGCTCCAGATCCCTGAGTTATTGGTTATAGAGGACGGCCCAAAAAAGCCACCTGCAACACATAGGACTGTAAAATGAGCTGGAAATCTGTTTGTGTGTGTGTGTGTGTGTGGTGTGTGTGTGTGTGTGTGTGTGTGTGTGTGTGTGTGTGTGTGTAAGCCCCTTCTATTTTTTTAAGCAAGTCTGGGCTTGCTTGCTATAGCATCTATGATGCATTAACCTGACTAAGTTCAGTTCCTAAGACAAACCCAGGAAAAGTGTCAATGACTGTTAAAATATACACTAAGTTAACTGGGAGGCAGGAGAGGTCACATTCAATTAAGGTACATTGTCCCTCTCCCATATTCTAAGTTCTGTAGGTATTTTCATAGTCATACTTCCACTCATTTAAAAAATACCATGAGTGCCCTGGTATACCAGATACCATGCTAGGAACTTGGGATTTATTCAGTGGGTACTTGTTGAGTCTCTACAATGACAAGGGACCAATAGCTGTGCCGGGAGATGGGGACTATTGCTGTTAAACCCAACCCACACCACATCTACACTGTCGAGGTATGAGACGGTATGTGTGGCATGGTGAAATTTCACTTATAAAATATTGTTCCAAGTACATTGGAAAGAAATCATTAGTGGGGCTTGGTGGGAACAGGAATAGACTATAGTAATAGAACAGAAAGATCAGAAGTAAATCCACACACATCTGGAAATCTTCTTCTTGACAGATATCATTGTAGATAAGAGAGGAAAAGAGTGAGAAACCTCATAAACAGTCCTGGAGCTATTTACTATTCACATGGGAGAGAATGAAATTTGGTTCCTTACCTCCCACAATATGTAAAAATTAATTACAGATGAAATTAACACTACAAGGCAAAGACAGGAGGCTGCAACACTTTTAGAAGAAATTGTCAGAGAATGTATTGCCTCAGAATAAGAAGAGATACTTTTAAAATCAAGCATTAAAAAGTTCAACTCACAAGGGAAAATATTGATCAGACTGATTGTATTAGAATTAAGAATCTCTTTGAGCAAAATGTATCCTGGGAAAAGCATAAAAAGAGAACCACAATTCATAACAATTAACCAAACATTTAACCAAAAATGGATGCGTATCCAGATGCCAAAAACAAAACAAACCTACAAATTAATATGGAAAATCAAGCCAATATTTAAGATATGGGCAACTGTCATGAACAGGCAAGTCACAGGAAAGGACCTATAAATGGTGAATGTTGTCTAAATTCTCACCTTTGTTAGTAATCAGGGAACTATATAAGTTGACTTAGAAAAAGGCCATTTTATACCCACCATATGACAAAATCTAGAAGTAGAAAGAGGCCAATCTGTGGCTAAGATGTTGGCCAAACCCATTTCATCTTCTTCCTGGGTGCATGGCATGTGTTGCTGCTATAGGCAGGGGCAGCCAGGTGTGTAGTACGTGAGTTCCACCCAGGGGATGTGAGTGAAATCACGGGTGTCACTTTCAGCCTTGTCTTCTACATGTGGATCAGGAGAATGACTCCCAAGGTGGCCTGGAAAGTCAGGTATTCAAAATGGCAGAGCTGTGGATCAACCTAGGTCCCTAAATGACAAAATGGAGCAAAGCTACCCTTACCAGGAATATCCTCCTTGGGCTGTTACTAGAGGGAGAGATAACCAGTTGTGTTTGAATCATTACACAGTTAGGGTCTATGTATTATCACACCCTATCCCATGCTCATGAATACAAAAATGTGAGTGACAATTCACAGAATGAAGACTCTCACAGTAACGCTGAAGGTGTGTGTACCTTTTGACCAAGAAATTCCACTCCTGTAGATTCTAGAGAAATGTGTACCAGGAATGTCTAAGACTCCTCAGCCAGCACTATTTTGTAAAAGTGAAAACTGAAAACAATCCACCAACAAAGGACAAATACATCATGATAAACACATTGTGATGTACATGTATCTATACGCATATATACATATATTCTCATATATTGCATATACTCTTGAAAATTGCCTTTTTTTCAATGTTGTATTTGAAGATTCATCCATGGTGAGAAGGGTAGCTGCATTATCATTTCTATTGCTGTATAATATTTCAGTGTGTGTGTGTGTGTGTGTGTGAATCTTCATACATAACTATGAAGGGAAAAAAATGCAACTTTCAGAGGTTGCATAATAATTCTGAAATTTGAACTAGATATGATCCAGGGAACCCTCACTGTGAAGACAAACAGAATAATGCTAAACAGGGATTTAGCAGAATCGCCGCCTCTGGGAGAGAAGAGCAGGGCTGACCAGGAAGAGGCACACCCAGGTTTCGACAGAATTGGTGATGTTCCAGCATTTCACCTTACACCGTGAATTCACTGTGTTGGTTTCATCATCATTCTTTAGGCCTTACATATGCTCATATACATTCCTGAATAAATTCATAAAAATGGAGAAAGAGAAATACACATGCACATGTACATGTACAGGGTCTGCAGGGCCAAGACACACACACCAGGAGGCTACTGCCATGGTCCCAGAAGGGATATGGAGAGCAGTGCATCTGTCCATGGACATTTGGGCACACTTGGAGAGGTTGCTGACAGTGGACATGGGTGCAGGAGGAAAGCCGCCTGTCTGAGGGGGCTTCTCAGTGTCTGGCTGCATATGTGAGTGAATGTCAGTGTGGTTCTTGCACGAGGAAATATTAAGAGAGGACGCATTGCAGGTAGAAGGAGCAACACCTCAGGATGAACACAGAGCACTAGTACAGAACGAGATGAGAAGGAGGGGCCCCAGATTTCAATGAGTGAAGGCAGCTTCCCTCCATGATCACAGCAAGACAGAAGATGTGGAGGGTAGGTCAAAGGAGAGGGCACTTTTTTAAAGATGAGGATGAGGTGGTGATGGTCTGCAAGCAGAGGTATGCCTCTCCCCCCAAGGTACTTAAACTTGAAAACAGAGAGCAGTTACAGGAAAAAGAGTGTTAGGAGGAAGGCAAAGGGCGGTGTAGCCACCTCGGCCAATACTAGAGGGTGAAATGGGGAGCCCCCAGAGAAGAAGTGAAGATGGAAATGGACACAGTGTAGGGGAAGCTCTGAGAGCACCAGGAATGGGTATGGGGATCAGGGAGAGCTGCAGGAGAAGGAAGCACAGAGCAGCTTGGATGCCTGGGGTTGTAAGGCATGAGGGACTCTGATTTGGGGTTCTGTCCAGTGGACATTAGAATGAGAGAGTTGTTAGGCTTGGCACAGGAGTCTGGGGAGGGCAGCTGGGAGAAGGATAGCCAGCTAATGGTCAGAGCAGTTGGCTCATGTGGGCTGAGCAGATACACTGAGCAGTGAGTACAGTCTCTGTTCAGCTGGGCTTGAATGTCACCAACCAAGAAGAGCTGGTTGACCTGGGATGGAGTTTGCCCAGAGGCCAGCAGAGGTGCAGTGAGCAGGTGATCTCCAGGGCTTCTTGAGAACTTTTCCCAGAGAAAGTTCTTAGGGGTGAAAGGCAAACAAAATTGATATGGTCCCTGACCTCATGGAGCTTGTCTTCTTCCAAAATATCAACTCCTTTAACTTATTTTCGTCTTCCCACTTTGTAGTGGAGGAAAAATAGGCCCAGGGTATTTAAGTGTCTTGCCCCAGGCTGCCCAACCAGAGACATCAGTCTGCCTGACTCTGCACTACACCATCCAGCCTCAGAGAAAGTTTCTAAATAACAGAATGCTTGGGCTGAGCAAATCGGGCCAGCGCTGCTCTGCGTGCTCTCTGGGAACATGCAGGAGGCATCTGGAATTCTATTTTGGAACGCCATCCTAGAATGCCCTTCTGTCATCCATTGCCACCTTCACTGTGCAGGAGACACTGACATTTATATTTTTAAACCCTTTTTGTCAAAATTAATGCTAGCATTCCCAGGTGCAGGAGCTTACCACGTGGAGCGCCTGCAGGAGCAGGAATAAATTGTAAACAGAAATTCCCGGTATTACATAAGTTATTAAAATTGGAACAAAAACTTGAATTGAAACCAGCTCAATTCTGCCCCTAATAGCAAATGTTGAACAATGGAGAAGCGCTTTCTCTATTCAAAGTCTTCCAAGAACAAAGGAAATGGTCCCAAATAAAGCAATAACCTAATACCATATTAATAATAACTTTGCATTTGTATAGTCTACTTAACTTCACAAAGCATTTTTACAACTGCCATCTTGTGGGGAGGTGACTTCAGGCACAATTGTAGTTATTAAACAAAACCAAGAGTATTTATAAGGCTATATTCGAACAACCACCCATCTACCTTCCACACTAAAGTCAGAGTTAAACTTTCTCAAAAACAGTTCTATTAAGATCATTTCTGGGTCATAGAACTCCTGACTTCTCTTCACTGGCCCCAGAATGAAGTCAAAAGATCCTAATGTAGCTTGGAAAACTTTGTTATCTGCCCTCTTTTTTTAATTTCCTTTCATTTCCTGGGTGGTAGGATTGCCCAATGATCAGGGGCCTTGTGATATGGCCTGAGAACAGAGCTGGGTTCTAATCCTGTCTCTGCAACTTTGTGGCTCTACATTCTTGAGCAAATCACTCAACATTCTGTGTCTCAGCTGTAAAACGAAAGCAGCAGTTGTTACATCATAAGGTCATTTGGGGCTTAAATGCAATGTCTATAAAACAGCCCCTGACTTGAATGTCACCAACCAAATCCCTTAAAATTTAAGGACATACTAGCTACTGATACTATCTGGTTCATGCTGCCTCTTCAGCCTGGAATGTCCATTCCCTCTCTTACCTCTTCCTCATTTTGCAAATTCCTCCTCATTCATGAAGTACATATTCAAATGTCTCCAGGGCAACTCAGTCTTTCCCATTGCTGGACGCCTGTGGGGCCATGTCATAGCATGACCATGTTATGCCCTAAAAATGTGTTCACAAGACCTTTCTCCACTGGAATGTGACCTCCTTGGAGATAGTCCCAGGGGTGATTAGTTTCTGTGAGATAAGAAAGTGAGGTTTGTGATTCAAATCTCACCTAAGTCAAGGGTGAAGGGCCACACTGGCCCTTCCTTCATCTGCCCAAGGCCATCTTCAGCCCTGTCCAGTAAAGACAGGCCCTACCTCATGCCACCTTCACCCACACAGTCACCCAGCAGCCACCGCAGGAAACGGTCAAATGCACCCTCAAGCAGGGATCCACTTTGCCATTCATTGGCCTCCCATGTTCGGAAGGCCAGGGGAAAATCAGGGTGTGGAGCTGAGGGAACCAACTCTCATACCCCTCCTGCAGTGCTGAGCTGACAGCTCCACCACAGAACATCTCAGAAGCTCTGCCTAACAGCCCCAGCAGGCTGATGAAGGAGAAAACTGAAGTCAAGAAAGGGGAAGTGATTTGTCCAAGGTCACACAGCTAGTAAGGGGCAGGCAGGAACATGTCTCCAAGGTTGGCTGTAAGACACCTGAACCCACATCCTCTCCAGCAGACAATGCTACTGCTCTTCAAATGCCTCCTTGAGGGGCATTTCCTACAAAGCACATATGGGTACCACGTGTACCACCACCCACCTAATGTATAAACAGCCAGTCTTTGGGGTACAATGTGACCCTGTGATGCTGAGGGGCTGTAGACACACTGGGGCCTATTTAAAGGGATTTGGAGTGCCTTAGGTGTAGATCGCAGGATAAAACTTGGAGGAATTCCTTTTTGGGCACAGGGAAAGTGTGAAACAGCAGGAGAGGCTGGCATATCCTGAGGTAACTTTCTAGGCAATGGATTTTCAGGTCAGCAGAAGGAGCCTCCTGACCCTAATAGCTTCCACTGCAAGTACTCACTGTGCCTGAGAGCATTTCTTTATGGGAAGCAGCACCCTTTTCAGGAGGTCTCTGAGAAAAAGGATCCTGATGACAAGCTTGAGTGGGGAGAAGAGAGACGGGCATACTAGCAAGCTGGGAAATGGAGGTCCATGAAACTGGGATTTCCCAAGGTCATTTAACATAACTCTTGGACAAAGGTGCTGGTTGTGACCTCAGGCTTCTCGCTGAGAGATGTCCCCCACTCACCCTTCAGGAGAGGAAGGGACAAAAGCATCGTGAGAACTTGGCCATGAGGAATGGCTAAGACGGGAGTGGCAAGGGGAGTCTAGGGCTCTGGTGTCCACAAGCAAAGGGGTGGAGCTACTTTCCTCTGGGAACTTTGGTGCTTCCTCTGCACGTGGGAATAGTACCTACCACGGGAAGAGTCTGGAAAGTTCTCATGAGGTTCTGGTGTGGTCCCATAGGGAAGAGGGTCTAGTGCAGTGTCAGAACCAAAGTAGGTGCTAACTGGACATCAAATGCCTTCCTCTCATGCCTCCCATAATTTCAAACTCTCTACTAACATATGGGAAGCTTCCTAAGGGCCAGCATCATGCTATATAATCCTGCAGAGCCCAACACCCTCTCAGCATCCAAGCACTATCATGGCATCCGCTAT
The DNA here is from genome assembly GCA_032199065.1 of Smutsia gigantea. Lineage (NCBI taxonomy): Eukaryota > Metazoa > Chordata > Mammalia > Pholidota > Manidae > Smutsia > Smutsia gigantea. The sequence continues at coordinate 709,985 of JAVSCE010009310.1, forward strand.
CATGTTGGAATCCCTTAACATCTATAGCCTCTCCAAGTTGTTGAAATGCTTTAATCAGCTCTGACGGTGTTCTGAAGCACATTCTGCTCTTCGTATTCTACTGCTGAGAAGAAGGAGGCAGGGGAATGAGAAGCCACTTACGTAGGGCACTGCCACTGGGAACTGACCCACATCTTTTTTTTTTCATTTTATTTTGGAATATTTTCAGATATATGGAAAAGTTGCCAAGATATCACAGAGAGTCTCCTCACCCAGTTTCCCTTCGGTTCCCATCTTACATTCTGTGGCACATTCATCAGAATTTAGGAACCACCATTGCCACACTGCTGTCGACTCAACTCTGTACTTTATTCAGATTTTGCCAGTTTTTCATCTGTTTCAGGAGCTAGTTCAGGGGACGACACAGCACCTGCTCCTCACACTTCCCTTGTCTCCTCTGGTTAGTGATAGTTTCTCAGTCTTCCCTTGTCTTCTCATGACCTTGGCAGTTTTTAGAAGTAGTGGTCAAATATTTTGTAGGATTTCCAAATATTTTCTCAATTTGGAAAAGCCAAGCCTTCAGACTACTAGGTTAGTTGTCATTTCACTGACCCACAGCTGCCTCATTTAGTGGGGCATTTCATGAAGCAAAACTCTGGTAAGACCACTGCCCCACACTCAATGCCAGCAGAACCATTTCAAAAGACTAGCCAGCTCTGTCCAATCGAACTCTCTTTAATAATGTCTATGATTTATTTAATGGTAATTAATTTAGATCTGAATAGTCATCCGTGGCTAGTGTGTTCAGGGTTGAACAAACCCAAAGCTAAGGTAGTCCTTGAGAATAAAAGAGGTATTGCAAAGGATGAAATACTTCATGCAGACTGCTATTGCAAAGGAGTTGGGGAGAAGGGTGTGAAGGGCTTTAGAGGCCAGTGTTTTCCAAACTGGGTTCATTGGAGACCTAGGGGTTCTGTAGGTGTGCAACAGAGAACAGATAGAGCGAGGCACCCTGGGTAAGAAGAGAAATGTATGTGGGGATATATACACATGCTTCCCTTGGTCACACTCTTCCAAGCCCCCTTCACCTGCAACAGCTCTGCTTATATCTATGAAATAGGGTGAGTTACTAGGGAAACAAGCAAACAGAAAATATTCTCTGGTATGTTCATTTTATTCACATATTTATTTAGCTTGCTGTAAACTTGATAGGCAAGACTAAACCACTCCTCTAGGCCCTGCCCAGCCCCCACTTGAGGTACGAAAGTCCAGAATTGGACTTCTCACATCTTCACCTCAAGGGGTATAAGTGCCTTTTGTGTTTTAGGTCACTGAGAGCAGCTCAGCATTTGTTTAAGAAAAATGATGCAATATGATGTCTGTCCACCCTTAGATCCTAATCGCTTTTCTATCCTTTGGCAGGCACTGTCTGTAGACTACCCAACACCCATCTCCCTGTTTCTTCCTGTCAAGTAGAATGTCATTTTTCAGTTGAGGTGGCTACATGGCCAGCCTTGGATGAAGAATGAAGATTGGTTTAAGACAGCCATGGAAGCCCCACATTCATCCTTACCAAATACTCACTTTCCCAGCCTCCCTTGCAGCAAGGAATGGTCATGCAACAGCTCTGACTGATGAAATTCAAGGAGAAATCTGTGGGGAGATGGGCTGTAAGAAAGATACTTTGTTTTCCAATCATCAGGATAGTTGCAAAGAACTGCCCATCACCTCCTTTCCCTAAACCTGGACTTCCTTCCTGCAATTTCAACAGTCATTTTGCAACCATGAAAGAATGTGCACAAAGATGGGAAGCTAAGGCCTACTGAGTGGACAACAGAAAGGGTCTGGGTCCTTGATTACATCACTAAGATGCTATATAATCCCTGGAATGGCGAGATGATACACATACATTTAAAAACACCATTAGTCATGTTAGCACGTACTAGCAGTGAAGCATATCTGTTCTGTTACCTGCTTACAAGGAGAATGTTGTTTGAAGACAGTGTTCTGAGGCTGAGAACAAGTTTTCAACCCACTGCCCTAGGCCAGTGTGGACTCTCTTTCTGGGTGAGGAAGATGATGCTGAGAGAAGTGACAAGGTGACAGGCAAATTGGTTGGTAAAACCGGGGCAAGAACATTGGTCTCTTGACTTCATCCAGGGCTCATTTAATGCAATTTAATATACATTTATACCAAAGGGCCTCAATTTGGCTGGTACCCTGCCTTCCAACAACTAAATTGCTTCCAAGCAACAAAAGAAGTAGAAATCTAGGATCCCCAGGTTTCACAAGGGCTGGCATATAAAGTGTCCATCACCAAAAGGCAAAGAGGTTTCACGTACTCATCCTTAATCCCTCAAAGGAATATGAACTTTGTGACTGTTCTTTTCTTTGCCCTAACAGGAAAAGGAAAGCCACTGTATTTACATGCACAGGAGATCATTTGCAAAATGATGGAGACAGATTTTAGAGCCCTTCAGAGTCTCTCTTCCTGTAGGAAATTAATTTGGCCTACTTTGTTGGAAAGAGATATTTGGAGGGGTGCCAGAAGATGTATGGCAATCAATCAACGGGAAATAAAATAAACACAAATTACAGATTCTTGTCAGAAATCTTGCTTTTAAAAGACAAACTTGCTTCCTTCACCATTTGGGCAACTCTAGCTTCTTTGGGTTAATTTTGCTACCATAAGACATAGCAAGTGGCATATCCAAGAGCCAACTGGTCAACCAGCAGAGGAGGCCAAGGAGCATGAACATGCTTACCAGACATTCTGGACTGTCCAGAGTGTTCTAAGACCTTGCTCACTCTCGAGTCAGCTCCAAACTCCCCCAGGACCACCAGCCTGAGTACCTGACACCTCTGGCCCATGGTGACATTCAGCCTTTGCCCAGCCCTGAACCCATCCTCACAGCAGAAAGTATACAAAAAAGGTGTGTCCAACCTGATGCCAGGGCCTGCAACACAACCTGATGGCTTTACAGTCAGAGGGAACTGGGTTCAAATCCTGGCTCTGCCACTCACTTATGAATTGGGTGACCTTGATTAGGTCTCTTCCATCACTGACCTTCAGTTTCTTCATCAACAGAATGAGACAATAATCATGCCTTCCACATAGGTTTGTGGTAAATAGTATATGAAATGGGAAGGCTTTACAAAATAGCTGGTATTCAGTAACCCTTATCTATCAGTATTCATTTCTTCTGGTTCCTGTCCAGCTTTCCTTTGTCCTTTCCCCATGGAAGCCTGATTCTTGGTGCATCCTAGCCTCTCGCACTGAGGTGAATACACACAGATGACCGCAAGGTCTCCCAGACATCCGCCCTCCACAGGGTCCTTGAAGCAGGACAGAGCTTCCAGATCATCCCCCCATACACTGTAGCATGGCAGTTTCTATGGTCTAGAAGTTTCTCCCATCCTTCTTGCTTGACTAGCTAAAGGACCCAGGGGAAATGGTACAGCTGCATTGTCCAATAAGACACCATGAGCCACAAATGTTATTGAGCATTTAAGTGCGGCTAGCGCAAAATTCAAAAAATTTCAGAGTTAGTGTTAAAAAAGGAGGCAAAATATTTCATTGATGATTTTCTATATTGATTACATATAAAATAACATTCATATATATTGGGTTATATAAACTATATTATTAAAATTACTTTCATCTCTTTCTTTTCATTCTTATCAATATGACTACAGGAAACTTAAAATGATGTGAGTACCCTACAGTACATCTCTACTGGACAGTGTTGTGCTGGAAGAATTTTCAGTGGCCCAAAGGTGTCCTGTGTATTAGATTTTTAGAGCTGCTGTAAAAAATGAACACAAACTTGGTGACTGTGCTAAACACACACAAAAAAGTTTCTCACAACATGGAGACTAGAATTCCAAAATCCAGCAGAGCTGCCCTTCCTATGGGGGATTTCAGGGATAATCTGTTCCTTGCCTCTTCCAGCTTCCAGTGACTGCCAACAGGCCTGGGCTTGTGGCCACATCACTCTGACCTGTGCCCCCGTCTCCATGGCACCTTCTCCCTTTCTATCATCTGTGTTCTCCTCTGTGTGTCTCTTACAAGGCCACTTGTCATTGGGTTGAGGGTCCATGTAGATAATGTAGGATGGTCTCATCATCTCAAGATCTTTAACTATTACATCTGCGAAGAACCTTTTGCAAATGAAGTCACATTCACAGGTTCCAACAATTAGGACATGGACATATCTTTTGTGGGACTACCATTCAACTCTGTACCCCTTTACTCAGTGTTACTGATAAACCTGAGCCCTAACAGGCTAAGCCAGGTCACCTGAGAGACCCACCCTCTTCTTGGTTGTGTTCCGGATGCAAGTAAGTGAAAAATCCCCACCAGTGGACCACCACTCATATGTTTCCAAAATAGCAAATGCTCAGGACCAGCAACCTTGAATTTTGTGCTCTGCCTTTGGGGTACGTTTAAGGAATACTTTTCTGTTTCTACCTAGAGCCAAGATGCTGGGCTATAGGGTCAACCTGGCACAGTCTTTGTTCCCAAGGTGGCCCACAGATTCTGACCTTTGGCATCAGGCTTGCTGTTTGACATTTGTGGTCCTTTATTCACTACTTTAAAAATAGGTAAGATTTAGGGAAAGAGGAGAAATACAAGCTGTTTTAAACTGTTTTGAGTAAGTACCAAAGCAAACTGGACATGCTCTAATCGCACACATGTGCCCAACTGTATACAATAGTAAATAATATATGTGCCTGCTGATGTAACTGCTTCCCCCCACCCTACACATAAATACGTATATTCAGTGTCATCCTTCATTCCCCTGCATTTATAAGTTTGTAATTATTTTATGTGCTTGTGTACTTATTTTTTGTCTATGTCACTGGATCATAAGCTCTGTGAAGCCAGGATCTGTTTTTGTAATACCAGTGCTATGCACTTCACCTGGCCCAGAGATGGGTGGCTAATGATGGATGGATGGACGGGCAGACGGATGATTGGATAGGTGAGTGGATGGATAGATGGATAGATAGGTGGATGGATGGAAGGATAAACAGACAGATGAAAAAACAAATCATGACTAATTTCATGAGTACATTATTTGACAATGCAGGAAGCCTGTAGATCCAGATGAAACTCACACTAATGAATCAAGTCCAGCTCCTTCCCTACGTCCTTAGGTACCAGTAAATAGACTTTACAAAAGTCAGGATGTGAACTATAATCTAACAGACCTAGAAATACAAGCTACTGAGAGCATTGAGACTACAGCTAAAACCTGCCAAACTGCCAAACCGGGAGGCCCCACAAAATAGCTATGGAGGGAGGAGGAAAAGAGAGGCTTGACTCCCTCTATTCTCAACAACCTTGAAGTTGCCTGATTGCTCCATCTGTGTGGTTAGAAAAATTATTGAGTTGCGTGCATTATACTCTGAGAGGGCCGAGCGCACACAGTTTACGAGGGGAGCACTTCAATGCATATTTAATGACACTGCAGACATTCATACACCAAATCAACAGTGTCAAATGTGTTTGCTTGGGGAGACTAGAAGTGTCCCGCGGCAATGCTGATGCTCCTAGGCAAGACGTCTGCATTATGAAATACCTCAGCAGAGGGGAGAGCACTTATAATTTTCCTAGACTCTAGTTACTGCCAAGGGTTTGTGACAGAGCTGGGGTAACCTGGAGAGGCTGGAAAATTTAAGACATCAAAGAGGTAAAAGCCAAGAGCCAACCAATGTGGGAGTGCATGGGAAGAGAACATAGGAGGCAGCATGGCGTAAAAGTCATCATCATTATAACAATGATAATAAATATTTGGGCATGTTTACTATATTCCAGGCCTTGTTCTAAATGTTTTGCATGCATTCTTCTTTTGACCCTTACCAAAGCTCTCTGGGGTGGCTATTCTTATTATTCTCATATTTTTTAGAGGAGGAGGTCAAGCCTTACAATGGTTAAGCAACTTTCTCCAAGATCAGAAATCTGCCAGGTGTTAAAACCAGGCTCAAAATGCAGGTAAGCTTAGCACAGAGGCCATACTGCCACCCACCACTCGCTACTTGGCCACCGAAAGAGCACAGTGGAGCTCAATTTGGTTCCCATTCCAGGCCTCGCAAAGTGACCATGGCAGAGGCAGCCAAAGAGGTGCATGCACTCACCTTCCCTAGAGATATAACCAAGGACCTGCTTCCCAGCCCCGCCCTTCTTCTACCAGGAAAAGCCATGTGACCAGCTCAAACCCACTGAGCAGGGGTGATGACTCACATGTCCGGGTTGTTTAAGAAGCAGGCCTGCCTTCCCCATGCTTCCTCTCTTCTTCTTTGCCTACCTTGAAAGCCCTGTATGGAAAATGTAGAGCCACTCCCTAACATTCACATTGGACTGCTGTGTAAGCAAGAAATAAACGTGTGTGTGTGTGTGTGTGTGTGTGTGTGTGTATGCTTGTAGGTGTGTTAAGCCACTGATACACTAAGGTTCATTTGTTACAGCAGCAAGCATTACCTCACTAATACAAATACACCTATTCCTGCTACTTAACCTCTGAGTCCCATTTTCCCTCTGTACAGTGGAGCTGAGAATATGTGCACCATAGGGTTGTAGTCAGATTAGAATGTGCGTCCCCCAGCATCTTGGTCAGAATGTGTCCTGTAGGACATTAATTAATTCGTTCTAATTGATCACATTAGAAGACATAATAAATGCAGAGCTCCTGGATTATTCAAAACTGGCAGCCGCTATTACATTTACTTCTTGTACCAAGTGCAGCCAACTTGGTTTCAGTTCACTTTGGGTTTGAAGCAACCTATCCAAGTCAGCTTTATTTATCTAACGAAACATATGAACGCAATTTTTATTACATTCAGGGTCTGTTATATCCAAAGTAATGGCTGGATTGGTTTTCTGTTCCCATTCTGCACTGAGATCCAGTACACGAGCAGATGGCGTTCCACTCCCTTCTGGCCCTACACTTAGAATCAGAGAGAAGGGAGGGTTTTTTTAAGCCTACAAGAATGCTTCTGTGACACCCACCATGTCTGGCATCACCACGGGCAAACTGTCTGTTCTCAGAGGTGACACGGTCAGCATTTACAAACATGTGCCCATGATTCCCCCCGCAGACAAAGAGAGTCTTGTTCCCAAGCCAAAAGCTAATGATTAGAGACTAGTTCTGTACACCATGTCTACAGCACAACGGAATTTACTTATGAATAAAGAAGTAGGCGCAGGGAGAATGCATCCACTCACCCATCCATCCATCCATTCATTTGCTGAATTAACATTTGAGCAGCTGCTACTGAATTCCTTTCAGGTCAGTTTGATAACTTCAAAATGTTTTTTTCTTTTATTCTGAGGTAAGTATACACTCACGGGAAGTTGCAGAAATAGTCCAGTGATATCCTGGGTATGCCTCCTCCTGCTTCCCCCAGTGGGCACCTCTCCCATGATTATCATACATTTCAAAACCAGGATATGGATAATGGTACGATCTACACACCTTATTCTGGTCTTAGTTCACCAGTTGTTATAGGTATTCACGTGTGTGTGTGTTTCTATGTGATTTTATCACAAATACAGGTTTATTTTTATTCCGTTATGAAATGTATACACGTTCACTAGGGAAAATGCTTAAAAAGCAGAAGTAAATGTATCAAAAATTACTATGGTCCACGTCTTAGTGAAAGGCCACTTTTATCATCTGAGTGCATTTCCTTTCATAGTTCTTTGCATATTTCTATGTTTTGCTTTGTTTTAGTTTTTAGCTAATTTTTGAGCACCTACTATGTGACAGTTACCACACTCACTTGTGATCGTGTTTTTATTCACTTAAATCTCTGCACAGAATTGTGAGTCAGATCCAAGGATATCATTACCTCTGTTTTACACAAGAAAAGATGGAGGGTCTTTGAGAACAGATGATTTGCCCAAGCACAGTCAAGAGTGAGACAACTGGTCTGATTTTGTGACCCAAAATTCCTAACTCCAAAGCACGTCTGCCTTCTGCTCCATAACCCACTTCCATGAACTGCTTCAGCTGGGGAAAGGTCTGCACGTACAGCATTCCACAGATCATGACCTCAAAGCCCTGCAGATACTGCCAGCAGCCATGTGTAAACCCATTTTAGAGAGCAGGAAACAGAACATCTGCAAGTTTGTTGGACAAGAACGCACTCCTTGTATGAAGGAAAAAGGAAGTTGGACCCGAATCTCCTGCTTCTTAGTTTAATATCAACTACTATGCCAGGGACAACAGGGAGAACCCTTCATGAGTCCATTTCGCCCAAATTCCACACCTTGACCAGAGCGGTTCTATCAGTCCTGGAAGTGGCTCGGAATTCTTCTTAACCCAAAGCACCAGATGGACCCTCTCACTCCCTCAATTTGGTATTCAAGCCATAATCTATCCCTGCACAGCACCACTCTGACCCCACGCATCCTGTGTGAGCCTAGGAATGGTCAGGGTACTTGATTGGGGCTCCATTGAAGTGTACCTTTGTGCATTCCCATGTGAAAGGGAAAATGCCTTTATCCCAACTATTATTTGTACAATAAAAACCTATAAAGGCACATACAATATCCGAGCGATCCTTAGCAATATCAAAGAGCAGAATTTCAATACGTGTGTTGCATTAAATCTGAGCTGGCAAGAGCTTATAAAGTACAGTAATGAGGCAAGCTTTATGATAAAATTAATGTAATTAATTAGTGTTTGTAAAGGACTTCAAGATCACAGGGTGAAAGGTGCCAGCTAGAGGAAAAGTCATCTCAGAAATTACCACTATTATCATCTTAAGACATGGCATATATTATGCACTATATGAGCATTTCCAAGCATATATTCATGTCCCAGCTATAACTACGTTAATTTATAGTAATTTGCAAATCAGGTCTCTGATCAGCCCTGGGAACCCTTTCTGGATCTCTAAGTGGATGAGGTTATGACTCAAGTGGTATTTTAAACTCTATCCTGTGATAACCTATTAGAGAGAGCAGCCCCATACCCCCGTGCGTGCTTAAGTTAGAGATTCAAATTATAGCTGACACACACGAGCCCTGAGGTATATTCCTGCACTCTCTGGCGTGTCTTTTGGGGTTTGGTTGGGTTTTATTAAAAGTAGGTCTATGAACATCTCTTTAGTTCTTAATTTTTCAACTTTCCAGGATTCATATATTGCTGCTCCTCTCTAATCCCAATAACATTCCCTGAGGTCAGGACCACCTCTTTGTTGTCACGGTGTCCCCTTAGAATGCATGGAACTGAGTCTGACATGTGTAGATATCAGGGAATTTTGGCTAATGGGGAATGCTCAACTCAGAGGTTGCATGTTCAGAATAGGCCTTTTATTTCTAACCATCCCAATGGACTGTCTCATTTGAAAACAGAATATTGTATTTATTAACTAGACCACACAGTTTCCATTGGGCTTTGGGGTACATTAAAAATATTAAGCTAATCGTTTGATAGTAAAAAATCATACTGATAGGGAATATGGAAAATAAAGGGAAAAATAGGATAAAGAATACTCTGGAGCATTTTCAGCCATTGCTTTCCCCAGGCATTTTTACCTTACAGGCTACCCCAGCTGTCATCACCTCAGTCACTGATGATCTTCTTCAAAGTCACTGGCAAGGGCATGTTTTGCTAAGTCCATCACTGGGGAGTGAGAAGGTGAAGAGCTGAATCAGTTTCTTGCACACAGATGAGCACAGGAGGGCAGCTAGAAGGAATACTGTGAAAAAAAAAGATTCTTCTTCAGTCACATAAAGGGCATGATGGTAAAGTTCAATGAGCATTTGACCTAGAGACCAACATCCTGTGTTAGAGTTCTGACCCTGTCAATTACTACTGGTGTGATCCTGGGCAAGCCACCTTCCTGCTCCATCAACAATGTGTTTTGTCATTTGGCCAAAGGTGGGTGGGGTTGGGGGCAGAGATTGTACCAGATCAGAGATGACAAATACGTGACTAATGTGATGGCAATTCTCCCCTCAAGCATGTGCATGCACACATGCACACTCACACGCACTCACATGTGTGCACATGTTCACACACACCCCAGGGGTCCCATGGCAGACATGGCTAATCCATCACAAAGATCTTCCCCATGGAACCCAACGCAACCTCAGAATCTTCCACACAGCCCTCAGGCCACTTCGACTTCTTAACCAGATACACCAGTTGAGGAGAAACCTAAGTTCTTTTTAGCTCCAAAGATGTAAATTGTGCTATAATTTTGCAAAATAACATTTCCAACAGTGTTACAAGAAAGCATCAACGTCTGAGTAAATATATTTATTTTTTCCATGAAAGCTTTTCTGGCTGCTGCGTTTTATGAAACTTTATAGAAATTATAATAACCTTTAAAAACCAAGTAAAATAAAAACATCATTATTAGAATGTTCAATTAGAAATGCAAACACACTCTGCTAAACAATCTCCAAATGTAATTGTTTAATAACAAACCATAAATTAAAAAGAAAAGTGTAAAACAAAATGCCCAGGGAACAAATTATGCTCTTTAGCTGTTGGGTGATATGAACATGTTCTCAAATGGTTTGCTTGCCTCACCTCAGTCCTATAGCACATGTGGACCATGCCTGCAATAAACTTAACCCAGAGTATTTTCTCAGCTGTCAATATTAACATATCATTTCGAAAACCCCAGGAGATGTACAAAGAGGTACGTTAGTGAATATACCAATAGGCTTTGTAAAACCCCCATTTTCCACTGTTTGACTGTTTCATAAAGAGCATTTACATGCACACCCCGTCTCATTTCATCTTTGCAACAATCTCATGAGCTTGTTTACTCTACCCCTATTTGCAGATGAGGAGATGGGCCCTGAGCCATGGTGAGTCCCAGGCCCAAGTCACAGAGTGGGTGAGGGTGGACCTGGGGTGGAGTTTGCAGCTGCCTGAGTCCACAGAATCAAAAGAGATCAAAAGAAGCTCAGCACCAGAGGTACCTTTGAGATACTAGTTCAGTCCCCTTGACTGACAGGTGAGTAAACTGAGGCCCGGAATGCAAAGACACTTGCCTTTACTTAAGGCATGAGACATAGACAAGAGATGGGGACGTGTGTCAACTATTTCTCAATAAAACTGAGAGATAAATAGGCATAATTAAAAAAACACAAAAGAGAGAGGAGGCCAGACTTCAAACACAGACTCCTCACCATTAAGGGATAGCTGTGACCACATGAAAAAAGGGGGACTGAAACAGGGGTGCTAGGCACAGTAAAGGGAGAAATGGTAAGTTGAGGAGCAGGAGCTGGGAGCGGATGCAGTTTGGAAATGCCCATAGAGTTTTACCGGTACACAGCCATGCCCATTCATTTACATACTGTCTGTGGCTGCCTTCACACTACAGCAGCAGAGCTGAGTAACTGTAACAGACACTGGGAGACCCTCAGAAAATATTTATTATCTGGCCCTCTACAGAAATAGTTTGCTAACCCCTGTGTGTGATGAGGCTGAAGGCTGGGGTCCTAGTAAGGACCAGTTTCAGGCAAGACCCCTGTGCTCCCCTGGCCTCAGTCTCTCCATGTGCATGATGTCTGGAATGTTCTCCAAGGCCCCATCAAGTTCAACCTTCGTGTTTATTCACTGGACACTGTCACCCCCTGTGTGTCCTTCATTCTTTCTCTTCTTTAGATCCCACGTTGGACAACCTGTATCAGCAGCACCACTGCTGGCTGGACTACAGGGAGTTAAGAAACACCAAAATGGAGCCAAATTAAGGTAATTTCCACAATCTTAGAGGTTCTTGGGATGAAGATAGGTTTCTGAGAAACTAGGATTTCGCCCACCTCCTGAATGGGAAGTAGCTTTATAAAATGCTTCCATTATCTACTTTAATCTTTGTAGGCCCCTGAGGTGTTATCTACAACTAATAAATAAGACAAAAGTGGCTCAGAGAAGAAACCAAACCCAGACAGCTGAGGGTCACCTAGAATGTCACCCACAGAGACCTTGTGTCCTCATTCAGAGAGGTGTCTTCCTACCTCATACAACCTCACCCTAGTGGATAGTCAATTAGCTTTCAAACTTAAATCTGCTATTATCAGTCTTGTCTCTCTTTATCATCACTATAAAATCCCAGATTTGTTTTCTAAGAAAGGGATCGATCTGAGAGGCGCAAAAATAACTTTAAAGTTTGCTATGCTGCTCAGCCATCCCATTGAAATTATAGGGAGACTTGAAATGTAGAAGAACAGAAAGCTCTCCCAAATGCCCATACATCCATGCATTCCGCCAGCATATAGTCAGCACCTACCATGTGCCCTTTTCAGGGTTAGCATTTGGGCAGGGTGTGGGGGGCTCAGGCAGAAACACAGCTGCCCTCAGTGGGCTGAATGGAGGAGGCAGAGAACTTAACAACCACAGTGGCATTTCCAAAGTTACAGGGTCAAAGTTGGCAAGTAAGAGGGGGTTTACCCTAGCTTGGCAGCAAGACCACAGAGCTCTGGCAAGGAAAGAGTAATAGTTTCCCTTCAGTTCCACACTGAGCCATAATCATGGCTCTGTGATGTCACTGTCTCCAACTCCAGTGGCTAGAAAGTAAATTGTAATTACATTTGGCATAAACGCTATATGCATCTATCAGGGGGGCAACGTGGGGTTAGAAGATACTGTTGTATGTCATCATCTTTGTAATAATCATAATAATTGGCTTGTATAGAGTAGTGGTAATTCTGGTTATCTACTGTGGCATGCAAAACTTAGTGCCTTAGAACAATAAGCCCTTGATGATATCTCAATATTCTGTAAGTCAGAAATTCAGATGGATGTTGGCTGATAATTCTTCTGCTCCACAGGATACCGACTGGGGTCTCTTTGTGGTGTTCAGTGAGAGAGATTCATTCACCTTGTGGTCTGGACAGGGGGGTTCTATATAGCTGGACTCACAAGCCTGGCACTTTGATGGGGGCAGCTGGAAATCTGGGTTTGGCTGGCCCCTCTTCTCCACATGGCCTAGGACCCCTCCATGTGTTTCTCCAACAGGATGGACTTCAGGGCTCCAAGTATTCCAGACGGAAGCTCCCAGTCCGATTGAGGGATAGGCCCAGAACTGGTACAGTATTGCACTGCCATATTATATGGCCAAGGCATTCCCAGTTTAAGGGCAGGTCAAATAGATCCTTCCTCTCCATGGGAGAACTGTCAAATAATTAACTGCCATTTGGTCACAGATTATTCATATGCCTCACACAAGAAAAATAAATCCTCCCTTCCTGAGACCTCTGAAGTCTCATCCCAATTTTGCATTGCCTTGAAATCTAGTATTTCATCATCTAAATCAATTCCAAGTACAGATGAGGCACCTTGGTTCCATTCCCCAAATATGGTTCTTTTGAGTCTGATGATCTGTGAACTAGGGACAAATTATCTGCCCTCTACACACCCAACCTTCTTTGGTGAGACAAAAACAGGGTGACTGCTAAAGGCATGCCTTCTCACAAAGAAGGAAAACAGGAACACCTGATGGCTCCAATTCTACAGCAGTTCCAAAATTCAGCCCAGCACACATTGCCAGCATCTTGAATGAGACCCAGGAATGCCCCCTTCAAATGATTCTCTGAGGCTCTTGGCTCTCCCATCTGGACCATTCTTCATTTTCCATAGGAAATGGCTCATATTTGCAACCAAGTAGCTTTCACAGTCAGCTTCTGCCCATACAAGGCAGGTAGAAGATGGAGTGTCCAAAGACTTCTATTCATTTTATGTCTCTGTCCCTGTTTGTCCATGTGGACTGTGCTTCCACCAATACAACTCTCCTAAAAACCTTGTGGGTTTTCTATGAATCTTACTGGGGTTTGCACCGTTAGATAAAAGCCGCACACTCACATGTCTTTCCAGGACTCTGCCTTGAATGGAGAGTCAGGGCATTACCCTCCAGGTTCCCAGGAACTTTTTGTCTAAGTTGAAAGGGTCTACAAGGCACATCCTTAAAGTCTGACCAAGGACTCTCTCAACTCTTACTCCCCACACACACACACATGCACAAAAAGGCTGAGACATTCCCTTAACAGCTATACTCGGAGACTAGGCTTTATTAGGAGAGCCCTGGATTTGATCTTTGCCCCAAGGCCATTTCTTACTTAAACGTTTTGATGACTAGATAATCTCAATTCTCTGTATTTCCTATACATTTTGGTCAAAAACTGCACATTTTCTTTCTTTTAGTTTATCTCTCTCTTCCTGTATTTTATCATAGCCCTGTAAAGGGGACCAGTTGACAGTTACAACATTCTGCCTGGAAGTGTTTTTAGCCAGATGCACAGGATCCTGCAGGACCAATATCATTGTCCATTCCATTTTCCAGGTTTCTACCAACAGTTTCACTCACCTATCCTCCAGTACCTAACTTGGGTGCCTTTTCCTCTAGCCTCCAAGAACACTTTTTTCTTCATCCAGCAAGCCCTCATCCACAGTCTCCCCAAGGTTCTTCTATCCCCTACTGGAAGAGCAGAATTATACTTCACTTCTTAAAGAACAAAGTGTCAAAGAATTGTGTCCATCTTTAACACATGGGTGAAGAACATGGATTCTGGAGCTTGACTGCTTGTATTCAAATCCCAATTCCTCCACTTACCAGCTGGTCTAATCTTCAACAACTGATTTGTTCTTCAATTTCCTCTTCTGTAAAATGGGAATCATAATAGTCCCTACTTTACAGTTGCTATTTTCACATTTGAGCTTTCAATTTAGCTCAGTAAATACTTATTGAGTGCCCATATGTTCTTCCAGGCACTGAGAAATGGCTAGTTCTTCAAGATGTTCTTTGTCTGATGGGGAGATTGACAGTTAATAAATAACTATTATTTATTTGATTATTTGACTTTACAGTAGGCAAAGGTTGAGTCTCAGAGAATTTAAATGTGCTTCCCAAAACCTTAAAGTTTATTCACCAGTTAGGTCAATCATGGTGCCAAAACTCAGCTCAAATCATCTCTGCAGCCCCCTGCTACCTCTATCTTCAGGCTCCCGGGTCTCATCTCTGCAACCTCAGCTGGGTCACTGACAACTATATCAGGAAATATTGTAAGGTTAAACAAAGACATCATTTTAAGAATTTTCATGTATTTTATTCATATTATAATATTACACATATGATAATTGATCTACACATATACATTTAAGGATTCATAATTACTTAAATCATGCCTTAAGATGACCATTTATTACATTTAAAAATGTTGCAGGTTACCCAAAATAGATGTCACTTTGACATAACTTCCCAACTTTCTAAATCTTGCTTCCATAACGCTCGAGGCAAAAAATTTCATCTAAATATTATTGAATTCCAGCACAACATTAGCATGCAGAGATATTTACAATAACAGAGCCATTACAACTCAATCAAAAGCTGATTTCAGCCAGAATTATGCAGAATTAAATCTTGCAGGATTCAAATTATTAAAAATCAGAGACTCAATAAAGTGTGGTCTGGAAGTCCCATTTATCAAGGGAGTCGACGGGCCTCAACAGTTATAGTGACTTTTTCATATATATTCTGCAAGAATTTGCATGTATTTTAAAAAATCAGAGTTTAATTCTTATGGAATTCAAGTAACTATGCTATATTTATAAGGCAATGGAAGCCAGCTCTGAAATTGTTCTCTCTATTTCCTTTCTACATCTCACATTTTAAATGCATGGGTTTTTATTTCTGGTTCCCACTGGATAAAAAGATCTGCAGTGAGACCACAAGCATAGAGAGAATAGTTTACTCCAGTAAAGGCAATAGAGGGTAGCAATGAGGTGGCTAGAGGAAATCCAAAACCATTTACAAAGGTTGTTATGCAATGAACACACTAGAAATGCCCCTTATTTGCTGTGTTTGATCATACCAAGATTTATATATATATATATTTATTTATAATTCCCCACCAGGATTCTTTCCAAAACAAATTATCTAAATAGAAAAAGAATTCATCTCTAAGAAGAGAGAGAGAAGTGGAGAGACACAGAAGGGAAGGAAAGAGAAGAGAAAGAAGAAGGAGAGAAAGGGAAAGAAAAAAAGAAAAGGAAACACCATGTAGAAATACAGAACTTTCACATCAGTATGGACCTCGCTGTACAGGAATCCAATTCTCTTGACAAACAGCATTTACATAACATCTATTCTGGGCCAAAGACAGAGATGAGGGAGGCATAGCTCCTGTCCTCCAGCCCCTCGCAACCTAGTTGGGGTGACTAAGATATGAATAGATATTTGCAATCCAGAATTAACAGTGACAATAAAATATGAAATGTGTCCATTCATGACAGACATTCCTATCAGTCAGGAAGGCAACTGGCTGCAGTTTATAAAAAATATGAACAGTCTGTCAATAGGCTGTCCGGGGCTACGACAGTGACTCAGTATTGCCATAAAGAATCCAACTGCCTCCCTTCCATCTACCAGGCCATTCTTAGTGTGTGGATTTCTGCTTTCATGCATATTGCCTCTTGGTTGCAAGAGGGTTGTCTTACTTCCAGATATCCCATATGCATTTCAGACAGGAATAAAGGAGAATGGTGAGGGCCAAAGGAATGACACCCTGCCAGGGACTCTGCATACATTGGCAAGAACAGGGTAGCATGGTCATTCTTAGCTGCAAGAGGGTAAGGGGAGGTGAATTTTTAATAAATATGAACAGAAATTAGGTATTGGGTAGACAACCAGCAATATCTGTCTTTTGTCTATAGAAGAACAGAGGGAGAGAGTCTAGTAAGTTAACCCTCTAAATTACAGTAAGAACACATCGTTGCTCCCCTCCAGGGTACACACAATATCAGTCAATAAAAATTCAGGAACTCCTGCTCAGCATCAGAGACCACTTTTGACATGCTGCTTCAAAAACAAATGAAATACAGATCTTGTGTCGGTGAGGGAGACAGACATATTAAATCCAATTTGTACCATGCAATGGAAAGTAGCGGCCTATGGAGGGCCCGGGGTGGGGCCCAGAACCGTCTCCAGCAAGGACAGCTCATTCTGGCCAAGTCTAGCTTTGGGTCCATGGTCCAGTCCAGGCACCACATCTTAACCCCACGTGCAGACCAGTCCACCAACTCTCATCCTGATCTTTAAAGGGTGATTTCACCAGGCCTTCCCAAAAGTGGCAAAAGGAATCAGTGATAACAGCAAACATTCTCAGGAAAATGAGTCGCAAGGGTGTTAACATCTCGGGCAGAGTTCTGTATTCAGTGATGACAGTCTCAGTTCTAGCCTTTCCTCTCCAAGGTCCTCAGTAGAAACGAATGACATTTTTTTCTCTGATGGGCCTGGGGGCATCTCCCTCTTGGTAGTTTTGACTTTAAGGAATCTTTTATTGAGTTACTGCTGCTGTGAAGGAACCCAGCACTTCACGCACACAAGCTCACACAGGTGCACCAGCCCTGACACTATTCTGCACAGAGGCGTTTAGCCACAATTCCAGGTAATTCTCAATTGTTCAGACCCCAGTTCCTCTAAGCTCAGACTTTAGCTCTGAGGGTGCACGTGGGATTTCTTTAATCCTGGATCTCTTGGAGGCCTCCTCTCACTTCCCCTGCAAAATGCCACCATCAGAAAAACAGTCATCTCTGTCTGCTCTTGCCCGTGTCTGGGAATCTGCCACTCTGTAGAAGGTGGTCCAGAACCCATTTATGCACCTTGGACTTGGTGAGAAGATGGATTTCCAGCTCGGTTCTGAACCAAAGATCTCTCCAATGGGACAGAAGTTATGAACTCAATGGTTCTTATGGATCAGTCAGCTCTACACAAAGCATCTCATGGCTTCATTGCTTAAGAGGGCTACTAAAGAGGGTATGGGAGCAGGCAGGATGGTGGGAGGAGTCGGTGCCCAACATCCAGCACTGTGCCAGAAAATACTGCCAGTGGTGAAACAAAACAATGGTGATGGCTTGCTTCTCTAGAACTTTCAGAATACAGAGGTAGTCACAGCTCCTTTATTTGCGTCTTAAGGTCACTGGGTCCAACATATGGGCGTATTTCCTCCTTTCCTTGATGACTAGAAAGCTTGGAACCTGTTTCTATAACTTACTCTATAGAAGTAGACATTTGAAACACTATTATTGTTCTGTAAATGTTCTCCTCTTCTCCCATACCCCTGAGGGTGGAGATACCATCCCCCCGACTACAAGTTGGGGTTTGACCGAGTGATTCTCTTTGGCCCGTGGAATGTTAGCAGATGTGCCTTGAGCACAAGCCTCTCATGTGCTTGTGTGGGTTGGCCTTTGAGCTCATGCCATTTGCCAGAACATGTGCTGAGCCACTGGTCCAAACAGATGACAGACATGTGTCCCAGGCTTGAACACACCTAAATCTGAGAGCCATGCCCAGCCACCCCACAACCTGGCGAGGTCCTCCTTCCTCCACCATGAAATCCATGACTAACGAGCAAACCGAAGCAAATGCTGTGGTTGTCAGCCACGGGGTTGCGGGGAGGTTTCTTATGCAGTGTTATCGTGCCAACAGCTAATACAGAAGTTACTAACCCTGCCTTTATTAATGCACCCACCCCACAAGCAGAGCTTTCTGAAGAATCATTTTTTTCATTCATTTGTTGATCTGCTTGTTCATTCATTCACTGACTCAACAAATACTGCTGGAGTGCCCACCACCCCAGCACTGTCCCAGGTGCTGAGGAAACCTCCAGAAGGGGCAGACAGGCCCCTCCGCCTGGCACCTTCCCTCTAGTGAGTCTGCATGTGACATCAGCTCGTCTTCAAGCACTTTGACACCTGTCCTCATGAATGCCTCAATTTTCCCACCTCAAATGACTCACTTGACAGAATAAAACAAGCTTTCATCTCTCCTGGGCAAAGGAAAGGCAATAGGTCCTCCCAACAGGCATGGAAGAGACACAGCAACTTACAATTAAGAAATATTGGAATCTCATTCATTTTATGAAATAAAAAATCAACATTGAGCTCTAGTCAGCTTCTCTAAACCTCAGAGAACAACCAGGGCTGTATTTTAGGTTCAAAATAATTTCAAGCTATTTTGTATGAACGGATGACTCATCTAACACCAGGAAGAAGGAGTAGGTTTACTTCACAGAATGAAGCATGTAATGCACATTAAAAGCCAGGATTTCATCTGCTATTGTTTCAAAAACAGAGTGACTGAACGTTACTTATAACTTATTAAGGTAGTTCTATGTGCTGCATCTAAGCCCACACCATAGCTATCCCAATCCCCAGGGTTCCAGAAAGTCAGTGTTGTCCACATTGTGATCTGAACTCTCTGAGATGCAGACCAAGTGCTCAAAGGATGAAGATGGAAAAATGAAAGAAAAAAAATCATTGATAGTTTATGAACCACCCAGTTGGAATAAAGCAAGGCTGATATCCTTACAACAGAAGGATTTGGGCGAGCAATCCAAGATGTTTGTCAGAATCCTTGCTCTGCAAAGGTGTAAAACAGGTTTGTTGAAGACACTGACCTGAGAGAAGTTAAATTCTGCAGGACTTATCAGAGGCTTTACTGGACTAACATTCACTGAAACCCCCCCAAGGGGAGATTCTATGGCAAGGTTTCCAAACTCACCTGGCCTGGGAAGCCTGCTGCTCACGGTGCCACTGACAAGGTTAGTGGCCCAGGAACTCATGCTGGGAACTGCTGACTTAAAGTATCTTTACCAGCCTGTGCACATCTCAGACATCTGAGCACCAGGAGAGGACTTCCATTCTTGAAGGCCCACAAGCTAACAAACATAACCTCATCAACCAGCACTTCCATTCTGTTCAATTGTAATTTCCTGTAAAAAAGCAACATGGCAAAAGTGATATCCATACGCCACATGCAATAAACTTGAAAGACATTTTTCTCTCTTAAAAAAAAAGCCCTTCTGGATTACAAAACAAGTTTCAATGGCCACAGATGCCCCTCCTAAAACAAAGCCTCTAAACAAGCCCCTACACACACACACACATAAAGGTTTTGGTTATTTGAAAATAACAATAAGATCTTGAGTGTATTTGTCTGTGCAATTCTGAGTTATGATTTTTACCTCTTTATATAGCAAATTTGGTTCAGACACACCTATCTTTGTTCTTTAGAGGATTTGAGTTCCCTACTTTCAAAAACAGCAGCTCAGTAAGAGCCAAGAGTTGTTAATTCTACATTGACTTGCCTTCTGCAGGTGTGACATTCCAAAGTTGATGGCTCTTAAATACAGCCCTTCAGGTGACTTCTGTCACATCTAAAGCAGATTAAATTATGAGCTGTATAGTTCCAGTATATTTTGTTGTATTATAATTCTTTGAAAACTGGTAATTCATGCATGGCATATATGAGAACTCTCTATTAACCAGAGTATTTGATTAATGAGCCTGGTACGTGTTTCCATCATGCTGAGTAACTGCCTTTACTGCACCTCGATGGATACGAGACCAAAACCATTCAGTTTGCTTGGTTGTTTTAAAGTATTGTAGCAGCATCAAACTTCTCCCCCTAAAAAAGAAAAAAAAAAAGCACGGGAACCAGAGTTAGGAAACATGGGCTTTGAGCCCCCAGCTTTATTTCTAGGATACTCTCTAGAAGGTGTTCAATAAATTATTAAAGGATGGATGAGTGTGGACAGATTGATAAATGAATAAATAAAGCATCTGAGTCAGATGCTTCTTTTCTCTACTTTCTTAACATCTTGTACAGACCTCCAATATATAATTGGTGACATCATATTACAAATATCTTATGTCTTATTCATTGGCACTCCATCAGCTGTGTCTTATTCCTCTTTCTATTTCTAGGATTCAGCAGTTCCTGGCCCTCTAGTAAGGACCCAATAAATGGTAAGTGTTTCTGTTACCACATGAACATGTATTGTTTTACTATCACTAAAAGGAAATAAAGTTTATAAAATAGAACAAAAAATAAATTCTGGTGTCAGAGGCCTGGGGAATGGACTGAGACAGGTATAAGAGCAGGGGCACAGGGAGAGGGCAGGCAAGGCCAGGTAGTGGGGCTAAACAATGAAGAAAGACCTGCATCATTCCCCAAGGTCTTCTCCAAGAGGGACCAGATGTGTGGAGGCAGGCAGGTGGAGATAGGAGGTCCTCTGCCACTGCCCTGGTTCCCGGCTGTTAAGGGGAATGTGTGATTATATCAGAAAATAGCCTCTTTGCCCCCAGTAATGAAGAGAAGGCAGAGGAGGCAGAGGAGGTCCCAGTGAAGCCACACCATTTGGACAAAGGACGAGAGAGTACTCCTGTAAAACATCAGCAAAGGCAACTTTCCATTAACAAGCTCCGTGAATCACTGTGACTCCATTGATGAAACTTCCAGGTGGTTGCAGAGGTGATAACCAGGAAGAGGCAGGTGGAGAGGCCTCAGCAGCTACTCTTGACATTTGATATTTGACGTTTTGCTCTCCCAACCACTCTGACGAAGTGGGAGAAGATGGAATTTACAGGTAAATTTGGGCCCAGAACAAGGACCAGGACATGGCAGGAGCTCCAACAGTTTGTCTTATGGAAGAAGGTTTTGGTCCCTTTACAGAAAGAGAAGGAGAATGGAAAATGGGATCAGATGATGTAGGAACAAAAGGTACTGTCTTGGAGAGAACATCAAACAGGAAGCAATGCACATGGGTACTAGGATTCAGGTGTGACCTTGGACAAGTCACTTCCTCACTGAGCCTCAGTTTCCACAGTTGTTAATAAGCAGGTGAGACAACATGGCCTGGGAGACTTCTTTCTCATCCAGGATTCTAGGCGTCCATGATTCAATATATTTCAGCTTTGAGGTATTGATAAAAATATGCATACTACTTGATTCATAATTATATTCCTTGGAATCTTTCCCATGGAAATAATGCATCAGGTAGACAATGATACATATATACAAAGGTGGCCTTCCCAACATTGTTAATAATAGTGACAAAATGGAAATAACCCAGATGTCCAACAAGAAGAAATAGCCAGGAAATTATGGCACCATGCTTATGATAAACTATTAGGGTACCTTAAGATATATGTTTTAAAAAAGAAAGGCAACATGTAGCATTGGGGAATTAATATAGCCCAGTTATTCAGAGTGTGGATTCTAAAGTCAAGTACCTGCATTTGATTCCTGACCCCATCATTTATTCATGTTGTGAACTACAACAAATCACTTACCATCTCCATGCCTGTTTCCTCATTGGAAAACGGGAACAATAAGAGAATCTATATCTCATAGAGGTTATTATGAGAATTATGTGAAATAGTTTTCATAAGGCACATAGAATAATATCCGGCAGATAGCAAAATTATTAATGCAGGCTACTATTTAATATAATGTGATTGTGACAAATGCTTTTAAAGGAATATTTGCCATATGATTCACAGGTTCCACATACTGAAAGAGAAAAAGTAATATGTTCACACTAATTAAATTTAGATAGTGGGATACCACAGGTAATTTTAATTTATCTTCTTTATACTATTGTCTATTTTTCAAAAATTTGTGATAAGCATGTGACAATTACAGTGAGGGAAAAAAAACTATGACTTTTTTGAAAAATAAGTCTATACATAACCATTCACTGCCTACCTATTTGGGAGACCATGTGTTCTTGGACTTACACAAGTCTGGGGTGGGGTGGTACTTTGCCTACCCCAAAGGTAAGTGACTCTTGCCAAATTATTATAAGCCTCTCCAAGCCTCAATTTTCTCAACAGGATATTGTAGCAACAGAGAGGAGGATGGACAACATGAGATAATAGATAAGCATATAACAGGTGGTCAGTAAGTGTTGTCTCACTACAAAGAAATAACTTGGTTCTTAACATTCCTGGGTGCTATTGCTAATAAAATTAATTTCAAGAGAGGACCTCTGTCCTTGAAGAGCTTGAAGTTTCACTGAGGGCCCAAGAATAAGAAACATATGCAATGAGAAAAGAGGAAAATTAGATAGAGTGCATTTTGGCATTGGAAGACTTCAGTGATGTAGGACATAGCAGGATAATAATTAACATTAATTAGGACCACATTCAACCTCTGTAAACAAATTCCTGACTATAGTGACTTAAACATGTAAAGGTATATTATTTTAGGTAAGAGAAGTCCAGCTGTAAGCAAATCACTAAGCCATCAAGGATACAAGCATCCATTTATCTATACTGATATCTTCAACAAAATGTCACCTCATGCTCCATAATGGCTGCTGGAACTCCAGCCATCATAGCAGAGTTTTAGGCCACCAGAGAGATGCAGCAAAGGAACTCATCCCCTCTGAGCTTAGTCAGCATCCTCTAAATAGTAGTTTTTCTCTGTATTTCCTCTAACATCATTGGCCACATACATGTTGCAAGAAAGGCTAGAAAATGTTGCTATGTACTATGGGGGTACTTAGCTAAAATCTGAGATTCTGTTAGTAAAAAAGAAGAGACAATGAGTGGCCTCTGCCACATGGGAAAAATGACAGTTTGGGGCACAAGGTGGGCAAAAAATCCGACTCAGGAGGAAGCAAACATGGGGAGGATAATTAGACATCATGTGTGTGCCCTTAGGGAAAGTAGTAGGAAATATTGTTGGGCTCATACTCCACCCCATATCTTTAATATTGACTGTGCAGATAACAGGCCCTTTCTGCATTGTTTCCTCCACCTCCACGCAGTCATTCCAGGGAGGGTGACCACGACCATTTTGAAGGTGAGGAAAGGAAAACCAAGGTGCAGGCAGGCTTTGACTTGCTGCAGGGGCTCCATGCTGTTACTGCCTGCTGGCCTCAATGCTAACAGCAGTTTTTCCTGAAGAGTTGCTCCCCCAACCTCTCCACTCCAAAGCCAGGGCTGTGTCTCCATGAGGCTATGTCCCTTCCACTCCTCTGCTGATGGCCTATTCATCTCCAGCAGTTCCGTCACATAGCTAACTGGCTCAAACATGGCTGATAGGACAAGAGTTTTGTAAAGAGGGGAAAATAATATTCTGGATTTGTATGTGAGTAAGACCTATTCGATAAAGGGTCACAGGCATTTGCAATACATTTAGACTCAAACACTGGCACCTTTATTCAGCTTTTCATATTTAGAGCATTTGCAGAGCCCCACTACCAGCAGACACTTCAGATTACTTAAAGAGACATAAAATTGAAAGAGGAAAAAAATGAATTGAGGCCATGCATCCCCCAGGCAGCCGGGGTCTTTCTGTGGATGCAAATGGACTTATGATTAAGTTATCACAGCAAATGCAGACCAACTCATTGGTATTTCCCAATGCTGGAAGTTTCCAATGCACTTTTCCAAGGACGAAATTGTTCATTTTCCAGACACGGCATGTGTGTTTTGAAGGAAACAAGCACTTGGAAGATAATTTTGCAGAAAAATATAAAACAGATATAATATCCAGTTACCTTTCCTTAAAGGAAGATGAACGGTCCAAGGGAGGGATAAATTGCATTTGCTATGAAAATTTGAATTTCAAGAAGTATATTATGTCTTCCAGTGTTCTCAATGAAAAGAAAATTATTTCTTTCTGGGGGAACACACTCTTATGGCATTTTAACTTTTATGACATTTCTGATTTGGGATGATGAGCCTTCTCCACAGAAATTATTCAAACCTCCATTTTTGTGGTGTGTGTGTCCTTATAAATGACTCTGCCAGCAAAGGAGGAGGAAAATACTTCCTAAAGTGGAGATGGATTTTTCCGCCGAGAGAAGTTTCCTTCCCCATTTCTGGGTGGTGGCCTGCTGATAGAGACATATATCAGGGAAATAAATTGCACTTAATCACTAATCACCTGAACGTAAGCTAAAAGTGGTATCCATCTTTTCTATGGACGAAAATAATTTTCCTTCATAAATAATGAACAAAGACACATTTTACCAAGTGCAATTAAATCTAATTGTAAGGTTATACTGAGATATGATTCAGCTCTCACCCTGTCGTGACTAGCCCCGAGACACGGGGATGCCCAAATACATCTGTTAAACATTCAGAGGAAATTCTGATCCATTGTCTTTCTTGAGCATAAAACAATGCTATCCAAGGGAAACTTGAAGCAATGATGTTTATTTAGAATTAGAATCGATTTTCTTTTTACATAACACCTTCCATTTTCAAGGCTCCCGAAGTACTTTACAAAGCAATAAGCTAGACAGTAATATTGCTATAGACAAGTGTAACTGTCATTACGTTTTCTCTAAGAGCTCGCAGGCTTGGAAATTAGAAATCAAGGGAGAGAGATGGAGAGACAGATAAAGAGGGAACAAGGGACAAGAAGGAGAGCTGAGGGAGAAAGCCAGGACTGAAATGGGAGACCTGGGAAAGCCAGTGGAGGCAGAAAAAGAGGCAGAGACATCAGAGAGTTGAGGTCAAGCTTCTGGTTTGTGCTTTGTCATCTTGAAATGCTTCCCACGGATGCTTTATTTCCATCTCTAAGTTGACACCATCAGCCTCACACCTGAAGGACAGAGATGGTTTGGAATCAGCCAGCCGGGACTCATGCCGCAGCCTCTCTTACCAGCTGGGTGGCCCTGAGAGAGTCACTCGACCTCTCTGAGCCTCGTTTGTAAAATGGGACCATGAGACCTACTCCACAGAGCAGAAGAAATCAGACAAAGGATGCAAGGTGAAAGAGGCTCTCAAAATCGGTTCTGTTTACCCTCCTCCCAGCCTTCCTTCACATTCCAAACAGCAGGTAAGCAGATCCTATTGAATTTCCTGGACACAGAGAAATTTAAAATCCCTGCATAATGTATCATGGCTTGCAAAGCCCACGATCTCATTTGATGAAATGAAGCCAACCTGGCCATAACCACAGTATAACAAAGCACTCCTCATCTCCTTCCAGCCCCTTGACAACCTTGAGCTTAGGGTTGTTATCCCTATTTCACAGAACAAGAGACTGAGGCTTAGAGACGTTGAGGTCTCCCAGGAGCGGCCAAGCCAACCCAGAGAGCTCTGAGGTTAAACCCAGACTTCTTTATACCAGGCCAAGCCGCCTCTTCCCAGAGGAACTGGGTCAGGATGATCCACCACATCTTAGTGATGGGCCCATGAAATGGATAAGCCTTGCAGGGATCAAACAAGTCTTTAAAAACTGATTTTGCTCATTCTTTAACTGCCACCAAATCATGTTTCATTTAAGCAAAGAAAATTATTTTGCAATTCCATTTTAACCTAAAGGGGCCCAAATTCTCCATTATGCTATCAGGCAAGGGAGGGAGCATGCAATAAATGTTTGTGATGAACTTTGCATTGATTCCGTCATTCCCTCACAAACATTTTGCCGAGGGCCTACTATGTGTCTGCCATTGTACTAGGTACAAGGACCCAGAGAAAGAAATCGTGACATTGACAATTACTAAGTGGTCTGATGGGGTAGAAGGAAGACAGGGTTCTGGAGATGTCTAGGGAACCCTTAGGAAGGAGGGGGCCAGTTAGGAAAGGCTCCCCAGCCCAGATGCAGGAAAGCAAGGAGGAGGTTGTGGAATATTTTAGAACAAATGATGGTCAAGTCTATGGCAACGGGGATGGAAAGAAGAGAAAGAATTGGAGAGCTAGGGGTGAGATTGAAGAGAGAGGCCTTGTAGCTGCATAGATGTGGAGCTCACAGGAGAGAAAGAGAGACATCCCTCCTTCCTCTTAAAAAGGCCAGGCTCTCAATATCAACCACAAAAAAGCCAGATGATGACTCAAACCCCGATTTCAGGACAACCTCTCCATTTCCATAATTTGGTTGGCCTCTGGTTCCCTTTCGCCAAGGCAAAGCTGGGCCACTCTTCCTGGCTCAGAACGGCAAGAAACTGCATTGTGTGATGATATATTACTTATTTTAATCAAATACGATTTTTTCTAATTGTCACAGCGCCGGCAGCCTCTCGGGGGCTGGTCTGACTTGTGTACCCCGTGACAGGGGAAGCGGTCTCAGCAGCTGCTTTGTGCCAGCCCGCCTGTGTACATACCTCTCCCGTCTTGTCATTCACGTCTCCCCTAATTACAGAACATCTGCTTGCAGTAGCCATTAACACTCCGCTACCAGCTTGTCTAGTTTAATACCAATGACTCCTGACCTCCCCCAAGGAAGGAGCTTTCTGTCAAAATGTTCCCCCAAAGAAGCCAATTCTCCACGCAAAATTTGCACTTTTTTTTTTAATGCTACCTACTAAAGACTTCTGAAAGGAAATGGGTTTGATTAGGTGCCATTTGGGGGGAGGGAGTCGGAGAGAAAAGATGTAGCAAGGGGAAACCTTTTCCCTGCGTTATTTTGTTTTGTTTTGAGTTAAATATTAAAAATGGCAGTCATTTCAAGGGCTAGGAATGTAAATCTGAGCGTCCCCTCCCCTCTCCCCAGTTCTCCAGCTAGGGGGCAGTAGAGCCACCAACTCCAGCTCTCTTACCTATAATGATATCTGCCTACCTAAATATAGACCACTGTGGAAGATTACAATTGCTTTTATTATTATTTTAATTATAGGTTCCCGTGCTGGTGCGTGTGTTCCCTGGAACACCCCGAATCCTAACACTCGGGAAAAGAGATTTCCAGGGTGATATGGAGGCAGCAAATTTCCCTGTGAAATCAGACGGGATTTAAAATATGTCATAGCTTCCCTTGCTTTCCGATTACAACATGCTCAAAAAGTATAATAGAAGTGCCAGGAGAAACTATAGAAACAATATTTCGTTCAGGGCATCATGGATCACGCAGTAAATGGTACCCAACTGAGGACCAACGCTCACCAGACTGCGTTTGGTGACATTCCTCTGACATTAAGGCTCCCATCAGAGGGTATATTATAGCCCAACATGGTAATGCTAACTATATCAAAGGGAAAGATAGGCAGAATTCTTCTAATAAAAACGGGGAATGGGGAAAGAGTTCATTTTAAAATCATCCCCACCATGATTCGTGAATCAATGTGCTTTTAAAATTGTTTTGCACACTGCTCTAGTTTCTGTCTTGATAGGTGGCAGATCCTCTTCCCGGAAAGAGTTTGAGAAGACTACCTCAAACACCTTGCTTGGAAAAATGTTTGGGGGGCTCTCATATTTTATAATGCAGCTGGACTTTGCTTTCAGAATGGAAAAGCATTTACTCCAGAGAAGCCTCTCTGCAGAGCCTGGCAGTTTAAATAGGATGCAAGCTCGACCCATGCACGGATGAAGAGGGGCGGCTAAGAGCTGATTTTAATTTTATTTTTCTCCAGAAGAGTCCAAAGTGATCACTGACCCAAGCACAAGTAAATTCCAACGAGAGCAATGTAATTAGGAGAGAATGATCTCGAGAGTTGCTATTTTGTCCCGCTACATCTAAAAGCATTCCCGATATTTGGCTGTGGGGAATTTGTTCTGGCATCGCTCTGGTGCCGACGAACGCTTCTCTGGGAACTGAGACGGCCAAGGGGGCATGAAAGAGGGGAAAAGGGGAAGGGATAAATGGGTTAAAAAATACGGCAGCAGAATACCTGTAAATACATTTTTAAATCGTGCATTTCCAGTATATAGCATCATCTTAATTGTCGACCTCTCCGGAGCACCTATCCAAGAAAACGTTTTAACAAGGGGGGGGGGAGAAATGATCTTGTAATCTCCACAATAAAAGCGTTTCCATCCTTTGTATATGCTGACTGACAAAAAAAAGTGCTTTCAAACAACAAAAGATGGAGCGGTAATTACATAAATCTCTTCATTCTTGATGAAGACACAATGGCCGTAGGAGCAAATCAATAGTGCTGCTGTGGTAATTCTTGTTTTTATTATGAGCCGAACGCAAACTTGTTAAAATTGAATTCTTCTCCGAGTGTATAAAAAAAATAGGATTTGCAGGAATCCGGAGGAAAGGAACACATGTTCTGTAAATGTTTAATTTTTTTTTTCACGCTCCTTGGGAGATTTATGATGAGTTGAATCAGATTTAGAAACGAATGTGACACCAATAATATAACGTGGTTGCCAATGTCCCCCAAAAGGAGACCCCTCCACCTTTCAACGTCTCATTCTAGTTGCTGCACTGTAGATGTTCAGAATGCCCAGAAATTCCCTCAATTTTTAATCCCACTATGAAATAAACCGAATACACCCTAAAGTCGAATATCTCCAACTTACTGCCAATAAATTGGCCATAATGACTTTTCCCCACAACCTACATTTGTAATATTTTTCCATTCAGGAATAAGTAATATTGTTGATTTTCCAAAGAAAAGGTGAAAATTATTGCATTTAAGAATAATTAATAGATGGGCCTGCATACCTCTGAATTAAATTAAAGGAAAAATATTTCTTTTTTGTAGCGATGATTGCATTCATATCCTGTTTGGTGTGAAAAGTAGATTCCAAAAAGCTTTTAACTAATTTGTTCAATTTGTTTCAAAGCCAACATGAATAGGCTTGGTGCAAATTCAGATTCATTAAAACTTAATTAATATGCATCATTATGCAAATGAGGTTGCAGTTAATGAGTTCTTAAAAGAAGCTTTCTTTAATTAGTTCAGTTTTAATAGCATCATCATTTATCTGACTTGTTTTTAAAGCCACATGACATGCAAAAAGTGACCATCCTCTACAATGTGTTGCCTAATTGCATTTCATCCTAATTGTTTAATGCTGAAAACTTTGAAAAAGTTAACATGTTTTGATATTCAGTTCTATTAAATGGCTTTCATAAACTTTTCCATTCTGGTGACAGAGACGTTCTTCCATCCTCAGCTTTTTAGCCGCTACTGCTGCTTTTATCTTTTTCTGTCTTAGCTGTTTTGATCACCTGTTTTGGCCCTGTCGAACATTATGACCATGCATATGTATTTATACAGGGATACACCTATCCTTGTAGGTAGATGCGTGGAACTCTGAATGTAATCGCTCAACAAGCACATTTTATTGCTATGTGCATGCATTAGTGCGGATTATTATACTTCTGCACTTGAAAAATTAAAACGAGCCTTTCTTGAGGCCATCTGCTAACTTCAGGAAGCTTGGTAACGTGTTTTTACACAAGATTTTTAAATGCAGTAATTCACAAGAATTACAGCCACAGCTATCACCAGCGTCTACATCAGAGATGCCTGCCTGGGAGATAAGAATGTTTAATAATTATCGGGGAATATGGAAATCAGAAAGGAAAAAAGAAGGCAGGCTTGGTACAGAGAAAATGCTAACCCAGGAAATGACTTTGGAAGCTTCGAAAATACAATGGGTTTTAAAAGTATTTTCAGGTTTATGAAATATTGTGCTACACAATTACAATTGTGTTTTGACATGTGGTGCCGAATGTAATTCTCTGGGGGAAATAAAGGAAGCTCCTTTTTACACAGGGTCCTAGAGAGGGATGCAGAATGCCGCGTTAGGCGTTACACCATTGTCAGGAGTTTTATAACAGAGACAACTACTTCATTTGGAATGAAAAAATAAATCTATGTGCTTTGCGCTGGTTGAAGTGAAGTTTTATGTTTTGCTTTAGCAGGGACTGAACTGTGCATGATCCACCCTAATTAACAATGACAAAAAAAATGCCTTGTAAGCCTTGCATTTATCAAGACATGGGCCAACACTGCATACACTGTACATTTCACATAGAAAAGAGGAAAATAAATATTCTGACCTTTTTTTGACACTTCGTCTTTTGAGTGTCACCACGAATATCCTGATTAAATAATTGGGAAAAATAAATCTCACAGAGAAGGGAGTTGAGAAGCCCCCATTTGGGGGATCTTTGTAATGAGGGTGTCGTCCTCGGCTGGAAAGACGGTCTCCTTTTTCCTAAGTCAGCTGGCTACAACAGTATAATTGGTACCGCACCACCATATAGTGATTGAAATCATATTAATAGAATTACATGAATAACTATTGGGGGAGGTTCTGTTTGCAAATATGACATCACATAAAAGTATGGAGCAAAGCCATGTCATTATGGGGAGTTTCTGAGCAAGAAGGATACTGGACTTTGTTATTCACAGACAAGTTAAGAGAGTAGCCGAAGTGGTCACCTTACCTTAATAAAAACAGAAAAAGGTATAATCTAATGCGTGGAACCTGGAGCCAACCAAAAGACATTTAAAAATCTATTTTTTAGTTTTTCAAACATAACGGTTTAATTCTTAAGGGTGGGGGAACTTATCTTATTTATATGTGTCCCATACATAAATGTGAACTTGGTGCCTTGAATATGTAAATATTTTCTAAATGTTTACTGAATATAGAAATGAAAGAAATGAATCCATTAAATAAGGTCAGAATTTGCTAATAAATCCTTTCCCTAATATGTTCCAACAAAAATGTGTGTTTACAAAAACAATCATATGGAAAAGGTGCAAATATATTTATGGCCCCTAATCGCACATCTACAGTGATAAAGTAAAATATTTCTGTCTCTATAAGAGTAAAAACAAGCGTCTGTTGGCACGGTGCTTTAGAGTTTATAAAGCAATTTCCTGTACTTATCTCTTTGTAATTTTCATAACACCCCTTCCTTTGAAATTGGCAATTAAATCTTTTTTTTTAACAAGGGTAAATACCCCATCCCAGAAAGAGGATGTGATTTGCTCAAGGTCACAAGACCAGAAAGTATAAACCTAGGGGTCAGTTCAAGACTTAGGACCAGCATCTCTACCTTGCTCATGAAGAGGCCTGTCAGCAGATTGATTTATTGCCAGTAGGAAAGAACATGGGGACCCCAGAAAGGCTGGAGGGCATCTTCACTGTCTCTGCCCCTAGCCAGGAGTTTTAATAGGAAGGATAAATTATCTGAACCTACAGTGCCAAAAAGCATTTAAGTTTAGGGCTTTCCAAGACAAATATGCAAAATGATAATGCTAGTAGCCATCAATCATAATTATTTTAAAATTCAATAAACATTTAGTGAGTACTTTCTTTGTGTCAGGGCATCATGCCAGGTGCTGAAAAAGCCTTACTTTATTTAATCCTCTCAACGCTGCTATTTGAGGGAGGCACGCGTGTTCACATTGTGAAGTAACTAGCTTTTGGAGAAGGTAAATGATGGACCTTCCAGTCCAAATATCAGGGCGAGAGCCATTTGGGTTTGCAAAGGCTGTGCTCTCCCTTCTGTCAAGTGGATGGGGACTCCAAATGCATTAATTAAAAATTAATTAAGACAGGATGACATATCCAAATAAGTGGCATTTATTAAGTGCGATATCAGTTCATTGTAAAGAAAGATATCTGCGAATTAGAGTGTTCAGGGAAGGCTTTAAAGATGAAGAAAAAAAATTTAGGCTGAGAACGATAGTAGTTTGTTATAACAAACACAGCAAGAACGAGCAATTGTTGGGTACTTGCTATCTGCAGGTAGAGGGCTGAGTCTTACAGGTACTGACTGCTTTAACGTTTATGACGATTAATAAGTAAAGCACAACTGTTGTCCCATCTTATAGGTCACAAAAATGAGCCCCAGAATAGCTGAGCGACCACCCAAAGCCACACATTACCAGCAAAGCGACGGTTGTTTTCCTCTTAAAGATCAACTGAGACTGTCTTCAAAGATAAAGCATTTTCACCACTTATATAATTGAATGAAATTTGCCTTGTTGTTTCCAAAACCATTCATCTGAAAAGAAAGCTTTTTTTTTTCATCTTTTCCAAACATACAAGCCCAAATCCCGATTACATAAGTCATACCTCCATTTGGAGGAAAACATGGGCACAGTTAACGCCAGGAATAATATCGAACTGTCCATATCAGCTGAGAGCTCTTAACAGATTTTGAGGGTTGATATTAACAGAAATTTTGGGTGAATCTGCAGGGACATTCACAAAAAAGCAAACTGAAACAGTCAAAAAATACGCCTTTACTAAATGTTCACAGAGAAGGAAGGGAGGAAGTAAGAATCAAAAACAAGCAGAGACTCCATCAATTCACAGGTTACTCACTCTCCAGGGGTTCTCTATCTGACCCCCTTCCTACTCTGCATCCCTGTAAACATCTGAAGGCCTCCTGTTCTTTTAATCTCCTTATCTAATCAGCTCTGGCTGCCAGATCCTGTAGCTTCACCTACTCAATACCACTTGAAGCTACTGGACCTCTGTACTCTTGCTGCTACTGTATTTAAAGACTTCATCTCCTTGCCAGGTCTTCTTGCCTCTCCAATTTGAGCACATTCTCAATGCTGTCATCAAGGAACAATTAGACTCTGAATTTGTCACTACCTCTCTCACAAACATTCAATGGCTCCTCATTGTTCCCCTAAAAAACACAATCTTCTCAGCCTGACTTTCCAGGCCTTCCACGTTACAGCTGAAACTATGTATTCAATCTTGTTTCTTTCTTTTCCTTTTGTGTTATGTCTCAAATCAAACAAAATAACTCTTCCCCCTACTTTCACTTGAATAATGTTTAGCTTCCTAGCAATCATAAAAATATTATATTGTATGTTCATGATAGACAACTTAAAAAATACAGAATAAAGAAAAAATAAAAATACCCTGCAATGTAAACACCCAGATATAATCTCTGAGATACAATAAAGATGTTGGCTTATTTTCCTGTATCTGTATGTGTGTGTGCATGTGTGCGTTTAAAATATAAGATACATAATCTACTTCTATGACAAACCTGAGGTCACTTGTGTAAAAATAATTTTGTGTTCTATTTTCTTTTCCACTGAGCAATATAGGGTCAGCATTTTGTCACATCCCTAAATATCCTTAAAAATCCTAAACTGAAGGAGTTATTTTAGAATTGTGCCTGGGACATAGCAGGTGTGTCATAAATGTTAGAAGGTTAGCTCTCATCTTTTTTATTGGCTTTTATCACCCTCTGAAAATGTAATGTTTAATAACTGTATAATATTTGGTTATATAGATATTTAGCAATTACTTTGAATATCTCTTGTGGTTAAACATTTAGTCTGTTCCAAATTTTATGCTACCATAAAAAATCCCACAATGATAATCCACATGTGTGTGCATGTGCATATGTGTGTGTGTGTGTGTCTGCATGTATATATGTGTGGTGCGTGTGTGTGTGTGAGGTCTGCTTATCATCTTGGAAGCTTCCTGTTGCCAATAAATTTTCTCCCAAACTTTCTTGACTTTATTTTTCTGTCACATGCAACTTACAAGAATTCTGACCCAATACATTTGGGCAAAGTCTCAAATCTCAATGGGGAGTGGAGATCATCTCTATTAAAAGTGGTAGACCTGCTTCTTAGGGAGGCTTTACTGGCTTAGCAACTCCCCACCCCCTTTGGATGTCAGGGTCCTAGAGCCTTGGCCCAGGGTTGGGTCCTAAGTGATGACGCTGGTCAAGGAAGAGAACAAAGATGCCTCCTGGCTGCAAGGGTGGAAAAAATGTTTTTCTCCTAGCTCAGGAAGGAAAAATGTCCACAAACATGAGAATGTGGGTAGAACATGTGCGGCACCCAGAGTATATGAGGGGACATGGTTTTAGAAGGTGGAGCCCAATGGCATGGGGAATATCAAGTGTTAGCTTTCAACCAAGCGCATGGGTGGGGAGAGAGTGGATAAGGATGCCGAGCTGATTTAGAAGCCCACCAAGAGTTTCTAACATGCTTGCTCATGGCTCCCTTGCCTAAACTGTTATCACTTGGCCAGTTTGATAAATATAAAT
This sequence comes from Smutsia gigantea, assembly GCA_032199065.1. Taxonomy (NCBI): domain Eukaryota; kingdom Metazoa; phylum Chordata; class Mammalia; order Pholidota; family Manidae; genus Smutsia; species Smutsia gigantea. The sequence goes on from JAVSCE010009310.1 coordinate 744,449, forward strand.
TAGCATATCTTTATAATTCAATTCTGATCCCCTTGATTAACAATGACATTGAGTGTTCTTATATATACATATTGTTTCTTTGTATTTCTTTCACTGCCTATAGAAATGACTACATCATTTGTGGGGCATGGTGCAAAATGGAAGTGTGGATGCCCTTGTTCAAAAATCATTAAGGCCCAGAGAGGACAAGTAGTGACTCTATGGCATCTCACTATGTTGATGACAGTGACTGTAATGGGGTTGGGTGGGGGGAACCTGATGAAGGGGGTAGTGTAATCACCATAATATTACTCATTTAATTGTAGATTAATGATATCAAAATAAACTTATTAAAAAAAAGAAATTAAAAAAAAAAGAAAAAAATCATTAAGGATTTCAAGATGGTTGACAGTGGAGCATTAAACCAATCACAGGACCCTTCCAAAAAATGGAGGTCTTGTGTGACTGCCCTAGTCACAAAACCATGGAGCTGGCCCTGACTCCAAATCATGTTTTGATGATTTTTACCTTTTTATATGTGTTCCTTTTATCTTCTTGATTTTTCCAAGCTCTTTATATAGGAAACACATCGATATTTTGTCACAGACATTGCAAAAGTAATTTTTCCCATTAGTGTATGTTTACGAGAATATAATGCATAACAAAAGGCCACTGCATCCTTACATGGGGGCCATGAAATCTCTACATGGCTACAATTCCAGTATAAAAGCCAAGAGCAACACTGAATCTTGACTTCCCAGTTACTGAATGTTGATGATGCTGTTCCCTCTCTGTTCACCCTGTATCTCCCAAATTATCCTGTGTAATCTCACCATCCTTCAAGGTCTGACTGTGAGGTCCTATCACCCAGAAAATGTCCCAGACACCTTGGCCTGAAAATCACCCCACCCCAATTCTAGAGAATCTTCTTCTGGATTCCTCCCTTAAGACACACACTGCTTTCAATTGCACGTTATCCTTACCTCGGCATGTGGTTTAGTTCCCTCCCAGAGTTCCTTGATATCAAGGACCCTGGACTGTTCATCATTAACTCTGCATGTCTTGCTATTATTCTATTTTATCAGTAAGAATTAACATTGAGCACCTCCTATGAGCTAGACACTCTTCAAAAGATTTATCTTCATGACAATTGGCTATTTCTGAATTCTTTTAGGATAGCAAACACATCTGGGCACTAACCAAAGTTAGGGCCTTATTCTGTTCTGACTTACAATGATGTTACATCTCATCCTAGCCCATTCTCTGGTTAGTACCTAAGAGCTTAATAAACGTTAGGTGTCATCACCTTCATCATCATTGGCATCGATGGGGCACTCAGCACGAGGCAGGCAGGTGCTGGCTCATTTAGTCCTGGGAACAAATACATCAAGTATTTTTAGTATTTTATATAAAGTATATAAAGCCCAAAGTTTAGGACTCCTGAGTCAGTAAGCAGCAACACTGGGATGGAGACCCAGGCCATCTGCTTCCAGTGTTCTCAAAAGTTCCATCACTGGGACTCCACCTCACCTTGAGCAAGAAAGGAAGCTGCAGTTACTCAGGGTACAGGTGGTGGGTTTGCATTCCACGGGGGTAATAGTCACAGCAAAGCATCACTCCTCTTGTTGGTTTCACTGTCATGGTCTCATTTGGACTCTGAATGTGGTTGTACTGAGAGTTTGCTCAGGAAAGGTGCGTAGAAGGAATGACAAAGTTGCTTCTCAAAACGTAAAGTTCAGACATGACTTCAGAGACATTTGTTCCCAGACCATGGTCTGTTGCCATAAGTACCCAGGGCATTTATTTAAACTATTAGCTAACATTTCTTGAGCTCCCTAGATGCTAGGCAAAAACTCGTTTGACTAGATGAGGCTTTGGGGGCTCTGAGAAATGAAGACTTGCCCAAAGTTAGAGAGCTAGTCAATGACAAAGCTTGGGCCAGAGCCCTCAGTTGTCTGACCATAATTGAGGCTTTTCAGTGACTACGTCTTGAACCACAACAGCATGTCAGGCTGAAAAGACACTAGGAATACGAACCGATCGAGGGAGGGAGGGCCATGCCGTCCAGGAGCACAGAGTTTAGGGGAGGAAAAACTCCTATCAACAGAGAGTTATAATTTAACCCAACAGAAGCCATGGCAAAGGACAGGCCTCTGAGCACCTACTGAAGCACAGACATGTGGTCCTCAGGAAGAGACTGGGGTACAGGGACAGGTGGATGAGGAAAAACCTCCCGAGTCCACATAACACTGCCATGGTCAAACCCAGATATTTCTGAACTTCTTCATTCATGAGCCGGAGAAGCCCTCATGCAATATTTCTCACCCTATCCGTGGGCTTGAGAGTCTTACCTTTCATCTCCCATTGAGCCATCTAGTCATCTATCCATTAATCAATCAACCCACTTACTCATTTATCTATCCATCCGTCCACCCATTGTTTTCACTCATTCACTTCCCTGCTCATTCATTCCTGATTTGTAAAACATGTATTAAGTTCCTGCTACAGCAGAAATTGATTTAGACACCAGGGAAAATGTATAACTAAAATTAACATTTGAACAAAATGAATGCCAGAAATAAAAAGTTCCTGTCCGGTCCTGACATATATGTCATGACTCTCATTTTGCATGGCTTGATCCAGCAAATTAAAACTAATGTGATTGGTAAGCACTGCAAGTTGGGGAAGTGTTGGTCCAGCAAACGTTTCAGGAAAGGACCTCCAAAATGTTATGTATTCCCAGGCCCCAAACTCACTTGCTCTAATCCACATTGTATCTCTTGGGTACCTATTGTTTAAGCCTTGCAGGGCCCATTTTATAATGACCAACATACTAAAATGTCTTTTTTTTTTTTTACAAATTACTGTCACTCAAAAACAAAATAGAATGACAAGAATCACCAAGTTATGAACCTTTAACATGAGGCAATACCCTGGTTTAGAGAATATATCATAAAATGAATCAAAGTATTTTAAGGATTGAGTCTCACCTTCTCTTATATTCATTCTGATGTACCCTGGTATTAAACTGGTTTTCTGTAACTTAATAAAGGGAGAAAAGGTTCAAACATCTCTAATACTCTCTCTCATAAAATGAGAAAAAAAAAAGATGTTGTACCACCCCCTCTTAATTGATATCTCGTCCTTCATGTAAATTACATGTCAGAACAAACTGTCTATTTTATGGAGAATATTGATATTTTATTCTCATCACTTTCTCCCCTGTGGAAGGAATAAAACATTAAAATGGTGATTATATATGAATCACATCTTATACATGGGAGGTACAGTATAATTAGAAAAATACTTTTAACCACTTGTAATACGGTCTTATAAAACACATCCACTCTTACACGGCAAGCTGGGTTTAGCTCATGCCAATTCAACCAGGTGATTTGTGAAAGTTGCAGGAAGAAATTACTTCAGTGAGACTGGTTTCTTGGGGTACCTGCAGGTGAGGGCCAGCTCCAAACCCGTGACTGTCTCAGTGGGCAAAGCGTGTCCGCCAGGCCAGGAAGGAGGGGTGCTCATCCCCTGAGGCCACCGGGACCCAGCGCAGGGCTGGGAGGAAGGGAGCCGCACGCTGGGAAGGGCACCACCACGTGGAGGCGCCGCCATCCCCGTGGGCACGTGGGGGCAGAGACACCCGTGGGCGCCTTTGCGGTGGCCTCACCTGCGTCCCACTCAGAGTCCATTCACCTTCACACATTGGACATGGAATAGGTCTCCATTTATTTTCTCGATTTTTCCTTATTGTTCACATTTTCCAATGTGTATTTGTCATTTTTTAAAAAGCAATAAAGTTCTTTTTGTCCTTTAGTGAAATCAAGAAGAGATTAGAAAGCAAATGGGACAGAGCAGAGACCAGTGGACACGTTTACCTCAAGGTGAGAATCAGGAGGCAAAACCGACCTGCGGGAGCAGAGGAAAACTGAATCCCAAGCACCCAGGCTCCCGTGGGCTTCCTGGGCCTGCACATTCTCATCACTTTGGGGCCCCAAGGCTCAACCCTTCCATTCCTGAAGAAGCCATTCGCAGTGACGGGCCCATCCCTCTGAGTGACGCCAGCAGCGTAGCTTGGCATTTATGATAGTCAGACTCGTATTGGAACTGGCCATACAAGTGTGCCCCCTCCATCCTGCACCCCAGCCCTAGGCCGTGGCAAGTTCCCGACCACACTGGAGTTTTAGAGCCTGAACCATCCAAGCTTGAATCCATGCTCCTCCTTTCTGGGTGACTTTGGGCCCAGTCCCACCCCCTGAGCTTCTGTCTCCTTTCGTCTGTAACGGGGACCACAGAGAGACACACGTACCTTCCTTCAGAGGGCTACTGCAAGAATCAAATGGGAGTTAATGAATGCAGAACACTGAGTGTGGCAACTGGCATATCATAGTTTGTTTATTGTGTGTCTATTTTTACTTTTTATTTCTGAAGCCCCAGTACCCAACACAATGCCTTGCATAATGAAGGTAAGCAACAAATGTTTGTTGAATTTAGTTGACTAGAGATTGGATTCAACAGTAAAACCCTTGAAAAAAAAAAAGGAAAGCCGTACTGTTTTTCATTCAGATTTATACCTGCTGTCAAGAGACAGGCTTATTGCATTTACTCAACAGATGCATATTAAGCTCCTACTATGTGTCCTACAAGGTGCTGGGGCCACAGAGGTAAAGGACTTCTTAGCCTGGCTTCTTTGAGGGTCATGATCTGGTGGAGAAAGCAGATCCAAATAAATACCTAGTTTCATGCCTTGGAAGTCCTAAGGAGGAGGTTTGAATAGAGTAAGTAGGGCATAAACAGGGCAGGTAGGAGTCAAATCCCCATAAAATCCAAAATCTTTCCCATAGTCTACAAGGGCCTTACTGACCTGCCCCTCCCCCACTCTCTCTAGGACCCCAGCTCCCACCTCTCTGCCTTTTGAGCATGGCGTTTCCCCCACTGGCTTCCTTACTGGTCCTCCAGCACACCAAGCAAGGGCCCACCCCACGGCCTTTGCACCTGCTGTCTCTCTGCCCACAATGCTCTTGCCCTCATACCTGCATGGCTCACCTGCTGTCATGGTTCATTTTATGTGTCAGCTTGACTAGGCCACAGGGTACCCCAATATTTGGTCAAGCTTTATTCTGAGTGTGCCTGGATGCTTCTAGGTGAGATCAACATTTGAATCAGTAAACTGAGTCAATAAAATTGCCCGCCCTCTTGTGGGTGGGCCTCATCCAATCAGTGGAAGGCCTGGATAGAACAAAAGGCTGAGGAAGTGGGAGCTCCTCCCTCCTGGTTGGTTCAGCGGGGACACTGGCTGTCTTCCCACCTTCAGACTTGAGAACGAAGCATCAGCTCTTACTGAGTCTTGAGCCTGTCAATTTTGGGGACTGAAACTGCCACCTGGTTCTCAGGCTCTGATAGGGACAATGCCATCTGCTCCCCTGGCTCTCCTGATGGTCAGTTGCAGATCCTGGGACTTGTCAGCCCCCATAATTGCATAAGCCAATTCCTTATAATACATTGGTTTTATATTTACTTATTTATACACATCCTATTATCCTACTGGCTCTGTTTCTCTGGAGAACCCTGACTAATAACACACAATCTTCCCTGCTCAGCACATCTGAAGTAGCCGCTCCGCCTACACTCCCCCACTAGCCGGCTCTTTTTCTTCATACATGATGCAGCCACATGCATTTGTTTATCTGTAATTGGTGCCCTTACTGGAATATCCATTAAGTGCCTTGCCCATTCGGTGCATTAATATGCCCCAGGTGCCTGTGACTGCCAGGCACACCGTAGATATTCACAAACGTTTGATGAATGAATGTATGAAAGGTGTAGTGGGATCTGAGATCTGAAATGTCTGTCATTCACGTGGTTCAAAGATGGGGTGCAGAGAGAAAGGGGTGTTGACATTTCCTTCCTGGCTCCACATTTAGGAAGGAAATAAAGTTTGCCAAACAAAACAGATATTCCTCAGTAGGGAAATGGGCTGTGGAGTCTGGGGCTATTCCTTTTTTCTTTCTTTCGGAAATGATAAGGAGAACCCTGTGTATCGGGTTCCCAAGCACTGTGAGGGGTAGGCTGTAAATAGGAACGAGGAAATAAAATTGATGTGTGCTAACCCTGTCTTCCCCACCGAGGCTTCTGCTCAGGCCTACTTAGCATTTCAATCTATATAAACTCAATGGGCCATATAACCCTCTTTTATATACACTCACCAATTAACATTATTCTTTAATAGAAAGAAGTTTAGAGGATTTTTTTTTTAAGTTGAATTCAAAGTAACATGCTTAATCACAAAAACCTGGTGCCAATGAGTGCCATGGGCTCAAAGGCAGTTTGGGGAGTTACACTCAGCACTTTTATATTTGTTTTTCAGCAACCTTACAAAGGCCTGTTAAAAAGCCTCCTTGGGCAGCATTTAGGTCTTCCATGATCAGACCCTGAACTATCTTTATCACCTGGCCAATGCTCCATCTCTCTGGACTTCCTGAACTCCAGACACACAGAAATTCTCAGATCCTGTGACACACCCATCAATATCATGCTTCTCTTCTCCCTCTCTCAGGCCACTGACATTATGTCGAATCCTTCAATATCCACACTCCACATGGACCTAGAATGCACTTTCAGTCCTTCTGGCTCCCCCAGCAACACTCTTGTGCTCCTATACACCTTTCCCTCTGTTGTTCACAGTATTTGTTTATTTCCAGGTCTGCCTCCCTGTTTGTAGTGGAAATGTAGCACTGGCCTGCCCAGTAGGAACTGTCTTTACCCACTAAGTGTCTTCACTCCCATTTGGGCATCCCTACCCTCCCCACCTGCATTTCAGGTGTGCTGAGTGGGGCTCTCCAAGGCCTGAACCAATCAGGGCTCAGTTCCCTAGTCTCAGTGATTGGCTTTGGGTGGACATGTGACCTGGGCTGGTCCTATCAGATACAGTCTCTGAACCATTGCAGAAGCTACCACTACCAGAAGAGAAACTGGTGTCTTTATTTGAAGCTGAAGGGGAGACAAGACCTGCTGGAGCTATTTTGCCACCACTAGGGCAAAAGAAGACCCAGCAGAGGAGGCAGAGCCCAAAGACTGAGCAAAAATCTAGATCCTGACTATAATAGTCAGTGCTGGATTCAGCCATGCCTGATGCTAGATCTGCACTTGAGTTTCTCAGTTACATAAGCCAAAAAAGTTGGTATTATTTGCAATAGAAATTGTCCAACTGAGCTGTCAGTCTCTACCAACCATGAGATTAGAAGCTTCTAAAAAGCAGTTTCTGTATCCAGCTGACCTTCCCAGCCATTCAGTACAACGCCTTGCATGCAGTAAGTGCTCACTTAATGCTGTTGAATGTACTTAGTGAAATGAAAAAAATTACTTTTTAATAACTTGGCTGTGCTCGCTACACTAAATTGCCCAAGTTTTTATTTGATCTAATTATGAAATAACATTTTCAACCAATTTAATGTATGAAAAGTTCTGGTGGGGACATTTGTCTTCATTTACATGTTTCTTAAATGTTACTTGTCCTGCTTATGGGAGAAACACATTCAAATGCATTAATGTTTTTGTGTTGAATATGAGATGAAACTCCTAAAGACTAATTTTCCAGATTACTTATTTTATATTTAGTGCCATTAATTCCACATGTGTGAAAAACATATAATTATACCCACACTATTAGTACTGAATAAAATTTTGTATTATTCAAGTGTAGTAATAGATAAATTGGCACTAGACTCATGTACACAAATGAGGCTTTTGAACTTTAGTGTGATTTCAATTATCTCACTTTAGCATCAAAAGTGCTCAGCAAAATGCCTAGATTCTGCATTTGCTAAATATTTCTCCACCTCTACCCTTCTTCCAATAAAACACCCCACATGATACATTTCTGGCGACACAGGACTCCTTGCAGTCTGTGAAAGGTGTACACTCTTTTCAGTTATGGGATGGCAGCGGAAGAGTGGTTCTCAAACACCGTTCCAGGGAACTGCAGAGCTTCAAGCTGCTCCTTGGAGAAAGAACTACACGACCACATGGGTTTTGGAGGGGCTACTCCGACACCCCCTCTTGAACCCTTATGAGGCAGGTCAGTACATTAAAGGGTCTGAGAAGTCTCACCCTGAGAAAGCCCAGGGGATGTTGTTCCAGGCAGCATTTTGCAGGCTTTCTTGATGACGGGGCTCCTTTTTGGCTCCGTGTCTATTAATGTTTATGAACCATCTTTGGGAGATGTTGCTCTAAAAACTTAGCATCAGGTGGACATTGGTCTTACCGGCCCTTGTGCAGTTCAGAGGAGCTCCCTTCTGATCTGATTCCTCAAATGAACAAGCACGTGAAAAAAAAATTTTTTTGAATGATTATTTAAGGAACAAAGAAGGAGTCTGTCCAGCCCTCTCCATAGAATGGTGTTGGTCATTTATTTTCTTTTTCTTTATCGAAGTGGAGAAAGGACTACCTCGTGAGCACTTCCAGCGTGCCAGTGAATATCCCAATTCCCGGGCCAGCCAGACCATGCCAGCCCCTCACAGGGGTAGGTCTGTCTGTCTGAGCACCCACACGATGTTGCCTGCAAACCGCAGGCAGGAGCTCCCCATCCTTCAACTTGTGTTCGCGTACACTGTCTCTTTTTCACTCTCACACAAAACTTAGTCCCTTCATTGCTTTTCAGCAAAGAAAACCACCACCACCCACAGCAGGTACCCATGGGGGGCATGACATGACCACACGTTTGGGTGCGGCAGGGGAGCATGTACAAAGGTTCAAGCCCTGATGAGTGAGGACACATCCTACCAACACGCCAAGCCTTGTGACGGTGGGAGGTGCCGTGGTGGGTGGGGACGGAGCTGTGTGAAGTTCCAGGGAGGGAAGCCAATTCTGACCCAGCTTCCCACGGAACATGCCTCCACTCAACCGGAGTCTCAATGGAAAGGCAGGACTAAGTTAGTCCTTCAAGAAACAGGTTTGAAGCAGAGCCCCCTAGATGGCAAAGAAGGCCTGCACCAATTGGTGAATGACTTAACCTTGCTATGTCATAGCTTCTCAATTTATCAGATCACAAGATTGGTGACAGAATTAAATGAGTTAATAACAGTAAAGGGCTTAAAACTCAGCTTGGCACCAGATAAGGCTTCAGGAAGCACAGCTGCCATTGACACCAACGTTGCTTGTCTTCTTGCCATCATGTGGTCTAATTTGGCCAAAATGTCGAGTTCCTGAAAGGAGAGCTAAGGAATAGTTATAGCTCCGCAAGGGAACACCGTTAAAAACAATGTGGTACTGCATGTAAGGGGGAAGCCTCTGTGACGGAAAGAGGCTTTTGTCTCCTGGTCCTTAGCAGACACTCAGCAGCCTGGAATGAATGGATGAGCGTCCACGGACACATGGGTGCACTCTTGTGGGGCAGGATCTGTGTCAAGGCACAGACATTTGAATTAGATGTGATTTACAGAAGAATGAGGAAGGACAGGGAAGAGCAGAGACGATTAGACATTGGGTAAATGTTCCTTGCTGGATAGAGGAGAAAAAGAGACAGCATTTCTTGGAAAAGCTCAATTTCTTGTATGTATCAGCAGAGCTGGAGGATATTCCCCCATTGAGACCGAACACGAAGCCCTCACATGCTTTATTTCCCTCCAGAGAGAAACCCCACTGACGTCTGTGCAGAGAAATCAATGAGTGAGCACTGGCAGAGCCTCTTCCAGCTTGGAGGCCGGCCCCTTCTCCTTCCCTCCCTCTCGTGGGCCCACCTGCCCGTCACTACCACAGGCTCAGCAGTTTGCTCCTAGAGAAAATTCCCCAGAGCACTTGGGATGGAGCCCCAAAGATAAGCAACAATGTCAGCTCCTTCACTTCATTCCTTCCCACTGCTCCCCAAACCTCTACCTTCCACCCCATCCGTCCTGGCTCTATGATGAGCTCTGAGTGACAGAGAGCAATTCAGTGGTGTTCTGGGATGGAAAAGGAAAAAGAACTAATCCCAAATCAAGAATTTGAAAGTACAGGGCACCAGAGGTCAAGGCATCCCATTAAAATTCTCAAAGTTGCATAGACCTGTTCAGAAGCCTGAACAATAAAACTGGACTTTCCAGAACTTCATTAATTGGCAGTTGGGTCTATAACATAATGGGGTAAGGGTGGCTTATCCTGAACAATAATGGAAAATAAAATATACCAGTGTTCTGCCATCTCCCATTTGCAGATAAATTTAGACACATAAAAGCTCAACCTAGATATAAAAGTTCATGAAAATCATTCAAAAACTTTTCATGCATTCACTCATGAAATATTTATACCATGCCAGATATTTGTTCCAAGTTCCATAACTCCCTATAGTGTCCTTATTCATCTTTGTGTCTCTCTGGATGTGGGTGGGGGACTGCTTGAGAAGGCTCTTTCTGGGCCACATTTTTTACCTTCAGCGGATTTCTTACTCCAGTTCATACCTACTATCCCATGGATCCCTGGGCACACTGTCCATTCTGTAGCACTTTAGACAAAGCATGCATGCAAAGCTTCTGGAAGGTTCTATTAGAAAGGAAACAAGTTGGAATTTCCAACATCTTTTGTGAACCACTAAAGGAAAGCAGCAGGAAAATAAATATAGGCAACACAGGAAGCACAAATTCAGCCCAGCAAGCAGAGTCCAGCCCTGTCTTGCCAACGGGTTTCAGCCCCAGACAAGTTCACTATGGATTCAATGAGACTGAAAAAATGACAATGGAACATCCTTGGGGTCAAAGGGTTATACCCAACTTTATTCCCATGGTGGCAGGTTAGTCACTAGGATCCCATCTACTCAGAGCGAGACTGCATGCAGCAAGCCGGTCTCTGCCTCTGAGCCTCTCTGCCCCTGCAGCCGTCTCAGTCTCTGCCCTCGGCACTGTCACCACTCCAGTCTCTGCTCTCCTGCAGCCGTGCAGCCCTGCAGCCCTGAGGCAGCCCAGAGCACTGGGTAGAGCTCTTTCTATGAGTCAATAACAGCGTAATGTCCACAGGAGTGTAGCGAGCCAGCCAGCCGGGGCCAGGTGAGAATCCTGGTCACCGGAACCTTCACTTTCTCCGCAAGCCCTCTGACCACACCACCCTCAGACCCCCACAACCTGCCCAGCCCTCACTCTGCCAAGGACAAACCACATTCTGGTGCCAACACAGAGTGCCCTGCCTGGCCTCCTGCTTCCTGGTGCTGTGCCTGGATTCACTGTTGTCAGGGAAGCCACACAAGAAGCAATCCAGCCACCCGCACCCAGGAACTGCTCTCGCTTCTCCTCACACATGTGTGAGTCTCCTACGGCTGCTGTGACCCATGAATCACGAACTTAGTAGCTTAAAGTAACACAAACGCACTACCGTACAGCGCTGGAGGCCAGGAGCTCTTGAGAAGTTTCACAGGCCTCGGTGCCTCCTTTCCTTGCGGAGGCTCTAAGCACACATCTGTTCCCTGCCTCCTCCGGCTTCTCAAGGCTGCCCACGTTCTCTGGCGAGGCACCACCCCAAGGGGTGCCTCCACTGTTCCATCCTGGGACTCTGACCCTCCTGCCTCCAGCTTCTGAGGACCCTTATGATGACACTGGGCCCATCCAGGTAATCTGGGGTCATCTTCCCCATCAAGATCCTTAACTTAATGCACCTGCAAATTTCCTTGTCATGTGAGGGAACACACAGGTTTTGGGAATTAGGACAGAAACACCTTTAAAGGGAGAGGGCATTGAACAAAATAAAAAAGGAGATACCATTTGTTTTGGACTCGATGTATGTGTCCCCCGTCAAATCCCTGTCTTGAAACCCCTTCCCATTGGGAAGGTATGAGGATGTGGGGCCTTTAGGAAGTGATCAAGTTTAGGAGGTCACGAGGGTAGAGCCCCCTGTTAAGATCAGTGCCCAGATCGGGTCATCAAGGGAACCTGCTTCTGTTCTCTGCTCTCCACCACGTGAGGAGGCGGGGAGAAGCTGGCAACATGGAACCTGAGAAAAGGTCCTCACCAGAACTCAAGCATGTTAGCACACTGATATCAGACTTCCAGCCTCCAGAATGGGAAGAAATAAAACAGAGACGCCCTCTAGGCTAATGGAAAGCCTGCTCCTTCCTGCTTTCGGTGAGACAGGCAAAACCCCTGTTGCCTTAAGTATCCCTCTCTACTTCCTGGCCCATCGCAGGACTGTACGTCCTCGACCCCTTGTCCTTGGGCAAGGATGTCACTAGCTCTGGCCAATGAATTGTTGTAAGAAAAACAATATGCATCACTTTCTGGCTGGAGCATTGAATTGCTGTCTGGAGACTTTCCAGAACTCTCTTCTTCCTCTTACCTGGCAGCCAGGTGACCAGAGTCCCTGGCAGACCACGGTGGCTAAGCAGTGGGAGCTAGCCTGCTCAGTGCCATACAGAATATCCGGTTAAATTTGAGTTTCCCAGAAAAAAACATGCCATTTCAAATATTACACGGGACAGACTCATACTAAAAAAAGTATTTGTTATTTTTCTGAAGTTCAAATGCAACTGGGCATCCTGTATTTTTATTGGCTAAGCCTGGCAACCCTGAACACAAGTGAGAAATGAGCCTTTGTAAAAGGCCCTGGGATTTGGGTTTCTCATCAGCACGCTAGAGCCTACACTTTCTGACTGCCACAGGCCCCTCGCTGAGATTGAGGTAGGCAGGGAAATCAGACAAAAGTTATGCCACTGTAAAATCCATTTAGTCTGCAAAAGATATCTAGCTTATTCTTTAACTTAATTTATAGGCTATTCTTCCTTTTCCTCCCTCTCCTTAATCAATTAAGTAACTTTGTAACTAGGACTAGACTTCTGAAGTGTAAATGAACTTATGTAGATAAAAAATGCCGAGATATGGACTAACACTATCACCTTAATAACTCTATTTTTTTATATATAATTTATTTTGGTATCATTTATCTACAATTACATGTGCAATATTATGGTTATTAAACTACCCCCTTCATCAGGTTCCCCTCCACCACCAACCCCATTACAGTCACTGTCCATCAGTGTAGTGAGATGCTATAGAATCACTACTTGTCTTCTCTGTAAATAACTCTATTTTTAAGACAAATTTTCAAAAGAATTGTGAAGAACCTGTTATGCTGACCCTTACCCAAAAGGCCTTATGTGGATAAAGTGAAAGTTCCTGTGGCGAGGTTCTCACCTGGCCCTGGTTGGCTAGATCACTACACGCATATGGGCAATACATTGTTATTGACTGTATATAAGGAGCTCAACCCAGTGCTCTGGGCAATACGGTGGCACGACTGCAAGGTTACAGAAGAGCAGAGATGAGACTGGAGTGGTGGCAGCGCCAAGGACAGAGACTGAGATGCCTGCAGGGGCAGAGAGGCCCACAGGCAGAGACCGGCTTGCTGCATGCAGACTTGCTCTGAGTGGATGGGATCCTAGGGACTGAACTGCCACCATGGAAATTAAGTTGGGTATAAGCCCTTTTACCCCAAGAAATGTCACTTCTTTGGTCTCACTGAATCCATAGGGAACTTGTCCAGGGCTGAAACCAATTGGCAAGACAATTGGCGATAGTCGGCAGGATTCATTGTTGACCAAAGCAAAGAACAGGCTGCCTTTGTGGGAGGAGTGTTCCAGTGGGCTGTGCCAATGGATGGGGAGACATTCGAGTGTCCCCCAGTGGACATGTGGTCTGACGTGGCTTGCCTCCTAAAGGACTGGTCCCCACCCCAAGACTGGGAAGGGGTGGAGGCCACATCTGAGGCAGTAAAGTTGGCCCTCAGCAAAACAAGGAATTCCTGAGAGAAACAGACTGTCTGTGAGGCCACGGGAATGGTAGAGAGTTTTCCTCTCACAATACTGAGAAAAGCTGTAAGGGACAAAGACACCCTTCTCACGAGAAACTGAGCTGCGCCATGCCGCTGAGGATGTAAAAAATCGTTGGTGACTGAAATGACATCACTATGAGGTGCAGTGGAAATGGTAAAGCAGGTCATGGCGGCCCAACAAGAAGCAGCATGAGAAGGAGCAGCATGAGAGCGCAGGCTGCCAAGTACCATGTGGCAGGTGGAGAATGTGAAACCGTCAGCCCCAGAAATGGAGGAGCGGAGGTTTGATGAACAGGTTGGGGGTGGAGGCCCTGCTGGTGCCAGAGGCATCAGCCCCTCCTCGGTTGAAACCCCACCTGGTGGAAAGCCCAAAGGAAAATAAAGACTCGGCAACCGCGGATTCTTCCAGGAGAGGTGCAGCCCCCTCCCCAGGCTGTGGAGCACTTCGTGCTCTGCCTCTAACCTCAGGCTCAAGCAATGAAAGCACAAAAGGAAATAGTCTGCTTCTTGAAGGAAGAATTTAAAGGGCCCCGTGAAGGTCACAAGGACCCAGATGTGGGTTGATCTGATAAAGGCAGGAGCAGACAGAAATTGGATGGAAATTCAAATGAAATCTTACTGGAGCCGTGGCAACAACGGAGACCGGAGCAGCGGTTCCAGCCTCTGAGGGTGAAGCAGAAGCCAGAGACAAAGAAACAAGATCAGCCTGTGTGTCTGCAAGACTTTCTGCTGGAGAGGCTGGAGAAGGTGGGTATTATAAGGCCCACCCATGGTCCTTTTGGTTAACTCATTTGAGTAGAGTTAGGTTAACTCATAACTCGTTTGAATACAGCCAGGATGACCACTTGGTGGCAACGGATCTCCTCAGGCTTGAGGGTCATAATTTTTCACTTGTATATTGTACTATGTTATTACGGAATTTGGTTACAATGTTCCAGCTTTCTCACACAGGGTCCATTGCAGAGGATTGAGAGCACATACATTGAAAGGCGAGAATCCTGGAGGGGTGGAGTGTGGATAGAGTGAAAGTTCCTATGGCCAGGATTCTCAACTGGCCCTGGTCGGCTAGCTCACTACACACGTGTGGGAAATACATTGTTATTGACTCTATAAGGAGCTCTGCCCAGTGCTCTGGATGACATGGTAGCACAGCTGCTGCGAGGCTGCAAGGCTGCAGGAGAGCAGAGACTGGAGTGGTGGCAGCACTGAAGACAGAGACTGAGACGGCTGAGCAGAGAGGCCCAGAGTCAGAGACCAGCTTGCTGCATGCAAACTCTCTCTCGTGGGACAGGATTCTAGTGACTGACCTGCCACCGTGGGAATAAAGTTGGGTATGAACCCTTTCACCCAATAACATTCCACTGTCATTTCTTTGGTCTCATTGAATCCATAGTGAACTTGTCTGGGGCTGAAACCCATTGGAAAGACACCCTATAAAACACCAAACCCAAACCCTTATGTGCATCTCCTCTTTAAGTTTGCCCGCACTCCCCTTTCTTTGAGTGTGTACTTTTAAATAAAGCTTTCTCACTATTCAACTTACTGTGTTTTGTCTCCGTGCTTTTCCAGTGGTAAGTTTCTTTGTCTCTATGCTACTTCTTTCTATTTCCCAGACTTAAGCATAAGTCTTCACTCTGTCTCTGTTCTACTACAGATAAGAGAGGGGCTCCTAAGAGCTCTGATTTGAGCTTGCAAGTTCCCATTGCCTGAGTGACCCAGACAGAACTGCATCTATACAATCATCCTCTTTAGTAGCTTGCCTGAAAAGCTCCTTTCTTTGCCTTTGGGAAGCTCTCAGAACATAATCTCACTCCATCCAGTGCTCGGCAGCTCCCCCAAATCCTGGGATAGTAGAGACTTAGTCCCCACACCACACAGATCCAAGGGGACACTGGACACCAGGTGACCCTTGCTTTAAGAGTTAGCAAAAAATATGCCCTAGCTTTAAGGAATTCCTTCCTTACATACACTCTTCTGACCTGCTCAAGAACTCTTTCTCATTCAGAGTCAAGAACCCTCCCCTGTCCAGGTTGAAATTTCACCTAGTGCGCAGAGAGAGACCTCCCCAGACGCAGCTGCCCAGCAACAAGATGACTATGAGGGTCATAGTGAACTAGAACCGGCCACATCCCCCTTCTGAGAGCAAGGAGTGTGCTAGCTGGCTTGGAAGCCCAAAAGGTCATCTTAGTCCTCAGACCCACAGCAACCTTGATTAACAGCAGAGTGGGCAGAGGCACATACCTACAAAGCGCTTCCCTACATTTATGTCCACCTCCAAAGTTGAAATAGAGAAGCTCTTTGCTCAAAAAAAAAAAAAGAGGGGGTATTCTCAACGTTCAGTCAGGTCCCATGAATGTCAAGCTCTCCCATGATTTTTACTTAAATCTTTGGTGTCCACTGCAGCTTGGCAACGCTAGAATCACTTAGCAGATAATTTAACACAACACGATCTATTTTGTCAGTTTTGGTTTAATGGATCAGTATTTCATGATGTGTGCGAAGAAGCCCTGGTACAGTGTTTTAAATCAGAAAGCACTTTTATATCCGCTGTGTGTTGAGCCCTCTCGTTGACACTGATGATGGTCACACTTGTTGTAAAATGCTTTTTAAAGCCACCAAAATTGCATCTGACAGTCAACCCGTTTAAGTGTATTTACAGCAATTGTGGCAAAAACAAGGGCACCAAAGGCGTGGATTTACAAGCAAACCTTAAAGACAGATGACCAGTGCTAGCTTGTCAGGAAATGCATTTACCTGGCACCTTGATGGACTGGAGAGAGGTTTGTGTGCTGTGGTTTTAAACACACAAAGCCGCAGTACCCAATTCAAAGACCTCCATCTTCAAGCCACATGCAATGATTTTCATTCCTGATAAATACATCAGTTACAAAAGTGTGGAGCATTTGATGTGATGTGTTGTAGAAATTGCTTCCAATGTAATGACCAGACAGCAGGCATGGAGGAACAAACACCATCGTGCAGAATGTGGGGGCACTGTGCCATGCTGTTCCCATGTTGTGCTCTGTTTTCAGAAGGATGAAAGGTTTTATCTGGCCCTTTGGATGAGGTCCATGGTTGGGAGAATCAGAGAGAAGAGAGGGTGTGCTGACATGGAACCAGAAAAGTGGTACTGTATTCTCCGTCCAGATTGGCAAGGATGAGAGAGTCTTCAAGTTGGAAGGAATCGTGCCATTCATGTTCACCAAACTTATTTATAAAAATAGCAGTGGCTATTGCATGGAGAGAGCCTACTGTGTGCCAGGAACCCTAATAGGTCCTTTGCAGTTTTTCTTCTAATCTCTTGCAGTGATTCTGCAAAAATAGTCTTGCTGCAGCAATCATTTCCACAACACGCTTCACTGTGGGGTTCCCAGGCCCTGGGACGCATGTCCACAGTCAGGGGTCTCTCTTCACAGGAAGCTGCCCCCTCCCTTGTGGGACCCCTCTCTTTCTCCAGATCAAAGTTCTGGCTTCATTTGGTAATAGAGCCAACTGGGAAAGCAAATGGACTCTGGATTCAGACAGACCTGAGTTTGAATTTCAGCTCTCCCAGCTCTGCAACTTGGGAAATGTCTGTATCTATGTCTCTAAGCCTCAGTTCCCCCATGCTTGAAATTGACTCCCTGGTACCTAAGTGATAGGTGCTATGACACTTTAATGAGATGATGCGTGCAGTAAGATGAGAGTTAGTGATTCACGTGTGACCCTTGCACCTCTCTATACAGCTAACAATAAATTCAATCCTGCTCCTGATGACATTCGCCTAGTCAAGTAAAATGACAACAGCCTTCCCACACCTTCCCTGTGCAGAAAAACCCGTAATTTCTTGCTGGTCTCCCTGAACTGCCTCTTGGTGAATCACCTCTTTACTTTCCACGTGTCACCCATCATCTGTTAAAGAATTGCTTCCTGAATTTTGCCAGACACTTAAGCCAAGTCTGCTTGTCTGACCTCTTCTTTCTAAAAATCAGAACATGCGGCCACCTCCAGCCTTCCATGGTCTGTGCACTGTGGTGTTTCCAATGTTGTCAGTGTCAGTCCCAACTGTAATTTCCACTGCTTAGCTCCTGAGATAGAAAAGATCTAGACCAGAGCATTTCCATCCATTTTAAGCCAGGGCTGGATTTCAAGGAAACCCCCATGTGGAGAGCCATAATGTCTGGCTAGAGCCTTACTATCCACAGGGTAGTCCAAGAACTGGTCTGCCTTACCATCCCTGGGACCTTGTTAGAAATGCAAAACGTTCCTGGTCCATCCACCTTCTTTCTCTTTCCATCCCACTCCCCACCCCAGACCTACTGATTCAGAATCTGCATTTTAAAAAGACCCTCCAGTGATTTGCACCCACATTACAGATTGAGAAGCACTGAGCTAAAGCAGTAGTTCTCATACTTGGACGCACATTAGAATCAACTGGAGAATTTTCAAAACTGCCCCATGCCAGGCCCCTATCCCTACAGAATCTGATTTAACTCATCTGGAGTAGTACCCAGGAGGAGGCACTTCTTAAAAGTGCATACAGTGATTCTAATGCACAGCCAGGGAGCAGGCCCCCCCTGGGCCAGAACGACTCCACTCAGATGGGCTTGGGCCTACACACCAGGTCCACTCTGGGCCCACAACTGGAGGTCAAATGGCTACAGCTGTGGAGAGAGAGGTGCCCCCCCAGAAACTGTGGACCTAGCATGGCTTGATAAATATATCCTTGTAAACATGCTTAAGTTTATACAGTCTCATTAAAGTACAGTCACATGCTGTGTTTATAACGACAGAGTTGCCAAAAAATGGGCGTCAGTAAAACAAATCATATTGTCACAATGGTTATTATTATTGTAACAAAACTTTAACATTTCTTCCCCCTCTGCCAATGCAATCACAATGCATAATGCATTTGAGATTACTTCCAGCTGTCTCCTACTCTATGAATGGGGACATTTCTGTGCACACAGCATTCAGACGCCGTGTACATTTGCATGATAAGCAGCCATCTTCCCATTCATGAGTAGAGGCTCATAACTGGAGATGGGCCTTCGGTGGCCACCTGGATGGCCTCAAACTTGGAAGGAGCCCATCCTCCTGAGCCCATCTTCTGAACCCTTGGGTGGTAAGAAGAGGGTGAGCTAAGGCAAAAAAGATCTCAACATGGAGATCCCATTTCAAGCTCTTGTTATGCCACCCAGGTCCTGATAAGCATGGTAAACTGTGTATCCGTATCTGTAAGAGTAGATACATACAGCTACCTGAAGTGACGACTGTGAAGCTCAAACAAACAGTGCTCAAAAAGGAGCTGTGGAACAGCAGAAGACTCCACTAACACAAGGAACTGTGGCTAAATGCTGTATTAGCTAGCAGCAGCAGTGGTGATAACCAGAGAGTTACCACCACAGAGGAAGAGGGAAGGATCTACATTCAAAACACTTAGTTTCCTGTCTCCTTTGTAAAGAGAATGAATGGGCAGATGGATGGGTGGGTAGAGGGACAGATGGTAGTTGGATGAATGGATGGATGCATGCTTGGATGGACAGAAGGAAGAGGGAAAGGAAGGTTGGGCAAGTGGATAGCTCGATGGCTGGACGGATGGCATATGGATGGATGAAGGGTTAAACACAATGCATCCTTGACATGCATCCCACCTCGCACCTTACTACTTGGCCTCTTCTAGCTCTAAGTCAATCATCTGAATGTCTTCTGAGTCAAGTACAGGCATTTCACTGTAGCCTGCAAGGCCTCTGTTGTCTGTCCAAAGCTGTCCTTTCCACCTTCACTTAGTTGTATTCCCCATGCTTTCCCACCACTCCACAGCCTGTGATTTCTCATCTCCATTCCTCAGCTCTTACTGTTCTTGACTCTGGAAACCATTGTACATTCCAAGACCAGCTCAGATGGGTTCTATTGGGAAGCCTTCTGTAGTTCTCAGTCTAAAGGAATCCTTCCCTTCTTTCCCATCATAGCACCTTATTTGTTTCTAAATCACAGACTGTATACCATGCTACATGTGTGAATTACCTTCCTTACTAAAAGGCGAGGGACAGAACTAGCATTTATTAAGCATCTACCTGGGTATCTCTGTGCATTCCAAATAACAACCCACCCTGTAAGGGATGTACTGTCGCTCTGGTTTTACCGAAGCAGTGATATAGGCTCTCAGAGGTAGATTGACCTGTCTGAGGTGTATCAGTGGTGGACCTGGAATTTGAACCCAGGTCATCCGACTCCATATGTCTACCATTCTCTCCACTATAGTCATGAGGAGTGGCCTAAACTCCTGGAGGACACTGTTTACACTGTGGCTGATTCATCTCTAAAATGGAAATAATTATAGCAATGGGGCTACTAAGCCTAAGGGGCACACAAACACCTGGTGAATAAATGGTACTTATTGTATAAGCATCGCTCTTCATCTGGGACTCTGCTATACACCACCCTGCACACGATGAACCCGCAGGAGAAGCCGATCATTTTAATATTTGAAATTAAAGCCAAAGCTCTATAATCTGATTCTTTAGGGACCACAGGTTGGTCAGTTAATCAGAGAGGTCCATTAAAGTAGAAAATCATATATACCTTAAGATCCTCATTTTCATTTAAAACACACAATGTATGTACTTTAATTCACCAAACTTTGGCTTTAGGACCCATGCCTTTTCTTGGAGTATGGTGCACCCCCATGATCTGCTTTCCATAAACCACATCCTCAGTGCAATGTCTGTGATTTCCAGCTTGGGTTTCTTTCAAGTGTAGCTGAGAACAGGAAGACACATGCCAGGGAACCAGCACTCAGTGTCCTGGAATGCTCTCTTTTTTTCCCCAAACCTTTAGCATTATCTGAGCCACACTTAATATGATAGCCACTTCTGTAGTTACTTCCCCTTGTAACAACTTTCATCTGAAGTTTCATGGAAACAACTCTCTTTTCACACCATTTCATTGGCTTACATGAAATATGTAGTATTGAATAGATGAGCTCATTATAATAGCAGGAACACCAGAAGCAAGGGGGCCTGGGCATGAACCAAGTGACTCTGGGTAGGGAAGCAGATCACCTAGCCCGATGCATGTAGGCAGGTGTAAGAAAGAGAAGCCTAGACAGAGGTGCTCAGTAGACCCTGAACAGCTGTTGTGGTGTTTACGTGAGAACTGAGAAGCTGCAGTTAATTCAAAAGATTGCATGCAGTTATGGGAGCATCTCCTGTAATTGACTGGGGTGCCGTGCAAACTTGTTTACTCCACCCTCCAACTGCCAGTGTGGAGAGAGAGGGAATCCAGAGACCTGGGAAGCAGCTTGACCTGGGACTGTATCTGCACCTTATCTTCTATTGGTTGTGTGACCTCAAGGAAACAGCCTTTCCCTTTAGTAATGGAGATGTCACTGATTTTGCCAAGCTTTTGCTGGGAACTAGGTGAGATGATACAGACTAGGCACTGAGCACATAGTAGGTGCTCCCAAAAACAGGAGCTGATGCTACAACTTTAGTCAGTGGGGTTTCTAATATTTCAGCTATCTTTAAGTGTGTGAAAGAGATGTCTAGGCTCTCTCCTTGCCCATCTCACACTAAGAATTCTGAGTGCCCTTTTAAAAATTAGCATTTACAAGCCCATCAGATCCTCCAAAACCTAAGACTTACCACTTACCCTGTTTGCACTTGTAAATTATTTTCCTTTGAATCTGAAAAACAATGCACGCGTGTACATATACTATTAGGACCTGCTACTAAATACAAATAGAAGGTCAAACCCCACCGCACTCTCTCTGGTTTCAGGCAACACTCCTATTTTAATTGCAAATCCATAAGCCTCTTTTGTGAATTGCATTTGGTTTTTAAAGGAAGAGGGGTGCATAAGTCATAGGATCATGTGCACAAGCCACATCTCAGAGACATTTTCTAATGCCCATAACTGGATAATATGGTAATCAAACCAAATCAGCGGCAAAACACTTTGAAATCCTAAATAAAATCTAAATCACAATTGTTCTAACACTTATAGTTTGTAGAATTTCTTATCCTAAATGAGATTGAAATGTATTCTTTGTTTTTCATTTTGGCAGAAATAGGGAGTGACTTGGGAGTTAATCTTTTAAATGATGTTCGATTGTAGCAAGTTGTAATAAAATATGCATAATACATACTTAATAAAAAGTAACACTTCTGCTATAAATTGCCTCATTGAGATACAGAAACATATTATAACCCATAAAATGCATACAAGAAATGGGATGAAACAGAAGTTACCTTTATTGTCAGTTTATATTTCTGAAATGGTCTAAAATTGAAGATAATGATTACTCATGGAAAAAAACTTTATAAAATGCAATATCAATATTGTTGGTGGCATTTTCTGACTCATGGGTGGATCTATGGTCCTGGAGAGGTGCCTAGACATTGTAATTCACAAGAATTATAATGAACAAGGAAAAATTACTCATTTATTTACATTCCCATTTGAACACTAGATAAATTATTTGCTAAAAGCCCCTTAATGCTCCCAAAGTACGTAATTATCTAGTACACTGGTCCCACTTTCAGAGGATGAAACTATGGCAAAATGACTTTTTCCCCCCAAAACTGTTCCCTTACAACTCCTGCTAGACATTTCTTTTATGGTTTTCAAAAGTTATATTGGTTTTTTTAAATATCAAAATATTTTATGCAAAATATTTCATTTAAAAAAAATTCACTCTCGCTCTTGAGAGAGTGTATGTGCAATTGTTAACGATGTACTGCAGATTGCAATAAATTCTGAAATTAACACTGAATATATTTTCATATTATGTTTACATATGGGTAGGTTTTTTTTAGACTCCCTATCTTTTTTAGATTTATGAGATTCTCTACAATAAGATTTTGTGTGAGTATATTTAAATTTCATATGTGTATATATTTATACACACACAGAGCAAGATTACATACTTGCTTTAATTTCTCCCAATCTTAAAAACTCATAAAATATTTAAGCTGTTTCCGGACCAGAATAGAAATGCCTCAAACTGTCATTTAAAATTACATCCAACCTTCACCTACCCATGCTAATGAATGGGGCAGTACAACTATGAGGAATATCAGTCAGATGTCATCAATGCCTGGTGGCTCAGTGGTTAACCTTGTTCTCTGCCCACTCCCTCCTTCTTGTGCCCTCCTTCACAACCTTACCTACAGCTGCTCAGAAAATGACTCATGGGTCTCTTTCTTCATCACCTGTCATCCAACTGATGAAACTTCCAGTTGGGAATAAAATGATCGAAGGGTGAGTAGAATGAATAATCTGTAAACTATGGCAAACAGCTAGGGGTCAGCTGATTGAAAAATTTCTGTGGCTTCATTCATTCGTTCAACAAATATTTATTGAGAACTTAGTATGTGTGATGCATTGGCTAGCGATGGGGGCTAGGACGATGAACACAGTGAATATTTTCCCTGCTTTTATGGTGTCTGAAGTATAGGAGAGGGAAAAACACATTGCTGCAGGAGTAATAACAGCACTGGAAAGCAGCGCAAGAAAAAACACAATATGAAATAAAAGTATATACTTGGGGATCCTAGTCTGCTGTGGGGGGGTAGGGCTGCTCAGGAAATATCATCTCACAGGAAGTGACCCTCATGCTAAATAGAACAGGTAGAAGATAGGAGTAGAGAGGGTCCAGGCAAGAGATACAGCATGCATGAAGGCCCTGGGGACAGAAGAGGCAAGGGACATCAAGGGAGAGATGGGCAGCCAGTGTGGCTGGGGCATAGAGAGCTAGGGTCTGTGCTACTAAATGAGTGCTCTTCTGTTATGGCAGCCCTAGCAAACTTAAATAACATCCAAACAGAATATTGTTAGCATGGGATTCAGAACATAAGAATAATAGCTGTGATGAGCACTTTTCCACATTAGCTCATGTAAAGGCTCAGGAAACCCATGCTCATTGAAGCTGGGGCACTCCAAAGATAAAGAGCTGAGAATGACCAGTGGAAAAGGCATAAATGTGTCCTTGTCAATGAATTAGAGAGAAACTTCTCTAGCATGGTTGTAGATAAGATCCTGATGTAAAGGAACCACAAGAAAGGCCTGGGAGGGCTCCAAAACTTGAGGAAGGATCAGAAATGAGATAGAAACCGGAGAGTTCAGGTTGCTCCACATTCTTGATAGCATTTAACTATTGTCACTCCTTTAAATTTCAGCTATTCTAATAGAAGTGTTAGGGCATCTTATTGTGGTTTTAATAGGTGTTTCCTGAATGACTAGAGAGGTCCAGATTCTTCGCATGTGTGAACTATTTGTGCATCTCCTTTGGTGAAGTGCCTGTTCCAATCTGTTATTTTTTATTGGGTTGTCTGTTTTTCTGTTGTCGCATTCTCAGATTTCCTTATATATTCTGAGTACAAATCCTTCATGAAATGATTTGAAACTAGTTTCTCCCAGACTGTGGCCTGCCTTTCATTTTATTAAAGGTATTTTTTTTAAGGAGAAGGTTGGATTTGGATTATTTACCAATTTGTTCTTTTACGAATCATGACTTTTTATTGTTTCTAAGAAATCTTTGCCCAATCCAAGGTCACAAATGTTTTCTTCTAGAAGTCTTATACAGTCTTAGGTTTTACTAAATGTTATGTGGTCCAGTTTGAGTTAAATTTTATTATTGTGCATGGTATTGATGGGGGTTCTTTTTTTTTGGTATACAGATATCCAATTGGTGTAACACCATTTGTTGAAAAAACTAAACTGTCCGGACTCTGTAATTCTGTTCCACTGATCTTTTGTCTATCTTAACTACTGTAGTTTTATAAAAGTCTTGAAATCAGGTAGTGTTAGCCAACCAACGTTCTGATTCTTTTCCAAAGTTGTTGTCTCCATTCTAGGTCATTTCCACTTTCACATGAATTTGAGAATCCACTTATCAATTTCTAGAAATATGTTTTTTGGGATTTTGATTTTGTTGAATCTACAGCTCAATTTGTGAGTAAATGACTCTTAATAATAATGAACCTTCCAATGAGGTGTTTAGACCATTTACACCTAGACCACCCATGTAATTATTGATTTGGTTAGGTAAGTTTCCATCTATAATATTGCTATTTGTTTTTCATATGTCCTTATTCCCTTTTTTCCTTCTTCTGAATTCATTGGATTCTTAAATAATTCCTTTTAGTCTCTTTGTTGGTCTATTAACTGTAACTCTGATTTTTTTTAATGTAATGGCTGCTCTAGAGTTCACAATATATGTCTTTAACTTAACAGTCCACTTCAAGTGATATTATACCATAAAGCATAGAATCTTACAAGAGTAACATCCATTTCTCCCATCCTGATCCTTGCGTATTGTCATATGTTTATTTCACATGTGTTGTAAACACCACACTACCTTGTTATTGTTTTTGTTCAAGCACTCAGTTATCTTTTTTAAGAGGTTTAAATAATGAAAACATCTGCACTCACCTACATAAATACCCACAGTTTCTCATGCTCGTCATTCCTTTATTCCACATTTCCTACTGGAATCATTTTCTTCTGCCCACAGAATTTTCTTTCACCTTTTCTGTAGTGTACCTCTACTGATGACAATTTCTTTCTGCCTTTGTACATCCAAAAAAGTCTTTATTTTCCCTTTGTTCCTGACAGACATTTTCACTGGACATAGAATTCTAGATGATTATTTTCTCATTCCAGGCTCTTAAAGATGTTTCATATTTTTCTCACTTACATTATTTCTGAGGAATCTGCTACCTTTTTTTTTTTTTTGCTCCGTTTGTAATGTGGTTCTCTGGATACTTGTAATGTTTTTTCTTAATCACACGTTTTGAGCAATTTGATTACAATGTGCTTTGCTGTATTTGTCTTCATGCCTCTTGTTCTTAGGGCTCACTGACCATTTTTATGCATAGATTTACAGTTTCATCAAATTTGGAAAATATTTGGTCATTATTTCTTCAATTATTTTTTCTGTCCCCACCTCTCTCTGCTCTCCTGTGGGGACTCCATGCCCATAAAATAGGCTGCTTGGAATTGTTCCACAACTCACTGATACCCTCTTAATATTTTTTCCTAATTTTCTTTTCTCCCTGGGTTTCACTTTGAACAGTTCCTACTGCTGTGTTTTCAAAGTCATTCATCTTTTTTCTCCAGTGTAGATGCTAAATCCCATCCATGAATCTCATGCAGTGTATTTTTTATTTCACATGTTACAATATTTTGCCTTTTATCTTTAGAATTTCAGTTTGGGTCTTTTTATATCTTGTTGTCTCTACTGAGCTCTTTGGCCACATCAAATGTAGTTATAATGATTCTTTTAATACCCTCTCTGCTACTTTCAGTGTTTATGTCAATTTTCAGTCAGTTAATCTTTTGACTTTTTTCCTCATAACGAGTGGCATGTCTTTGCTTCTTTGCATGTTTGGTAATCTGTTATTAGATGCCAAACATTGTGATTTTGCCTTTTTTTGACATCAGGTGTTTTGTATTCCTCTAAATATTCTTGAGCTTTGTCCTGAGATGCAGTTGGGTTATTTTGGTAGAGTTGGACTCTCTGCAGTGCCATTTGTAAGATTTATAGTGTGGGATCGGAAGACAAGACCATTCTGTGAACTCTACCCGATGCCCTGTAAATGAAGAGGTTTTCAGTCTGGCGAGTGGAAGCAGGTACTATTCCCAGCCCTATATGAACACGAAACACTATGACCAATCAGGTGGTTCTTTTCCTGGATTCAATGGATTTCATCATGAATATGTGCTGGCCATTATTCAGTTAAATACTTGAGAGGAACCTCCTGATTATCTTTCTAGTTTTCTTTCTGTGTGTTTCTTTTCTGAAAATGCTAATCTTCCCCAGTCCTCAACTCAAGGAATTTGCAAGCTTGGCCTGAATTTCCCTTCCCTGTGATGAAACCAGGAAAGTCCCAAGGCAGTAAACTAGGACGATCTTGGGGTGCCCTTCATTGCTCCCCATTTTCACTGTCCTTCCATTGCCTGATGTTCAGGATCTGGTAACCTGTGTTCTTTTTCATAGTTTGTCCATTTATTGCTTGTTCCATGTAAGAAGGTTAATCTGGTCCTTGTCATCCCATCTTGGCTGGAAGTGGTAGTTTAGTATATGCAAATCTTAAGTGTACTATTTGTAAAATGTTTTTACATGTCTTTACCTATGAAACCCAAACTCCTCTATCAAGCTATGGAACATTAACTACCATCTCCCCAGGAAGTTCTTTCATGTCCTTCCTAGTTGAACTCATCCTCGATACCGTAGAAAAGTCACTGTTTTGAATTGTTCTATCATAGCTTAGTTTTGCCTATTTTAGAACTTCATGTAATTGAACTATATAGTATGCACCCTCACTCAATTCACACCACATAGTTTTTGAAATTCAGCTATGTTTTTGTTTCAGTAGCTCATTTCTTTTTCTCACTGAGTAGTACTCTACCACATGAATCCACCACAGTTTGTTTATTCAATTTGCTATTGATGGATACCTGGGATGTTTCCAGGTAGGACTTATGAATAAAGCTTCCATGAATAGGTCTTCTTGTATAGATCTTCTTCTGGACATATGTTTTTATTTCTCTTAAGCAAATATGTAAGAATAGAATGAGCAGGTCATAAAGAAAATGTATATTTAGTGTAATAGGAAACTATTAGACTTTCTTTCTCCAAAAATGGTTGTACTATTTTAGACTTTGGCCAGAATTAAAAGATTTTAGTTGGTCCTTATCCTTAATAATACTTGGTGGCTATCAGTCTTTTTAATTGAAGATTCTAATCAGTGTGTGGTGGTATTTCATTGTGGATTTAATCATATTTCCCTAAGGACCAATGATATTGAGCACTTTTTCATGTTTTTACTGGCCATTCTTAGCTACATTTGTAAAGTGTCTGTTCAAATATTTTGCCCATATTGTGGTCACTTTTAATTTTCAGAGTTCTCAGAAAACACTGAGATGATAAACAGTCTACTGGATTATGTAATCATCTAGACACTCGCATGGAATTTTATTCAAGAAATCACTGTGAATCCACAGAGATAGAGAAGAAAGACATTCTAGCTAATGTATCTTCAAATACTTGTCTTGTCATTCCAGAGATGGTCATAGTATACATTTTTTAGATGCTTTTTCTGGAAATTTTCAAATTTAGGTGAAAGAAGAAGTAAAACAAACCCCCATGTAACTATCATCTAGCTTTAACATCTACCAACTGTTTACTGATCTTGTTTCATTTATCACATCCTATTTTATTTTTGCTGGAGTATTTTAAAACAAACCCTAGACACCATATAATTTCACCCATCAATGGAGCACCATTTTGACAAATGGAACTTAAGTTACTCATTTAGGGTCTTTTTTTGGTTGTAACTGTAAGACAAGGAGCTCTTAACAGAAAAAGACCCAAATCCAACCTTTGCTCAATTAGGGTGGAATCATATAATTTGAAACAAATTTTCATGTTTAATCTGAGCCACAAGACTCATGTCTTAGGAATGCTGCCCCATAAAACCCATTGATTCTGTTGGTGTCTCCAACTGAGAAAGAAGGTCATATAGACATTATTTTTGTAATAAATCAATAAATGCAGTTGAAAATTAAGACTCATTTACTTTAAGGATGATAGCATGTTTTGTTCTTTATACCCCATACAAAATTAATATATATATTTTTTTTAGTTTGTGGGTTTCCATCTTAGGAGGGAAATATAGCATTCAATGTTTCTCTGAATATAAGCATCACATCTCTTAAGAGATCTAAAAGTAGAAAAGATGGTTAAATAAAATGTCTCCTTTCTTTCTTCTAGAGCCAAGTTTCTCAACCTCGGCACTATTAGTTGGTCTGATAATTCTTTATTGTAGGAGGCTGTCCTGAGCATTGTAGGAGTTTTGCAGCATCCCCGGCTTCTACCCACTACATTCTAGTAGCAGTTTCTCAGTGGTGACAACCAAATGTCTCCCAATATTGTGAAATGTCCCTTGGCAGGGGTGAAAATCACCCCTGGTTGAGACCCCCTGTTCTATAGGTATGATCTTTCGTGCAGTAGATCACTCACTTGGCTGAGTATCAGTCTGTCAAAAACAGGGACCCAAATGCACACAATGAAGTCCCTGTCCTCCAGGAACCATACAGGACAGTTGGCAACCTGGTCTATGAAGGTAGGTCACTCAGTTTCTGGCACACAGTAGATGCCCATGGTATCAGATGAGAATGAGGAAAAAGAGCTAACTGAAGTGGCAGAAATAGCACATGGCTTGAAAAAGGAAGATAAGTCAGTGCCATTTGGTGCACTGACAAGAAGGGGGACAGTCTGATGGACAGTGTAGATGTCAAAACCAAAGAAGGTTGCATTTAGGAGCCATGCCTGTCCCTTACTGCCTTTGTGTTTGGAGCAAGTCTCTAAACCTCGCTGAGCCTCAGTTCCATCATCGATCAAATAGATCACTATTCCTGCTTACAGAATTATTGTGTATAGGAGTCTAGCTTAGCTCAGAACGTAGATGGCCCAAAATGTTTTGTTTGTTAGTATTTACTAATATTAATCATTATCATTTCAAACCAACTAGGTACATGCTGAAATGATGCATATTCATAGTGATTCACAGTGATTGGGAATCTGGCCATGCTAAATGGAAAATTTAATGGGTGTATGAAGAAAAAGCCAGAGAGAGGAAGGAAGGAGAGACAGACCAGATATGTCACCCATCCGGAAGGAGGAATGAAATTTTAAGGGAATCGCCATGATTGGAAGGGAGCAGCAATGTCACAGGCCAGTGGGATGTGGGTAGGTCACAAATCAGGGGCAGGTTTTGGACTCCACAGAGATGCCTGGATTTTTTTTTTTTTACATGCTGCAAACATTTTAATGATTATTGTTGACCTTACATTTTGGAAGAAGCCTGGATTTTTTAGTAACAGGAATTCAAAACAGTCAACATAAAGCTTAACTTTGGTACAGATTTTAAACCCAGGGTTTGTGGAAAACCAAGAAGGCACAATAATCAAGTGAAAAAGGCACCCGCACCATGGGCCTCTCTCATCTCTCAGGTGGTCCGTCTGTTCCATTCAGCACCTTTATGGGGTCCCCTGCAAGCCTGGCTTTGAATTTTCCTGCATTAGTCTCAGTTTAGCCTCTTGGAACCTGCAGTTATTAGTACATTACCAAGGAAATTCCTCATCTGAAGTGGGAGCCACCTCCATAGGCTATAAATACAATGCAATTAGCCTCTCAAGTGCCTTATTATAAAATATATCAAGGACACCTAAATGGACGCACAGATTGGAGGACAGAATTTCTTTAGAGAATGGGCCTTTTTTTTAAGGTTGACTTTTTATAGGATGCAAGGGGCAAAAAAGAACAAACCCTTAAATAATAAAACCCATTTCAATCAGCAAATTTGGGCATCGCTTTTATTATCTTATTTTCCACTCTCCAAATTCTTGCTTGACCAAATAGCCAATTTGAATGCCAAGCCTGGTAGTAGTTATCCAAATATAAGCACAGGGGTCTTTCAGTAATGAATAATTAGCAGAAATAAGTTGTTAAAGAGAAGGTAAATGCTATAGCCCTTAGGAAAAGCAATCTGGCAGCATTTATTAAATTTAAAAATACATATACTCTTTTATGTAGAAACTCCACCTTTGGAAATCCATTCTACAGAAACAAAAGGAAAAATCTACAAGGATATATGTGCATAATGCATGGTTAATGCAGAGCTATTTGTTGTAGTATAAACCAAGAAACTGTAAACTCATAGAATATCCATCAGTAGAAAAATGGACCAATGTCCTAGGCACATCCACAGTGTGGAATATTGTGCAGCTATTTTTAAAGTGAATGAGAACTGTACAGATTAGACTTAAGTATACTGACTTGCGTTACTCTGAAAACAGCAAGGGGCCGGGACGTGTATGACTGTTCCATCTCCGTAAAAGAGAAAACAAAAATGAAAGAAAAGGAAGGAAGATGGGAACTAGAGAGGAAAGGAAGGAGAGAAGCACCTTTTCTTATCCAAATCCCCCGCCCCCTCTTTATCCCTGCTGACCCAGCCCCAGTTCCATTTGTACATTTCTGTTACCCAGAGTCCACCGAGGGAGACAGACACCACTCTAGACATTACAAGCAGAGGGGATGAATCACAGTGAACTGGTTTTATAAATGAGAGGAGAAAGCCAAGAAACAAACAGAGGAATCAAAGTAACCAGAGGTTAGCAAATGAGGGAGCCATTTGCCCTCTACTCCCCAGGACTAGAGAGATACGGGGGAACTGGGGGAACTGGCTGAGAAGCAAAGACCCTGCTGGGAGCCAGACCCATGGAGGTGACAAGGGGAGAATGCCTAGTCACTGGGTTTGTGGACACCAGTGAGTCATGGCAAGGCCAATGACAACAGCAGGAGGAGCAAAATTAGTCCTACTCACTATTATCAAAATGGGCATTTGTAATTCTGATATTAACGGTTCTGATCTATCAAGCACCTACTCTGTACCAAGTTGCCCTGTTAACTTTTTACAAGCCTCATTTAATTTAATCACCACAGGAAGACTGGAACAGCTGAGTACCATTTTTATCAATGATGAAAGTGAGACTCAAAGAGGTAAAATAGTTTGTCTCATATCACACAGGGTTTGAAACCAATTCTACCTATTGCTAAATCCTCTAGCATTCCACGCATAGCCCCGGCTAACCTAATCATCGCACATCTGGATTTGGACTCAGTAGATCCAGTTCTTTTATCCTGACATTTGGTGTAGTCATTGTAAAACACACCACAGACTCTCGGGCGCTGCTCCCCTCACTAGGTGGGGTCTCCATGTCTACCACATGAGGCTGGATGGCCTTATGAATGACTCACCCAAGGGAGTAGCACAGGAAGTGAGAGACCATGTGACTGAGAGGCGGAGTCATCAAAAGGCCACACAGCTACTGCCTCGGTCACTGGAGCTCTCCCTCGTGGAGCCCTGGCTGCTCTGCAAGAAGTATACTTAGGGGACACCACGCTGTGAGGACCCAAGCTACACTGCGAGGCCAAATGTAGGACGCTGGGGCTGACCATCCCAGCCAGGCACCAGACATGTAAGTAAAGAAACCTACAGACGAGTCTTTCTCCCAGCTGTTTGATTCTTCCCAGCTGTGGGGCAGAGAGGCATCTTCTCCAGTAAGTTCTGCCCAAACGGCAGACTCATGAACAAAAGTGTTGATAGGCCACAGAAGAGGTTCAGGATACTTGGTGGCTTTGGGCAAGTCCTGGAATGTACTAGGTTTTCCATAACTTCTTTTATTGAGTAAATGAATGACAAATACAAATTTCAGTCCTGCCCATCTATAATGTATGCATGTAAAACACCTGGTAAACTGCACAGGACTCTTTTAGTTATAAGGCTATCTTGAAGGAACTACTTGAGAACAACCATGTGAATTGTGACTCATAACATTTTCAAGGAAGAAAGAGCTGGGATGGAGCCACTGAACCTTTGGAGACCCAACCAGTGGTGAACTGAGAATGCCCATGGGAAACTCACCTCTGCTGTTTAATTTGAGTTCCTGAGTGAAGGTGGGCACTTGGAACAGAATGCCCTCTGAAGGCCACAGGTGATATGGAGTTTTCCAGCCAAGTCTGTCCCCCATTGTAGATGGTAACTTGGTGTCTGGCAAAAACAGGGCACCTTGTATAGCAAATGCCCAAATGAATTTCACTGGATAATTAGAATCATAACTGAAAGTTAATAAGCTGGCCTCCTGCTTTGCAAACCCTGCTCTGTGTTTGGAGCTAGCATAGGTCGGCTGAGCAGGGCCTGTTATGTCCACCAAGCTCCATGAGCAAAGAGACTAAAACCAGGACATGACCAGAGAAGACGTCTTATTATCCAGCAACTGAGTGAGAACTGCTATGTTTTACTTTGGTTTGCTGTGTTAAAAAAAATAGTTGACAGTTACTGAGTGTCAGCTGAATGCCCAGCCCCATACTGGTGTATGACAGAGGAAGAGTTATTATTCCCTTTTCAAGAAAACTTAGGCCCAGAGAAAATCTGCCCCAGTCCATTTTCTATTAAGTTACAAGGCCACTATGTGAGCTCACCTCCCTCTGTGGCCCCTTCACCTGCTCCTCACTTCCATCTTTCCAGGGGACGGCCTGTGCCTTCCCACTGCCGGGACTGGCCGAGCCCAGGACGGCAGCAGGGGCCACTCCCTGGGCCGCCTCTGATCACGTGACCGAGATGGAGCGTAGCATGGGGTATCAATCACCGTCAGTGTCTGTTGGCAGACAAAACCACCACCTGCTCGGCCCCCTGCTCTCGAGTTCTCCTTCTGGACCTGACTGCTAGAAAGGAGTGACTTTGAAGAAAGAAGACCAGATGAAGGCAGACTACAAGAGGCTGAAGAATAAAGGGAAGGTCAGAATGCTGACAGCTCTTCCTAGAGATGCGGTTGTGACAAGAGAAAAGGACAGCTGTAGTTGAAGGGGTGATAGAGTCAAAGGAGTGATTTTGTATTAATTTTTATTTAAGAGAGACCTGGGAATCATGCAGGGCAGGACATACCAGCTTTTCAACACACCCCTGCAGCTCAGGGATGAGCCCCAGCTAGCCAGCACTGTTAACGATGGGGGTCCTTATATTTGGACCATCTTGGGTCCGGTGGAACTCTTATGTTAAAAATTGTTAAGTTTAGAGGTTTGGAAATATGTTGGGTCTGGCCATCTTTAACCTGTACATGACTTCTTTTCCTTAGAAAGCTGTTCTTAAGAACACTTTACAAATCAATACAAGTTAAAAAAAAAATCCTTTAGATCTATTTAGGCTAAGATGGAAAAAGCAAACAGAAGGCTCATTTTCAACATAAACAGACTTTTCATCATTTACATCACGTCTCGGTAATGCAGCTGGACTTAACAAGTGCACCACACCAAGGGCATTGTCCTAAACGTCACACTGACGTGACTTACAAGCCAGGTGAACCCATTACATCCACTGTGTGAAACGTGGGGACATGGCAACCAGGAAAGTTTGTCCTGCCCACTGGCAAAAGCCCTGTAGGACCCAAGACTCTTCATAGTGCATTAGACCCTGACCAGAAGGCCACTGTAGCAGCCGACGGAGCACAGACCTCACCTTCAGACTGGCCTCCTCCACCCAGAGCTGATCCCCTGTCATTCCACCCCAATCTTCACTCTATCTGTACCATGGGAAAACTTAATAATATTGCCCTCCTCACTAGATGGCCATGAAGATCAAATGAGAGGATGAATTAGAAGCAGTCTGCCGTGCCTGGGACAAAGTAAGCACTCAAAATCAGTAGTGGCAGTGACCGAGCTCATGTTTGTCCAACACTTCCTTCACTGCAGGCACAGGGTTTTATCAGGATTTGTCCTATAATCTCACTCAGTGAGCGTGAACACAGAGCCTGGAATGTCACTTCAATGTCCTAGTCCACCTGGTCCCACAGGGCAGACTTCGCAGAAGGCTCAGTCACACGGTCATTCACTCACAAAACCTTCCAGTTAGAACCTGGGGACTAGAGAGTGATGCAGACACCTTCCTTAAAGAAACCTGTACTTGTCGGCCCTGTTTTCTCTAAAACCAGCATACTCCCCCAGCACAGACCCCACCCCACTCTTCTATGTTCCATATTCTTATTTAAAACTCTCCACAACAGGCATAATCATTTCTGTAAATTACCTAACGAGGTTTAACGTGTACTAGCTATTAATACATGTTATAAACATATTAAAAAGATAAGGGTGAAAATCTGCTGAAATAAACAGGAGTTACTGTTTAGAGATAGGGAATGGGTCATTGTAACTGTTTTATAATTTTCTGCGTTTTACAAATTTACCATAAAGAGAACATATTTTGTAATGAAAAGTAAAGACTGATTTGAAAGTGCTTAATACATGATAAAAATCCTACAAACATAAAAACAGTGTTTACATAGAAAAGTAGTGTTGTATTAGACATATCCGCATAGTTTAAACTATCTCTTTTACTCTGGACCACCCTATATGGTTGGCCAGGTTGTACACTGTAAAAACCTGAGGACGCAAGTTTGGGCTGGAATTCAGCAGGTGCTCTGCCTATAAACAATGTACCCTAGCCTGTGGCCAAGTCTGCCTAAAGAGGCACCATTTTCTAATTTGTATAAAGTCTCTGTAGACATTCAGGGGCACACTGCATACTACTAAATGTGTGGATTAAGGTATATCACCATCAAATCTCAGAAGAACAACAAGAAAGCACTGTGAAAAGAGGCTCATGACTGCCCACTGCACTGTTCCAGGCTGGGAGTATTAATGC
This sequence comes from Smutsia gigantea, assembly GCA_032199065.1. NCBI lineage: Eukaryota > Metazoa > Chordata > Mammalia > Pholidota > Manidae > Smutsia > Smutsia gigantea. The sequence goes on from JAVSCE010009310.1 coordinate 779,461, forward strand.
CAGGAAGAGAAGCAGATGCACAGTGTGAGCATAGGCAAAGGGCAGCAGTGGGGACAGGGATGACACACCCGGGGAACAGCAGGCTGACTGCCATGCCTGGAGAAAGACAACAAAGGGCTTTAGAACATGAGGCTGGAAAGGTGCAGAGGATACAAGCTGGGGGTCCGGGTGTGGTGCTGAGGCAAAGGCCAGGCCCAGTGGGTGCAACAACACGATTAAAGCTTTGGGGACCAGGGCATCTCTCCAAGCAAAAGGAAGGAAATGAAGAGAGGGGGACTAGCTTTCTAACAGCTGAGAATCTACCAGAAGAAGGTTGACCAGCTGTACAACCTCTTGCCTGCATGCAGACAGAGCAAAAATATGTTTTAGCTATACCTTATGGGATTTAGATACTGTTAAAAACAAAATAATAAACTATAAAAGTAATAAAAACTGTAAGGACTAGCAAAAGAATATCATGGATTTCTCCCTATTTGACAGTGTTTTATCTGTCTACTATTCTGTAAGAGTTTGGATGGAGGAATGGACTACTTTTAGGAAACTGGATCTCATCTGAAAGTGTCAGGTGATAAACAGATACTCTCTCACCTGTGTCTCTGAGACAGGTGGGACTAAATGTATCTTGCAGTTCCATCCCCTTCCACCCAAGGCCTCCATACCTGAAGCTACAATGTGCTTCGTTTTCCACTCATGGTGGGCATCGGATTCCTCGATGCAGAGTTCCAACTTCAAGGGATGGGTGAGTGGGGAGGGGTCAACACCAAAAGCATAGCACAAAAAAATGCCCTATGACCTTTTACCTTTAATATAGAACACAGAAAACCACATCAGTGACATCTACTCTCTGGATATTACCAGTTAGGATTCCTGGGTAACAGGCACAAAAAGGACTCTGGCTCTATCTCCCACAAAGGAAGAGTAGGGACCTGGTATGGTTACAACAGTGCAAGGGACAGACTCAGAGAAGAAAGGAACCAGAGCGAGTCTGAGCCCCCGGGCAGCAGGGGCCACAGGACCCTGTTGCCATTTGGATGAATCCACTCTAGTCACATTTGTCCTTCTCCTGCCTCACTGTGACCAAGACCCAGAGAAAGAGAATCTGATTGGCTCAAGTTGGGTCTCATTCACACATTAGGGGAGCGACAAGGAACAGTCCAACAAGACCACCTACGATGGGTGGGGAGCAGTTCTCCAAAAGCAAAGAGAGCTGCTGTCCCCAAGAGAAGGAGAAAGCAACTAACTGCCACAATGCTGACAAAAATATGCCTGACAGCACACCCCACCAGTGTGACTTTTGAGCCCATGTCTCGAAGGCTGTCAGTTTCCATGAAATTACGTTGCAGTAGAGAAAAAGCTCAGTGAGTTCCTTCATGATGCAATGAAGAATTTTATTCATGAACTCCTTCTACAGATGTGCACAGAGAACCAACTCCATTCCTAGCACAAAAACCTGAATTCAGAGAAGGTTTCAGAAACATGTTCTCCAAAGACTCTAAGTTGAAGTAACAAAAATCAGGAAAGCTCCCAGGAAAAGACATGGGGAACAGGAACACCTTTCCTGGGACTGTGATGGCAGAGAGGATGAGGCCTCAGACTTAAATTGGACCACACTCTCGAAGCATGGTTGTCAAAGTGATCCACGCATTACCCAGAGGGGAAGGAAATAAACCCTGACTTCATCCCTCAGTTTCCTGACTCTGTGCCTCTCTACCTTAATACTGCAAAATCTATATTTGGATGTTAAGGAAAAAAAAAACTAGGTTGGATGAGGAAATAGGCAAGATATAAAATAGTTACTAATTTTAACACATTTTTTATAATGAAGGCGCTGCTTTGAAAAATCTTCTGTTTCCACATATGTGGATGATTTCACTTGACTTATTAACTTCAGTAGAACTGAAAGATGTTTTTACTTCTGACAACTCCTATGTTCTGAAGGTTACACAGCTCAGCTCAGAGCTGCTACCGAGTGGCCACGGAAGGAGCCACCTTGAACCAATATATTTCTAAAATTCCAGGAGACATGCAAAGGGGCTCTGCTGACCCTGCTCCCCAGAACTTCTCATCAGGGCTGGGTTGCCTGCCGAGCCCCCAGCAGCAGAACAAGGCTCTTACACGCAGTCTCTGACACCGGAGTGTGAAAGAAATACAGATCCTGGCAGCTCTGTGTTTCATGTCAAGACTTTCTGAAAGTATCACCAGAGCCCGCTGAGACCTCAGGGTTCTAGCATTGCCTAAGGGACGGCAGCCACGTGACCCTGGTGCGCAGTTGGCAAGAATTACAAAGAGAAAAGCAGAAAGAAAATTAATTCCTAAAAATAACCTTTTCACTCTCATTTGGATTCCTGCTCGTGAAAACTCCTTGGGACAGGTGATCAAAGGGAATCATCCCATCTCATGCCTCCCCGTGAGTCCACCGAAACCACCCCAAGTATTTTCCTGACTAGGAGAGTTTACAACAGTCAAAAATGACAGGACTCTGACTGACACGCATTTCCTCTGGAGCTAAATCCTGCACTCTTGAGATCCGTTGCTGGAGCCTGCACATTCTGCCAGAATTCCCTGACCCTGTGGAAACCTGCACAATTCCAAAGTCTGGGAATGTCCTTGATGGCAGCTTGCCCCTGGCACTCCAGCTAGACACCCTCAATCAGCACAAAGCACCCCTTTGGACATTTCTATGCTTGCAATGAGGTGGAGCTAGCCAAAGCTTGGGGTGACCGTGGCAGGACCACCACGCCCACTCACCCCAGCAGGCTCCCTGACCAAGACTGTCCACAGGATTCCAGAATTGAGAGGTGACACATATACTTCTGGTGACTCCTTAAAGGTTCAATGCTCTTATGCCCAGGTGATGCTTTGCTTGAACCCAGTACCGCCAATTTAGGGCCCCAAGGATGAGAACTTTGTCTCCAGAAGTTGGCAGTCTCTGAGATCCACCCTCTCTGATTCCGGCAAAGAATGAACACATTAATCAATAAATGCAAAAGCAAGTCAATGAACATATAAGTAAATGATGGGCGAGGCAGGCAATGCTCTCTCCAGACAGGATCCCTGACTCGTGCATGGGTTTCTCTGCAGCTTCTTTCTGGAACTTTATTCCAACCCCGAGCCCCCAGTTCATGGCCCACAGCTCCCATGTGAGGCCAGAACTCCTCTCGGCCGCTGGACGTTAGATGGGAGGAAGGGTGAAGCCCTCAGAAATCACAGTGATCTCCCAGTTGTCCCAGGGGAATTCAGATCTAAAGATCAAACACTAGAACTCAGAACAGTCTGCAAAACTGCACAAACTCAGCTGCATCCCTCTAGCTAATATTTATGTTACCTCTTTTATGTTTAATATAAAAAGGGACTTTATAGATGCTCTTCAAGATGATTGTCTATAAAACCCATGAAAAGGAAAGGGGTCGGTGTGTTCGCTGCCACTGAAGCAGGACGAAAGGGTGGTAAGGAGAGGATGTTTACTCTGGGAAAAGGAAGCACTGGGGCCTACATCAACTCTCTTTCACTGAGTAAATATCTGACATAAAGCATGAATTAAGGGCTCTCAAATGCAAATGCCTTCCAAGCATAATGAAAACTATCTGGAGGAGGCATGCCCTGTCTCAACAGGGCCCCTTGCTCCCTGGCTCCCGGGGCTTGGCAGACCAGAGCTCCAAACGCTTATGTGAAATCTCCAAATTTAAGAAATATCAACAAATTCAACTTTTAAAAACACATTGGGTGAGTCCAAATTGGGAGGCCAAGACAAAGCTTATGGGTCCAAAGTGAAATTCAGACTTGATCTTCTACAGGTGACTAATGATGCTTGACCCAGAGGTCCAACTGGGATCAAAGATACAGGCAACAGAGGCACATGAAGGTTCAGTGTTGGAGCTCTTTCTCCCAGTGGAACTGTCTACCCACAAGGAGGTCAGTGAGCTGCCCGTCCCTGGAAGGGTCCAACTGGAAAATGGACAATAAATTGATTGCTTGGTGGTAGGCAGGCTTATGAATGAACTGCAAATCTCTTTTAATAGAAGCAATTATTTTATTCAGTTCTTAGTATATGCCAGACATAATTCTAAGAGTATATTCTAAATCTTCTTAGAACTGAATTCTTGTGTGTGGTGTAAGTAGAGACCCATAATTTTCCCTATAGATACCCAGTTGTCCCAAATGACTAAAGTTGAATAATTTCTCCACTGTTTGTCAATGCCTGCCCTGTCAAAAATCAAGTGTCCATATACATGTGACTAAACTTCTGGGCTATTGTAATCCACTGGTCTATTTATCCATCCCTGTGCCAATACCTTGTTATTGGTTTTTTTGTATCACTTAAGATTTTTCTGTAAGATCAACTTTCCCTATTTTATGAATTCTTCTTCCAAAATGTATTGGCTCTTCTTGGCCCTTTCCTCTTCCATATACCTGTTAGAATCAGTTGTCTTCAAAACAAAAACAAAACAAACCTTTGCATTTAGATTGGAAATTCATCGACTGCATACATGAGCTTGGAGAATTTACATCTTTACAATACTGAGTCTTCCTCTCCATGAATGTATCTTTATTTGGGTAATTTCAACTCCTTTCAGTGAAGTTTTATGGTTTCCTCCATAAAGTGCTTCTACATATTTTATCAAATTGATTCTTTAAAATTTTACAATTTTTTTCTATAAGCAGATTTTTGCCTACATTTCCTAAGAGTCTTTGTTGATGTAAGCAAATGCATCTGAATTTTGTATACTGGATTTGATTACATTGATCTTGCTAGCTTCTAATTCTCATGATTTATTTGTGGATTTGGAGAGTTTTTTAATGTAGCCAATCATGCCATCTTCAAATAATGAGAATTTTATTTATTTCTAATGTCTGTACTTCATTTCTTTTCCTTCTTATTGATAACTTCAGGACAAGGTTTACTGGTCTGGTGACCATGGACATCCTCATCACGACCTCGTTCTAAACTTAAAGAGATTGCTTTCAACATTTAACCATTAAGTATGACATCTGCTGTAGGATTTTTAGATGGCCTTTCTTAGATTAAGAAAGTTCTCTGATGTTCAAATTTGGTTAGCATATTTATTTCTTGCAAAGAGATGTAGAATTTTTATTCAACACGTTATCTGTATCTGTTGAGATTATCATATGGAATTTTCTATTTGGTTAACATAGAAACTTCCACTGAGGGTTTTTCCATTAAAAGATCAACCTTGCATTCCTGGAGTAAACTCAACTTCTTCGTGATGTGTTGTATATTCCATTTGTTGCTAACGGTGTATTTTGCTAATAAATTTTGTTTAGCATTTTGCATCTATGTTCATGAATGTGACCTAGCTGTAATTCTGGCTTTTTTGTTCCTCCTGATCTGGCTTTGACATCAAGGAGAAGACAGTTTCATATAATGAGTTAGAGATTGTTTCTTATCATTCTTTGTAAGAGTTTGTACAAACTAAAATTATTGGTTCCTTGAATATTTGATAGAATTCCCCTCTCAAATCATCTGGTTCTACTACTTTCTGCGTGAAAAGGTTTTTAACCACTGGTTCAATTTCCTTAATGGTTAATGAACTATTTCCTCTCAAGTCAGTTATGAGAGGTTATATTTTTCCTAGTATTTTATTCATTTAATTGAGGACTTCATATTTATTGGCATACATGTTTTATTCATAATATCCTCATCAATTTAATCTCTGCATCATCTTTTTTATTTCTAAAATCACTTATTTGTGCCTTATTTCCTTATTTTTCTTAATTAGTTTTAAAAGTATTTCATTAATCATCTCAGAAACTATCAACTATTGGCTTTGTCATTTCTTATTGTATGTTTATTTCTATTATTATCCACTCTTACTTGTTTCCTTCCTGCTGGTTTCCTTAGATTTAAGGAGCTATTCTTTTTCTCTGTTCTTGATGTCTCGTTAATTTGCAGCATTATTTTCTAAGTAGATTTCCCTCTTATTTCTTGAGCTTCATTTCATACACCATGATATATATAAATTTGTCACCCAACTGTTCTAAACAGTTTATCATTTTCTTTTCATGTATCTTCTTGTCCCATAAATTGTTGGGAAGAGCAATTTAAAAATTTCAAATATGTGACTTTCAATTTCTTCTTGCAGCGCTATAAAATTTTTCTTTATATTTTAAATTTTAGGTACATGTTATATTTTATATCTACAAACATATCTAAAATTATTGTCTCATTCGTGAAGCTTTTCTTTGTATGAAATGACCATCTTTTAACTCTTTTAAGTCTATTTTGTCTGATCTTAATATAATAAAGCAACTTATTTGGGGGGAGTTATTATTATTCTTTCCTTTTTAATTTTCTGTACCCTAATGACATTTTAAACATATTACTGTCTATCAAACCTGTACTAAGCCTGCATGTCAGCTTAGTATCCACTTTAATCTGTACACTAAAATAAAACTAATCGGCCTTTTTAAAAAATTCTGGAAGTCAGAGTCTTGAGTCTAGCTAAATTATTACGAATAGTCAAAGTTATGAGACAATATACAGTATGAGACTTCCAAAACACATGGGCCCAATAAGCCATGTTCCCTTAGTTAGAGGACCTGGAAATAATCATTACCTCATGAGATAATACAATTTTGACTCTCTATCTCAATCTGGAAAAATCCTAAGATCCTTGTCCAACTGCAAATCACTAAACGCTTCAAAACAACCACATTTTAGTAAGCATTAAAAAAGTGAATGTGAACAGAATCCTCAGTGATTTGAAGGAGCAAAGCATAATATTGACCCTTTTCTAGCGGAAGCTTCTCTGCATGGGGATTAGCCACCTTGTGGGGATCCCTGTCCCCATCTGTCCACCTCTTTGGGTCTGGGGGAGACTCTGCCGGTTCTACGTGGGCTTTACATCAGCTGCTGTGAAAGTCACTAGTGGCATCAGCTTCAAGGATCCACTTAGTGTGTGAGCGAGCGAGACTGTGTTTAAGAAGTCAGAGTTCAGACAATTCCAAACTTAAAAGTGCTCTTTACATGCCGTCATTCAAATGCTTCATCCTTTTTTTTCAACAATTAATAAATTGTTTTCAAGGCACCTGTTGCCAATACCTAATTTTCATTGAGTAGTTTTCTAGAGAACGCGGCCAAGTGTCAGTGTATAGTCCCTGCTTGCTGTTGCGTATAATTTTTAAGATATTCTGAATGGCATGTGCTAATTATTTAGTACAATAGCTGATTTTATGGCACTGAAAGACTGGAACAGAAGGGCTGTAATTACTTATAATAGGAATGTCTCGTTTTTTGTTAAAACCAAAGTGTGGGAGGCAAAAAAGAAAATAAGGGATAATTTTACACTATCCTCGGAAGAATGAAATAGTTAATATTTTCAGGACTTTGTTACTAGTAACACTGGAAGACTAACCATATGTCCTAGACTTCTAAGGAAAACATTGTAGCTTAGCGAAATTTACAGCAGTTTCTAAAATACGTGTTTAGATTTAATTTCCCAAAGCAGATGAAAATCCTTTTAAAACTGCATCTCATGCCACAGTTTCCAGTATGGCATAGATCTTAAGCAAAGGGGGAGAAAAGTTCTAGAGATTTTCATTAGTTAAAGGGCCTTATTCGAGGGGTACAGACATAATGATAAAGCAACTCTGCCCTGAAAAGCTGTCAATTACAGTGGCACACACATTGCAGAGAACTCACACATGTAGGATTTCCTTGGATTCTCACAGCAGCTATGCTGGAAGGGCAGAGAGGAAAACTGAGGTTCAAAACCCTTTGACAGGAGGACCAAGAGCTTGAAACCATTCACACCTTCCAACACAGGTTTTCCACTTCTAGGAATCTATGCCCAAGAAACATGCACAGATGTGGCGTACGATTCATGTAGCAGACAAGATCGGTTCCCTTGGCATTTTGACAATCATGAAAATGGAAAGTCACCTAAATATTGAGAGATGGTCAGGTAGATTGTGACATGCCCAACCTAGGGATCACAAACTGTCATTGCATTTATATCTTAATGAATATGTACCGAGGAGGAGAAATGCTCAGGATGCGATACTAAAGGCACAGGGAAAAAAAACAGCCAAATGTGCATTTGTGTAAACATTACAAAGGAACACATCAAAATGATGATAACTGTCTACGGGTAGTAAGATTACAAATGATTTTAATTTTTTTCCTATACTTTCTTGTATAACTTTCTATCCTGCATTAAACTTTTTCTCATTTCCAGTAAGAAAAATAGATATGCTTTTAAATAGAAGCATGGAAGAGTGCTCTTGCAGTCTAAGCAAAGAGCCGAGCCAGCCTCCTGACACTTCTCGGACCCACTTTTGCCCGAATAATCACAAGAGTCCTCTTAGAGAAGCACCCTTCCTGTTCCTGTCCACCTTCTTTCTCCCAGCTCCTCCCTCACCTCCCAGCTCCTCCCTCACCTCCCAGCACCAGCACTGTTTTCCCTAACTGTGGCCCTTTCCCCCTCCATTCCTTGCTCCCTCTTTTCTTTAATGAAATCTGCTCGTGAGCCTCATCCTGCCCTGCCAGAGAAACCAGAGTCCAGGGCTCTGCAAAGCTCTCGGGAGAGGGAGGCATGGTTGGCAGCAGTGCAGAAAGCAGCCCCTGTAATCACAGAGTCTGTGGACTCCCGCCGTCCAGCGGTCATTAAAGATTCACACAGAGTCGACAGCAGCCCAGATCCACAGTATTAGGTCACTTCTGAGAAGATCAAGAAGTTAAGACTGATCTAATCAGCCATACAACTCCAGATGGACCCAAATTGAACACATATCTCTATATGAATGGTAGCCACAGTGCAGACCCACAGACTCTGGGTGTCTCCGGCGATGAGGCAAGTGATGGGTGGTGCCTAGTCTCCTGGTAGGTGGAAACTGGTGGGAGGAGATGGGCAGAGTGCTGAGCTGGGGACAGAGGGCAAGCTCTGTGGTGCCCTGAGCGAGCCACGGCTCCTCTGGGCCTCGGTTTCTTTACACATACCATGGGAATAGTATCTTTCCAGTCTGCCCTATGACCTATGGAGTACTCTGGCAACATTTACTGAGCACCTGCTGTGTACCAGGTGCAAGGCATATGGCAGGGGACAGAACAGATAAGGTCCCTGTCCCCATGGAGCTGACACTAGAGCAGGGTGAGAGTGAAAAGGATCAAGTCCCACAGGCTGTGATACCAGGTGATGAAGGAAATGGGCAGAGATGGCAGGAGAGAGGCAGGGGCAGGGACCCTGCAGGGCATCAGACAAGGCCCGTCTGCGGAGCCAGTGCTGGAAAGGAGCTCAACGAGGGCGAAGCAGGAACACTGTAAAGGTGGGACATCTTCCACCTATTTGAATTTTGTTGGTAGAACAGAAAAGACTTGCTGATGAACTGGCTCCTCCTAAGAGAAAGAGAAGAATCAAGGTATTTTGGGTGGATGTCATCAGACCATGAGTGAGAAAACAATTTACAAGCTGTGATATCCTAGACCCCGGCATCAACACCAAGCAAAGGGCCTTGTGGACAGGGACTGTTCCCCCAAAGGATCATAAATGGCCAGCAGGGCTCCCCAAATCCCTAGTTGTCTGACCCCTAAGGTGACACGATGATGATGATGATGAAGACGAGGATGCTAATCCCACCATCCGCCCATCACTTGCCCCTCCACCTTATTTCACCTTTACAGCAATCTCACGGTGCTTCCCCACCCCAAGAATGCTCTACCAGATGTCTCCTACAGGGTGGCATCTGACTGACAGCCCTGGCTGCAGGGGGAGTCCCGACCCCTGGATGCGCAGGAGAAGGGCAGCCGTGCTCAGCTCTCCACATGATCTAACTCACAAATACGGTCTGGCTGCTCTTGTTTTCTTCTACTGTTCCAAACAAATCCTTGTATTGCTGATTCTTCTCACTTCATTTGACTCTGCTGAGTGTACACGGATCCCAAGCCAGTTTAGTAAAGAAGAAACGAATGAAATGATTAACCCTGAATTTTAGACCTGCAGAGCCTAAGAAATCTGACCTTATTTTATACAAAGAAGATGGAAGCCCAGAATCTGAAGGCCAAGCTGAGCAGCAGAGCCAGCATTTAACCTTCTGCCTCCAACATGCGAGGCACGTGGCTGTCGTAACTCACAGGGTTTGGCCCAAAGAAGGGTGGATGATGTAATCAGTTTAAGGAAAAGTGGTGCAACAGAAACAGGGGCTGTTCTTTTAATATTAAAAACCACACTTCTGAGGGGACTTTTTTATTCCTTTCTCCTGGACCTCTTTCCTTCCTCCTCTGATTTAGTGCAGAAAACAGCACTGCAGCCGGTATAAAAAACCCCCGTCTGTAACCACCAGCATCTAGATTTCATTTTCCGTATCTTTCCCACAAATCACAATCCATTTGCTTGCAGAAATTACTCTGAAAAACTTCAATTTTCTCACTTGTTTATTCCTCCCCATGTTCTAAAGTTGCATGATGTGTTGTTAATAAAAAGTTAAACCATTCAGTTAACTGTTTTATTATCGGTTGCTATTTGTGAACAAGGCTTCAGTTTTGTTTAAAAAGCATTTGGTAATGTGCTTCTGAAAAACAGCTCTACAAAATAGTTTATTAGTGTATTAATTATATGACTTCTGAACCCCAAAACAAATGCAATGATAACATGAAATATGTCAGCCTGGTTTGCCAAATGCGGAAGACTGTGGTGTTTCCTTATCCTATGTGCCAACAATATAAATAAGTTTGTTTTGTTACGCAAGCATCTAACTAGAATATTCACTTCCAAATAGCCTTAATAATTATTGTAATGCCAAAGTAATGTCAACATTATTTACAGATTATGAAAAATAATTTAAGGCTTTCGCAAACTTGCTGTTGGACTGTAACAAGTTTCCTAATCACAGAAATATTTATTGTGATGCAGTGGGGACACATAACTACTGTTTCCAATAATGAGCAAATAAGATTAAGTTTTAACTGTTTTAAGTCTTGTCAAAATATTTTTCAGTAGGACTGGAACCTTCCCGTGTACTGAGTAACACTATTGATTATATTGTGTGGCTGGTATAAGCTCACCTTTTGTATCCCAAATGTTAAGGTAAATCGTTAGCTCTCCGGAAGAGCAAATAAGTCATTATACTAAATATAGGCTGTCAGGTTAGCTCAGTACTTAGCACAACCTTACAAATTAGGCGTATTCTCTGTGCTTTTTGCAGAACTACTACTTTATTTAGCAACACATTAAAATACAGACTTTTGGGTTGGCTCAGTAGGAAACAAAGGAAGTGAAGCCGAGGGAGAAGACACGTTAAAATGCTCTAAAAAAGTCAAACGGTTTTTTCCATTAAAAATGAATTCTGTTTAAATATTTTGATCTCTCAGGATGTTCATGTAGCAGCGCAAGGATGGGTAAAGTGTCCCCTAAAAAGCACCCAAGATAGCCTGTGAAAGAAAAAAACCGCTTATTTCCAAGGTGGCATGAATGACATACCTGCCCAGCTACTAAAGCAACCTGCCAACACCGGAGACAAGCTAGGATATTCCATTTCCAGGGCGGTGTGTCTGACTTCCTTAAGTCTGCAGAGCCAGGGTCTCGTTTCCTTTGACTCTACCATTAGTATTTTCATGTTCGTTTGTTCTGCTCTTCCAAACCTCTTGAGTCACATTCCTTAGCATAGAGTTTTCATTTGGTTCGATTCTTCTTTAGGACCATCCGACCTGTTCAGTTTTGAAGAGGTCTGAATTCATCCAGTCCTGTTGGCAGAGCCAGATTTCCATTAACATTCCACTTCCATACTGAAAATGCCCTTGCTCAGATGTTTTTCTTTTAAATGTGCTGTTCTGGATGTCACCTCCCTTCAGCTTTATTCTACCTCAGAAATCATATGCTTCTAAAAGGTTTCAAGGCACCAAGAACACAGGAAAGCTCTGGCAATTACTTTTCTGTGAAACGTTCAAGGATCATGATCCTGTCGCCCAGCATCTTGTTCCCCCACCTGCAGCTTCAGGGGGACGAGGTGTGCACACTCTTCTGGTCCTTCCAAATCAGGCGTTGGACCCTTTCCTTTACTGATGACAGATCGTCCAAACCAAGGGTTTGGTGGCCCAATCTGGGCTCAGGTTTACAAAACAACTAGTGAATAGATGTCAAAGACTTTCAAACATATTAAAGCATTCAGCCCCACATTAAGCCTGGTAGATAAACGTTATTTGTGGCCAATGCACAGATGAAATGCTGAGAACTCAGAGTGCTTAACTGACTTTCCCAAGACTGCAGGGCAAAGATAAACTTGAGATAAGATGGTCTTCCCACTTGACCACACTGATGTGACAAAGTCAACCAGCTTGAAACACATTCAGAAAGGAAAATAGAAATACAGTTGTGTTATGTTTATCCACCAACCACGGAATGATACTATTGAACTTCAGTGTTTCAGGTAACTTGAGCTGCTCCAGGCAATGCCCATGCTTTCCATTTGACCACTCTCTCTCTATCCTTGAGTCCGACGGCCTGAGTTTGAACCTTTGATCCATGACCTTGGACAGATACATCTAACTTTTCTAGACTTGAGTTAATTCATCAGTGAATGAGGGTGTTAATAATGCTTATTTCATAAGGTTGCTCTGAGGATGCCACGAGTAATCCGTGCAGAGCTCCTCACACATGCCTGCCACACAGGAACACCGAGGCCCCTTAAAGCAGTGCCATCTGCAGTCCACTGTTTCTCAGCCTCAGCCCTACAGACAACCTGGGCTGGATATTCTTCGCCTGACAGGCTTTCCTACACATTGTAAGATGTTCTGCTGCATCCTGGGCCTTTACCACTAGATGCCGGGAGCACCTCCCCCTGTGATGACAGCCAAAACACCTCCAGGTGTTGACAAATACCCTCTGGGGGACAATGTGAAGAGTACTCTGATGTGACCCACAGCTGCCCTGTCTAGTAAGCAGCCACAAGCTACAGGAGGCTACTGAACATCTGAAATGTGGCTACGTCACAGAACGAAATAATAGTCTGGATCTATAGGGTTAAGTAAAATGCATTATGAAAATAATTTCACCTCTTTTTTAACTTTTTTTTTTTTACTGTGGTTACTAGAAATCTATACATTATCCGTATATCTTGCATTAGGTTTCATTAACATCGTGATAAAGCCTTCAATGCCACCTCTAGAGAGAGCACTCCTGAGGGCTACCTCAAGCCCGGACCCCTTCTACTTGGTGGCCAGACATCTCTTGTTATGTGACAGCTCACTGTCGGGGTGAGCAGGCTCGCCTCAGAACACACCGCCTCTCCTCCAGGCCGCCTCAGTCAGGGAGCCGCCTTCATCCTCCCAGGGGACCAGAGCTTGAACACCTGATGTCATTCTCAACTCTTCCACTCAAATCCTCCCCATCCCCTGACCAAAATCCAGCATTCTCTTTCCCAGTCTCAGTTTCAGTGTTTCTAAATGTGAAAAAAGAACAATCAAAACAGTATTTACAGACAAAAACTGGAGACAACCTAAATGCTAAAAACAGGGCCCTGGTGAGTAAATTACAGTCCATCACCATTCGCAACACCATGCAGCTATTAGAAGCACAGGGAAGAATATTTAATAGCACAAAACAAGTTTATGATGCACACAAAGAAGGAAATGGAGTAGGACACAGTATAAAAGACGATCTTATTTGTATAGTGAAAGTATATCTACTGATACATGGATATATGCATGTATGCATAAAAAAGACTAGATGTATTAAAGAGAAGTTTGTTGATGGCTGGTGACAACACAGATGAATTTTACTTTAATTTTATAGGTTTTTTTTTGCTCCCAAGCTTTCTAAAATGAAGAAGGTAAGAAGTATATGTTGTGACCTTCATTATTGTAAGACATAATCCCTGTTAAAACTCATGGAGTTGTCATATCAAAAGCACTATGTTAGTGAACCATTCTGTAAATAGAAGGGCTGATAATTGTCACTTAGATACTGGCCTCTGATGGTCTACGTGATGTTGTCACCCTGGGGACAGCCGGTGATGCCTGGAGATGTTACGGTTGCTGTAACTGCAGGAGGTGCTGGTGGCTTCTAGTGGGTAAAGGCCAGGGATGTGGCTTAATATCCTACAGGGCCCAAGACAGCCCCACAAGCAAAGAACTCTCCATCCCCAAATGTCAATAGCTGAGATCACTATTGATCAATATCACTGTTGAGAAACGGTAGTCTACAGCTACTATTTGTTCAGAGGGCCATGTTTCTGTGGCCAAGCAGTTACTCATGAGTTACAAGTCCAGATCAGATCCTCTAAATGTCCCTGGCTGCATCTGCCTGACACCAAACATCCCAATTAAAATAGGAATTTGATTAGTTATCCAATTACTAACTTGCATGAGGTAAGATAATTTGCTGGAAACAGCGTGGTCACCCACAGGCAAAACGGTGAAGGCGAAGTAAACAGAAATTACCTCTCACACTGAGAGGCGATGTCTGGGTCTGCCCACGAGGCTGGGAGGACGCAGCCATCTGTGAGAGTGGCCCTGTCGGACCTGTTTTTCGAAAGTCTACAGTTTTGAACACGGGTCGTCTGGCGCCCTTCACGAGCACTACATTAACTTGAGTTCATTTGAAATTCATCATTTCCAAAGAGATACGAGGCACTGGAGGTTTAGTTTCCAGGATTTTAAATGTCAGGCATCCAAAATGTGCTGTGCAGACACAGCATCTGGAAGACGATGTTTTTGAAATTTATCTACAAACAGGAGCAGCTCCCCAAGCTAGGCTTTTTTTTCAGAAAAAAATGCTTCTGTCTGAACACACATGACCAGAACCTCGATGGGCCTCCCTTTTTGGAAAATAGAAGAGCTCATGTTAAAAAATGAAGCAGGTGCTTTAGCACTGACCTTCAAACTGCCAGACAAGCCACCATGGAGCAGAAGTACTCACCAAAAAAAAGGGATTCTCCTCCATGCTCAAGGAAAAATTAAATGTTGGACTCCGGCCATACCAGCCTCCTTGCTGTTCCTCAGACATGCCCAACACACTCCTGACTCAGGGCTTATGCTTTGGCTGTTCCTTCTAGAACGTTCCTACCCCAGAGAGCCACTTGGCTCCCTTCTCAATGCAATCTGTTCCTTACTCCACTCTTGGATACTCCAGCCTGTCCCTTCTCCAGACCCCCGTCCCTCTGCATTCTCCACCCTCTTACTCTGCTCTAACTTTTTCTCACACATTACACAACTCCATATTCATTATGTTTGTCATTTATTGTCTCTTCCTCCTTGAAGACTGTAACTTCTAGGAGGACAAGGCTTATTTCACTCACTGGTAGATCCCAAGTGCCTGGAAAGGCACCAACAGATGTACTGAACACCTCTGTGCTCAACGTGATACAGCCGAAGAAAGGAGACAGCCTAAGGGCCTGCCACAGGTTTTAAGAAAATTGGAAGCCAAATAAGCAAAGGAAAGTGCCGAGGATGCAAGGGTCACGAGGAGATGCTCAGACCAGCCTCAGTTAGTTTCTGTTGCTTGCAACCAATAAGACCCGACTTTCAGTGCCGGTTCTCAAGGAGTGCTGTGGAAATCTGGGGAGGGGTGAACGTGAGCTGGGTCTTTATGGAGGAACCATGGATTCTCAGGCCATGAAGTCACCTGGGGAAGCATCCACATCTCGTTGAATGCCTGAATCCCCTCCTCTGCTTCACAGCGAGTACTTGCTCAGCTCAATTATCTTCTCCTCTGAACCTGTCCCAGGACTTTGGCCCCTGGAGATGTCTGTGCTAGAACAGAAATGCAGAAGTCCATGTGGAGTCTGGCCATCACCACCCTGGGGCCACATGAGTCACCCCCACTAATGCAGCCCTGTTGGCAGCCTCACGCCCTGTCCACCAGCCCTGAGAAGATCTGCCCAGAACCCCTGGAAGAGCTGGAAAGTGAGACTATTTCCTTTGAGGGAAATGCAGCACAGGAGGCCCAGGAATGAGTCAGAATTAGGTTGAGTACCAGGCACCAGAGAGCCAGAAAGCTGGAACAGCAGCAGCAGGCAGGCAGATGTCAGGAGAACTAAGACCAAAGCTTGACGTTCAAGTGCCCCAGGACAGCTGGTGTGCCCTTAGACAAGTGGTGTCAGCCTTCTGGTTATAATCATGTTGACATCACAGATTTTGTAGGGTTTAAATGAGATGATACAGGCAGAGCAAGGAGCTCAGACTAAGGGCTGCATAGGATCAACTACCAC
The DNA here is from genome assembly GCA_032199065.1 of Smutsia gigantea. Taxonomy (NCBI): domain Eukaryota; kingdom Metazoa; phylum Chordata; class Mammalia; order Pholidota; family Manidae; genus Smutsia; species Smutsia gigantea. Next base: position 795,619 of record JAVSCE010009310.1, read on the forward strand.
TATTACTATCATGGTAGGGTGTCCACAGTAGGAAGCCTAAGAGATTAAGACTAAGTTTTAGGAAAAATAATCAGACAAGTATAAAAGAAGAATTAATGAAGAGATGCCAGATGGGAAGCTGTTGGAACAATCGAGATGTGAGTTAATGAGGGTGGCTGCAGATGGGAAAAGGGTGACGTTGAAAAGTGGGTGACAGCTTCAATGTTGAAGAGGGTAAGGGCAGAGCTTAAGAAGCGGCGACTCCAAGATTCCTTCCTTCCCCTCTGTCCAGAAAGCATATTAGCACATTATGTCACCTTCACTGTCGTCTGGCTCCTTTAAAAGGTGAGCTGAGCAAATGAAGGGAGCAACCTTGCTTGCAGTCATAACCTTTAATGCATTGGATTGTGCCTGGCAACTAGCAGATGCTCGTTAGATGGTGACTGACTTTATGTATGATTTGTGCACATATGTGTATATTTCTGTATATATACACGTACATGTATATATATGCATGCATGCATATGTCTAAAACATGTATGTAAACATGCATAACTATATAGTATATATACTTAACATATGCCTATAAAAGCATAAAATACACATATTTAACTTTCAAAAGGATCTGAAACTTGTCGTAAGAAAAATATACACATGGTATAGGACAAAATAAAAAAGAGTATACAGATTCTGCTTTTATGAAAAATAAGTTTTAAAAGAGTATAAAGATTCTGCTTTTTTGAAAAAGTGCCAAGAACCCTCCTTCTCCAGTGACAGCATATAGTTCTAGCTTCTTACTGGTCAAGGAAATCCACTCACTGTACTGCTGATTCTTTGTTCCACTTGTAAGCCTACAAGTTAATCTGAAAGAACATTATCTTGAAAATGTCTAGGGGGACACAAATGACTCACATGAGGCATATTTGGGCAAAACGGTGGGCAAATCAGCAACAACCGTTTCAAAAAAAAAATGTTCTGTAATCTGATTTCTTTTTTTCCTCAAACTCTTCTATAAAATTCAACAGTAAAACATGAAATGAAAGCTTGGCATAGGCATTCTTCCCCCAGCCACAGTATTTTTAAAAGTTGTGAACTGAATGTGTTTCTTTTTCTGCCACCGACTGGTTTGGACGGCCACTGAATGCCGGCTGACAACACCCTTCAGAGAAGAACGTGTAAGGGAACTTTCCCATCCTCTATCTTCAATTTGCCTGGAGTCAACATTTACGTACTAGAGTTGGCCATGCTTCCCATCATACAAATAGGCAATTTAGCACATACCAATGTGTCCGTGTGCCCCCCATAAAAATGGTCAGGCATTGAGTGTATCAGAGATCTGCCACTGACCTTTTATGGCTTTGTAGATTCTTTCATTGCCCCAGTCAGCCAACAAACAGTCGATCTCTGGCAAGGTGGCCCTGGCAGCAGGGTGCTGTGCGTTTGGTGGGGGGACCTCTGGACCCTCAGCTTGCTCGCAGTCTACACCAGGGTGAGCAGAAATACAGGAATAAGAGTTACAGTAGAGGGGTAGGCAAATCCCTATGGGAGCTTCAAGACACCCACCTTCCTGAAGATGCTGCAAATGAATATGAGGGTCTTTCCCTCCTGCAAGCTTGCCCACCGGCAGTGTCTCCAGTGGCTGGAGCACCATTTTGCGTGGCATAATTAAAAGATACCACAAGAAAGACTTGCCTCCCTTGACAATCAGAAATCCAGACCGCATAAACAACGACGAGGAGTGTCTTTCAGGCACCGGTGACAAGTAGAGAAGTTGTGCTCCCCGCAAAGGAGGTGTACAATGGCAAACCATTCCATGAATAGGGACTGTGTCTGTCTAACTTTGCAGCAAGCCACAGACTGCCAGGTACCTGTGGGTGCTTAATAAATGCCTTGGGTGGATGATGAATGCCATCATTATTACATGTGCCATTATATTTTTTAGTGAATGAACTTCTCTTATCAATCTTTATAACCACAATTTTAGTGGTATTAATTCAGCCATCTCCCATACAAAGTGCTTTTCTAAATTCTAGGCCTCAAACCCTGTCAAAAAACAATGCACTTGATTTTTGCAATGTCACATGCCAGTATCGAAGAAAATTTAACTTACATGATATCCTCTCAAACGGTTATGGCATCACATGGCTCCTCAAGAACATAAAAGAATTATTTTCCAGCTTCCAAGCTACAGCAATACTTTAATTTCTCACATGTTATTAAAGACTCCTTTCAAAATGCTATTTGATATTAGAAATATATGATTTTTGAAAACAAAGACCCATTGTTTCTAGAAAGGTTACTGAAAAAGCAAACACTTGGATATCACTTGTGAACTACAATCCTTTTCGTTTTTTTAACACTTGCTACCTAAATCAGGGTGGGAACAAAACTGAATACACAGATGTCTTTTCATAAACACAAAATAGTGATGCCTCTAATTCCACTGCTTATTGTTAACTTGAGTTACCACTTCAGACCTCAGAGTCAGGGTGAGGGTGAGGACCCTTCTCGGTCCAGCGCAAATCATCTCTTCCTGCTCTGCAACTATAAAATGTATTATTTCTAACACTTCCTTGACAAAATACACAACTCCTGTCTCTCCCCCCCTTTCTCCTTCTCTCCTTCCTTCTCCCTCATTCCTCCCTCCCTCCCTTCCTCTTTACCCCAAACAAGGAGGATCCCGACCATGTAAACTGACATCAGGCTCAAAGTTCAGCAACAGGAATGGGACTAAGACTGAGTCCTAGAGGCAAAGTGCTCTTTGTCACACCAGGTAGACAGATGATCAGCAACAAAGTAAAACCCCACTTGGGGAGGGCCATCAAAGCAGGCTGAGCAGAGTGCTCTCCAGGGAACACGGAGCAGGGGTCAGTAGTGTGCAGGGACCTTGGAGAGAGAATGGACTTTGAAGGAGGCTTGAGGATGCTATAGCTATCTGACAGTCAGAGGTAGTCGGGAAAGGCATTCTGCACAGAGCAAAGGGTGTGGGGACCGAACAGTGAGTGTACCATGCGCTGGGGAAAGGGCAGCCCAGCTGGGCTCCGATGAGAAATGGGAACAAAGGTGGGATTTGGTCAGATCAAGATGAGGGTCACATCCCAACCTGGAGGTCTGGATACTACTCGGTACAAACATATACACCCTGTGGCTCACAGTAGGTTCTTTGCTTGGCACACGCATGCCACGTGGCACTCATAGTAGGTGCTCACTGTTCAAGATATCAGGGAGTCATTAAATGCATTGAAGCACACAGTGGCTCAATTGGGGCAGATCCAGGCTTTATGAGAACTGAAAAAGTAGTTTTGGGGGTGCTGTTTAGAAAAATGAATTTGAAAACATACCACCCTGTGAACACATGGAAGGCAACCCATGCAAGTGAATGGCACTCTGGCTTAAACTTGAGGAGGGCGGATTAAAAAGGGGACCACATCACTGTCTCATAGCATAGAGTCACTTCCTTCTAAAACCATGACACAAAGTGGCATTCGTGGTTGCTCATCACCCCAACTATATGGGAAAAGATGATCTGGACATGTTTCTACCTCCTTCTTATCCACTGCAGAACCTAGAACAAGGGCTTGCATGAAGGGCTATACTAGCGCTGGACAATCGATTAATTACGATAGTTGACATTTGGTATCTCCATTAACAAACTCTGCCTCTCTCATCCTTTCCGAAAACAGTAACTGAGTACATATTATGTGCCAAGTACTGGGAATACAGTACCCACCATAGGTCAAGGAAATGGGAATACTTACAAAGGCCTCTCTCAGTGTCCCTGAGAAGCTCACAGTTCATCAGAAAGACCGACAGCATCAGAATAATGCCACCTATTTACTGAATTCCTGCTGCCAGCTAAAATCACATGAGTAACATATCTCATTTAATCTGATCAATCTGGAAGTCAGGCAGTACTATTACCCCCACTGCAGAAATGAGGTCACATGGCTAAGGAGTAGGAGGAGGGTCCAGACGTGAACCCAGGAAATCAGACTGCAGAGTCTGGCATTATCATCACGCACACCAGACACCTAGTATTTAACAACAGCATAAAAATATGGTTGCAACAGAAGGCGGTAAGTGGTAAGACAGTGAGAGGTTCATGGGCATACAGGAAGATGCAGCCAACTCCTGGAGGTCAGGGATGGCTGTAAAGAGGAAGGCTTGGGCTGAGCCTTGAGGAATCAATAGAAGTTCACCCAGTGGATGAAGAGGAAGGAAAAGCATTCCAGATGGAGGGAACAGCAAATGCAAAAAGGGTGCTCTGAAAACCCACAGCCTGCAATTCCAATTACGGCAAAGCCATGCAGACAGGCACTTAATTCTACCTGTGAAGGAGAAGGTGATGGCACAGTATGGGACCTCCTCGGAGCAAATTCTCAAGGCTGCAATTAAGTGCTCCAACAGGTAACTGCGGCTATAAAAAAGGGGATGCTTCCTTTGAGTATAATTCTTCATGAGCCCAAAGGAGGCTAACAAAAGAGAAATTAAACACAATGCTGTGTCATGGCACTTTGACATAAGTGCCAACTTAGAATTTCAAATAAAATTAGAAGATTCTTCTAATAATTATATAGGATGGCAAATAAGGTCCAAGGGCAAGCACATGTGGCAAGAAGTGACTAATCATGTTTTGCAAAAAAGCATCTCAGGGCTGACCCTTCTCAGGGTAATACTGCGGGGAAGTCAGACAGGAGGAAAGGTTACCAGTGGTTAATGTTAAATAGTAATCCATCCACCATGCACCCCCACCCGCTACTCCATATTCATAGGAAACTACCATCCATCCATATTCATTACCATCCAAAGAGTTTTAAAGCAGCGAATGCGAGCTTGGAAGATTTCAGTTCTAATAAAAATGCTTCCAATGACGAAGGGCATAGGCTTCCCCCCTCCAACCTTAAAATTAAACTAACAAAGGAAAAGAGCAGGTGGTGTGGCTGGGACATGCCTGGTGTTCCTTAAAACAGCAAAGTGTGCTTCTCTGACTGGGCATGGGCTGGGCACCAGGCACAGTGGCCAAGAGGTGCAGGCTCTGGGCTCAGAGCGCCTGGGTAGGGGTCCCAGCTCAGGGGGTGAGAGACACCACCACGCTTTGCCTCAGTTTCTCCAATGTCAGCTAGCCCTAGTTACAGTACCTACCTCAAATGAGACCATCCACATGGCCACACCTTTGGTCCTGTGCTTGGCCAAGGAGCAGAGTGCTTAGGTCCCTATGCATCCCCCTGTGAGTCTTGTCTCTGGTGCTTCCAGCACCTGAGAAAGGAGCCATCCACTCCATTTTAAAGAAAAGGAGCAGCAAGTCGTTCAAGGCGGCTCCACTGGCCGACAGCTGCAGGTGGCCAGCCATGGCACCACACCGCACCTCTCCCTTCAGCCTCTGGAAGCTCCTGAAAAACGGAGGTACGAGGAAATGCGCCCCTGTTCCACTAAAGGGCTTGGGAACGCTTCTGAGGCCTCCATAGCCTTGTAGGTGCAGCTTCTGCAAAAGACAGAACAGAGTTAAAACTACTCCAAGCACAGTTAACTGTGAACATCCCCTCTGCCAGACACCAGCAGGTGCGAGCTTCTTGTTTTTGACGGGGCGTCAACTAATCAGTGAGCTCCCTTCATCCCTCCACGTTTTTACACACCTGTTTCATAACAGTGGTGCTTATTCACATCACCTAATACCCAGTGATTTCGAATTTTCCTAAGTGCTTATCCCTTCACAGTCTCACAACACCCTGTAGCCGAAGCAAATGTGTATTTGTTGAATTTATTTTTTCCATTTCACAGAAAAAAAAACAGACAAGAAAATTTAAGAAATTTGCCTAAAAAGCCAGCATGCCCTGGGAGAATATCAGTCCAGGACTTCTGACCTGGGCGAGGGTGACCCTAGTGGCAGAGAACTTGGGGAAGATCCTAACGAAGGATTTGTGGTGGCAGTAGCCGGCCCAGGTCGAGCTAAATGAGAGACCCCTAAAGCTCTTTTACCCCTACATTCTCTGAGAATCCCAAGGGCCCATTGGTGGCCTGGCTGCGACGCCTAGTCCTGCAGGTCAGCGAAGGTGGGGGTGCGGGCGGATGGTCAGCAGAGCTTAGCTCCTGCCATCGCAGGACACTGCCGGGCCCCCAAACTCACTCCGAGGAGGAAAGTTGTTGCGGTGCCAGCAATATGTCCATATGACACCACCACCACCACCACCAGCAAAGGTACACTTGGGCTTGGAGGACCTGGGGACCCAGGACACTGACTTTCCTCCCCAACTGGTGTTCGCCAGGGTGAGGTAGGCCCCGCGCAAGAACTTGCCCCCAACCGCACCCCCACACCCCCAGATTTAGACAAACAAGGGAGACCTTAATTCCCCGAGATGAAACCCACCCTGGCGCGGAGAGTGGGTGGAAAGGCAGGACGCTGAGACAGCCGATTGCCTCGGAGATACTCAGAGGCAGGGGCGCCGGCAGGTCTTCATCTGGAGACCCGGCTCCCTCGTCTCCCCCGCGGCGGCCGCACCCGCAAGCGCTCGCCGGCACCAGCCAGCCCCACACCGAGATCGGGTGATTAGGGACGCGGAGGAGCAGATCCGGAAAGGAAACGCGCGGAGTGAAAAATCATATCGAATTCAGCTGAACACACGGGAGAACAGAAACACCTCGCTCAGAAGCCAAATAAAGAACTCCCGGGCCGTCCGGTGCGGGCCCCCCAGCCCCCGGCGCGGGCCTGCTGTTCCGGGGGCAGAACGGGGTCCTCCGCGCCGGGGACCCCAGAAGAGACGTGCGCCACCGCCCCTCCTGTCCCTCCGGGTCGACGGACAAGGACTCGATCTCGTCAAACTAGGCAGCTCTTCAGAAAGAGAAGAAACAGTTTGCAAGTAGTTGGGAAGTTACACGATGTGGGCCGACTTCGGAACCAGGGCTCAGGCGCTTCCCGGGCAGCCGGCCCCAGCTCGTGCGTTCCGGGCGCTCGGCGCTGCCCCCCGCGCCGGCCCTCCTGGCCACCCCCTCCCCGCAGGGCGCCCGGACACCTGTGCGCGTTTGCAAACCCCGGCGGGGAGCCCCGGGTCAGGGACACCAGGGCCTCGCAAAGGGGCCCCGAAGCCTGAACAGCCTTAGGGCGACGCCCCCGGGCCGCCGAGGTGTTCACTCGGTCGGGGCGCGCCCCCCCCCCCGCCGTGCCCAAACCAGGTGACCCAGTGGCCGCAGGGTTGACCCCAGTGAGCTCCTGCGTCCCCTCTGCCTCGCCCGGCCTCCTCGGTTTTTTGTTTTGTTTTGTTTTTGTTTTTTTTAATTCTTGTCGTCTTTGTTGTGGTTAAGTTCTGCAGAGTCACCAAGTGTGATGAAAATTCCAAGCCAGTCATTCTTGGGCCTTTGTAACCACACCAGCTTGCAGCCCCCTACCCAGGAAACGGTGGCAGCCATGGGTCCCTCCGCTTCCGCCTACTCTTCCTTCTACCCCTCGACTTCGGGGTTGTAGGGGCTGAGACTCCTCTACAGCAACAGCAACAGGTGGTCGCCACCCTTCTTCCTGTTTCCGACGTCACCTTGCCGCCCCTGCGCTGGGCGCCGGGGGCGTCCAACCTTGGCTCTCCCGCTGCTCCGTGCTCAGGGCGGTGCCTCTTCTCTTCCTGGGCGTCTCGGGCCCTGCAGACGAGGGCGGTCGCTTTTCAGCTGTCCCGAGCATTCCAGTTAGCAAAGACTCTACTTTGATTAACAAGAAGATTCATAAAACTGTAAGAGCTTTGTGGATAAAATGAGAATTCCTGTGGTCAGGATTCTCACCTGGCCCTGGTTGATTAGCTCACTGCACACCTGTGGGCAATACATGGCTGTTGACACATTGAATCGATAGCGAACTTGCCTGGGGCTGAAACCCATTGGCAAGACAGCTTGATGTTCTCTCTTTTTTTTTTTTTGTACATAAATGAGAGAATACCAAACAGGTAAATCAAATAATAAAATAACCTACTAACTTAGATAGTATAATGGAATAAAACTGTACAGCTGACAAAGTAATTAGAAGATTTATAATGAGTAAATACGCATGGTGTATTTCAGGGAGGTGACTGCAGTATACCGTGTGATGAGTAGTTCCTTTTAACCTTGACAGTGACACTGTATCTCCATTTGGTGAGGTGATCAGAAGTCTACATTGGGACCTTTGGAGAATATGGGGCCTGGAACAGTTGGCCCTTTTGATCCCCCCAGGTTCCCTACGCTGGCCCTGGGGAAAATGTCAGTGGCTAGAATTCAACCCCTTCATTTACAAGGTGGGTAAACTGAGGTCCAGAAAGATGAAGAGTCTTGCCCATGGCAATCGAGGTAGTGACTAAACCAGACATGGCCCAGTTCTCCTGGTACGTTAATGGGTGCAATGCCCTACTTGTGAGATAGTCTTATTCCTAGTTCCACTCCTCAGATGAGAAAACTGAGGTTAAGAGAGAAATTGACCACATCAAGCACCTTTGCTGGGAAGTGGCAGATCTGGAACACTACAAATAGTGCTACACCTCTTCTATCCCCGAGGCAGATCTGAGAAATCCCCTCAGTTCTTCCCAACACTATACTGGGGTTGGTTCCAGTTTGCTACAGCTCTGCTCACACAGCTGACTCCCACCTCCCTTGCTGTAGAATTAAATGTGGATTTTCCAAAACTTTGATTAAATGCCCTAGAATTTTTTTTTTCTTATTGTTATTTCATCTCTCTAAGTGAAAAACAGCTCCAGAGCAGGGTTCCTGCAAAAGACTTCTTGGACTCAGGGGGTTAAGCTGGTCCTGGCATCAAAAACAAAGTCACAATCCTGGATCTGCCGAGCTTTATTATTTTAAGAGGTACAAGTTCACAGCTTCCTGCATGGAAGCCTCTTCATTTTCTTAGAGCCAAGCTTAAATGCCTCTAAAAACTTGGCCTGCCATTATCCTGTAGCTGTTAATTAAGCTTCGAAACTTTACATTATGTTTACAGAGCACTGTGTGAATTGCAAAATAAATTAGAACCCACAGCAAAGAAATTGGAGTTTTCAATAAATGGAACAAAAACCAGGGGAGAGTCTCATCTTAGATAATACACTCACTCTGGTATTTCTTCTTAGAGGGAAAAGTGGACTTTAGAAATTTTACTCCTTAAAAACAAAACATAATCCCTCAGGGTTCATAGTTTTCCCTTTGCATGGCAGTCTGAGTTGGATAATTCTGCAAAGACAAGGTAATGAAGGAGCAAGAAGGAGGGAGTAAGCAGACTGTCTGAGAAAGGCATTTTCCTTGCATAGAGGAAACAAAAAACACAGAAGGCACAAATCCTTCATACAGTTAAAAGCAACAACAGGAAACAAAATTATAATATGGCTTAACAGGAGTTCCAGATCAGATTCCATGTAAATTTGAGACTTGATTTTGATTTTTTTAAGCAACCTGTACTAAATTTGGGAGGCCAAAAATAGATTTAAAAGAAGGGTGTAAACAAAACCTGAACAAGGAGAAACAGCTAATGTTTTTCAAACCTCTAGCCTGGAAGGCACTCTTAAAATATATTCCTTAGAGCATTATTACTCAATTTTTAAAACTAAACATGTATACTTTCTTTCTTCTATAAATTGCACATTTGGTAAACAGGGTTTAGGAGGGCTTGAAACCTGACCCTAAAAATTATCATTGTAAAACAAAGCAGATATGTAGGCTTTTATGAACAGGAAAAGGGAACCTTGTTTTTAAATCAGATAAATTCATTAAAAACAAAATCCTGCCAAATCATTTACACCGATTCAACTCTTAAAATTTCAAGAGAATAAAGAGCAATCTTCAATCTGACTTCTTGAAATATTTGATAATTCGTTTTAATATTAGGGATTTGCCGTCTGTCTCAAAACATGCAAAAATGATGTAAATTATAATCATCCTGGCAGTCCAAGTATACTGATTTCTCTATATCCTGTTATAAAAGCTGTGATTGAAGAAAAAAATAGAGAAGAAAAAAAAGATTTAAAAAAAGGGGGGGAACGTGTCCTAAAATATATCTGGTTTAAATGTGCATAAATACAGTAAATGTCCTAGAATATCTGCATATACATGGTTGTTAACAATATAAATTGCCTAACCCCCTCCCCTGCAAAAAAACAATTATACTGTGTTTCTTAATTTTAAAAATATCTGGCATTTTTAAACCCGCCTAAGAACTCTAAGCAATAAGATACATACAATGAAGAACTTTTAGAAAATGACACACACTTGTCCAGTGAGTAATATTGAAGACCATTCCCAGTCTACCCACACTGAGAACACTGGGATACTGGAAATGGAGGTGAGAGAGGCCTAGACCATGTGTTGGGCTTTGTGAATAGAAAATAAAGAGATTACAATGTTTGCTCTTTCTTCTTTCTCTTTCTGCCCCCATTCCTCCCTACCTTTCTTCCTTCCTTTTTCTTTTTCTTTTTTTCCTTTTAAAAAATCCATTTATTTGAGAGATGCCATGGGAGAAGTGACAAACAGCAGGGTTTAGAGCCAAAAGACTTGAAATCTTACACCGGCTCTCAGTTCCTAGCTGGGTAACCTTTGTCTAGTTGCCCAATCTCACCGAAGACTTGGTTTCCTTATGACGACAGAGATACAGATTTGCATATGGAAACAGAAAAGATAAACATAGAGGTGTAGATAGATATAAGTATAGATATAGATGTAGGTATGGGTGTGAACATAAACACCAGAAAAGGAAATAGATATGGAAATAATGGACATAGATATGAATACAGAAAAGGAATACATATAGATGTAGAAAAGATGTAGACATGGAAATAGACATAGATCTATTATAATGTGATGACAATAATATTCACCTTGCCTACCTCACTGTTTCAATGTTGGCACGCTATTTTTTTTTTGTAAATGTAGTGTGAGAAATATAAACCTCGCCTCCACTTGAATGGAGTCTTGTGCTTTTTCAGTGAATTTAAAAATCCAAACACTTCATGATTAAGAGGAGTTGGGTAGAAACTGTCCTAACTGGAGTTTGCTCTTGCATTTGTTTTCTTCCAAGCATTTATTCACTCCACTGCCACTTACTGGGTACTCTGTAGACAGGGAAGAGAGTTTGGTTTTTGCAACCTGCTTTTTAAGTATAACTTCTAATGACCAGGTCAGTTACTAGCATTCATTAAATACTTCCCCTTAGCCAGACACTGTAGATTACAAGTAGCCTCATGCCCATTAATCACTCATCTGGAATCTAGAAGACTGGGTGTTATTTGCTCCCTTCGGCTGGTAAGGAAACTGAGGCACAGAGAGCGGGAAGAGACCCACAGCTAGTGGAGGCAGAGATCTGGATGCAGGCTCAATCCTCTGCTGCTTTTGACCTACATGATTCTTATAAAAACAAATATGGAGCACAAATATTTGGGCCCTTTATTTGCCTGCAGGTAGGCATTTCTCCACACAGGCATAAATACTCAGCCAACAATTCCTAGGCTGTGCAGAGGCCTGCTATTTCACTGCCAGAGGTAGGACGGAGGGTCTTTGGGACAGGGATATTTAGCAACTGCATGATTCCAGTTATGAACGCCTATGAGCACAGCTGAGGGGGGAATATCTGTGTGCACCCAGCTCACCTTGAAGCATCTGTGCACAGCAGATTCATTTACTGTGCCAGCAGGGTGGCCACGTCATCTGCCCTGCCCTTCCATTTGACAGAAGAAATTGAGACCCAGAATCACCAGGGTCACGCAACAGGCAGGCATAGAAGCCGGATCCACGCCCATGAGCTCTGGCCTCGGGTCTAAAGTCAATGCTGGCACATTTTTCTGAGCACCTGCAGAAGTTGAAGGGCAGAGGAGAGCTCCATTTTGCTTGGATTAGAATTATGAGTCACCTGGCAAGAAGAAACCCTGCCTCCAAGGCTTCTTGGCTTCTGGCGTTCCAGGCAGCCTCGCTCAGGAATGGGAATGTGCACACGTGCTCTGATCTCCTTGCGTTTTGTGTTTCCCAGTTCTTTCAGTCCCACAGTAATTAGGCATTTTCTGCACTTCTGTGTTCACGAGGTCATCTTACAGCACAAACTGTCATGGACCAACTCCAAACTGCAGTTCTTTGTCCAGCTTTTGCCTCCCACACTAGCTACAAAAATGTACATGACCTTGTGACTGGGGCCCTTCGACCTTTGACACATACACAGCCTTGGACATTTAAAGAGAATAAGAACTATTCCTAATTCTCCATTAAGAGGAAGAGACTGAGTATAAACGAAATGCCCGGGCAGCCTGTTGCCATCATTACTGGTTTGCCCATGACTTTCTCCTACTCCAAGACTAAGTGGGCTCTCCACCTGCACTTGGGATGTCAACGCTTGTTTGAACAAAACAGGTGGACCAACCTTTGGACTGGAAGTTAGGAAATGCAGACCTGGGCCAGCCTCTGAGTCACTCTGAGAGGACACTTACCTTCACTTTCCTCTCCCATGAAGTGGGGATGTAAAAATCTGCCCTGCCTCTATTCACAGCGGTGGCCACCATGACAAAGAGGAGGAGGATGGCGAGCATCTATTGGGTCTGTGCCAACTCGGTTTTTACCTGTTTACATCTCATTGTCACTCTTATCCCACGAGGTAGAATTGTGATCCCCACCTTACGGAAGAGGAAACTGAGGCACAGAGAGGTCAAGTTACTTACCCAAGTTACAGAGCTGGTAAAGTGCAAATCCTTAGATTTAATTCCGGGTCAGTTTCACCCTGAGCCTCGGTGGGTCGAATTCAAAAGCATATCCAAAAATGCTTTTGCTAGATTGTAAAAAACACAGCCAAGTGCTAAAGATTTTCAAGCATATTAAACTTTGCTGCTGTGGTATTTATTTATGGCACTTTAGTGGGGTCTGGAAAGCCTGTTCTAGTTTTGTCTCAAGTTACTATCCCAGGGATTGGGGCCCTGTGAACCAGAAACCTCAGAGATCCCTTGCACCTCTGAAATCCGACGCTTTTCTTATAATAAAACAGTGCTATTTCTGCACCCAAGGAGTAGGTCAGGATTCAGGTTTAGGGGAAACAGAAATTCCCCTTCAAACCATAAATGAACCATTTAGAGAATTGACATTCGAATTTCCTAAGGTATTGAGCACTGTTGCAGTTTCCAAAAATGCCTTGCAGCACAACACCTTGCTGACCAACTGTGACCTTGGTCAAGGACACAGAAGCTCTCTCCCTTAGCCCCAGCCCCTTGTCTCTAAACTGGGAATCCAAAATCGGCCATGTGCCAACCTCACCAGATTGGATGAAGGACTCCGTGAAACAGGTGGGAGAGGACTCGCCAGACCAGAGAGCTCACTGCACACTTGAGGTCCGTCTGTTCACTGTTGTTCTCAGCCATCATGGGGCCTTCCTGACACCTCCCTTGTCCTCCCTTCCGTTACTTCTCTCTGGATTTCTTACAGAGTCTACATGTAAGAAAAGCAGGGTGGGGCATCTGAGCTGCCCCCGACCTCTTCATCCTCCTCATCCTCTCATCTCTGTTGATAAGGGTCGTTCTTAAAACTGAGTTCCATAACTTCCTTTCCTCCCTCACGATCCCCGCGCCCCGCTACCTCCAGGCCCCGGCAGAACAGAATTCTAGAATTGGAAACATTCCGAAAGGGAAGAGCACAGGCTTTCTTTCAGCGGCTAGTTGTGCATTCCTGGTTACATTCCTACTGTGTTTCACTGAAAAACGGCATTATGAGCCATCTGCACAGGGAAAAAAGGGAAAAACAACAACCTGAGTAGTCTATCACTTTTAGGTTTTAGGGTAATAGCAGCTTTTACCTTCTTACTTTGATTCATTACCTTTGCAAAAGCGTAAATCTGTCATCTTGGCACTAACTTCTATCATATGCATATTAATAAGAATAATAATCACAACATCAGTGATTTGGGATTTTATAACAGTTATTTTCCTTAAGTGCCAGGGCAGGCTAGAAAGTAGCACAAATATTGCAAAGGGTTTTTTCCTTGGAGACGGATTTTAGAACTTCACCAACATTGTTTTGGGGTAGAAAAGGAGCTTGCCCCATAGAACTTGTCTTTTCTAAGCTCAAAATTGCCCCTGCTAACAAAATGGTGCTGAATAACCTCTATGGACCCAAACCTTCCCTGGTAACCTCTATGAACCCAAAAATTAACCTGCTTAGGGCAGAACCCTTCATTTCCAAAAGTAATCAGCCACACCCTGATTTCGAGTCACATTTTAGGAAGCGTACCTTTCCCCTTTCATTTAAAAATATTTATAAGCCTATAATGTGCCCAGAACTGGGGTAAGATTTAGGGATGCAAAGCTGCTACTTCTGGTGTGTGATGGTATGAAATCATCTCTGGAGTATTTCTCCATTAATATTTGTTTTATAATATGTGCAAGAGTCTTTATCTCAGGGCAATAAAACAATGTCTCATTAATGATAGAGGAAAATTAGCATGTGTGATCCCTGTAATTTTCACTTTAAACATTAGGCCTTCTCTTGCCGAACCTTGCACAGCAAGTTCACAATTTGACATGCATACAATTTAGGAAGATTGATTCATTATACAATTTAAAAAATCCTTGAATTGCGATTGTCAAATAATGATTGTTCAGCTAAGGAGTTTGATATTCTGAGAGTAGCCTTATAAATCTACCCTACTGAATAAACTTACAAAAATTTTAAAGCAAAATAAGATACATGGCCCTAAAAAGTGAGGCTTATGGTAGAGTTAATATAAACTCAGCATGAAAGAGTCTTATCAAATACCAATCCTACCCCCCATTAATACCAGATAATATTGTTTATTTTTGTTTCATTTTGTTTTTGTAGGAAGGAGTTGTAAAGGAATTGAGTCCAGGGGGGAAAATGGACATTTGTTGAATGACTGCTCTGTACCAGAAACTGGGTGAGGCATTTTCACAATTATTAACCACCTAACAAGCCAATAATCACATCCTTATAAATGGATATAAAGGAAGGAAATGTTAACTCAGAGATGTTGAGCTACTTGTTTGAGGTCACACAGCATTAAGTGGCTGAATTAGTGATCATGGATGAATCAATTTGACCCCAAAGCTCACATTTATCCTCCCCTCTCTACCCCATGCTCTTTCTTATCACAAATCAGCTTTATTTTATTTTGTTTTCCTGGTTACAAAATAAACAAGCATCATAAAGCATTGAAAAAAAATTTACAGTCAAAGGCAAAAGTTCATCCGTAAGCCAAATACCCACAAACAGTCACTTCTCTTTCCAGTCTTTGTTCTACGTGCTGTTTTCATCACAATGATACTGTTATCAGAGAATTCCACTCACTAGGCCTCAAGCCAACTCTAACCACACACTGCCTGTGACTTTTAAGTGAAGAATTCCACATGCCAGCTCTTAAACCTTCAGACTAAACTGGGAAGCAGAGTCTAAAGCCCATTGGAAATCCTAAACCAGGCAGGCTCTGAAGGGCCGAAGCCGTTCTGCCCCCGTGGCCTGAGCCATGTGGTCCGCGTTTCTCCTACTCATCCCTTTCTATTTTTCACCGAGCACCACCTACACCCCTAACACTTCACTGACAATCCTCTGCCTTTTCTCCCCCAAATACAATGGAAAGTTAATTGAATGTTTTATGCCTTCACAATATCAAAGAAATGAAAAGAACGTAGGTTTCAACCATATTTCAATAATAAGTGCATTAATTTTTACCTTTTAACTGACACTTGTACTGATTTCCTTAAATGCTCTCTCTGGTTCTTTTTTGATCTGTCTGGCTTTGTTGGGCTGATGATGAAGGCTTACTTCAAATGCAAAGAGATTAGCTCTCTTTTCCTTAATAGCACAATTACAGATTGTGCAATGTCTCCATCATGAAAGAGAGCAGGGGACAGATTTTTAAAGTCACACGAGTTTATTACAAAAGTGGCAGTAATAATTTTAATTACTTTACTCTACAAAGATATCAAAATTGCCCTAATTGTCTAATGACATTTAAGAATTATTGTAGATAACATAGGTTTCCCCCCTTTTCATTTGACTTGGGTCATTGTTTTAATAAAGTACTGTGAAACATTTTAACCTTGAGCCCAAACCTTAGAGACCCCAGGTATATGGCAGTCTTGGAGAATGCAGAATAAGTTTCTCTACATAATATTCAAAATGAACTAGGAACAATAATTCTAAGTACTATTTGCGGCTTACTATTTAAAACCCAGGAATAACAAAAAAATAAAATCCTTTAATTTTGTCAAACGCGTACAATGTTTAAATTCAGCATTGACTACAGTTCAAAAGACCAGATGTTCTTGTGTATTTATATAATTATTTTGCACAATAGTTTACCACTGGCAAAAAAAGGAAAAAAAATTCAAAGCATATTGTTGTATTTGGCATTTCCATGCTTGACCAAAAAAAAAAAAAACAGAACTAGAGATTGCACTATATTGAATTAATTCTAATTTTATTAAAGTCAAAAAGAGAGGGAGAGAAATAAATGGAGAAACAGTCATATTAGTCTTATACTAAATTAAGTCCGAGAGTAAGAAGCTACATTGATCTGAGAATAAAAGCTTCAATTCTAATGCATTTAGGTTCACAGGGGAGAAGCTGAAGCAGTTTGACCCATTGTCAGTCTATTTTAAGATGAACATTTGTTAAATTCTAATGAAAAATGTTGCACTTAAACTCTGGCAAAGAGACAATTAGTACTTCCCCCAACCCTGCCAAGACTCAAGAGAAAAAAGAAAAACAGAATTTAAAAAGTAAAAGAAAAAAATAAGAGAAATAAGCACGTTTAAAATAATCTGGAAGATACTATGTTGTGATAAAATTAGATGCTTCCAACAAAATTCCCTGCAGCCAAGGAGCTCCTGATTTATACAGTCTGTGGATACTCAGGTAGGAAATTACACAGGTTCCCGTAATGAAGGATTTTTCTGACAGTAAATTTATTAATTAAAAAAAAAATCAGTCCTTCCAACAAAAGCTACTCACCTACAAGGAATGATTCTGGAATATAACAATAGAATGGGTGTTCTATAACATAAGGGATTTAAAATACAATTTAGATTCTTAAATTTCTTTCTCTTTGTTCACGAAGATGATAAGCATGAAAAATGTTTTGGGGAGGCGGAGACTTAATACAAATGAATATCACATCATGGAAGGAGAGTAAAAGCCTTTTCTCATTTAATATTATCCAGATTTAGTGACTTTTTTTTTCCTCATAGACCCAATATAAAAACAAAACGAAAGACAACTTTACTTTTTTACTTAAGAGACCAGAGAACTAGAGGCTTGGAGCAGCTATGTGGATGACAGAATAAAGGATATCTTGGAATCTCTGGGTACCTGTTGTTTCATGTGAAGGAGGATATGTATGAGTACTCTATTTTGGACATTGGAGAAGGAGTTTCCTTTTGAGGAAGTTAGCATTTTGGCCCTCAGAACTGGTACGTTGAACTAAACTCCTTTGTCAACAGTACTGAACAATGCTCAGAACATGCTTTTTCTCTTTGCCATTTTGTCTCTTAGGTGCTGGTTTTCCTTATGGTCAGTATCACCTGGAGACCCTTGACGTCATCATGCTCTGCAGAAGGTGGTGTACCATAGGAACATCGTACCCCCAAAGACTGGGGCTTTATCACCCTACTTCCTCATTGCTGTATCCTATGTGCCCACCACATGGGTGACCAAGGAAATAATTATCGATTAAATAAACATATACACTGCAGGAAAAGAGACGACATTGACATCATCCTCTCTGGGAAAATGATTCTCTAAAAATGCTAGGCATAAAATTACAGGAAAGGCACTCCCTGGGACAGGAGAAAGAAAATTCCCTTTGAAAGACACTGCAGCGTTTCAGTCCAATGAAGAACAAACTGGCCTTCTTCCCTCCTGGCAGCGATGCCCTAGAGACAGTGTGACCCTGAAAGCATTTTGGTGAACCTGGACACTCACTGGGTCACCCGCTCCCGAATTAATAACTGTTCCAGAGACGTGCCTGTTCACAGAGCGCACTGTTCCGTTAGCAGTTTGCGCTTGGTGGGAAAAGATGGCAAGGCAGGCAACTTAGTCCTTGCCAAAATTTCGAATGTGTGACACCGCAAGAAAGACACCGTCAGGAGCAGTTGCTAATTTATTTTAAGTGCCCCCCGAGTTTTTAATTTATCTGGAAAAATAAATAGATAAATCCAAGGCGCTCCCTGCCAGCCCAGTACCGGGTCCGCCAGTGGCGGCGGCTGTTTGCGGGTGACAGCAACTGCCGCCAGAGAGAGGCGAGAGGTGTCAGAATGAGCCAGCAACACAGGGCAAGCGCAGACTATTCCTGGTTACATTAGAATAGGATATATCACATTTGTATAGAGCTGACCTTTCCTTTTCCTAAATTGGCTGCCGCCACACATGCTAATTTTTTTTTTTTTTTTTTTTCCCCTCTTAAGATAGTCTGCAATTCCAAACAGTACCGCAGGCTTCTCCAAGCCCGGATTCAGTGGCAAGTTTGGAATGCAGTCAGTCTAGTTTAGAAATTC
Source organism: Smutsia gigantea (assembly GCA_032199065.1). Lineage (NCBI taxonomy): Eukaryota > Metazoa > Chordata > Mammalia > Pholidota > Manidae > Smutsia > Smutsia gigantea. The sequence continues at coordinate 814,065 of JAVSCE010009310.1, forward strand.
ATTATCCGAAGTGAGGAGCCCAGCGAATATTATAGTTTCATAAATATGCAGATTTTGTTTATTTAAACATTTTTTTATTACACTTTGTGTTTTCCTAAATTGGGTCATCATTTTAATATAATTGGAATCTGATGTGTGTCCTGTTTTCCTTAAAAGCCATCTGGTTCATTTTCGACTTTCAGAAACCAAATTATTTGTGGTAATATCGGGCCCTGCTCATTGCTCCTTTGGAACCACCTCATGGCTTCGGAGTGTTGGACCAAGGAAGCCCAGGGCCATTTTGGGAAGCTCCCAGCTCTCATAAAGGGTTTCCAAGCTGGACAGCTCAGACGTCCCCATGCCATGAAAATCTAGGGTGAGACCAAGAATGCAACATTCAACTGTAAAGAGTGAGCAAACAGAGTCCACTGGGTGTCATCTTGGATGGAGAGCAAATGACAGTTACCAGTGCAGTGAAGAACTCAAAATATGGCTCCAACACTCTGCTCTCCGGCCAGATCATAAACTCTCCCAGGGCAGGAGTCATGCTCTGAACAGATCCTCTGCTCCATTATTTTTTTCTTGGATGGAGCACCTCATAGGTGCTGAAGGTGTGTTTGTTGATTGATAGGGACTCCAGAAATCCAAACTGTAATTCAGTAGTGTGGTGGATTCGTTGTCCATCACCGCATAACAAATTATCCCAAAATTTAGTGACTGGAAGCAACACACATTTAATATCCCAGAGTTTCTATAGGACCTAGAGTCCACACCTGGCTTTGCTGGATCCCTGAACTCAGAGTCTGTGCAAAGCAGTTGAGGTCTCCAGGACCACAGACATTTCGGGTTCAACCCAGGCAGGACTGGCTGCCCAGTTCTCGGTTCCTTGCCACGTGGGCCGTTCCATAGAGCAGCTCACAGCACGGCAGCTGGCTTCACCTGGGGAGCAGGTGAGCCTAAGGGGCAGTACGTGTCAGGTGGAAGTTAACGGTCACCTGCCACCTAAGCACAGACATAACATCCCCCCGCTTCTGCCATCCTCTACAGGCAAGAGAGTCCCTAGGTCCAGCCCACACTGGAGAGGCCATTCCACGAGGGTGTGAGTCCTTGGGAGGCTAGCTGGAATCTGCTACCATACGTGTATCTCGATCAGTGCTAAAGGCCAGGCACAACTAATGAACCCAACAAGATAGCCAAGCCTATATTCCAAATAAGGAATTAAAATGGAATGAACTGCTACTTCATCTAAAAAACAATTGGCCCCCTACTCAATGCTCGTTGGTATCATTCCCTTCTCCATTTATTTAGGGACATGGTGGGAATAAAGTCAACATTTCTCCCAAAGCTCACAAGTAAGAATTTCTTTTTTAAGTTGCAAATATAAATTGTGTATCATTCCTTTGATCCATGAGCACGTATTAAAGTCATCCGATAGCAGAGCAGAGTTCCATGTGTGTTAACTATCCCTGGCGGTGGTCTAAGGTGACTTAGGTCAAACCCAGCTCTGCCTGCTGACTGGTCATGTGTCTGCAGGCAGGGGTCTCACTCTCTTCCTCAGTGTGCTCACTTGTAAATGAGGATGACAATCGCAACTCCCTTAAAAGGCAGCTGTCAGAATGGTATGAGCTAAAAGGGGTCACGACCCGTTAGTGAATCTGAAATCAGTCTAGTGCAAAGGTCAGCAAAGTTTTTCTGCTAAAGCACCAGAGAGCATTTTATTTAGGCTTTGCAGGTATAATGTCTCTGTCATAACTCTGCTTTCGTAGTGCAAAAGCAACCATAGATAACACGTAAATAAATGAGCATGGCTGGGTTCCAATAAGACCTTATTAACAAAAACAGGTGGCAGGCTGGATTTGGCCCAAAGGCCATAGTTTGCCGACCCCTGGTTCAGTAGGTTACAACTCACATTTTAAGAAACAAATTAAGAAGAATAGAAATACCAGCATGCATTGCACTCAGGGAAGATGAATACAGTTTTTTGAAATTTTGGTTTCAGCAATAGTATAGATACAGATTTGGCTATGGCTACACACACGTATCATTTACTGGGCTGAAATGTAAAAGGTATTTATTCTGTAGTTTGTGATTTAAAAAAAAAGAACAAGAAAGTCCCTAAATTAATGCATGTGATGCATTTTGTGTGATACCTGGACCACAGCACATGCGAAGTTAATGTGGGCCACAGTTAAAACTCTTGTGCTGGATGCAGTGGGAGGCGCAGAGAAGTGAGCTTCAGCCGCATCGTCCAGGAGTGCACAATCTGAAAAAAAAAATCAATAATTTTGAGGTGATCAGCCTCTAGAAGCCTGTTAGGCAGTCCAGTGGAAGAGATGAAATATGTACATTTGTCCCACAAAGATGGCCTGTATAGTAGTGCACGTCTCCCACAGTTTCAGGGAATTCCAAAGGAGGATGGGGTTTTCCAGGCTGGGAAGGAGATGGATCCCAGATTAGGACCCGAAGCTTGGGAGGATATGGATTTTCAGTCAGGAAAATGTTATAAAATTCGTTGGCCATCGCCAGTTTAATTCTGAGAATTGTACTTATTCAAGCATTCGTTCCTTCCTCAACCAATATTTACTGAGCAACTGTTACATGCCAAGCACAGTTCTATGACTAGTGTGATATGGTAGTGACTGCAACATATCCTTACCCCATGCAAGGGACAGAAATAAGTAAACAAGTGTATATATAGTGTCAGGTGTATATACTGGCCGTAAAATGGGGTGAGAATAGAGTGGCGGGGGACTGGGGAGACATTTGAGAGAGATGAGACAAAAGCCGAGGTAAGGGCCTGTGAATTCCTGGTGGGGATGGTTCCAGGCAGGGAACAGCCAGTGCAAAGACTCTGAGGTGTGGACGGAAGTAGCAGGGCTCCACCACTTAGTGCTTTGTGGAAACTCAAAGAAGGTCAGAAATAGGGCCTTGGCTCCCAGAACCAGACAGCCTACCTCAGCACCACAGTTGGCCCCTCCCCTGGTTCTTGGTCAAAGCTGCTGAGTTGCAAGTCTGGGATTTGGTCTGCTGGTTCAGCAATCTCAAGAAAGGGAAGAAATCTGGGCCAGTGCAAGAATTTTGCTTTTCATTTATATCTACTCTAGGAGCCATAATTATAAATGATTAAATAGATAAACCTGGTAACACTGGCTGTGGACTTACACCAGTACATCCTCCATGCAGAAGCTGGTTGAGGATATCCTAGAAGGTGGGTCTCCCTGTAGCCCTGTGGGCATCTCAAAATTATGTGATTTCTGTTTTCTTTGTTAGGAATGTTTTATGGGAAGTTTCTTTTTTCCTCAAAAACAGAAAAATAAGTGAGTGTCCTCAAAATTAGCACCTATAACATATGTACTGTGTACGTTTCTCATTCATTCATTCCATTAACATTTGAATAGTTTGACTTGAATGATATCTTTTGAGAATTTCAGGAGAAATGGAATTCTATTTGGATTCTCCCTTTCCTGTGAGGCTGCTCTCCCCTCAAGCATGGTGCTCAAACATGTACATGCACACATGCACACCCAGGTACCTGCACTCACGCGTGTGTACACCCATGGGTGGGCCTGGTTGTGAAGCCTCCCCCATCTTTGTTACCATAAGTGATGTGCAGGGGAGGGTCTTGTAATTTTAATTGGTTCCAAAAGGAACAAATGTTTGTTCTATCAATCAACCAACTGTGACCCAGACCCTACCATGTGCCAGATAAGCTCTCCTACTTTTAGGAAGTTCAAAATCTAGCAAGGAAGTGCAGACCCAGAGGCCATACTGAACTGCATGCTTGCTGAGCTGCAGCAGTGGACAGGTTTTCTGGGACATATGTTAGCGTGTGGGACCCTTGGACAGCAGTGCAGCATGTGCCAGGAGTCAAAATCTGCACCTCCTGTTTGCTGAGCATCTCCTATGCTGATAGGAAGTTCAAGGTCTCAGGCACTTCCTGTTATTATCTCACTGAACCGCCCCACAACCCATGAAGCAGGTACACTCTAATCCCATTTTGCAGATGGGGAATGAGAACGTGAGGCTTGTTCCTTTGACCACTCATCATCTAAGTCTTACAGAGCATACAGATAGAAGCTAGGCTCTGGAGTAACCTGATTTTGATTTCCAACTCCTGACCTTGGCAAGTTGCTTATCTTAGTTTATTCATCTGTAAAGTTAGTATAATAATAGTACCTTCTTGTGGCAGAGACTACTGATTGCCTGTTCAGTATCTACCCTCCTCTCCATCCTTACTAAACAAACCCTTGGATTATTAAAGGCAGCAATGTGTCTAGCATCTCTTGCAGACAGGGATGACCAGAGAGATTTAGGTGGATATCATAAGATAGGGCTTCTGGAGGAAAGTTTTAAAGGGAGCTAACTAGTCTGTGAGGTTTATCTGCTTGCCTTTACCCTATTTTTCACTTCTCCTACCTAGAATGTGGACATGATGTCCAGGGATACAGCAGCCTTGAACATGGAAGTAAAAAGCTAAGGATGGCAGAGAAAGTTGGAAAGATTCTGGGTCACCATTGGTGGAAATTGGAAAGATTCAATGTAGAGTCACCATTGGAGCTCTGTGAAGTTCCTGTAATATAAAAGAAAAATGGCATCTAAATGCTTTAAGCCACAGTGATTTGGGGTTACTAACAGCTAAGCACAGTTCCTAGCTGATACAATACCTTCACTGAGATGATGTACAAAATAATGTATGTCTTTTGTGCTTGTGCTACACACTCCATGAATATAAGATAGAATTATTGGTGTTACACAATGCTGATATATGTGTAAAGTCCGTATTTAAATAGCACCTCAAGAAATCCTTGTTCCACTTACTTATATTTTACAAATGAACCAAGCAAGATGCAGAGAAGTGAAGGCAGGTGCCCCAGGACTCACAGCTAGAGCTGCGATGGTGGGTGCGGGCAGAGGGGGTGGCCTTTAATACCAGGTTCTCATCCTTAGTGTGATGACTTTCTTACCATGCAGTTTCACCTTCATTTTTCCCTGATCTGAAAGAGGAAAAACAGAAACATGACTATTCTTGGGTCCACATTAAGTTAGAAATTAGGTTCAGCTCAGCATTGGTGAGTCCCTTGCTATGTTGCAGAGCCATGACCAGCAACCTTTCCCTCTTGCAGTGTTTCAAGGACCCAGAAAGCATATACCGCAGAAGAGCTGAAAGGAAGGGGCCCAGGGCATGCTGGCTGCGGTGCAGTTGTCGCTCTAGATTACAGTGGGGGAAGCAGAGCTTGAACTTGGGTGAAGAGCTAATGGCTGGGTCCCATGGCCTGTGGTTGGCACTGTGGCCTGCCCTGAGGCCTGGGGTTGAAGTTGAATGGCACAATGGAAGGTAGACAGCAATTCCGCAGGTGTAACCAAGAGGCTGGTTAGCAACAGGGTGAGAAGTAGGTGAGGGATGTAGGAAGAGAACTGGGAACATGTGGGCTGATGAAAAGGAGAAAATTAACCTCCCTGGGGTGGGAAAACCAAAAGCAAAAACCCACAAACACCAGTTATGTCCACAGCTCCAAGCTTACTATTTAATTCAGAATCGAAACAAAGAAATACTCACCACCAAACTAGTAATTTTTTCCACGGCACATTACAGTTGCCCGGTGTTTTATATCATCTCACTGAGGCAGGATAGCAGTATTACTCCCATTTTGCAAATAAGACAAGTGACCATCGGAGACACTAAATAGTTTGCTGAAGGTTTCCCAGGTTTCCCAGCTGTTAAGAGAGCCAGTGAGCGTCTAAGCCTGGGTCTCCTAACTCACTGGCTTGGCCAGTAGAGAGGATTTCCCCAGACACTGGCTTGACACAATGCCAACACCAAATAAGGGAATGTCCCCAAACAGTCCATCAACCTCTGGTAATTGGAAAAGGGGCAGAATGGCATGGAGGTGTATGTTCATATGAGGAGGAGACATAAGGGAGGCAAGGTTTGGGTAGGGTGCTGTTGGCTTACTGTTTGGACTAAAACCTCCTGTGGGCAACTGTAAGAAGTGGAAGAGTGGTCAAAATGCTTCTATGTTGGCAGTAAAACCTACAGAGATAAGGCCTCTGCCTTCTGCCCAGCCACTGCTGGCCCACCCCTCCCTGATTATCCCAGAACATAATGCTCCTATTCCCTGAAGTGTAACTGCACAGTGATACACAGACGATTTCTTATTGTGGTCTGTCTCTTTCTTTTATATAAATTAGTATTAGGTCTATTGCCATTCCATAGAGGAAGCCCATATATTTGAGTCTGACATGTTGGAATTCCAACTTTCTCTCTTTCAGTTTTGGAACCATGAACTTTCACAATGTTTGGTCTGTAAACTGGACATTTTAAAGTTTACCTTATAGGTTCGTTTTGGTCATTAAATCATAAAATACAAAGTTGTTAACATTGTACCTGACATGGAATGGAGCCCACATTTGGAAATTCTGTTCTTTGGACCTCTCTTGCTAGATGCTTGAGGACAAAATAAGATATCACCTCCAACTAAAGGGACTTCATACTGAAGGAGACCCTTAGGATATTTACGGACAATTCTCAGGATCTGACAAGTCATTTGTAATTTGATTCATTCATTTATTCATTCTTCAAAACAAACATGCTTTCCTTTAAAGATGTTAAGCAAGTGTCTTAAAATGTTTATAACATTTGGTTTGGTATTATCACTTTTTGGACAGTAGCCTGCTGAAAATATCTAAGTACAAAAATATCTTAAATAAACACCTCCACTGAAACATTATTTATGGTGGTTGGAAATTGGAAACAAGCAAAAAATGGCATATACTATAATATGTATACTATATTATGATAAGTTTGCACAATGAAATATTAGATTTTTCATTAGAAACTTCATGAACAGAGCTTTTAATGACATGGATAAATATCATTCAATCTTATGTACAAAAAGAGCAGAATGTATATATATTCTGCTTTTATACACACACACACAAATATATACACATATATAAATAATCACAAAATATAAATAGAGAAAAAATTAAACACTTAAATATAATTAGGACTTGGTAAAAAATAATTAGGGCACAAACATAAGAGAAAATACTGTGCATGGTGTACAAGAATATTTAACGTGCCAAAAGATTGTATATAATATATTAAGGAGAAATAGTGGGTTACAAAGCAGGACATGCAATATGGCCCACATATTTTTAAAAACATCCTCATTTTTGTATAAGCACAGAAAAAAAAATAGATCCCTAAACACCTAAAGGAGTGACTAGTGAATGGTGGGATCGTAAGCTATTTTTATTTCCTTCATGCTTTTCTGAGTTTGCAAATATTCTGTCATCAACATGCTATTTCTTTGGAATCTGCAAAGAACCCCTCCCGCTGTAATACATAGGTGTTGATGCTGGTTCCAGTCTTCCCACTTTTATCCACACAATAGGTTGGAACTCCTTGGTTCCTGGGGATTGAGAGAAGCCATGTGATTAGTTCTGGCCCGTGAACCGTGAATGGAAGTAAAGCCCATCACTTCTGGATGCATGTGGACCAGGGGCATTTGATTGTTCATATGAGATGTTCTAGAAGTCTCTTCCCTTTGGCATGACAATCAAGTTGTCCTACTGATACTGGTCGGCTCCATCACCTTGCATTCCTCAGTGACTGCGGGGACCAGAGCCCCTCTACACATCTGTGATAGACAGAGCATGAGTGAGAAATAAACGATGTTGATGTCAGTCACTCATTGTTACCACGGCATCACCTCTTCTATCCTGACTGGTACAGATATGGATGGGAAAAATCACTGGAAGGATAGTCACCAAAACTATATTCATTGTCTTCAAGTAGTTACGTCCGTAGAATTTTTTTATTTTGCTGTCCACTTTTCCCAATTATCTGTAATGGATATGTCTTCTTTTTCATTGCAAAATAATCCAGTCATCTCTACAAATAAAACAAGATATCACTGCAAGACAATGTTACAGAACTGTCCTAGCAGGTTGGATGTGTTCCCACTGATTGTATCATATTCTTCCACTCCTTCCCGAGAGGAGGTGGGCTGCTGTGGTGAGGTGGGGGCGGCATCCCTACGGAGCCCAGTCTGCTGGTTCACTGTGGCAATAGGGTAAGGTGGGGCATGGGGTGGAGGTTACCTGAAAAGTTCAGGCATGGGTGGGGGTTGTGGGCCTCAGTCAGAGGAATTTGAGTAATTTCCTTCTCTGCATTCATTGTCTGGAACAAATTATTTTCCTGGGTGACTGAGCACAGTTATACTTGGGAGCAAAGAGTTGGGTGAGCAAAGCATTTTCTAGGCCTTTCCCCCACTTTCACTAATACCTTATCAGTCTTCAGGTCTCCCATCCATAACCCAGGAGTTCATGTGCCACTTTGGGTGTGAAGGGTGCTCTTTAGGGCTCTGCCCATGGTCACTCTTCCTTTCCACTCAATCATACCTTCCAACTTCTTTGACTCTGCCCTGAGCCCTTTCTGATGTGTTCCTCAGATACCAGTTCTGGAACCTGATGGCATTTGCATGTGTGGAGGTCCTGAGATACAGGAGAAAGTACAGGCGTGGAATCAGCCAGGCCTGGTGCAGGTCTCGGCTCTGCCTGTGACTCTCTGGGGCACGCTGCTCAGGAAGACTCTCGCGTTGGCTGAGTTCGTATAAAATGCCCGTGTCTGTGCGGTTGCGCGGGCACTGCACTTCCAGATGTAAACATCTAGGACATCTTAGGGCTGCGCCTTGGAGAGTGAGGCAATAACAGAGAAGCCAGTAAAGGCATTTCTCGGGGGGAGAAAGCATGAGAAAGGGAGAAAGCACTTGAAGAAACACAAGGCAGAAGGGACCACCGGAACAAATATGCGAGAAAAGGCAGAATCTACACTTACGAGCCACCAGTCTCACCAGAAATGGTCCATTCAGTCTCTTGTGGGGGATAGAAAGCAGTGACCCCTATCAGTCAACGGGATGCTGGCCATATTTACATGCTATTAATTGTTTTTCTTATTCAACAAGTATTTCTTGAGTACCACCTCTGTGCCACACTGTGATCGAGCCCTTGGGTCATATCAGCAAACTCCTACCCTCTCCTCCTCTTCATATTTTATAGGAGATAAATTTATTTTACAAGGAAAATGTATATCACCTCCAGAAAGGAAAAGCCACATTCTTGCCATTACAGAAGGCAATCATGAAAACAAATACAATTAAAAAGATGAAATCCTCATAGTCTCATGAGATGCCATTGCCTGAAACAGGCTTTAAGCCCAAGATCTCACCCTCTTTATTAAAAAGTGAAGTTTAGCAAATGCTAGAAAAATACTGCAGACCCACTGGCACCATACAGGTTCTTTCTCTCTCATAAAATCAGAAAGGTAGGGGGAAAATTTGAGAAAGAAACAGTGTGCTCCTTCTCTGATATATGGCATATGTTATGAAATCATCCCGGACAAGCATATGCCACATTTCAGGGAACACCAACATAGGGAATCATGGTCATCTTTATTATTTCAATTTTAATTATGAAGCATTGATATCCATTGCATTAATTATAGGGCCTTAATACACCCCCATTGCCTAATTATGGCATGACCCTAAAAGATAGCAAACAGAATCGCATCCGTTGAACGGGTGAGAAATGTGAGTCTTAACAAGGTTTCCTGTTGGCACATCATGGCAGGCATTAGGGTCAGCATTTAAGCTTGGATCTGTCTGACCCCAGGTCTGACCCCATCTGCTGATCCATGGGACCTTCTATTTGTCATCATGGTCTTTACTAGGTAATCACGTCATCGCCAGGCTGATCAGCGAGATAGGCACTTTCATATTTTCTCCAGATAAAATTAATTTGCCACACAGTAGACAGGACATCACTCAAGCCACATGGAACCCCTCTTTCCTGAAATAAAAAAAAATTAAGCCATTTTCCCTTCATTATCACCCTTAGCCCTTCCCCAAACACTATGCCTTGTAACATTTCTGAGCATCCTTTCAGGTGCCTCTGTTTTTCAGTGAGGTGTTAAAGAGAACAACAGAGAGAGGAATTGGAGGGAAAGAGTTAAACATTTTATTATTCCTGCTGCATCTGTAGTAAATTGTGTAATAGTTTTCATGTCTTAATTACTTAAATTTTATATTGAGCTATAGTGATATTATCTCTCTTTTTGTCTCTACACAATTGTATTTTATAATAGCTTTTATTAGAACCTACATGAATGGAATTTAAAATGAACACATCATTTCTGTTACTTGTGCGGTATAGAAAAGAGAGCACTTCTCTGCTATTTGGCATGAAAAGTACTTTCCTTTGTACTTTATGACACATAGCAAGTTATATTAGGTGGGGACATATTTTGAACAGAATGGTAACTAAGGGAGACTACAGAACCTTTTTTTCTGCTTTTAGTAACTTTCTCAGTGAAGAAGAGTGTGGGGCATTCAATATATCAAGAAAAGCTCCCCCACAAAAGAGTCACCTAATTAGAGTAAAATGAAAATGATATATATTTTTTTAAACAGATATTCTTTTAGAAAAATTGGACGTGGTCTACATATTAGAGAATTGTTGGAAAATTGGGTGTTAAATTGCAATATCATGTTTCATCTGCTAATGTAGCAGCTACATTTATTTTTTTAATCCAATAGTTAATATTATGTGTAGCAAATTGTGTCCCACTCTGGCTTCTTTTCAAAGGCTGTGATCTCTCCAACATAGAGTTTTCAAAATGAACCCGTAAGTTGCATTCAAAGAAATGCTAGATGGACTGCAGTGCAGAGCTGAAGATGGGTTTTGCTCGCTTTTTTCCACCTCTCCCCATTTTTTTTCAACCAAGGGGAAAGAAATCCGTAAATCAAAGTCTCTTGCATATAGAAGACCAAATACAAAGGGGAAGAAACTCAACAAAGGATTCAGTGGGAACTTGAGAGTGACGGCTATAGAAATAAATGTGAAGAAATATTATAGATGCATATTTAATATTGTTGTGTTTATTGCTTCATTTATAAAAGTCAACCAGCCAGAAACTGAATGAATAAACTCCTCACAGGATATAAGCTAGAAACAGTATAAGGTGTACCTTAACTCTTACCATTCCCAAGGCAATTAATTTAGAAAATCATTGCTTCATTATAATGAATGAGGTTCTTCTGGCTGAAAAGCAAAAATGCAAAAGGAATAAGCATTTGTTCTTGGCCGGGCTGTCTTTCCAGTCACTACACTCTACAAAATAAATCTTCCAAACCTAGCTCACGTTACCTCCTCTGTGAAGACCCCTGGGGCTTCTTTGGAAGGGATCATTCCCTCCATGTTTTGTCTCTCACTGTGCTTAAAAACGCAAGACAGGCTGGCTCCAGATCCATTCCAGCCAGCCCTGCCCCTCCACTAACTGGGGACTCCTCTTCCGGAAGGACCTTGTCTGGTCATGTCCACATTCACAACACCTACTCCGTTTCCTCTCTCATCGGATGTTTACAAATGATGCTTGCGGCATGCAGTTGAATTGTGCCGATGCTATATCCCTTACTCAGGCTAGGTTTTGCGACCCCACCCCAAAGAGATTAACACACTGTCTCTGTCCTAAAGAAAGTCGAAACTCTATTGATTAAATAAATCATAAAACAATTAGACATACATAAGATGATGAAGTACAAATTTAGGGTGATAGGCGGGACTTTCCATAATCATCAGAAAAGTAGCTCAAGGGACTGGACTGGGGTGGGTAAGTGGGGGGGCAGTATTCCAAGGTGAGAATGTTACTCCATAGGGCTTAGCCCAACATGTATTTCTGAAGAAGGTTGCGCTTTCTCATATGACAGTGAGAGAGTCACCAGGTTTCACATAAAACTGTATTTCACATGGAAAGAAGTGGGGAGGAAAGGAGGGAGGGAGGAAAGAAGGAGAAAGGGGGAGAAAAATACAAAAACATCAGACTCCTGCCTTCTTTACAAGTATCATTCCATGATTTTCCAATTACCCACTTGAGGCCATTTCCAGATGCTGATTCTTTTTAATCTGCAATGCAACCATCCCTCCCTCTCCTGGAATCAACCCTCTTCCCAAATCACTGCAGGCCTTCCTTCATCTAAGCTGTGCACTCCCAGGCTTTCTGTCCTGTTCTCCGTAAATCACCAATGACCGAAGAGCTTTCCGCTCGGAGATCTGGTTCCTTTCACTCACGCTCCCCACCCTACCCTCACGGCACCATCAGTCCACTTTTATTTCTCTCTCCTTTTTATTAACATGTCCACACTGTTACTAAACATAAAGGGCTTCTTGAGGAACTAATTTCACCACATTTGTTTGGGTGTTATATGAATGTTCAGAATAAAGATCAAGAGGCACAAAAATAGATTTTGTTGATTTATGAGACCTTGCTGTTTTCGATTCCCCATCAGTATGGGCAGGCATAATGCAGTCAAGAAATGAGGCATCTGCTTCCCCCACGTTTCATTTGTGAACTTTAGCACCAGATGTAAATCATTCCTAAAATCCCAAAGTGTTGGAAGGTACTCATCCCTGTTTTCACAAACATATACTCTGCCTACTGTACCCAGTGCCTTCTCTTATTTGTCACAAATGGTAGGAGCAGAATTTTAATGACTACTGGAAGTAAATTTTCAGCATCAGGCAGAAAAAAAAAAAAACACCAGGTAGTTCTGAAAACTCTAACAGGCATCCTTGTTCATCAAGGTTCTTCTAGAAACAAAAAGGTGTTGGGTTATCACACTCCAACATCACCCATAAAGAACTTTAAGAAAGACCAGATAGATTGCCTTGTTGCTGTTCTTTTCGATTCCTTTTGAGGTGTCAGATCTGTGTTACGACTCTCAAAGGCAACTGGAAAGGGAATTGCTTCTGGTTGAGCGGCAACCCCATCTGTCTTCTCAGCCTCACCCTTCACATGACTCCGTTCAGACATTGCATTACACTTACTGAGAATCAGTGAGACACAGCTCCTCTTTCAAGATGTTGGTAGTCTTGCAGGGTTTGGGGAGGATAGGAAGGGAGACCCACAGGTCCATCGACAAGCACATTACGTCATGGTGTGGTAGACTTCTCTCAGCTCGCCTGTCCCCATCTTCTGGAAAACAGCAAATCCATTCCATTGGGTAGACTTGGATGGGAAAGTCAGTTGAGAAGCTCTGCCATTTTCTGGCCAAGGAAGGGGCAGGTAACCTAAGCAAATTCAGATAACTTGTGGAATAGAAGGACATGAGAAAGAAAATGGTGGAAACTGATGTATCGAATCAATGCTGGTTCCTGCTACCCTGGAGTGCTCCCAATCTCTGTCCTATGAACCCTTTGTGGTCCAGCCCTTCTGGCATGTCAGTCATACAGTGCACTTCCCATCAACACTTTCTCACAATATTCACCTAGAGTTAGTTTCAGTTGTTTGCTACTAAGGTACTCCTACAGATACCCCCGGAAAACACTATGATTATTAAAGAATGTGTAGAGTTAAAAGAGATCCGAGAGTAGGTGCAGTTTGCTACACGTAATTTGGTTTAGACAAGGTGGGGAAGCTGGCAGAAAAGGTTTCATGGAGAAGGTAATGTTCAAAAGGTTACTGAAGGAAGACCAGGAGTGCAAACGAGGGGTTTCAGATCCCTTTCACAAAATACACATCAAAGTTGTGGGACTAAAGGCTCTGGATGCACTTGTTCAGAGAGATATAAGCCCACTAATCAATGTGTACTGAATATGTTCTTTATATAAGGTATCACACAAAACACATATATTTTTTTTAAATCCTCTCAACTCTGCCTAGGGTCATACAACTAGAGACCCAAGTCCAGGCTCTTTGGACTGAACCAGCTGCCTCCCTTGTTCTCTCTTCACATGGAAGGCCCCCTTGATTTCTTCCAAAAAGAAATTCTACAATTCCATAGATTTTTCCTATAATAATTGTGGGGAGTGAGGGGAGGGTTCCAGGTGGCTTGTGCTCAATATTCTCTCTCTTACAGAGACTAGAATAAATGGTAAGCATATGTGGAGAATGTGGATACACTTTGGAATTTCTACAGTAACATTTCCTCATTGCTTTCAGGTCAGCTGGAAGGAGAGGACCCAAGGGACTCTGCATTTAATAACTGCACTGAAATTTTAATGAGAAATACTTATTTTCTCTCTCCAAGAATTCATCCATTCACTCATCTATGCAGCAATTTGCTCATTTATCAATCAACTCATTCATTTTTTATTGTACTTTTTAAAGATTCCCTAATTTGTAGGAAAGTAATGTGACATAAACACAATGAAAATCATACGGAATTTTCTTTTCAAAATTCCAAAGAGGTGATATTCTCAGTTAAAATACATTGACCTGGATGTCCTGAGATCTGAATTCAAGTTGTGATACTGCAACTTGCCAGCAGTGGGAACCAGTCCCTTCACCTATTTGCTCTTCTTTAAACAGGAACCATAATCTCTCCTGCATCTGCCCCAGAAGGAACAAACTCATGGAGCCAGTTCCTTCCTTTGTGACCCCAAACTCTCATCAACTTCATAATACTATTGCCTGGCTTCTAGTCTCTCTTAAAAGTCACTTCCACTCTCTGCACCCTCTTTCCTTCCTCTGGGATATAGCGAGCTGGGGTTTGAATACCCAATTTTATGAATATGCTTTTCAGCTCCAGACATTTAGGATCCTCTAAAGTGACTTTCTCACTATATATTTCAAAAAGTATGAGTCAAGACTTTGGTCCACCTGATCAGATCATTTCATCTTCATCATAGGGATGTTGCCCCTTGCCCACTGCTGCACCGCAGCACCTCTGGAAGCTTCTGGTGGGAAATGTAGGGCAAGCAATAAAGCTACACATGTTCTCGTGGGCCTTAACCCCGCCGATGCCATGTCAGGCTGCAGAGATGATGGCCCCTGTCTGAAGGCTCATGATACACAGATGGCGAATTTAAGCTCACCCTTAGAAATGCTTAGCCCAGGTCCTTGTCCCAGGTACTGCTCTCTGAAAATTAGAACCTGTGTATGACTTTGCCAAAGCACTGATTTCTTGCTTACTTTTGTCTCATTCTCTAAGACAGCGAGGACTGTTCACATCCACATTCTGCATTTCACTCACTGTCATCTTGTAAACATCAGTAATAGCAGCGAACCCGTTTGGCATGCTTACCCTGTGTCTGCCGCTCTACTGGGAGTTTTGCATGCCTATCTCATTGAACTCTCACATGAACATCAGGATGAAGTTTATGTTTGTAGAAACTGGGTCTCAGAGATGTGAGGTGACCTGCTGAAGATTACCTGGCGAGCTGGTGGTGGAGCCTGGTAGAACCAAGCCAGGCCTGGAGTCAAATTCTTCACCATGGGGTCTGCTGCCACCCTTGCAAATATATTCTCCCTTTAATTGTTTCTCTCTCTGTCTGTAAATCTCATTCTCCTTACACACCCACATGCACTCACGCATACATATACACATATACCTGTGTTTTCAGCACCTGGGCAGATAAGAAAATGGAAGAGGATGCCACCCAGCCCATCCTGAGACCTTTCCCAGGTCGGTCCCTGGTCTGTCTTGGCTTTTATCCTCAAAGTCAACATCTTTAAAATAAGGCCACAGTATCCCCTGTAGACCTGAACTCTTAGCTTGTTTTTCAGTTTAAGAAAATGTTCTCCAAATATTTTCATTATAACTTCTGTTTCTACTATTCTGGCTCCTTCCCTAACATGTGCAATAATTGATCTCTCTCCATTATCCACACTTATTCACTCTCATTGTGTTTACCTCTTCCTTTGTTTCTTCACTCCAGGAGGATTCTCGAGTTTGTCTTCCACATCACTTCTTTAATGTCAATTTTCTGTTTCCCACCCTAAACTCAGTGTAGACGTTTTTATGCCACTCCCATTTATTTCCTGACATTGTTTCCTCATTTTACCTGTTTTTGTCTCTTTGCCATCATGTCAGCCTGCATTGGTTTTTTTCTTGATGCTTTTTGTTCATATTTGTCTTCCTTATGCTACTGAGGATTTTTACATATTAAAAAAAATTAGAAAACAAAAGAGAAAATTGTCCTGGATGCCCTATGCCACCACAGATGTGCATCTATTGTATCTTTTGCACAGATTGATGCAGAAGCTCTGGTAGAGGGGTGTGTGTGGATGTGTGTGTTTAAAAATGGGGAGAAATGGAGAAGCTCTAACTTGCCAAAGAAGAGGAAACCCCCACCTTCCAAGTCTTGTCTGGGGTTTGAGTTAGGTTCCCAGGTGGCAGCTCTCACCTCCGCTTCCACCCACTCTTCTGGGCACCCATCTTCTCTCTTCCTCCCGGATGATCTGCTCTCAGATGACTGGGATGACTCGCTCTGCTCTGCGGGAGGAACAGTGAGGATGCTGAGCAGCGGGCGGCTTCACAGGAAGCTTGGCAGGCTGCCGCCCCAGCCACAGCGAGCCGAGTTTAGATGTCAAGGTTTGGGAACTAAAAATATGAAGTGAATATGCAATGGGCAGATGCACGGGGGCCGAAGTGCCTGCGGAGTTTGCCCTATAACCCACCACCAGAACCTGCCAGAGGAAATGGGTGCCCCCCAGGGGCCAATCAGCCACCAAGGCCCCAGAGCCAGGGTAGATTATGCTTTTCCACGTGCAAGTCCTCACTGCACTCACTGCCTTTGGAAGGCTGGAGGGAAAAAGGCAAAGTCCCTTTTGGAAGCCCAAGGGTCTCTGTCATTCCAGGGTCCACACATAGCTCAGAGCAAGGGGCTTTGCCACCCGCTCCGGGGATGACTCAGGGAGCGTTTTTCCTGTTTTAGCTGATGCTGTGTGTAATCCAACGTGACTAACGTTTCTCCTTGTGATGAATCACACAGCCAAGCACAGGAAGCCGGGCCCTTGAAAAAGAACGGTTTAGAAGGAGACTGTGTGGTAGGGGCAGGGTGGGGTGGGCATGCTCTTCAGCAACATTTTAGCTATTTCTTCTTCAAGACCCCTCAGCCAGTGTCAGAGCGCCTCTGAGTTGTTTGAGGGGACACTCTTGGTTCATGTGGCTATGGCTCCCAGGGACAGGGCATTCTGGGGAGCGGGCAGGAAGAAAATATAGGAGGGTGTGTTCATGAAGGGAGCCTGATCTTATGTGTTGATCCTTTGTTCCTGCTGATCATAATTTGCAAAGATGTGGGCTTCACAAGGAGACCTCACCTTCTGCAAATGCAAAATACTGGAGTGGGAAATGCATTTGCCTTTGTAGGGCCTCAGAATGTTCGAAGCTGGGGCCTGGGGGATCAGCTTGTTCAAACTTACTTTCTAGACAATGACACCCTGATTCTCAAACTGCATGAGGTGTCCCACCCCTGGGCGGCCACTCAGCCCCTATCGGTGTACCAGGCCTGGCGTCACTGTGGCAGCGGGATAATGATGCCCCCTCCCCACCCCCCCCACCCCCCCAGCAGAGATGTGCATGTTCCAAACCCCCAAAGCAGGGAATAGGTCACTTCACATGGCAAAAGGGATTTTGCAGATGTGACTAAGTTAAGGATCACAAGATGGGGAGATGAGCCTGCGTTATCTGGGTGAGTCTGATGCAATTACAATTAAAGGCAGTCAGGAAGGTCAGAGAGAGAAGATGTAACAATGGGGGAGCAAAGGTTGGGGTCAGGGGCCACAAACCAAAGAATGTGAGCAGCCTTAGGAAGCAAGAAAATGCAAAGAAACAGATTTTCCTTAGTCTCCAGAAAGGAACCCAGCCCAGCCAACCATTTTGGGTTTCTGACGTCCAATAGAGTGAGGTAATAAACTGGTGCTGTTTTAAGCCATCAAGCTGCGTGACTTGTTACAGAGGCATTACAAAACTACTACAGTTCATGCTTCTTCCCCATGAGTTCTCCCCATGAGGCTGAAAGCATGGTTGAAAGCGAGAGCTGTGCCTCATGCATGCCCGTGACCCCAGCCCTAGCCTAAGGCTTGGCACATAGTAGAGGTTCAGTTTGCATGCCTGAGGCCACACAGAGGGGGGATGACTGGCCCTGAAGCCAGGAAGGAGCAAAGGCAAGCTGACCCCAGCGCCCTGGTCTCCCGGGGCGCTTCCTCCTGCACCACTCCAGCCGTCGCACGCACCGAAGCCCCTGGGACACTTCTCCACTGAGCAGGCTTGGCCCTCGGTGGGACAGGAGCCAGACAACAGAGGTTTCGTCTGCCCCAGTACTGCCTCTTGGCCGTGACTTTGGCTGTCTGCCAGGCACTAAGATAAGCTCTTCACCTGACTTAATTTAATCCTCACAACTATCCTGCTTGGTAGGTTGTTATGATCCCAATTTTTCAATATGGAAACTGAGCTCAGGTAAAATAAATAAAAGAAAATAAAGCACTCACTTCCATCTGACCTGGAAGTCCTTGATTCTAAACTCTGTGCTGTGTTCATTCTTTTTGAATCTCTATTTCTTGTTTCATAACATGGAGACAAATTTCCACATCAAAGAATGTGGAGAACACTTTCTTTCTCTTCCTTCCTTCCTTCCTTCCTTCCTTCCTTCCTTCCTTCCTTCCTTCCTTCCTTCCTTCCTTCCTTCTCTCTTTCCTTCTCCCTCTTTCTCTCTCTCCCTCCCTCCCTCCCTCCCTTCTTTTTCTTTCTTTCTTCTTCCTCCTTCCCTCCTTCCTTCCTTCCTCCCTTCCTTCCTTCCTCCCTCCCTCCTTCCTCCCTCCTCCCTCCCTCCCTCCTTCCTCCCTCCCCCTTCCTCCCTTCCTTCCTTCCTCCCTCTCTCCTTCCTCCCTCCTCCCTCCCTCCCTCCTTCCTTCCTCCCTTCCTTCCCTCCTTCCTTCCTCCCTTCCTTCCCTCCTTCCTTCCTTCCTTCCTTCCCTCCTTCCTTCCTCCGTTCCTCCCTCCCTCCCTCCCCTCTTTCTTCCTTTCTAAAACCTGTCCTGGGTATCTATGTGGTTTCAGGCACCATTCTAGGCACCAGGGAATACAGCCATGGATAGAATGAGTCCCAGCCCTGAGAAACTAGAGGACAGAAGCTCTATACAAATCAAAAAATATATAATATAAAATAACATCAGTTAAAGGCTATGCAGGACATTTTTAATTAAATAACAATGTTAGAGAAGTGGGCACAGTGGCCCACCTTTGTGGTGCTTAGAAAATGTCTGCTGAATGTCTGAATGGACATAGGGACACTCGATTGATTACTTCACCCAGAAACATCCATTGCCCCCAAGAGCCAGGCCAGATGGGCTGGGGTTGGGTAGGGGGGCATGCTTGTCCTGAGAAGTAGAAGCTGAGGCAGCATCTTTGGTCTCATGAGGATCCTGCCCTGGGAACAATTAACCTGTGGCTGACATCAACAACAAAATGACACCAGTAATAATGGTGCCCTTCACTGTGACAACGGCCCCCAGACTCCTCTCCCTGCCTCTGCCTCTCCTCCTCCACTCTGCCCCAGGGGCCATTCTTGACCCAAAAACCAAGCCAAGTCCATGTCCTCCCCTGCCCAAGCGGGAACCACCAACTCACATGTCTCCCTGAGCAGACACAGTGAAGCGGGTCAGGTGTAGAGGGCGCCAGAGAGGTGAGAAGTGTGGAAACTCTTCTTTTCCCCAGAAGAAGTCAGTAGGTTTTATTCTTGAAGTGCCCATATTTTTTTAACGTTGGTAATTTAAAATATCATCAACAATTTGCCCCATACAAGATGATGTTTAGGGAGACCAAACCGTATCTGGAGTTTGACACAAGGGTGCTCAAAATGTGGTGGATCGTGGCGATAACAACAAGGATGGTAGTGATACGCATCGCTGGGTGCCTGCCAGCAGTGCTTTAAGTTAGTTAGATGTCTGCTGCACAAATAGATGTAATTATTCCCATTTTCAAGATGGGGAGACAGAGCCTCAGAAGAGTGAGTTCGCCCTATCCCAGCCTTGCAGCCAGCAGGTACCGTAGCTGATTCAAACCCTGGCAGTCGGCTCCCATGACCAAGTGCCTCACTGGGAGGCCATCGTACCTCTCAGGTAGGGGGTGAGTACAGGTGGGCTGGCGGCCGCATAAGGCGATACTGAGAAAGCCAGCCAGATTCAGTGTGGATGCTCCAGCCAGCTCTGGAGGCTGAGAGGAAGGCCAAAGATGGGCAGGGTTCCGCAGGGGCTGAGGGTCCCTGGCTCAGGGCCTGTGCAACCCCCAGTCTCTCTCCAGGGCATGCAAGGACTGATCAAGTCCCTGTGCACTTTGCTTAATGCCTCACCCAGTGGTTTTATTCAGAGCCCTGGATGTGTTTGAAAATATTCCTCTTCATTATTCATATTGTGCCACAAGAATGATATATTTGAAGAAATCATCATGAATAAAGTGGCCAATTTAGCAGGGAGATTTACTAGGAAAATACTCAGTAAAAAATAGTCAGCCACCACATTTTGTGGGAGAGAAAAAAAGGGCTGTTTGGGCCTGAATAGTTATAGGACAATGCTCATAGCTGCGGGATCCTATTCAATAATGTTTCTTATAACAATTCTCTGACAAAGAAAGAAAAATTTATTTTTAATAATGATAAAAGAGGAAATAAAGTGGCTTCAATTCTAATTAAACCTACTTGCAGAAAAAGAAATCATCCGTTTTCTCCCTATCGTTCTAAAATAGTTTTGGGGAGGGCAAACACGTGGGTACATTAAAAATAGACTTTCTAATAAACTTGCAAGTCAATGTTCTGGGTTTGGGAGGCCAGATGGCAGGGCGGCAAGAGAATCGGAAGCCCTTCTCAACTCAATTCTAACTGCTCTGGAGCCCAGAGAAGTTAGTTAGCATGCCTAAGCCTCCCTTTCCTCATCCTTGAAATGGATCTGTCATTATACCCACCACTGGCCCTCCAAAATCCATCACATACCATTGTCACTGGAAGGGGCCAGCAGAGCCTGGGTAAACCAGCTCACAGACAACAAGCCAAAGCATTTTTCAACTGCTGTGATGGGTGTACTCCCCCCACGGCCCATCTCAAGCCACCGAAACGGCACTCGTTGACCGTGGAGGTGACGCAGACCAGCACAGCCACGGCCCTCAGCCCACATTTCCCAGCCAGCCTCCTGCTGGCATCTAGGTCATGTTATAACTTCTCACTGGTCTGCGTCACCTCCAGAGCAAGCTTTTAAGAGGTGGAGCCGCCTCCTCCACACCTACCTTTACCTTTCCTCCCCATGGAGGATAGACCTTAGGTGGTGGTGCAACCACAGACGGAAGAGGCCTGAGTTCCTGAATCACTGTATGGAGGAGACTGTCCCTGGGTGGAAACACCCACCTCGACCTGTTACATGAATTGTAAATATCCTTTGGGGGTCTTTCCATTCCAGCAGCTAATATTACTGTAACTAATGAGCCAGCAGTTGTGGATGATAATAAACGGAGCTTATGGCCTAGAATTCTGTGTGAAGCACTTAGCTGAGTGTCAGGCACATGGGGACACTAGATGTTCTCCTTATTTTCAGAAACATAAAAGAGACAGAATAATCAGTCATATATTATTATATAGAGAGACCATCTACTTTCCTCAGATATAAATATGCGGCTGTTAGCAGATATCTATTAATTAACTACATTTATTGAACATCTACTATTTCCAAAGATGAATGAGTCACCTTTTCCTCCCACAAGGCACAGGAACTCCAGTGGGAGAGAGTCCGTGTACATTCACGGCCACGTGAGACTGGAAGGGGCAATACTTCAGTGACAACAGAAGGTTACAGTAACCACTCAGAGCTCATAGGCAAGGAGAAGGCATTGGCACCTTACATGAGCACTTCCCTTCAAAGTTTTGTTATTAGCCCCATTTTACAGTTAAACAGATTGAATCTCAGAAAATGTCAGAACTAGGATTTGAAACCAGGTGGTCTGAGTCCACAGCCCACACTCAAGGCACTGCACGGTATGGGGGTTCAGGGAAAGCACCGGGGGGTACCAAGAAATGGCGCAGTCTTGAGATGAGCCCAGGAGCGGTGGGCCAGGCCCCGTGAACCTGCAGACAGGCATGGTCCAGGCCACCAGAAAACAGAAAGGAAATGTGTTCCCGAATGTGGAGGGCCGCACATGCCTGGTTAGAAAGTTTGGACTTGATTCCAAAAATCAAAGAACTTAAAAATACATTTTTGAAAAACCAGACAAGGCTTCGATTATTCAGCTTCTTCCCTGCAAACGACTATGGAGCTCTAACTCCAAGTCGAAGCTCTTTCTCTGATTAGCTCCGATTCCATACACTTCACAGTTTCTCTCCAGGACTCAGATTTATTTAAGTTCGCCATTAAAATGCAAGCTGGAATCTACTCTAACATCTCCATAGCAATGAATGTCCTCAAAACCAGTGCCAATTTTAATGATTAAATTATCTTTATTTTCGGTTCTTCTATCTCGACATTTCCCCATACTTTATTATACTTTGACTAATTCAATTGTATTTTGCCAACACCAGCAAGGTAAGACCCTCCCTGAAGAGATCTATTCCGGCTATGAAATACACATAGTTAGGACATCTCTAAACACCATAATTTTAGTGCTGGTTATGGGCCTTCTTATCACAGTATTTTTAAAGTACAATTTATAATCCAGAATTATACAGAAAAAAACTCTCTAGTCAAGGAAGTTCTTTGTTGATGACGTGATTGCAAGGAGTGGTAGAGAATGCCATTTCAAAGAAATGCTTTTTTTCCCTCAATGTTTTGTAAAACGTTTAAGAATTAATGCTATTTTGATGGTGGTTGTGATTAGAAGGGCCATCTCAAGACTACAAATCACTGAGTGAGACAAATGCTGTCATTAACATAACGTAGATGTAAAAATAACAGTCACAGCCCTGTGCCAGGTATCAATCTGCAAAAGTTTTTTTGAACACTCAGAGTGTTTTGACCTGCTCCCAAGCTAGATGAGGCTAGAAGGCTGCCTAGGGAAGTCACACCGGGAAAGCCACATGTAGGAAACTCAGAAACTTTTGGAAAACAAATTTTAATTTATTTATTCACCTACTCAAAACTTTCGGACCTGACTAAACCAACTCGAATTCGTTCCTTTGGAGACCAGCATAGACATCACTGCCTCCAGGAAGCCATCCTTGCATGCTGCCTCTGGGTCTCACCTGTCTGCTCTGGGTTGCCAGCACTCTTCCCGACCATAGCACTCTCACTAGGATGTTCTACAGTGCTTATTTTACATAGTAGGTTGTAGCTATCTACTGAACTATCCATTTTTGCCCCTCTCCTCTGGACCAGGGCCTCATTGGGGGTGAGTCTGATACCCAGCTCAGATAATGCTGGACAGATGTGCCTCCTCTGCAGGCCCCTAGTTTCTGAGGGTCCCAAGGTCCAGTGGCACTCCAGCCAAATCCACTGTGTTGGAGGCCCACCAGCCTATCTTCTGCTAATACCCTCAGGTCATTTCCAAGTCCCCTTCATCCTCCCTACAGGCCTCAAGGGAGTCAGCTACTTTTCCCCTCATGGAGGCCAGCTCCCCTGGAGGTGTCTGCATGTGTTAGCTTGAGAGACAGTTCCCTTGTAACCAGCCCAGCAGTTAGATCCAGGTGGGAGCCCTGCACTGCCACCTTCCTCCAAGGTGGGGAGGGAGGATGCAAGAAGACTGAAGATATGCATCCAAAGGTCCATGTAGCTCCTTCCTCTCTAAGGAAGCCTCCTCCTGGGCCTGGCATGGGATGGAGCTGTGTTTTGCCATTGGAAGGAAAGGATGAGGACCCTTTCCTAAGTAAACAAAATTCCCTGGGAGAAAGAATAACACTTCACATTATCCAACCCTCTCATTTAGTTATTCACTCCACAATCATCTACTAAAACTTCACTATGCACCCTTTCAAGAAAACAAGAGATTCTAGCATAAATGGAATGGATGCCCCAGCCTGAGGAGTCAAGAGAAAGACAGGAGGTTAAAAGCAGAGCTAATCTTGACCCAAAGCTCGTAAATATGCCAGATACTGTCCTAGCATTCAACTTTATTTACTTTTCCTATGAGGAGGATATTTTTGTTATCCCATTTCTCAGATGAGGAAACGAAAGCCCAGAGACATTAAGTACCTTGCACAAAGTCACAGCAACTAAGTAGCAGTTCTGAGGTCCAAGTCAGGCTCTTAACCACACTTTCAAATAAAAACTGCCACCCATCACAATAAAATGAGCTAACTGCTCCAGTAAAGTAAACATAAATATTGATTCCACAGGTACCTTTTTTTAAAAAAATAAGGGTACAAATTACTATATGTAGACATGAGGAGATCAAGAAAGGTTTTGCAGAAAAAGATGTCATTTCATTGGGGTTTTGAAGGATGAAGAGGAGTTGACCTGGGCAAGAAGTATAGGAAAGGGCATAGGGCAAAGGACAGAAGAGGAGAAGCTACAGAGATAATCTGCAGTCAGACTGAGAAGGACTTTGTATAAAATGTTAAGAAACCAATTATTCAACCAAACTTAACAAGAAATGATAACCACTGGCATTCTTGTTTTTACCTATTTCCCTTCCTTTCCTACCTACATCTTGTAAGCATTAAAGAAGGAATTCTGGAAAGCTGTAGAGATTTGTTGGGTCCATTCAGATAACTTTCACTGTGGCTCCATGTGGGGTGAGGCATGGCACTGCCTCAAAGAGCCCACAGTCTACATGGGAAGGCCTGCAATGACACAGACCTTACCACACATGGGAGCAGATATAAAGACTCTGTCTCCCCATTGTTGATAATCAGGAAACTCCAGGAGCTCAGATAATTCATAACCTAGATCATGAATCCTGAAATAGCACAGACTGTTATTCTTCCACAAGGTTATTTTTAAAATGTACTCATCAGTTGTATTTATACCTTGCATCTTTCAATAAAAAAAAAAGAATTTGAAGCAGCTTCAACAGCCAACATGAAGATTAATAAAATAGGAATAGAAATAAGAAAATATGGTTTGAACAAACAAGGGTCAGCACATTTGCTGTGACTTTGAATCAAGCTCTGAGTTTCCTAGTGGCCAAAGCAAAGAGGGAAACTCTATGTTCCATAACTTCCATTGTCCGAAAGCAATGATGCCAGATCCCCAAGGGAGACAGACGTTTTCTTAATTCTAAACACTGAATGAAATATCTTGAGTTAGACGTTTTGCAGGAAACGCAGAAATAGCATCATATGGCTGGTAGGAACCTTACATAAAAGTTAGAGACATGACATTTAAAGCAATGTGCAGGAGGAAGGGAGTGTGGTCCACATATGGGAACTTCCTAGAATCTCAATTTTCATCCTACATGTGTTCATCCTTCCACTAACAGTTATTAATGGCTGTTAAATGCCACCATCTTCTAGGCCCTGGGAAGGTCAGGAAACTGGCCACAAGAGGAGACAAACTTCAGAAAGGCACAGAGTAGCTGAATCTTGAGAGATTAAGAGCTGCTGCCAGGCAGAAGTGAGCACCAAGGTCCCAAAGCATGTAAGGACTTTGTGCCCAGGGGACAGGGCTGGGACAAAGGGGCCCATTCCAATGCTCAGCAGTGACCACTGTGCACATGGGCAGCACTTGGGTTTCTTGCATGAAAATCCAGGCAGGACATGTCCAGAAGGCTGGGTAGCCCTGGCTCTGACCAACCCTTGTGGGATCTTGCATGAGCCTCTTACCCTCTGTGCTAACATTTCTTCATCTACAAAAAGGCAATGTTGACCGGAGAATGCCCATAGGTGTCTCCTCCAGCAAGAAAATTCTGATTCCATGTACAAATCCTCCAGCCATAGGGCAGGATGTTTTGTGCCAGCGAAAAATGAATGTTCTGTGTTTAAAAAGACCAAAGGTGCCAAGCTCGGAGGCTTGGGGGACCCCTCAGTCCGGCCTTCCTCCTCAAACCTCATGACCATCTTGGTAGGGTTTTCCTTCCCATAGTAGAGGTTAATATCCAACAGCCAAATACTTAGAGGTAAATAGTCCAGGAACCAAAATATAAATTTTACAGTCATGGGGTGACAAAATATTGAATCTAACTCACATATAATTACATTGTTCAAGGCTGGAGCTGTTTTCTCTGCTGCAATCATAGCCATCTATCTTCCTAACAAGATAATTTGATCAGTTACCAATTAGTAGTTTTTTGGCTGTCCATTTAGGGACTAAGTGACCTGAAGTCCAATCAGACAAACACAGCCAGGCTGCCTTGCTCCTGCCTGAACAAGGACTCTGCCAGCCTATCAGAATTTCACTTTGGTTTATGTAGTCATGAAGGTATCAGGGCATTTTGGGGGGCAGAAGAGCCGTGGTTTCGGTGAAATAGAGATGAAGACATTCATAATGTCATTATGGGAGACAGGACAATGGGATTAAATGGGGTGATGTGTACGAAGCTCCTGCCACATAGTAGGCATTCAGTAAATGATAATCTCTTCTTATCATTGTACGATTATCATTCAACGTCAGGAGTGTCTTCTGGCCTAACTTCCTCGCATTTAATAAAAAGAATAATTATAAGAATGAGAGATGTTCAAGGTCACATAGCCCTTGAAAAGGAAAGCCACTCGCTCCTGCCATTGTCCAGGGACTTCCCAGTTGGCCTTGACACACAATCTCTTCTCTGCTGACAGACCTCCCACACGGCCCCGGTCCCGCTGTCAGCAGGGACTCTGGGAGACCTCCAGGACTCGGTTCTGAGGCCCTGGTGCTTTGGACACTTGCAAGAGATAACAAATAGGCAACTGTGATCCTGGAGGTAAAAGTCGTGCATCTCGGCCTTCTTGAGACCTCTGCTTCGCTGCAGCCTCCACCCACAGGGCACACAGGATTGTCCTAGGGGTGTCCTGCTTATTCACTGCATCCCCCTCACAGAGCTCCACAGAGAAGACAATGAGGTCATTATTTCTGGTAGAGCAGGGCACCGAGGGTGGGGGTAGGAGGCCCTAGAAAAGTTCATTAAGGGGAAGTGAGCATGCAAGATACAGGATGGGATAGACCTCAGGATTACAGTGGGAAGGACTGGTCTGGCAGGCACATAGGGCATCTGGAAAAGAGGCCAGTACTGAATAGGCCCAAAATAAAATACACCAGATGGGCAACAAAAGGAGCAGAGAGTCCCAGGGCAACAAGGTGGGAAATGCACAGGAGCAGCAGCTAGGATGCTGAAGAGCGGTGGCAGGAGGGGGAACGTGTCACCGGCCTGTGAGACCGAGGCAGGTCCTTGGAGGACTGGGTGCTGGACATGGTAGAAGGACACGTGGAAATCCGGCGCAGTCTGGTGGAGATAGACGTGTGGTTATAAGAGCTGAGGCCAAGAGTTGAACCCACATCTAATGGATTAGGAGGTCAGACCTGGGGTGTCTTATAGCTCGGGCTGTGGTAACCAAACACCAGCAGCTAGAGGCTTACACATCACACCTTTACTGCTCACAGTCCTGGAGGCTGGGAAGTCCAGGATCACGGTGCTGGCAGGTTCAGTTCCTGGTGAGAACCCACTTCCTGGCTTGTAGATGATCCTGTTCCCATGGCGTTGCCTTCTTAGAAGGACACCGACCCACTAACCCACCCTCATGACCTCCTCTAAACCGAATCACCCCCCAAAGACCCCACCTCCTAATACCATCACATTGGGAATTAAGCCTTCAACATGTGAATGTTGGGGGGACACGAACATTCCGTCCACACCCTGGGGTCTGGGCTGGGGCAGCTTAAATCTCCCTAGTTGAGGGCAGGGCCTAAGCTGCGGGGAGAGGAAGGATGGAGATTTCCGGAACCACTGGGGCCTCCTGGCATGTAACTGGATGCATAGGAGGTTGCCAGATGGATTGACTATTGGTGGGCTGCTGAACTGGTTCTTGGTTTGTATTAGTGGGAACTTGCTCTGGCGACTGCCACAAAATCAGGGACAGTATGTTGGAAGAACGCTGGGGACAGACAGAGTTGACAGGGGGCTGAGGACCAAGCTCAGGTGGGACTGCAGAAGGAGAAACACGGTGTCAGCGTGCAAGCCTCCCCCGGTCCAACAGCCTCCGATGGTGCAAAGCTGCCTCTGGGGCCGGTGCCTATCTGACTGAGCCAAGGATGAGCCTGCCCCCTGGCTGCATCACCTGCTGCTGGGAGAAGGATCTGGTCCCTTGGCTTGAGCTCTGGAGAGGAGGCAGCAGAGGAGGGTGAACGTCCAGAACTGTTCTGCTGATTCAACACAGAATCCACCCCTTTCCCCAAAGGCAGAGAAGTATAAATACAAAAAGCAGGTGACACCGGGCAGCCAGAGAAGGAGAACTGTAGCTCTGCCCCTCCAACAGTCCTGTGTCTGTTATGATTTTGTGTACTTGGCAGCCACGCTAAATGAAACCACCACAGGAGGAGAGTCATGGTCACCCCTGAGAACATCCAGGACCGTCACCCACGTGTTGCCCTGCAGCCCTCAGCAGCTGAACCTGACTGGCCCAGACATCCCATAAGAGACCATGGCTGCTGCATACATTCGACTTTATGTCTTTGGCCTCATGAGTGTGGGAATCAGTGCAGCTTGTCCTTGCTTTTGTATATGAGCTTCTTCCTCTCACACAGTAATTTTTTAAGTATGCTTATATTTTTTGCATAAAAGCCATTCTCCTGAATTTTTCACATAATATTATATCACAGATGTTTTACCAAGTCACAGAAAACCCTCCATCCCTCGTTCATTCGTTGATCCATCCAGTGGTTTGTTCATTCACTGTCAGTTGTCAGTCATTTGGCAAACCCACCCCAAACACCTTCTCTGGGCCAGCCTCGGCCAGGCTTTGGGTCAAAGCGATGGACAGGGGAGTCCCCATCCCCTCAAGGAGCTGAAAGTCTAGTGAGTGATGCAGATGTACCAACTGTGAAATTATAGCACGGGTGGCAACAGCCGTGACGGGACATGTCCAGGGTGCCCTGAAGGCCCACAGAGGGCATCCGACCCCTGGGCCGGTTGGAAAGGAGTAGAGTGGGGTGAATCAGGCTGAGCAATGCCTTGCTAGAAGAAACGACATCTCAGCTGAGCTGCAAAGGACAAGTAAGAGCCCTCCAGGTGAGTCGTCTCTAGTGCCAGCGGCATAACCTTCCAACAAGGGTTTGCAAGAAGAGGGATGGCGTGATCAGCATGGCCTTTCATGATGAAGATTCCGCCTGCTACAGGGGGAGTCGGTCCAGCGGCCTTCCAGCTGGGGTACACAAGTGGAGATGAACTGCTCTTGAGTGAGGCTCACTAAACACACGCTCACCAAAGCCAGAGAGGCTCCAGAACTCCTACGTGGGAGGAAATTGGGTTGGCTACCTGCTTGGAGAAGGGGCCTAAGGGGCTGGGTTTGAAGCTGAAGCACGGTAAGAAGCACATTGTGCTCTTATATGTTTTTCCATGGTAGCTTGGGGATGGAGAGCTGATAGAGTTTCTGGAGGACAGGCATAAAAGCTTCTAAGCCATGCCTTCCAATTAAAGTAAATTCTGCCACCACCACCAAAAATAAGAAGAAGAAGAATTAATGCACTAGGTGACCTACCTCCTTTGCACCTAACAGAGACCAGCTAAGACCGAAAGCAGTAGGGCAGAGCATGCCCTTCTGATAGGTTTACCAGCAAAAAAAAATGCAAGGGGTCCAGTGACATTTGAATTTTAGATATATAACAAATAATGTTTCTAATGTAACTATGTCCCAAATATTGAATTATTCATTGTGTATCTGAAATTCGAATTTAACTGGTGTCCTATGTTTTCATTTGCTAAATCTGGCCACCCTACCTTCTGAGCTACCTCCACATGGAACATTTCTGCCTCCCAGTATGCTGCCTTGTGACCAGTCGGCATGGTTTCCTGTCCGTGGATGTCTCTCCATCTCCAACTTTATAATAACCAATTTAGACATTTTCTGGCTAAGGTGTGCCAGAGGGGCTGTTCACAAGGTGGCACTTCCACAGAGCCTGGGTGCCTCTGGGGCCTCGATGGCCCCTTCACAGCTCTGGAGAGCAGAGCCCACAAGAAAGAAAGGGAAAGAATTTGCAAAAGGAATTTTGGAAGAGATATAGTATGTCAGTAGAGGAGGGCTTTCTACAGCAATGAGAATGACCCAGAAGCCCCGGAAGCTCTGCAGCCCTGCCCCACAGCCAGCCGAGAACTGTGAGGCCTAGGAAATAACTGTCACCTACCTCCCTGCCTCGAGGGACTCCCAGTCCTGTCCTATCACAGCCTGGCATACCTGCCCTCCCCACCCCACTCACTGGGGCTCACCAGGGACCCCTTCAGGGAGCAACTAGAGTCAGACGACATGCAATCCAAATCCCCTCCCTCCCTCCCTGAGGGCACAGGGGGGCACTTCAGTGCGACAACACACGGGATTAAATGAGTAAGGCAGGCAAGCTGCGAGGGACGGTGCCCTTTTCTCCTTGCAGGCTCATCCTAGCTGGCCACCTGACTCATAGTAGGTGTTCAATAAATCCTGGCTCCATCTGAACCTGCAGTGAGGAAGCCCTGGGCTCCGTTGTCTGTGCTGTTCTGATTATAGGGATAAATAAATGGGCTTTTCTGCAACGGCAGACACCATTCCCTACTAAATTCACTTTGAAGCATGGGGGAGAAAAAGGCTCTCTGCATCCCGTATCGTCACTGAGGAAAAAGATAAGGCTTATACTCAGAACGAATCCGGCTTATATTTATGTAGAGAAGTAATCAGACCATCAAAGCAGAACAAGAAAGTGAAAGGGTGTTAAGACAAATGAATTTAAAAGCACACAATACCCTGTCCCTGATTTGCTTTCTCAGGCAGTGAAATATTTCAGAAGATTAAAAATGGTTATGTAACACCCAGAATCCACATTGTCAAAAAGATTTGTAACTCAATGTTTTCCTACCCTGGTACCAAATGAAAGACTTTCATCTAGGTTTTGATCACGGCAATTTTTTTTAAAGATATAAAATATATTGAAATATTTAAATTGCTTGTCAAATGTAAACTCGCCTATGTCCTGACACTTTTAAAATATAACGTGGCTTCAAACATCACTTCTTCTGATAGGATTTTTTAAGTTGTTTTATAATGCATTAATAGTGAAGATCAGACTCTGAAAGACTACTGTATTTGTAATATTCACTTTTTTTTTTCCCCTCATCCCCTATAATTTCCAGAATGTAATTCTGCCCCCAGCTGGTTAGAACATCCCTGACATCAGAGAGAAATGGGAAACTTCTAAACATCTCCTCTCATCAGGACGAGCATCGTGGGATGAATAGGGCATTTGGTTTACAGAGCAAAGAGCTGCATTCCGGAATGAGATTCTCCAAGTCTGGAGGGGTTTGTTTGTGTGTTCAAGGCAAGTACTACGACAAAGCCTAGAAAGAGAAGAATGCATTTCAGGAAGACCCAGGTTTGTGATTCCTGCTCAAGAGCTTACCATTAATGAGGTATCGATTGCCTGGCTCTGATAACTGTCACTAGAGATCAGGCAGGATGAAAAGTTAATAAAGATGACTATCAATGCCGTGGCCGCCACCGAAGAACTCAGATTTGTTTTCTTAATGTTTGTGTTGTCGCCTTTTCCATTAAGTTTTCTAAAATTTATTCTGCCTTGGTCATGTTGCTGTGCAGGATGCATGACTGGCATTCCTAGAGCCGCACAGAGCAGCCCTCAGCCTGGGGGCGGGTAATCTTCTGCCCCCATGGCCCGCAGGCAGCCAGGGCGGATGGGTGCGTCAATGGCCAAGACCACCTGTGGTCCTGAGGGCTTGCATTTGTGTTTATAAAGCCTTCACCTTTGATCCTCTTTGTCCATCAGCCAGGTCCATGTCCATGGCAGAGGCATGCAGAGAGGGAAAGAATTCTACAATGCCTGTTTTGACCAGGGTGTATGAAAGAACTTGGAAAGTGACTTGACGTCAAAGTTGGCAACACCCCAGCTCGCAGTGAGATCGGAGACCTAAAAGATGCCCAGAGGACTTAGGCAGAACAGCTATTCCTTATCTGCCTCTCATCCGGCTGCAAGTTGACATCTCTGGGCAGGGGTTGGAAAGATTGAGAAGGCCATTTGACTTCTCATGGCTTTCTTTCACCATCTGTGAAATTTGCAAAGTCACGGCCAAGATTAAAAAGATAACAGTGCCTCTGAAAGTGCTGGCACATTCCTTAGCACACAGTAGGTGCTCAGTAAATACAAATGTTCTTTCTCTTCCCAGGATTTAAAGTGGAGTTCAGCAACCATATTCTGTAACAGGCCAAACAGTAAACAGGTTTGGTTTTGTAGGCCATGGGGCAAAATCACAGATATCGTGTAGGTACATATATAACAGAAGAGGAAAAAATTCTTCTTCAAATTGTTATGATAAAATTAAAAATACATAATTAAGTTTCTTTTCTGTAATACAGGACTCCACATGGGAAAGGAATTTTTTTTGAGATAACATTTTATTTGACTGACATTTAAAGTTAGTGTTTCCTACCCTCAAAATCAATTGCACGTGTTCATTGTAAAAATCATTCTTAGCTCGCAAGCCACAGACTGGATGTGACCACAGGCTGCGGTTCGCCAACCCCCGGTTTAAGACAAGCAGGCTGACTCCGACAGCCATCCCTCCTCTTACTCATCTCTGCCCCTGTTCTCCAATGCCCTAGGGTCCTGAATCAAACTGTTTGCCTTCCGTTTTTCACCACAAGACTCTGCTCCTTGGTCACCTCTTCTGCGAAGCCTTCCCTGATCTTGCCCTGTGCGTGGTAGGTGGTAGAATGAAATGGCCCAGGTTCTTCATGCAGCCTCCTGTGGGGGAGCCCTGAGGGCAGACCTGGGCGTTCCTGCTCAGCTTGTTCCCTGGGCCTGTCCACAGAACCTGCACAGCTCACTGGTGAAGGGAGAGAAAGACTAAGTCTGGACCAGTCCTGGGCCAAGAACCCTGCCTCTTCCCAGCTATGCTGATCCATGAACCTGATGAAAGCTAGCATGTCCCCCAGCAGTGCCTGCTGAGTAGGCACTCCATCCTGCCGGCTCATTTAATCTTCACACATAATATGAGGTAGAGACTATTATCCGTCCATTTCACAGATGAGAAAAATCGAGATCAGACTGTTTATACAAGGACCTGCAGCTGGCGTGTGGAACCTCGCCCCCGACCAGGCAGCGTGTCCACACAGTCCCTCCCTGTCCCCAGGCAGCTGCTCACCCAGCCCGCTGTCCCACCTCGGCAGCCTGGTCGGCTCCCCAGAGGCGGCCATTTCACCAGCACCTCCTTTTCAATCCTCCGTGTTAAGAGCTCAAAGCCAGATTGCAAAGAGTCTCATATTAAGTACTTGAAGACTGTCCGTCCCTGTGGCTGTCCCTCCCTGTGGCCTTGCCAGCAGAAGTAAAACCAGGTGGGGAAAGTGCTGAATGGCAGTCCTGGAGGTGGCCTGAGCAAGGGAGACAGGCCCAGAGACAGATGGGGCAAGCCTAGTGGCACAGCTCCACAGAGGGCAGAAGCTGGCCCGGAAGAGCAACAGTAGCAATGGGCACAAGGATGACTGACCTTCCTGGGACCAGCCACACACCAGGCAGTAAGCAGGGGAGCTGACCTTGGCAAGCTTGGCCAAGCCCCACCGGAGGCCAAAGCATGCCACTGTCGGTGCCTCAAATGAAGCTGGTTACCCTGCTGCCAAGTGGGCATGCTTAGCCAGCAGGCCCCAGCCCAGCTTCAGCTGCAGGCCCCCCGGGGAAGGGGCTGTGGGGCTGCAGGGCTCCAGGCCTATGGCTCAAAGCGATTCCCACCAAGCAGACATCAGGAGAAAACCTCCTGTCCTGGCTTTGCCCCTTCCTGGCCCTGAGATTCGGGGCAGGCCCCTTCAGTTCTTGCAGACCCAGTTTCCTCCTTGGTGAAGTGGAGCCAGTGCGGCTGCCTCAATGGCCCCTGAGTCAGGGATCAGACCAGGAGCGGTCTTGGTTGTCCTGTTTCATCTCCTATCATCCGCCTAGTCATTGTCGGCCCCTGCTCTGAGCGGTTCCAGGCTCAGCCCTGTGCCTCCTTCATCCCTCCTGGGCATTACTCGCCCACAGTGCACAGTGTGGGGCTCCCTCACAGGCCAGGCTGGTGCGGGCTGTGGGGCGGACCAGGCACAGTCTCTACCCTCCAGGGGCTCCCTTCTGCAGGGGGGATGCCTGACATTGGGAGAGAGTGACTCACAACACAGAGGGAGGCATATACTGCCCTGGAGGTTCAGAGCCAGGCCTCTACATTGGAGAGGGCAGGGGGGCATGAAGGCAGGCTTCCTGGAGGGGGTGATGTCTAAGCTAGGCCTTCAAGGATGAGAAGAGTTGACTGACAGGGCGAGGGCATTGCAGGCCAAGGGAACAACCACAGCAAAGTAGGCTGGTAAGACCCTATTTTACAGGTCTGCAAACTGACCCCACCAGAGCCTCTCCATGTGCCTTCCCTCTGCTGACCTGTCCCAGAGGAGCTTCCACCTGTGAATGCCTTGCGCTGAAGATGCTTCATGCTGGGTGCCTGGAGCTCAGCCTCGGCCTTTTGCTTTTCTCTGCCTAATACCTCATTTAAGATCCATTTGATGGGGGTAGAACTCAGTCAGGAAGGGGCAACTTGCGGAAGACTGTGATTCAGGAAGATTTTGATACTCCCTTCATCAAACACCAGCTGTGGAGCTTTGACCCCGTCACCATCCCTTGGGCTCCATTTCCTCATCAAGAAAATCAGAAACTATCAATTGTCCACGCGACTCCATCCCTGGGTTATCAAGAGTTGTCAATATACACAAAAGAGCTTTGGAGGATATAAATTATTAGGCAAAACATGAGACATCCTTATTAATGTATTTAATTAGGGTTAATCGGCTTCTCACTCCGTGTCCAACCCACCTGACACTGCAAGACAGGGCACAGAGTGTGCACAGCGTGGTGACCCGCTACCTCCTGGACCCTTCACAATGGCTCTTGTTTTACAAGCAGAGAAACTGAAGCCCAGGGAGGTGACATGCCCTGCGCAAGGTGACACAGCCTGAAAGTAGCAGAGGTGGCATCTGACACTTGGTCTGTCTTCTTACTATATCATGCTTCCCTGGGGTACAAGCTCCTAGAACATGAATTTTCCATGGCCCTTAAAGTGCTTACAATGATTTCAGAAAGTCAAGATGTGCCTCATTCGTTAATTCATTCATTCAATTATTCATTGACTCATTCATTCATTGATTCATGCAATAACTGAGCACCTACTAGATGCAGGGCTCTGTGCTGAGCTCTGGGTATGCAGGGTGATACCGGGAAATGGGTAACAGATGATGCAGTTTTTAATAAGGGCCAGAGCTGATGGTACAAACCATCAGAAAAATTGGAGAAATAGCAATGTGAGCTATCCCCAACCAAACTACACTAAAGCCACAGCAAATGGTCTTAGGATTCACCTCCCCCTATTGTCTCCTCGTCCCCCAGGAGATCTCCATCCTGCAACCTTAGACACTGTCTCTATGGGGATGACTCCTAGGTCCCTATCTCCTGTGACTTCAGATCCTTAGATCCAGCTGCCTTGTTAACATCATCACTTAGACACTTAAGAGGAAGCCCCCAAACACCACCCCACAAAAAACAAATAAAACGAAACAAAGACTTGCTCAGTCTTCCATCTCAGTGAGTGGCAGCTCTAAGGACAGAAACCTTGGTGTCATCTTTCAGGTATGACATGACACCTCTGGCTCTATCCAGGACAGGACCCCCTCTCACCATGTACTCTCCAACTGCCTGACTTCCGGCCACCATCCTCGGTCCCCTGGACGGTGGCAGCCACACCCTACGTCAGCATCCTGCCTCCACTCTTGCCCAACAGGCTATCATTCAGCAACCAGGTGATGTCATTGTTTTGTTGCCAACCTGCCTCTGCTACCCCCCTCAGACTAAATGCCAGATCATTTCAACAGCCTCTAAGGCAGGACACAGCCTGGTCGCTCAACCTTGCCAACATCATCCCCATCCTCTCAGTCTTTTATCCTCCCTGGTCCGGCCACGCTGGCTTCTTTGCTGTTCTTGATCACAAGCAAGCATGGGCCTTGGGTGTTTGCACTGGGTGTTCCCTATGCCTGGAATGTCCATCCTCCATATGTCTGCACGGCATGTGGCCTCATTTCCTTCTCAACTCTATTCAAATGTCACCTTATCAGAGAAGCTCCTGAGAAGTGTATCTCCAAAAACACTCTCCATACCTGTGGTTCTCTTTACCGTGCTTTATTTTTCTCCACACTGTTCCCACAGCCACTTAGCTTTGTTAGTTATCAGTCTTCCCTATCTGCCCCCAGGAATGGAATGTCCAGAGGGCAAGGATTTCTCCACTTGTTCACTGCTGTTGATGCGGTGACCAGGATAGTGCCTGGCACAGAGGAGGAGCTCTATGAATATTTGAGGGAGGGAGGCAGGGGGAAGGCAGGGAGGGAGGGAGGGAGACAGGGAGGGAGGGAGGCAGGAAGGAAGGCCAGGTAGGTAGGTAGGTTAGGGCTGCTCACCAGCCCACAAACAATCCCCCTTCCTGCTCCCACACACTGTTGTGTGCTGTTCTCTCTGCCTGGAAGCCCCTCTCAGGAGCTTCGCTGCCCACTGACACCTGTCTTGCACTCAGAGCCAGCATGAGCTCCTCTGCAAGCCCCCTTGGTGCACCCAGGGGGCATCTGCCACCGCCTCTCTCTTCCACGGCGGTTTGGTTCAAGCACTACAGCATCAGGGTCCCAGTAGGAAACAGAATTCACCACCAACAATCAAATGAAGAGCTTTTAATGAAGGCACTACTAACAGAGGTGAGGACATTACGAGAACAAATGGGCTGGTGCGGCACTCAGAGACAAGCAATGGCAGGGAGCCCTTAGCACCCCGGGGACAGAAGGCGCCAGGCCAGAAAAATGGGGGTCACCTGATTAGGAGGAGACACCAGGTGGCCACTTAGCTATGAAGAAGAGCTCCTGCCAGAGATGCAGAGAAAGAGAGAGGACCCCTCCTCCTGCCCACCCAGCTTCTGGTGCCTCCCATTGGCTTTCCCCTCTGAAAACCAGTTGGTGAGACAGCCTGGATGTGAGTGGGAGGCAACTGGGCCAGGGTTTGGGTGGCAGAAACGTCACATGCAAAGGCCCTGTGGCGAGAGTAAGCTTGGAGGAGCAAGAGGAACTAAAAATGTCAACAGAGCTGGCATGCAGAGAGCTGGGGAGGGGGCAGGATGGAGAGGAGACTGGCAAGGCACCCACCACCTGGCTTACCTGGGACTGTTCTCAGTGACACCTGTTGTCCCAGAAATGGAATTAGTAATAAGCCATTCCTAACCCTGCTTCCCTCTTCCAGAGGACCCTGGTTTGGACAATAACTGATGTCATCAGCCTTCTACAGGGTGTGTGGGAGGGCCCTGTCCCCACTCTGGGAACAACAGGAACCGGAATGGCTGTAAACAGTGGGCTTGTCACCGCCCAGATTTGCATTTGTAAAGAGCAGTCGGGTTGCTGTGAGGCAAATGAGTTTTAGGGAAGCCTTGGTACTAGACTAATAAAGGTGCTATTAAAGTCATCTAGGCCACCTCCTGGATAAAATCCAGATGACCACCCCTTCCAGCTTCAGCTGCCCCCAGTCCTGGCCAGCCAGCTGCTGTCGCGCTGAGCCCCTCACTGCTCTCTCATGGGCCAGTCATCCGGGGCACCCAGATGTCTTCCCTGCATGACCGCTGGCTGGACTGCCCTCCTCCCTCCCCACAAAGCCCCACTCCCCCAGCAAGACCCAGGCTTTTCTGAAGCATCCAGGAGTTCTGTGTAAGGCTGGGCTCACACTGTGTGTCCTTACCTGCCTCCATTTCTCACTATGACACCATGCACTGTGTGAGCACAGAGGCTTGTCATTTTCATGATGACATAACACATTTAGCCCAGCACCTGCATAAAAGACTGTAGACATGAAGGAAAGGAAAGAGAGAAGGAGGCAGGAGGAAGGGGAAGAGAGGAAGGGAGAGGAGGGAGAAGGAAGGGAAAGGAGATGACAGGTTGGGAGGGAAAAGATGGAGAAAGAGGGAAAGAAGGAATGTGGGAAGGGAAGGACAGGAGGAGGGAGGGGAAGAGGGCAGGGGGAGGACAGGTGATCTTAAACTACTGGGGCTTCTTTGCAACGTATCAGGAATCTTGAAGCTAACTTCTGAGACTTGTAACTTTTCCTTACCCAGAGCTCTCCATAATATGTTCCCTTTGTTCTGATTTTCTGAACCCCACATACTCTCGATGTTCCACATTTCGAGTTAGATGGAAGCACACTCTGCTGCAAAAACTTCAGCTCCCCATCTTGTTGTCTCAAGCTTCCTGAGGTTGTGTAATAGCCAGATGTCTTTGTTCTCATGATGGAAGTCTGCATCAAGAATCAAGGAGGCAGGAGGAAAAGGAACGTTCCAGACTATTACTGTAACAATCCAATTACAATGCCTATCAAACTTAACTTCACAGGTTATAGCTCCTAATTGCCTGACAAAAATTGACACTTCAGTCGCAACAGCATAATATAATCAGAGTCCAAATTAAATTTGATCGTGGGCAGAAAACGATGCTATCATTTGAAGGCATGGAAACACGAGACCAACTAGCATGATATCAGGGATCAGAAATGAAAATTATTCATTAATGGCAATGCGTTTCCGATAATGAAATGACACAGTTCAGACGGCTTCGTAAAAACACTATTAATTAAAAAGATGATAGACCTAACAAGCCGTAGAAACCAGAGGACTTTTTTTGGGTGTGCTCGTTAAGGTGAAGGATGACAATGTGTAAGAACAGAAGTTGATGCACTTTTCATGTTTCGCTGACACATGAGCCTGGTTTACTGGCTGATGCTCTGTGAAGCGACTTTCTCCAGGGGCCCATGTTCCAGGACGATAAAAAAGGGAGAATCTGTGGTCATAATATGGCTTTGCAGTAAGTGAAAATAGTGCTGGCCATAAAACAGAAGCGCCCAATTCATAAAAGAAATGCACAGGGGAGTTTTGCGTACTGTAAAAGAAAAAACCTGCAAGAGATTTTGTGGGGTGCGTGTGTGTGTGCATGTGTGTGCACTTGGGCACATGCACGTGTGCTGTATTTTCCATCTTGCAAAGTCTGGATGATTTCTAGTTTAGGGGATTGAAATGTACAGAAGGAAAACCAAACCTAAGAGGATATCAGGGACTGGGGACAGAAATTTGAAGTACCTGCTTTTGGTTAAATATATATACATACATACAAAAAAAAATCTCAAAGGAAAATCACACTGTGTGAAGAAGTTATGTTTTTGCAATTCAGTCATTCAACCAAAATGTACTGAGTACCTTCAATGTGTGAGTCCCCATCCTAGAATCTGGGGTACAGCCCTAAGCAGGACAGATATAATGCCGGGTCCTGGGGAATAGTCAGTCCAGCCAAAACGATGGGCATGGGCTGAGTCAGATGTGTGATGCATGCTGGGAAGAATTACAAGGATTTTTTGCTACTAAATGACAGCATGACTTAACTTCCTGGAAGGCCAGGAAGGCTTCTTGGAGGAAGCACCCATTCAGGAGAGGCCAGCAGTGGAATACTAGTTAATGGCAGGGAAAGCAGGGGGAGAGTTCCAGCACAGGCCATGGCTCACTGGGGCCTTCAGTTGCATCTGTGGGGGCAACAGGGTGATGAAGGTCCCCAAAATATACACAGATGCCTTGACTTCATTCCCAGGGGAACTGGAACTGGAAGGAGGCAAGAAACAGTTCAACTCAATTCTATGCTACACGAATGTTAATTAGAGGGAGGGTCTCAGCTCTGGGTCTTATAGCTAAAGAAATGGAGACATGGGAGATGAGAAGGGGTGGCATCCCTCCCTGCCTATTGCAGGCATACCTTTGGGATACAATGTGAACAGAACTGGTATTGGCTGCTTCCAAACAGATGTTTCCAGAGCCATCACATGGCTCCACTATGTTCGCTGCTTCCTCTGTCAGGAGGACCCGCCAGTCCCAAGTAGCGGGTCCTCCCTCAGCCTGAATCCCAGGGTGAAGAGCTGCAGCCCCGCCCAAACCCCAACCGGGTGTGTCGCTTGAGCGAGGAATCAGCCTTTGAATCTGTAAACCACTGAAGCTTTCTGGGTCGCTGTCGTGCAGGCTGGTGAGCCCATCCCGATGCAGTAAGCAAGCCCCTGAGCACACCATGAAGAAGGAGCCAGGTGGGCCTTCCCAGCACCTGGTCCAAACCCAACAGCTGAGGGGGCAGGGAATGTGGGGCCTGGAGGGGAAAGGACCCAAATGGCTGATGGTTCAGGGACAGCGATTCCATGTAAAGAAGAATCTCCAATTAGACTGACAAGCAGTCTCTGCCCAGGGAGCCATCTGAAGGGGCAGTGGATGCCCCACTGCTGGAGGAGATCCAGAGCAGGCTGGATAGCCGCGGTGGCTCATCTTTAAGTACCAGGTGACGTGGAGGGGGTTCCTGCATTTGATGGCTTAGGAGGTCACTTGAAACCTTGAGATTCAATAGTTGTCTGATTCTCTATGGGGACCCAAGTGTCACCAGCCCCAGGAACCCCCATGAACAAAGAATGGAACCCCAGAGACCAAGCCATTCAATCCAATTAGATTTAACCTCAGCCAACGTGATTCAAGGACTACTCTGCATTGAACCAGACAAAATCATCTAAAATGCCTTAAAATATGCCATATACAAGCTCTTTCAGTCCCAGCATTTCTACCTTCTGCCCTTTCTCTGTCTCTCTCCTTCCTTCCCTTCCCTCCCACACTCTCAATTTTTAAAAGAGTAAGTTCTCACTGGACAGTGGCGGACACTGAATTGCCATGCAGAATTTTCCAGAGTAAGGAGGTCTCCAGGGGCAGATGACTGCCGTAGGGTAACCCTGCAGCTAGATTACAACCCGGCTCCCCCAGGGCCTTGCACAGCAGGCAGCAGAGGGTCTGGGCACTTACTAGAGGATTCCTCCTTAGCGGTTTGGAGTCCAGGATTCCCCCAGGAGTGGGCATAGCAAAGTGCCTAACGGTGAGGCCACGGCTTTGCAGAGGGGTCTGGGCAGGGTCCAGCAGGCCTGTCAAGAGGAAGTGCATCCTTCTGTAAGTGGCCTCCTCCTCACGGCTGTGTGCAAACGCCCCCTGAGCAGAGTCCTGGGATCTCCCGAGGTTGGTGCCTCGGCTCTCAGGAGCAGCTTCTTCAGGCATCCAGTCCCTGCGGCCTGCGTTCCCCTGCACATCCTATCAACACCGAGGCAGGACAGGGGTGGGGCAGACACATTTCATCACACCAAATGGTGTCACCCTTCTGGAGTCCTGGTGCAGAACACTTAGCCCTACTTCACAGATGAAGAAACTTACTCTCAGGTAGCTTAAGGATTTTCCAAAGTCATGCAGCTGAAAGGGGTGGAGCCAGGATTC
Organism: Smutsia gigantea; assembly: GCA_032199065.1. Classification (NCBI taxonomy): domain Eukaryota; kingdom Metazoa; phylum Chordata; class Mammalia; order Pholidota; family Manidae; genus Smutsia; species Smutsia gigantea. The sequence continues at coordinate 855,257 of JAVSCE010009310.1, forward strand.
AAAACTAGGTGTGTTCTTCCTCAGTGTCTAAGCTCTCTTGTTCTCTCTCTGTATATCAGAGTCCACATTGAATTAGATGTGGGCAGAAGAGGTCTGCTCTCCCTCCCTCTGTCCTTGGGCCTGCACTCGTGCCCCCTCGTCCTGTGAATCGGCCCATCCCTGCTCCTCTCTGACACTGCCTTCTTTCTTCTCTCCGCAGACTGATGTGTCTCCTGACCTCAGCTCTGCACCCCTGTAACTTTGCTGGACACCTGGTAGCTCTACCTGCTGTGGGCCCAACTCCAGCCCAGTACTACACAGCCTGGTACCAAGCTCATGGTATCAACATTTCCGCATCTCAATCCCAAATGCCCAGCAGACAGGATCTGGTTGGTTAGCCCAAGGGAATGAGCCCACCTGGTACAAAGGCAGCTGCCTGGGCCCATGCTGGGTGGGAGCAAACTCTTCTAGAAGAAGGTAGGAATGGGGAGGCAATTACCCATGGCTTCTGTACACCTGGGCTCCTAAAGCTGATGGCTCCAAGCCTCTAGGTCACTTTCAACTCATTTTCCTCCTTCCATGCCCTGTTTGTTCTTCCATTCATTCAAGAAAAGTGTACTGAGCATCTCCGGAGAGCCAGTCATCACGCTGGTTGCCAGGGTTACAGTGATAAATAAGACCAGCACAGACCTCGCCTACATGGCGCTTCTGCTCCTAGTGGGTGGATAGACCATAGCACTGTCGGTAAATAAACACACGAGATCACTTCAGGGAGACAGGCTCTGGGAATGAAAGGGGCAAGTGAAGGGCTAGAGGAGAACAAGGAGCCAGGATCCCATGGATGGCACGGGCAGGGGGGCTCCCCACGGACACTCACAGCTGAACTGAGGCCTGAACTGTGACCAGAGGCAGCACAGCAGAGAGGCTGGGAAGGCGAGACCTGGCTGTGTTTGAGGAGCTCAGAGGACGCCATTCATTTGCTGCTGGATGCCAGCTGATAAATGAGGGAAAGGCCTCCCCGGACCTGCTGCCTGAAGACAGGTTCTCTCCAAGCCTGGCTTCACCATCTCAACATCCCACTTGGATTCTCCAATGCCTTTATCACAATGGGCCATTGTTTTCTAGCTTGTTTCTTTTTTAGTGTCTATTTCTTTCTGTAAATTCTTCTACATGCTGTGAAGCCAGAGATCTTTCCCATCTTACTCTCATTATCTCCCTCTGAAAACAAATGCACAGAATGGATAAGTGAATGAATGAAGCCAGGACACAAAAGCCTTAGGAAAAGCATCTTGTCTGGGGCGGCTGGTTGAACAGCACCTGGGATGGTCGCCCAGCATGGGGCAGGGACCTCTCAGGGCTGCGTCAGGGGCTCTGGGCAGCAGCTGGGCCACAGTGGTCTCTCTCCTTCCTTACTTTGTTCTGTGTACCCAGGACAAAAGCGGTGTGGATACCCATGCTGCCCCTGGGAACCAGCATCTCATCCACGTGCCTGTATTTTGTTCGGGTAGAAGTGTTCCTCCCAGATCACACAGAAGGCAGAAGGCTCTCTTTGCAGGCTGTCCCAACAAGGTAGAAATCAGAAACAAACAACTGGAAGCTTCCAGAAAGAGCTTTCTGGTCCCACAGCAGCCCATGGCACCATGATGTTGGAATAGAGGCCTTCATTTTCCTCTAACCTGCAGTGGTATCTGGAAGGCTTTGCCTGATTTCTAGTGTGTGGATTACACTTCTTTGCCCCAGAAGCTGGGAGGATAGCAACACCTGTGTTAAAATGGCAGCAAAATCTTGGCAGCAGAAATCTTACCTTTGTGATTAAAAAAAAAAAATTACAAGGCTATATACCCAAATCATGTGCTGTTGAGAGTATAATATCACAAAGCTCCATGCACATGGCCAGAGTAACTGTTAAAAAGGGCAGGTGGATAAACAACAGTTACTTTCAGGCTGTAACTAAAATAAATTCTAGAATGGCATTAAAGAGTTAAATTTATCAATGAAAGTAGATATACATTGGGATATATAATTGGGGTAGATATACACTGGGGTAACCAGGGATGAAGAAAATCTTATTAACCATTATTATCCATAAAATGAAGGAAAAAGCCATAAGAGAAAATGCAGATATAATCTACACATTCAGCTTTTAAGATTCTGGATATCAAATACAAGAATAAGATTCAAGAGTAAGTCTCTAACCAGGACAAAATGTACTTGACACCAATATAAAGAGTTAATGGCTTTACTATATAAAGAGCTTTTATAAATAAATATAAAGATGACCCCCCGCCACCACCACCACAGAAAAATAAGCAGCAACTTACAAAAGGAGAAATCTAAATGACCAGTCATCTTTTGGGAAAAAATCTACATGTCATGTAATCAAAAAAATAAAAATTAACAATAGAATGAGATACCATATTCAGCTGTTCAAGTTGGAAATGTTTTTATTTTTTATGACAACACTCAATGTTCATACATATGGGGGAGAATAGACAGTCATGCATACTGATGAGGAGACTGTAAACAGTCACACTGTTGCTGGAGGCCAATTTTTATTAAAACCTTAATTTTTATGTTCCTGACTGCAGTAAACAGAATAATAGCTTATCAAAAAGATGCCCACACTCTAATCCCCAGAACCTGTGATTATGTTATATTCACGGCAAAGGGGCATTAAGGAAGCAGATGGAATTAAGGTTTCTGAGCAGCTGACCTTAAAATAAGATTATCCTGGGTTAGTCTACCTTCCTGGCCCAGTGTAATCACAGGATCCTTAAATGTGGGGGAAGAAGGGAGCAGAAGGGTCAGTGTTAGAATGACATGGTGTTAGAAGGACTGGACCAGCTGTTCTTGGCTTTGACAACAGAGGAGGGGCCACAGGCCAAAGAATGCAGGCAGCCTCTGGAAGCTGGAGAAGGAAAGAAAATGAATTCTTCTCTATAGTCTCCAGAAAGACCATGGCCCTACTACACCTTGATTTTAGCCCAGTGAGACCCATTTTAGACACCCATCCTCCCAATCACATGATAAATTTATGTTGCTCCAGGACACTAAGCTTGCTGGAATTATTTTAGCGGCCATAGAAAAGTAATATGATAATACCCTTACACTCCCCCCCAAAAAATGTATCTTCTAATATTTTATCCTATCAGAAACATTTGGAAACGCAACCAAAGATATATATTCAATGATGTCCATAATGGTTTAATTTATAATACTGAAATTTTGGAATCAATTCCATTGTACATCATATGCAAAGGCTGATCACTTATGCACATCGATAGTGTGGCCTACTATGCAGCCATTAAAATTTTTGCATGAAATTCATTTTCATGGGAAAATGTCTGTGATATATTGATTTAAAGGTTATAAATTAGGATTTACAATGGCATACAATCTTTGAAAAACTGCATATCTTTAGCATATCTATTTAAACCAAAATATTAGCCACACTTACTGGATGATAGGCCTATAAATAGCTTTACCTTTATTTCTGTGATTATCTCTGTTTCCCAAGTGTCCAGCATGAAGCCTGTATTATCTAGTGCAATTTTGAGAAAGTACCATCGAAGTGTACTGGAGCACATTTGTATCATGAACTAACATGCTGTCATGAAAAAAATTGAATTGTAAAAGAATATTTAATGACACTGGGAAATATTGGTGACCCATTAGTAATTGAAAGCATTTCTATGATAGCAAGTATATTATGCTTCATATTTGGGTTGAAAGAAAAATAAACCCATGCACAGCAAAAGGTGAGCAGGAAACACGCTAAGATGTCAGCAGGGTGGGATGATGAGATTTTTATTGTCTGTACATTTTCTGTAATTGGGAGCAAATAGGGAACTTTAGTTGTGGCCGATGTTTGGAAAAATCTGCAGTGCTGGATGAAGGTCCTCAAGTGACCAGCTGGTTGTCATAGCTACAAGCCCAGTACAAGCCTTTGCCGCATGCATCCCTGGTGGTAACTTGCTAGTCCCAGGTGACAAGGACAGAGAGCACAAACCCGACAGGGCCGGGTCTGCCTTTCACTTCACACACTTTGTTAAGTGGCTACTGTATTCCTGCCCGGAAGGCCCAGCCCGGGGCTGCGCTCCCACACTGGAGTCCGCGCCCTGGGGAGCTGCTGGGCATGGGCTCTGGGACTCTGGCTGGAACTTTCCCTCATGGGATCGACAGTGCTGATGTCCTCAGGTCTCTCTGGGGCTGCTCGGATTCCCCAGAAGGCAGTCTCTCCAGCCTCCAAGTGCAGGGTAGGTCAGAGTCCTGGGCCCTGCTGGGAAGGCTGGGTGCTCAAGTGCCCTACCTAAAATCTCACCTACTCGCCTTTCTCAGGCAGTATGCCCTCAGTCCCCCAAGTTCTGGATGCTCTGCTCCAGCCTCCCTCAGGGCCTGCATAAAGGGCCCTCCCCGCCTCCAAAATCATTCTTTCATTTTGACCAGACTTGTGTTTTTCCATCTCTGCCACCATCCCTCATCGCTGAGGTCGGGGGCACTCTGCAGCGTAAATGGCCACCTTGGCCCTCCCCACCCAGTGCCGAGCATTCCGCCTCCTCAGCTCTGCAAAGCGCCACCCTTGCCCATCCGCCTCCAGTGCCCACACATGCTGCTTCTCTCTCTCCCCACGTTGGGGGTGTCCTGTGGGTCCATGGCCACTCCCATAACCATTTACTGTTTCTGAGTGGATCTGTGGGAGAGAGAAGCTGAGGACATGGGTTCTGTGTGCTCTCTTTAACCAGAAACCCCCATCCTGGGTTCTCTCTGTGTATTAACCGTATTATCCTTGACCATCACGGCACGGAGTGTGCAAGCATTATCATTGTGCCCATTTAGGACGAGATAAAGAATAATCACAGAAGAGTTACGAGCTCCACTGATCCCTCAGCTGGTGGAGCCTTGCTGGGAGCCACAGAGGTTTCTACGAGATGGCCTTGTGTGGCAGCTAGAAGTGTGCAGAGTGGATAACAGAGGTGGAGAGAGGACCCCAGGCCAGAAGCAGCCCATGCAAGGCTGGGGGAGCAGCTGGGCTGTGCCAGGAAAGCCAGGACAGGGCCACAGTGGGCAGTTCTGTGGAAGGACTACCATCTCCATGCAGGGGGAATTGGGCTTGAAAGTCCACTTGCGCCTTTCTGTGCCGAGGCCATGGCCCTCGCTTGTTCTAGACTCAGAGCTTTGAGCTTGGGGAGTTACTTTTCATGACCAGTCTGTAACTCTCCAGGCCCAGCCCCACCGGGGCAGGGCTCCAGCAGACCTCCACCGGCTGAGGAGACAGATGGGAGCGACCTGTGGCTGAGCTGATAGGAGATCATGCATGGGGACTCTGCAGCAGGGACAAGGTTTCTACAGCCCCATCTTCTGGACAATCGCGCAGAAATCCCAAGCATGTTGGACCCACCACGCTCACCTAGTCATGCTTCAGGGAGGTCATATCAAAGACCCTTTTGTTAATTCCCAAAGTGGCAAGTCCAGTCAGCAGAGCCATGCTGAGAGGAGCCTCTTGGGCTCATCTGCTGTCTCCCAGAGAAACCAAGGCCATCTGATGCCTGGGTTGACGTGATAATCCAGCACCGAAGGGATGTGGCAGGCCTCATGCAAACACTGAGAGATGCCAAGATCATTTGGCATAAACCAACTTTTGGCCGGCCTGGAGACCAGCCAAGTAACCAGGGCAACCAGGGGCTGACCCTCACGTTCTGAAAGTGTCCAGAAGGCACAGTTTCCCAGTCAGAAGTGGAATCCACGTCGGGGCTCAAGCTGGCCCCCTCGCATTGCAGCCCCTTCCCCTCTCCCCTGGGAAGGTATATGTAACCTCTTCCCACCGGCCTTCTAGTGCTTTCCACAGATGCAAAGTTAACCCAGGGCCAGCCTGGGCTGGGATAGAACCTAGCCCAGACGCTAGATTCAGAATGTTCCTTATGCTGAGTGGTAGCAACAGGAAGTGCCACTTACAGATGCTGGTAGCAAAAGCAGAGCTTTTTCTGACCTGGGCCTAAGGAATGTTTTGGACAGCGCTACAGGCAAACCTGAAAGTGAGCATCTACTCCAGTGGTACAAGCTTAGAGGTTGTTTTTCTTCCCAGCACATCCTGGGGACTCCAACAAGCAAGGCCAAGGGTCTAAATCCTCCAAAGCTCTTGCTTTGGCTGTAGTGTTTGAAGTCAGCCAGGCTGCCCACAGCCACATGCATTTGCCCTCTGCACCCAGCACGCTGGATAGAGAGCTTTGAATACTCGCATGTGGCGTGGCCTTAGTTTGGCAAACAAAGTTTTCCACCATGCCTTTGGGGAAAATGCAGTGTTAAAGATGGCTGACCTGTTTAAATTTCAATTTCCACGTTTTAATCTCCACTCCCCATCTGCACTGAAAAATTCTAAATCAATTAAAAGCAGCTTCTTTGTATTCTAAGAGATTCTGTTTCAAAGACCAAGTAAGGAATTTAAGGATAAGAAATACTGTGGATTTTAAATGTCAGGTTCTTAGAACACAGTGAGTGGCTCATACTGGGAACATAGTAATGCTAATCCTTCTGATGTTCATTCTATATATTATGGAAAGTACCAGCATGAAACCTACCCCCTTTCTTCCTCCGGCTCTAGAGCAAAGTGAGAAAGTCTTGCAGAACCCCAAGAAGGCTTGGTGTTCCGTGTCTCCTCCTCTCAGCTCTCCATGTTTCTTTCCCATCACCGGGTCCTGCGGGAGGAGATAGTCACCCAGTGACGGAAAGTGGAGCCCTGCAGACAGCCATACCCACCTCCATCTCTGTGACTTTCAGCCCTTTACTCTCTCCCTCCTGGGGCTCCAAGAACAGCACAGCTAAGAGAGACAGTACCTTGGAATGGATGAGTCAAGGGTTCCTAAACACACCGGGGTGCCATCTCATTAAAAAGGTTATTATAGTAGCCATTTCACAATATATGTAAATCCTATCATCATATTGTACACCTTAAACTTACACAGTGACATATGTTGCTTATTTCTCAATAAAAATGAGGGAAAAATGTTAGGCAAGTTCTCCATTATCTATGTTCTGAAACAGTTTATACAATACTAGATCTGTTAGTTGAGGTTTATATAAAAAGTGATTGTATAACCATTAAAAAAAAACCTTTGGATTAAGAGAAAGCAGGGCCCCATGCCACAGAGCTAAGTTTGCCAACCCAGGTGTCTGTGACCGGCCCTGGCCCCAGAGCTCGGCTTCCCACAGGTTGGGTCCTACATCTCTGAATGCCCAAGACAGCACACTTCCCGGCACAGAGTGAGAGGTTCACTGTTGAACAGCTCAAAGTAACTAAAGAATGTGCTTGAGTATGGTCATCTGGGGATATGCTTAAGCTAAACGCAAGACTAATAATAGATTGATAATAGATCCTTGATAACTAACTGCATCCAAATTTAAAATTTAATTAGATAAAGGGATCTGAGCCTTGAATCATCTTTAAATAGGAGAGAGAAGGCATACAGGGTGCAATTTTCATGCATTTTTCCCATTTAAAAATGGGAAATCATAATATTAATAATGCCCACAAAAATAATAGTAGCTAGCATTTAGTGAATGTTTTCTATGTGACAATGTGCTGGGTGCTTTATTGAATCCCTACAAAAAACCTACAGAGGAGACACTATTCTCTCCCTTTTACAGATGATCAAGTCGAGGCTTAGAGAGGCTAAGCCGCTGGTTCATAGGACTCATGAGTGGGGAAGCCAAGATCTGAGCCAGGACAGTCTGTCTCTAGACTGTCTGCAGGTGGGTGTGGAGCTCCTGTTAGTTTCTCAACCTTCTCCTGCAGGAACACAGAAGTGGAAGTCATGGCTCTGCCTCCTGAGAGTTTATAACTAGGTTGGAAGCCAGAAAACATGTATTTAATTTTTCAGTAGCCAAATAAGAGTTAAGTTTGAAATGCAAAAAAAAAAAAAAAAAAGGAAAAGTGGGACATGGGGTTTCTTTTATCTCTGGAAACACGGTGTGGAACTGACCCATCCTCGGTTGGCACCTGGCAGTCTGACCTCCACAGCCACCTCCCCAGTAACACACGGTATGGCCCGGGTCAAGGCCCATCCCTGCTCTGAATCTCAGGTTTCTCAGCTGGAATTCAATCTGTAAACATTTATCGGTAGTGTATGGTTTGTGCACATCCTTGTTAGGATACAAATGGAAGTTTCAACAAGTAGGACCAGGTTCCTGACCTCAAGACACCCCCATCTATAAACCAAGAGGGTTAACCCAGCACAGAGCCCAGCGGAGGGAAGGCGTCAGACTGCTGCTGTGGTGGTTCTTTCTCAGGAATAAGGCTTAGGATTCCTAGACTTGCCATTGAGGGTCCCGAGAGGGCCGGCGAGGCTGATGGTCAGGAGGATAATGGAGTAAACGTTTGGCCCAGACATTTTGTTTCAGGGATTTCGCAGTGCTAAAGAAGTTAGTTTGTCAATCAAAACCAGTTATCTTCCAAGAGCCCGCCTCTGGCTCCGTCGTGCTCACTCCTCCAGATCCCTTGGCCTCAAAGGCCTCCGGCTTCAAGTGGGAAAGAGGGCAGAACATCAAGCTGAAAAGCAGGTGGTAGGCCCGTGAGAACACAGTGGGGTCCTGATGCTCCTACATCATGTGTCTTGGTGGATCAAACCAAGAGACCTGTGAGATCAGGGAGTAACCTGACTCTCAGGCCCCCTCTCCGCCTCTGAATCACATTCTTCTGGGTCCCTTTTCCTAGAGAAGGACCCCAAATCTCTTCCTGACGGATCCCACCCAACTATCAAAGGTGGTCATCTTTATATGATAACAACTCTCACACTAAGGACCATTCGGGCATTCCCAAGCTGGGTGACCTTGACTTAGTCATTTCACATCTCTGAGGCTCAGTGTTTTCATCTATAAAATGAGTATCAGTGACCTACCTCCAAAGGGCTGTTGTAATAGTTACAATAGAAAGCACAGGTACTGGGAAAGGAAAGCTATTGACGTCACTGTGCCTCAGGCTGCCCCGGTTCCTAAAGAACTTGTAACCCAGAAATAACCAGGCCGGAGGTCTAGACTCTGCATAGAGTAGCTTTTGAATGAACAATGGATTGACAACCAAAACTAAATAAAAACAAACTGAAATTTTTTAATGAAACCTCTTATAGAACATTGAAGGAAATTCAATCCACATATTAAAGCAAAACCTTTTTACCCCACTCTCAACCCTCCCATCCCCCAGGTGCCCTGCAAGCCTTTCTCCTCCTCTCTCATTCCTAGTAAAGCCCCACACAGCCTGTGATCTCTGTTCTGCCTCTCCCAGAATTCTGAGCTCTGCCTTCTTCCTTCTGGTACCCCCACCCTCATTCCTGAATAAAGTTCTTTCCTAGCCTGTGAGGTGTCCTACCAGTTCTGCAGATCTTTCTACTCATGTCACTGCCCAACCAACAGAAGGCCCGAGACCAGTCAAGAAGCCTGTGAGTCTTACTGAGAAGTCCTAAGGTGTGAGAGGCACAGGTGCTCCTATATTAATCGAATTGGTCCCCGCTGCACATTGTTATTTGAATCTCTTTTACAGAAATGCACAAAATAGAGGACATTGCTTGTTGCTCACAGGGGCCTCAGGCTTCAAATGCTCACCTGGTTCTTACCTAAAGAACATCTTGGACCACATGCATGCCTAAGCAACCTTCCTAGGTCATAATGCTATGAAGGTCACTGAACATAATGCTACAAAGAGGCCAGAGTGTCCTGTATCATAATTCCCTGGCAGGCCATCTGGACTTGCAAACCTCCATTGCAAGAGAAGAAAGAAAAGAAACCCTTCTCCTCCAAAGCCAACAGCCTACTCCTTTCGCACGGCCTGGTTCTATTTGGCCTCTTGATGAAGAAGGCATCTCCCAAGCCGGCTGTCATCCAACAGCCACATGTGAGGAAAGATTACAAGAGGGGAATGGATTTTGACCCAAAGGAGGAAATTCCCTGTGCTGCTTGCTCCGCTGCCATCAGAAATTCCGTTCCCTGCTTGAGTGGCCTCCGGGGGTGTTTACAAGGTCTCTGTTTTGCCCTTGACATCAGAGCAGAGTGAAGGAAGAAACCTTGAACTCCCTCTAGAGTAAAGGGTATATGGACCCGAGTCTAGCCCAGCAGTTCTGCAGACACCTGCTAGTTAGAGTCTTTGTGTTGGAACTCACATGGAGTCCCCTGAAACTTCCGAACCTAAGTCAAGCGTCCAAGAACATCCCATCTGAATCTGAGCACACTCCCATCCCCGATTCCCTAAGAGGAAGGCCCATCACTCAGCAAGGGTCTGCTGCAAGGGTCTGCAGGTCCCGATTAGCATTTAACGCTATTCCTTATGGTAAGTGATGGCTGAGTTCAATGCGTGTGGAATGGGATGGGTTTGGTTTGCCCGTGGAAAAGGATGCATTAGTGTGATTAAATGGGGCTCATCATGCTGGCACATGTCACTGGAGTGCCACAGACAATAAGAAATGATTGTCTGCAAATGATGAATTCAATTCAAGTCTAGATTTGATCACGTTGTTTTGTAAACGCGTGTCAGGGGTCACAGCTTTGCACGATCCACGCCTGTTTCCTGACAGACTGCCCGCTCTCCAGTTGCACTGCAGATTAGGCTAATGTATTTGGCTAAGTGCAAGCTTATATTTGTGTCTGAGACACAAACACCACTGGAAATCTAAAAGACAGTCAAAGAGTAGCAATGGGAGGGGAGGGGGACAGTACCTGTTGTGTACCAGGAACCAAATCATACTGTTCAATTAATTCATGTGCTTCCCGTCTAGGCTGTGGGCTTCTCAAGAAGAACCTATCATATTCAATTCTATTTTTCCAGTCTTAGAATGGCACCCAGCACATAGTAGATACTCAAAGAATGAATGAATGGCCAAACTTTGCTTGATTCCAATTTTGGAGGGACAAAAACTGGGGACATGTATAGCTCTAAGTGGGGAAAAAAAATGAATGGAACTGCCTTAGTACATTGTAATACAAATAGCATGGTGCAATGTCATGCACTCATTAAAAATAGTGATGGAATCATAGACAGATGAATGGATAAAGAAAATGTGGCATATCCATTCAATAGAATATTAATCAGCCTTAAAAAGGAAGGAAATTCTGGTGCATTCTACATGACGAACCTTCAGGACATTATGCTAAGTGAAAAGGCCAGACACAAAAGAACAAATGTTGTCTGATTCCAATTACATGAGGTACCTAGAGTCATCAAATTCATAGAGACAGAAGGCAGGATGGAGGCTGCCAGGGGCAGGGGGCAGGGGGCAGGGAGACGGAATTACTGTTTAACGGATATGGAGTTTCAGTCTTGCAAGATAAAAAGAGTTCTGTGAATGGTGGGGACGGTTGCACACCAATGTGGATGTACTTAGTGCCACTGACCTGTACACTTAAAAATGGTTATGGCGGTAAATTTTACATTCCATGTTTTTTTACCACGATTAAAAACAAACACCGGGCATTTTATAGACATGGTAAAATGCAGTATGTTAAGTGAAAATAACAGAATGCAAGACTGAAGACAGTAAAAACACACATGCACGGTGAAAAAGAATAAGCAAAACTGAAAGCCACCACCTGGCAGGAGTGAGATTATAACATTTTGTTACCTTTAGATTTATTTAATAGTTTCACGTTTCCCTTGAAAAGCTTCTTAACAAACAAACAAAAAATAAAGATGCCAAAGGAATATCTATCACTGGAAAGGAACAAAAATACAAATAGATGTAAGATGAACAAAATAGCTGTAGGCACAGGACGTTCTAAGGTTTCTGATGGAGAAAGAGTCTGAGTTTATTAAGTGCCAATAGTCCCTCAATAAATTCCTTTTCATGATGATGATATAGCTGGACCGTGCAACAGTGGATTAAATAGGTTGGGAAGAATTCTGTTACATAAAGTTGATGCTGAAACGTGTAGGAAGGTGGAATGTCTAGACGGAGACTCAGAGATTGGGCTTGCTGTTAACATGAGCATTGCACCATGCACGACCCGGGTGGGGGTGCACACATGTATGTCCAGGCTGAGCTGGAGATCATGAAACCCGATTCCCAGCACACTATGAGCAAGTCACTTCTCTTCTCGAGGCCTCACTTTCTGTCAAAAAGGAAAGCCCACATTGAGGAATCTCCAGGCAACCTTTCAGCTCTAATAGTCTCCAAATGGATGGAGCTCATCAGCCCCTTTGAAGTTATGAAAAAGAGCAGAAATAATCCAACAACTGAATGTCTAACAGAGCCTCCCATTGCAAAAGGATTTCCATGAATGTTATTTTTAAATTAATAGGATGCATATTGCAGTGTTCACAATAAATATATGAATACAAACAAGAGAAATGCATGTAAATATATAATTATATTATGCACATCATATAAATGTCATATAAACTCCGAGAGGGTAAAAACACACCAAGACTACAGATAATCACAGATAAACAACTTGTTAAGCCTAGCTGTTTCTTGAAGCACAAGGTCTACAGTCTGGAAACTGCCTTCTATCACCCCCCTCTTCTTTGTTGATTTTTATGTAGGCTTTATCTACCACAGACACAGAACAGTGGCCAAGGAGCAGTCATGCAATGGTAGATCTCAGAAGATACAGAAGTGCCAGGCCTCGGGAATTCACATGAATGTGTCTGAGTGACATGTCACTGTAACAAAATTATACCAAGGGATGAATGCAGAGGGCAGAGGGGCCTTGGGGGACCCTGAGGGGAAAACAGAGACAGGCAAGAGGGCGAAAGAAGATGGTGACCACTCATGCTATATAATTGAGGACAGCTTCCTCTGGTGCCATTTGAGAGGACCTGGTGACCCTCATGTCTCGAGCACAGCCCTGAGATCAGTGTGGTTCCCTGATAAGCAGAAAGCTGGTGCCATGAGAGGCTTGTGAGGATATGGGGCGCTTTGCTAACTGAGAAGAGAATTCAGAGAATTCTCCCAGCTCCTGCATGATTCATGGAATGCCAAGTTGGAGAACTGGGGGAAGCTGAGCCAGGCTGGCACAGTTCTAGGTCTTACAAGACTCCATGGGTAAAGAAATAGAATGGTCATGGGTCAAGGGGATGGCTTTGCAAGCTGAGGCCACCCACAAATGCTAAGTCTGCATACTTGATGTGGTCACACAGCATTTGCAGTCTGTTCAGCATCTGACCTGACACTGTGAGAAAACGATGGCTCCATGCTTCAGAGACACCCACAAGATTTGGGAAAGGCCAAGGGTCAGCTGGAGAGGGGCAGTTTCTGACTGTGGCTCTGCATCAGGCTTACTGGTTGAAAACCCATCAACTAAGGTGAACAGCTACCTGGTTTTTGGACACTCCAAGCCAAATAATTGGTCTTATCACACTGACAAAAGAAGTTCTCCAGGAAGTAAAAGTAAGTCTTTGGAGGAGATTGTTACGGACTCGATGTATCCCCCACCCCAAAATTTATATGTCAAAGCCCTACCGCCCAGTGTGAGATTTGGAAGTGAGGGTTTGGGATGTACTAGGTTCAGATGAGGTCATGCAGTGAGGCCCTCATTATGGGGTTAGTGTCCTCCTAAGAAGAGAAGAGAGAGCCCAGCACATGAGGATACAGCGGGAAGGCAGGTATCTGCACGCTAGGAAGCGGGCCCTCACCATTTCTTCTCCAGCCACTTGAGGCGTGCATAGCCTGAAGAAAATGTGTAGATTTAATACTTAAGCCATTTAATGTGTAGATTTTATACCCTAAACAAAGATAACACTAATGAATTCACAGTCAACCTTTTCAGCCCCGTGATAGCAAAAGATTTTCAGTCACTTTAGCCCAAGCTACATTTGCACCCAGGGTCATCCAGAGAAAAGGACAACACATTAATCTTTGTCCTCCTGGTGTTGAGCGACCTCTCAAATAATCCATCGCATGGCACGAAGCGAAACTCAAAACCTTAAAACGCCATCTATCTGGTCCCCAATTAAAACATAATCTTTTTAAGCTGCCAATATCCACTGACCAGAATCAATAGAGGGGACGATTATGAATGGCGTTTCTTAGTGATCTGGTCCGACAGGGAATGGATTACTGCTGTCATATCCAGAGGGAGGGGAAAGGGACCCCGCGGTAACTGCCAAACAGAGGGAAGGGTGGCAGATAACCTGCTTTCTCCCTCTGGTTTAACTGATGTGGAAGTCGTTCTTTATGATTGTAGTCATGGAGGTGGTGTTTTTAAAATTCCTGTTAAGCCACTGTAAGTTTTTCAGGAAATGAAGCCAGCATCCATCTAGGCATTCAAAGGGTATTTTGGAAGTGCCTCCTCCGAGCCAGATGCTGGGCCAAATGTGAACAGTTGTGAGGCTGTTGCTCGGCTGAGTGCCGTTTCAGAAGCCATGGGTCTTTCTCCTTTGCCACTTTTAACACATGAGACAAATAAGGCTTCAGAATGGTGCGGGACTTCACACAGGTGAAAGGGGTCTACACTTGGCCTCGGAACTCCACCCCCTAAAGCTCTGTCCCATCCTTCCCATTCCTCCACATGTCAGGGATGGAGGCCACACCAACCAGCTCTGAGCCTCACACCTGTAGGGGCCTCTTCACAGTACCAACAGGAGCAGCCCCTGCATCTAGAGACATCTGTGCCCCCCAGTAGCTCAGGACTTCCCCCTACAACGTCTGCCAAGGGCAAGGGTGAGCCCTGTGGCCAAAGTCTCACACACACAAGCCAGTGACAACGAAATGAAAACCCTGCTCCAGCCACTCTGACCTATACTCCCACAGGCTCTCTCCACACCGGCATGGTGGATTGTCAGCAACCGCTGAGTTCCCAGTCTATGAAAGTCAGCGTTCCCATATGAACCGGCCCCTCCCTTGCCATCTCTTTAAGATCTTTGCTTCTCCCATTTGGGACACCATCTCGATTTTGGCGGGGTTGAGGGAAGGATGCTAACGGTCAGTGGGCGTCTGCTGTATGGCAGCATGAAGGCTTTAGGACATGGACTGCAGAGGGGAGGTGATGGAGCGTCAATGCCCCCACACTCCCCCATCGCTCCATTCGCTCCCTCCAGTGTTCCTGAAGACGGTTTTGGGCTCCAGTGATGAGGAATCAGGGAGTGGCCTGAGAAAGGCCCAGACACGCTCAGGAACCGGTGTGAGGACCTCAAGAGAGCACTTTCTAATGAAGAACAAGGAGAAAAAGACAGGTTGAGAGGAAGAAGAGCCGAGAGAGTGAAAATCAAACTCGTGGGTGGGGAGAGAAGGGTTTGTGTCCTTTTCTGCAGAGCTGGCCTGACAAAACACAGCTTCTGAAGTGTGGGGATGATGGAATTGGGGAGAGAAATGGGCCGTGAGCCTCGAATCGGATTGTTTTCCATCTTTTTCAAGAGACACAAGTTCAAGATTAGAGCCATTTTCATTACTTTAGTTGTTTCGATTGCTAAAATCTTCAATTGTGACTTTTCATGCAGATTCAAAAGTCAAACAGATTCTGGTGAAGGGGACCTAAGGGCAGCCCCTCAGGAAGAGATTGGCAGCCACGTGGCTGGGGTAGAGGACTGTGCCCCAGACAAAAGGGACTGGTTTCCCTAAGGAGGCACCAGCAGTTGCCTAGGACAATGACTCATCCAGGGTCGCTTCAAACAGACATGGCGGGACTGGAATCCAACCCCACATCCACTCACCCTGAGACCTCTATTCTTTCTCTTGGACAAGCTGCCTGCCCTATCTGCCCACCTTGCCTTGTACCAATACCAAAGGGAATAAAAGGACAGCATCTCAATAAAAAGAAGGCTATAGGCACGCATGGGCCCCTTTTCAATAGGCGACCACCTCTTGACAGGTGAAGTCCAAGCCATCAGGAGAACAGAGCTGGGCTCAAATGGATGGACAGCGCGCGGATGGGGCTGGACCACCCTGATGGGGGCAGGGCGCACGGGGTGTAGAGGTGGGGATATGAATGGAAAGAAGGTCAGGTTCAGATTACTAGGGACTTGAACGCCAAGATAAGTGCTATGAGAGGTAAATTCCACACAGCCTCCCGAGGAAGGAAAGGCTTAGCTCCTCGTGCTTGAGGAGAGATCCAAGGCAGAATGTCAGGCACACACCACATCCGCTGTGGTTCTGTTTCTTGTCCTGACTCTTTGAAATATCAGTCATCTGATAAAGGTCTGGTTCCAACCCACATAACATCAGAAATCTTGCAAAGCCAAACCTGAGGATTCACTATAACAGTGACCTTCTGATGCTTCCCCCAAGAGTGCCTCTCTATAAAGAACTTCTCAGTCCATGAAGTGGGACAGTCAGGGATGTTAAACGACATCTGAATCTGACAGACTTGCAGTCAGAGGGTAGAGGGAGACTTGCTTTTCCTTGGATACCCTTGGATACTGCCTGTCTCTCTCCTACCATGCAAAACTTATTTTTCAAATACATACACTCAGCCCCAGGGCCAAATAAATACCAGTGACATTTTAACATTTTTAAAACAACGAAATCAGATATGAATATTTCTTATGGTTTTTGTTTCCACTGAATTTAAGTTTAATTAAGGGGCGATCCAAGCAATCAGAATAAAACTATAATCGTAAATGAATAATAAGACAGCAAATCACACTTAAGCTTCATGAAAAAGACAGCAGTAGGTTACCTAGAACACAGGAAATGTCTACAGTTTAATTTTCTGGGGAGCTCAGCCATCTGTCTACGGCCTGTTTTAGCAGGAATCACTCCATCTTTTGAAACCAAGCACAGCCGCTCCGCTAAGCGTCAAGGGACCAAGGAGAACACGGGGTGCGGGCGATCCTGAGCCCCAAGGCCTGCACGTAGTACTCACCACTCCCCCATGGTGGGGGTCCGACACACCCACTCGTCCAGGGCACTTGCCGAGGCTCAGCAAATCAGTGAGGGTGCTTTGGGGTGAACGGAGCAGAAATAAGCCTGTGCCAGGATTAACTGAGAAGGGACATTGTCAGTCACTGGCACCCAGCTCTTTCTCTTTCGTGCTCCAATGGCTCTGCCTTCCTCCATGTGTTTCCATATCCATCAAGGAAAAATGACCCCCAGCAGCCATGGGGGCAACATCTTTCTCTTTGACATTTGGAGGAAAGGGAGGAACTAGTTTTCCTAAGAACAAAGATGCTTATTTCCCAAAAGACTTGGGCATGTCTCTCTGAGTTCATTGGTCCTGACCAACTTGGTCAGGGCCGGTCCACTGGGGTGGACAGGATCTGCTGGTGCCCACCACAGGGTCCACTCCTGCACGCAGCCAGAAGGTGTCTGAGACAGCCTCGGCGTTGATGAGCGACCAGAAATCAATGATAAAATGGGTAACACATACAGCAATTGCTATGCGTGCTGCTGAAATATGAGAGCACCCACCTATTTCATGTATAGGATTTTAAGCACTGTTACCCTGCCTCACAAACTGACCCAGGTTAGACATAAAAGAAAATCTTGGACCCTAAAGGAAACCCCCTCCACGGTCCCCGCAACACACACCATTTAAAACTCAGAAATAGACCAAGTGAAAACCAATGTGTATATTATGGAATTTTTAATGGAATCGGAAACCATGGAGGCATTAACTTTTAAAATCACATTTAATTTATCAAAAAGAAATACCGAATGGTGATACCCAAGACCCTGCAAGTGGAAACGCTAAAGTGTGAAATATAAACAAACAACATGATCAGGAAGAAATTATTTTGCTCAGCTGAATTTCTAACTAATTTTTAAGTAGGCAGATATCGTTCACAATAATAAATTGATTAAGGCAACATTTATTGAGCACTTACTGAGTGCAGACCCAGGCCAGGTATGTCACCTATGTCATCTCATTTAATCCTCACATACTTGAAAAGGAGATGCTATTCCCATTACATCCAGGTAATGAGATGTCAGCTCCAGAGTGGGATGGTCTATGCATCATGCTCCACGACGGAACTTCCCAAGGCCCATTGAACTGAACTTTATTCAAAATGATTGGGTGCCTTCTGCATTCCAGGCACCGTGTTAGACTCACCAGGAGCCTCTGCACTTGGGAAAGCACACTCACCCGGGAGGGCTTTGTTCTGACTTACCATTTTTCTGAAGGACCGAAACTCAAAGCACAATTCAGAATCTCACCTGTCAGAGAAAGACACTACTAATGTTGCCAAGGATTTCCTCCTGACTTTTATGTCTCTGTAGTTGGAACAATTTAATAAGGATGTCTGGGGTCCTGATTTTACCAATAAATATTTTTTTGCAATAATCTTCCTATTAAAAAATGTTGAAGCCAGTAGAATATTGTGTAACATCTATACATCAGCTTAAAAGAGGTAATAGGCACTAAAATATGGTTATATCATGATCTGCCATTTTTGGCTATTTTTTTTTAAATGTATGTAGCTTTCACAAGTTTCATATTATAAATACCATTGCATTAAATACATATATAACTTTCAAGTACATTTCTCTATGTAGGAAGGATATCTAGGAATTTAATCACAATGAAAGGACAGAAACATGTCATGAACTATGAAGGTTTGCATACTCAGTGGTCCCAAGATCACGAATGAACATGCCCATTTCAGTCCAAATAGGTCTGCCTGGAATGTTATCATGACTTTTGATGTAACAGGACCATCTCGGGCTTTATTCTAGGGTTTAGTCCAGAGCACAGCCTCTTTTGAGTGGTGATAATTATTTATATGACTAGCACTTTTTTTGTAAAGAGTAACTGAATGTATTTACATTGCAGTCAACCAACTGCCCCGCCAGGAAGGAGCGAGTTCTCAGGCCTCAGAGGTGACCCTCAGCGGGGGTGACCCTCAGCGGGGGTGACCCTCATCAAGAACGGCCAAGCCTGGGCCTAAGTCCAAATCTAACAGAGGCTTGAATTCCTCAGGAGTGGCTTCCATCTTCCCCCGCAAGCGGCCAGGATACGGAAGGTGACAGATGGCTAAATACAGACACCCTTACATCACTTTAACATCAGTTAACAAAGGTCTTTGGAATGTCAAAACTTATTCCACGGCCGCCTTTGACAGTCAGGATCCCAGCCTCTATGCAGCACGTGAGTGGATCAAGTCATATCTGACTTAGAACAGTTGCCTAATGTTCAGTCTTCACTTGCAAGAGGCTCCCTCTGTTTTTATTTTCAAACAGAATAACTAGAGAGTTCCATATTAACCTCCAATTTTTAAAGAAAGGTAGTATCTTTGGTGACAATACAGAACCTGCGTCAGCAAGCTCCAGCCCATGGTCAAACCCACGTGTGGGCTCAGAGCTAAGGATGACCTTCCCATTTTTCAATGGTTGAAAAAAAATCAAAAGAATAATAATTTATGACACCTGAAAATTATATGAAATTCAAATCTCACCAGCCTAAATAAATATTGATTGGTACACAGCCACACCCCTTCATTTACATCTTGTCTATGGCTGCAAGGTTAAGTATTTGCAACAAAGACCAAACAGCCTGAAAAGCATAAAATATGTACTATCTGGTCTTTTACAGAAAGAGTTTGCTGACCCCTGGCATAGAGAAAGCACTGTGTTGAAATTATCTAATAATTGAATAAAACAAAGTAAAACATTTACTTGGGGGTGGTGCACAAACTCTGCTTCTGTTTTCTTTTGCAACCTTTATCATTAAGAAACTACCAGATATCTTTTTTTTTTACTCTACCCTGGACTCTTTAAAAATACACATGTGCCAGAGATTATAAGTAAAGCACTTCAGAAAGAGGGAGTGGCACAAAGGAGCAAATGCCTTAAATTTCACATTTTTTAAAAAAATAAGCAAAGCAAAACAGAAACACACTAAAACAAACATTCTAAAAATTGCTGACATGATCCCAGAGAGCCATGGGGCTGAAGTCGGTTAGGACACAGGCGCACCTCCCTTGGCTGGTACTTAATTCTCTAGTGAAAGAGGTGGGGTTGACTTTCATAAGAGATTTAAATGACCTTAAAAAACCCTCCAGCAGGGCTGTCTGCCTCGAAACACGAATGTGGCCCCTCCCGCCTTCCTCCTGGGGTAAAGGTTGCCCCTCAAAGTCAGCAAGTAACTTACAGTAATGGATTTCAAAGTCAAGAATCTAATGCAAATCTAAGCATTTGCTTATACACTCTCTGAAGTCTCAACAGATTAAGTTTGGAAATATTTTCATAGATCTTATCTACATAATCTAATAGAGGTGATTTCAGGAATACAGATGGTGTTTCCTTCAACGTACTTGCCAAAGTATTACTCCTTGCCAGGAACATCACTAAGGCATGCCTTTTTGTTTGAATTTCTTGTTTAGTTCATCCAATTTAGAGACCCATGTTGAGGAGTTTAAATAACATCCGGCTTCTGTAGAGAGGTCTTTGTCTTGGCAAAAGTGCTGGGGGAGGATGGGCGGTTCAGAGAATAAGGGACCCTCCAGTCTGTTGAGTTTCTGTAACATAATTAACTTTGTTAACAGACGCTTAGGATTCGTGTGGTTACCCACAGGATGTTCCACTTGTTTAAATGTTTCATTTTAAAAGATGCAGCTGGCTGGTACCTTCATCAGGCACCCTTCCCAGGGTGCAATGGATTCTCTAGCGCAGTCCTCACGTCCATGACTCGAGAATCAAAGGAAGCCTCTTGACACGGGAATCTATGCTGTCACTTTACCCATTTCCATTAAGTTATAAGATGCCTGAGTGAGACTTTTCCAGGCTAATGCCTTTGGGGGTGCAGGATGGAGGATTCAGAAAAGATTAGACCCTTAAAACTTCAATTTTCCTACTGTAAGCCATTTTTCCAGATGTAAAGTGTGTCGGGGCATGCAGGGCCGACGCGGGGGTCTGGGGTGGAGATGACAGCATCACATGTACTCGAATACTAGCTGTGAGTTTATCGGCAAATCACATCCAACTGCACTGCTTGTCCCCTGTGTGGTCTTGGATATGTTGCTTGACTTCTCTGAACTTCCCTTTCCTCTGGTGTAAACTTTGGCCAAGAATACTGGGGCCTTGGCACAGGGACTGCATACACCAGATGATGAGCCCCAGCTCCATTAGGACTGATGGGACAAGGACAGCCAGGCCATGTTCCCTAGGAGCTCCAGGAAGCACAGTTCCTCCTCTTGAGGCCCTACCCCTTCAGAGCTCAGGCTACAGGGAGGGCCCAGATCTCAGCAGAGAAAGCAGACACCTGAACCAGACACTGTCAGATGCTGCAAAATGCCATGAAGAAAACCAAATGGAAGAACCAACAGGGGATGGCAACGGGGAGTTGCCTCTTTTGAGAAGGTGAGAAGAATTGGCCTCACTAAATACAGCCCTGAAGCAAAAGAGGAACCCACCAGGCACAGAGTCGGTGGACCAGCAATCCACACAGCAGGAAGAGCAGGTGCCGGTGGGTCAGGCAAGCTGAGCGGGCTAAGCAAGGCAGAGCACTGGTGCTGGGCACTCTGGGTCAGAGGGGGAAGCAGGAAGAGCAGAGACAGGACTCAGTGATGTTCAGTCCTGCAGGCCTTGGATTATATATACCCCAAGGGCACTGGGAACCCACTCAGTGGTTTCAGAATGGAAATGACACGAATGAGTTCGTGAATGAACATGAATAAATGAATGAATGAGCCTCATGAAAGAACTTGTTAAAAGCATTATGCAAATACACACACACACACACACACACACACACACACACACGAGCTTCTGTGCAAGCCCAAACGCAAGGGAAAGTTATGTCTAGAGCAGGTGCAGGAGACTGGAATGACCTCAGTCAAGGCCAGATTGGGAGACTTAGGTCCCCTGTGAAGGGAGCAAAGGAAAGTCACAGGGGCTTAGGCAGCCCTTCCCCGGGCATGGCTCACCGCTGGGGGGTGCTGAGCATCATTCCAAAGAAGGTTCTAAAGAACGAAGTCAAGAGAGTGGCACGGATCACAGAGGTACACTGACGGGGTAATGGCTGTAGGGCTGTGACAGTGTGTGAATGAGCCACCCACCGCACTCTGGGATACAACATCCAGGGACACACAGGTCTAAAGGGTGCTCTGTTCCAAACGCCTTAGATGGTCGTGCCTACTCATGTCAAAAAGTAGCATATATAAGCTTCAAGTTACAAGTAACTGCCACGTGTAAGTAATATGTGAACTTCCGTGAAATTCAAGAGAACAAAAAGAAAAATTTTTTGATTAATACTTTATACTGTATGTGATCTTAAGTATGTGTTACTAGATTAATGAATCAATTTTTCAAGTAGTCAAAACACCTTTGGGGTAATCTTTTCATTGAGAAAATAAGGGCTGACATTGTATTTGGGGGGATCTCATTTTTAGGCACATGCAGCTTACACAAAAATCCACCACTTTGGTCCTTTCTAAGTTAGCATGTGCTCATTCGACTATTCCTTATGTAAGCATGCTAAGAAAGATATCAGCAGGTGTGTCTGGAGCAGACAGCGTGAGCTGGACGGTCTTTTACCACCTCCCCCATCCTCCCTCCCTCCCTGACCCCACTCCCCTTGTGCCACTTCCTCGACTACAGAGGCTGGGAGCCGGCGAGCTGCATTTCCCAGCAGCAGACTTCCACAGGAGCCCTTGCAGTGAGTGAGAGGCACCCGCGTGAAGCCTGAAAGTGGGGAGAGAAGCAGGAGACCTCACTGCAGGAACTTCAGGCCCAGACTTCTGCAAGCAGCTGGTTTCACCAATTTCAGCTGATTGCTGGCAACAGCATCCATGATTTCTGCAGCCCCTGAGTTCCTAAGCTCCAGCAGCACCTTCCCTGGGCTTCGCAAAGCCAGCTCTTCCACTCATTCCAAAGCCTCTGGTGCCCTGTGATAAATCCCTTCCTGCTTGAGATACTCAGGGTCGCTTCAGTTGGATCCAAGCCTCACTGATGTAGGAAGTCAGTAGCTCTCTCGGATCCTGGCCTGACCTGATCTTCATCTTGGTCCTTGGCCCCTGTTGCCTGTCAGCACCCACCTGTTCCCCTTTATGGAAACATTAGAGCTGCGTAAAATAGATCTGTGAGCAGAAGAGCTCTCCATCACTGGAGGTGTGCAAGCAAATGCCAGAATGTCACTAACCGGTCAGGTGACAGAAGGGACTCCCAGGAAGGGGGCCACGCAGGGCCATGCGTTAGAGGCCTGACCCCATGTTCAGACTCTGGACCCAGAAGCCTGAGCCCCTACGGAGGCTCAGCCCCTCACTTGGGGACGTTCCAACTTTCTCCCCTAGATATACATTTCACTCCAGCCATAGAAGTGAACCTGTGCCTGCCAGCCTGGGGCGAGTACGGTTTCTGTGCCAAATCTATCCTGCCCATGGGCATAAGGACAACAGGCCTGAAGGCAAAGGAAAAGCTGTGGAGAGAACAAGCTGTAGCCTTTGCAGCGGCACTGGCTGTGGGCAGGCCAGCTCTGCAGGGGCGAGATGCTGGGTGCTAACCTCTCCTCCATCCCTGTGGGCTGGCCAGCGTTCACTGAAGATCCTCCCTGGGGTAGCCTTTCTCCCCCTGGTGCCACCAAGCTGGGCTGGGTGTCCCCGTTCTAGCCCACCACCTGTGGGCTCAGTTTCTCCACTGACTGTAGAGCAGTTGTTCCCAAAGCTAGAATGTATTCATGGGAAATTGTCCATTTCCTTGTATTTCCATAAGTGAACTGAATCTCTCCCTGGGGTCTGTTTAATAAAGTAAGTACAGTCTCAGTCCCCAAAATGCTGTCTTAAAAGGAGAGAGGTTTCTTTCTCTGCTGCATGATGGTCCAGAGCAGTAAGGGGAGCTCTGGGTCCCCATCTAGGGGGCCAGAGCTGGTGGGGTACCCCCACCACCTTCAAAATATGTCTCCCACCTCTGGGACTAGGTTGGGTGTCCTAACTGTTCTCAGCCTTAGGTCTGAAACTGCAGAACTTGAACAGTGACAGAAACCTAACAGGCACGTGGCTTCATTTTACACCAGAAACAGAAGGGAGCTCACACCCCTTTGTCCATGGGCAAAGGGTAGATTAATGGCCCCCCAGAGACGTCCATGTCTTCACCCACAAAACCTGGAAACATGCCACCTCACATAGCAAAGGGTGTTCTGCAGATGCGATGCAGGTTAAAGACATTGAGATGGGGGCGCATTCTGGATTATCCAGGAGAGCTCCAAGTAATCTCATGAATCCTTCAAAGTGGAGACACTTCCCTGGCTATAGTCAGCCAGAGAAATGTCACAACAGAGAAAGGGCCAGAGAGATGCTGGCTGTGAGGATGAAGAAGTGGGCCACCAGCGAAAGAATGAGAAGCTGGAAGGGACAAGAAAGTGAGTGGTCCCCTGGAGTTTCCAGGAGGAATGAAACCCTGCTGGGTCAGCCCTCCCCTTTGAGCAGCCTGGACCAATGACCCACACCCCGTGTCCCCTAGGCGGCGGTATTCTGAGGCTAGCGGCTCATGCTCCAGCACACCTCCCAGCCCTGCTTGGGTTCTGAACACCCAGCTCCTGGTCTAGGGCCCGTCTTGAGATCTGTGACTTGCCAACATGACAGGGCATGTACGTGCACCTTCAGAACTCCACGTGAAGGGGTCTGTGGACTTGGGCACAAATAAGCACCCTGACAATATGAGCTGTGCACAGGGGACCATAGTCCATGTCTCAGAGGGAGGTTTTGAGAATTACATGAGAAACTGGTTATTTTTACCATGTCTGGCTTAGAGGGAGCAGCTGATTCATTCTAGCTATCATCATTATTATTTACACGTGCATTTATCTGTGCAAGAAGCATATATCATAACAAACACACAAATCTGTTACCTTGTTCCCATTTTACAGATGCGGGCACAGAGGTCCAGAAAGATTTCTGACTTACCTGAGGTCATGCTGCTTCGCTGATGGGCTTAGAAAGCCAGCTCCTAGGCTGCCATGTACATATCCTCATGACTCACTCTTCACGTCACCGGCGTGCCCCTAGGAACAGTACCAGGAGGGGCATTAGCAATCCAGCCTCTGCTTTTGCATTTCTCCAGCTTCCCCTCACAGTGGGCGCATGGCTAGACTCCTGAGTATGGACTTCCTGGGGAGGCAGAAGAGAGAAATGAGGGTCAGGTCACCACCTGCCTGAGCTCCCAATACACAACCCTTTGTCACCCGGGCCTGGGTGTTTCCTTGGCTCTGTGTACATGATCGATTAGCCAGAAAAGCCTAACATCCTTCCAGCCAGCTAGGGTCTCCCTCTCTTGTGCAATCCTGGAGTCTGAGGGCACACCCTACTGCTGTAATATTTATCAAAGGCAGGAGGTTAATGGGATGCCCACCAAGCCACAAGGGAAAGAGACATTCCCAAGTGGGTGGGGCAGCATGAGTTTTCCATCACCCTGTGCATCTTCTGAGAAGGGAAAAACCAGGCATGTGTGGATGGTGATACCCGCCGGATCCCTGGTGGTTCCACAAGCAAGCCAAACAACACTCTTGTTCTGGGCCCCTTTGCTCCTATCTTCCTCGTGCATCACCTCCACCAGGAAGGCCTCCTCGTTCACCCCAGCCCAGCCCAATCCATGCTGCCTGTGCCTTCCTTTAGCACCTCACACTGACATGGGCTGGTACCAGCAGCTCTTTGGCCTGGTGTCTTTGTCATCGCCCCAAGAAGCTCCCCGAGGAGACACAGCTCATGCGTTTAGATATCACCGCCTAGCAAATGGGACGTGGCAAATAGCAGGTGCCTCCAGAGGCATTTGCTAATTAATGGTGAACTCCTATGCATCATTCAACACTTAGGAGTCACGTGTTCCAAGAAGCTTTGAAAGGAAAGACCAGGACAGGTTCCCAGCTTTTAGCACGGAGTAGCTATGACGTTGCATCGGCATATAGGCCTCTTCCTCAGGCCTTTGGCTTCCCCCCTTCCTCTGAAGGGTGTGGTGGGCACAGGGTAGTGAATCCTTTGCAGAGAGGGCTGTGTGTCTCCTGACACCCTGTGCCCTAGCACATAGCAGGTGCTCAGTAAATACTCAATTACAGAATGACTTAATGATGGCATGAGTCCGCACTTTCTCTTCAATCCCATTTATTCAACCAAATTTTGGGGTCCTTGACATACCCCAGCATTGTACTGGCCCTGAGGATAAAGGGGGTTACACAGTCTCTGTGCTCAAGGAGGGCGGGGGGAGGAAAGAAACTAAGGGCTTTTTTCATTTCATTCCCTTATGCCGATGAGGAAGAAGGACTGGCCAGGCACAGTCAGCGGTCCAAGGTCACAGACCTAATAAGTGACGGGGCTTCTGTGTGAATCAAGGACTGACTCCAGAACCCATTTCACTGGGATTCCTTACTAAAGGAAGAGTTAAAAACATTTTTAAAAGGAAACAAATCTAAATAATAATAAGAGGGTGGATGTGAAGCTGCAAGACTGAGAAGCAGATTGTTGGGACCGATCAGGGGAGGGACGGGGGATGAACTGGCCGGGGCAGCAGCGGGGGAGACGCGAGGCGATGGCGAGGGCAGAGACACAGCCGGTGCCTGGGAGTTAGGCAGTAGGCCTCCCAGGCCATCCCTCAGGGTTGTGTACTGCACACGGGGGCCACAGCTAAGGGGGTGCCGTTCCATCCCCTACAGCCACATCCATTAGGACAACCCCTGACAGGTGGAGGTCAAGCATTCTGTGGGAAGGGGCATCTTTTCCTAATTCACCCAGGGTGCTGACCGGCTGTAACCCGGATTGGAGTCCCAGACGACGACCGTTAGAGGAAGGCAAGTCCCACCAGGGAAGCCAAGAGGGAAGCTCTGCGACAGGGTTCAAGCAGACGGGAGCTGGTGACTGCTGGGAGCCCGTGTCCTTTCCAGAGGCACCTGGCGTTCGGTTATCCACAGTGGCGACCCCAGAGAACCATCTAAATATCCAGCTGTGGGGGGCAGTTCAATGAGCTCCCATTCACCCACAAAATGGACTCCTCTCCAGCTATTTTGTAAAAAATCACATTTTTGAAAACACCATAATAGTTCAGAAAATATTCGTGCCCAAAAAGAGTAAAAAAAGCAAGATGCAAAACTTTATGTGAATCTTTCTGTGTTTATACATATACACATATATAAATCTGTAATCCCGAAGTCTTCCATCATGCACATGTATTATTGCTATAATTAAAGAAAATCTAATTTTAAAAATGAACGGTTTTCAAAGGATCCAGGACTCTGGTTCAGAGCCCAAAGAGCAGCGTGGGGCCTGGTTTCTGGCCTGCTGCTGGAGTTTCGGCAGCCCCAGCTGGACCAGGCCCAGGCCCCAGGACCCCTGAAACCGATGCTGTGTGCAGGCCACAGGCCCGCCGCATGCACCTCCAAGGCGGCAGTGTGTGTGCTGCGAGCCTGCAGCACCCTGAGTGTCCCCTGCTCTCATGTGACATCTCTACTCAGCTTTAGGAGGAAGGCACTCCCACCGCATTTCCCTGACACATTCGGCCTGTGCTCCACCTTGTAACACAGCTGGACCTGGGTACTTGCACACTAGGAGGCCAGGGGGTGTCAGGGTGAGGGCTGATTAAGCCGCTAGCAAGGGACTTAACGTTGCTGAGGGTGGTGAGATCTCTTACAATCCTTTCTGGGGCCAAGCTGCTGAGGTGGAAGCCCTGGGAGGTGGCAGGCAGGGAGGAGGGCCAGAAACCAGCAGGAAAAAGCGAGCATGTCACAAATGGAAGGGGCAGGGGAGGGCCCGCTGTGCAGCACAGGCTGCCCTGGAGGGAAACGAGGAGCTTCCAAGATCTGCGATGTCCCACTGAACCCTTATGGTCAGGACCCCTCTCCTCCACCCCCCACCCCCCCGGCCCTGGCTACCAGAACAGAACATTCCGGGTGCTCCCAAGCCTGCTACCTTTTCTTAGGCAACTGTGGTTTTTGGGGTTTTTTTTTGGTATCGCTAATGTACAATCACTTGAACAACATTATGGTTACTAGACCTATTATCAAGTCCCCCCCATACCCCATTACAGTCACTGTCCTTCAGCATAGTAAGATGCTATAGAATCATTACTTGTCTTTGTAAATACTGCCTTTCCATGTCCCCCCACCCCCGCTACATTATGTGTGCTAATCGTAATGCCCCTTTTCCCCCCTTATCCCTCCCCACCCATCCTCCCCAGTCTCTTTCCCTTTGGTAACTGTTAGTCCATTCTTGGGTTCTGTGAGTCTGCTGCTGTTTTGTTCCTTCAGTTTTTTCTTTGTTCTTATACTCCACAGATGAGTGAAACCATTTGGTACTTGTCTTTCTCCACCGGGCTTATTTCACTGAGCATAATACCCTCTAGCTCCATCCATGTTGTTGCAAATGGTAGGATTTGTTTTCTTCTTATGGCTGAATAATATTCCATTGTGTATATGTACCACATCTTTATCCATTCATCTACTGATGGACACTTAGGTTGCTTCCATTTCTTGGCTATTGTAAATAGTGCTGCGATAAACATAGGGGTGCCTATGTCTTTTTCAAACTGCGCTGCTTCATTCTTAGGGTAAATTCCTTGGAGTGGAATTCCTGGGTCAAATGGTATTTCTATTTTGAGTTTTTTGAGGAACCTCCATACTGCTTTCCACAATGGTTAAACTAATTTACATTCCCACCAGCAGTGTAGGAGGGTTCCCCTTTCTCCACATCCTCGCCAACATTTGTTGTTGTTTGACTTTTGGATGGCGGCCATCCTAACTGGTGTGAGGTGATATCTCATTGTGGTTTTAATTTGCATTTCTCTGATGATTAGCGATGTGGAGCATCTTTTCATGTGCCTATTGGCCATCTGAATTTCTTCTTTGGAGAAGTGTCTGTTCAGCTCCTCTGCCCAATTTTTAATTGGCTTATTTGCTTTTTGTTTGTTAAGGTGCATGAGTTCTTTATATATTTTGGATGTCAACCCCTTGTCGGATATGTCATTTATGAATATATTCTCCCATACTGTAGGATGTCTTTTTGTTCTAGTGATGGTGACCTTTGCTGTACAGAAGCTTTTTAGTTTGATATAGTCCCACTTGTTCATTTTTGCTTTTGTTTCTTTTGCCTGGGGAGATATGTTCATGAAGAAGTCGTTCATGTTTATGTCCAAGAGATTTTTGCCTATGTTTTTTTCTAAGAGTTTTATGGTTTCATGACTTACATTCAGGTCTTTGATCCATTTTGAGTTTACTTTTGTGTATGGGGTTAGACAGTAATCCAGTTTCATTCTCTTACATGTAGCTGTCCAGTTTTGCCAACACCAGCTGTTGAAGAAGCTGTCATTTCCCCATTGTATATCCATGGCTCCTTTATCATATATTAATTGACCATATATGCTTGGGTTTATATCTGGGCTCTCTATTCTGTTCCACTGGTCTATGGGTCTGTTCTTGTGCCAGTACCAAACTGTCTTGATTACTGTGGCTTTGTAGTAGATCTTGAAATCAGGGAGCATAATTCTCCCTGCTTTATTCTTCCTTCCCAGGATAGCTTTGGCTATTCAGGGTCTTTTGTCATTCCATATGAATTTTAGAACTATTTTCTCTAGTTCATTGAAGAATGCTGTAGGTATTTTGATAGGGATTGCACTGAATCTGTAGATTGCTTTAGGCAGGATGGCCATTTTGACAATATTAATTCTTCCTAGCCAGGAGCATGGGATGAATTTCCATTTATTAGTGTCCTCTTTAATTTCTCTTAAAAGTGTCTTGTAGTTTTCAGGGTATAGGTCTTTCACTTTCTTCGATAGGTTTATTCCTAGGTATTTTATTCTTTTTGATGCGATTGTGAATGGAATTATTTTCCTGATTTCTCTTTCTGCTAGTTCACCATGAGTGTATAGGAATGCAAGGCCACTTGTTTTTTAACTGACATTTCTAGTTGAAAATTAATCTCAAAACTGTATTTTAAAATTACAAACTCAAATTTCACCCTTAACTCTTCACAAAAGCTGTTTTCAAGTTTCCTGTTCCCTTTCGTCTTGACCACATTCCGTCCAGTCCCTCCTCCTGGGAAGTGCACTTTCCTCCCTTTTTGCCTGATGAAACTCTGCTCTGTTCCCAGCCTGCACTCTGAAGGGCTTTCCCCCCAGCAGCCTTCCCTGTCCTCACCCAGCCGTGTCGGGCCCTCCTGGCTCTCCCCCAGGTCTTTGCACACCCGTCCTGTCTTCCCACCTTTCTGTGGGCTGCTGGAAGCCAGGGCCCATGTGCACTCATCGAACGCCTCCTCCACGAAGCCCCTTCCCAGGGCTTGTTGAGAGGGGAAGCCCTGAAATGGCATAATCATGGCATAAAACATATTTTTGCACTCATTTTCCCCTCAACATCCCATCAATCATTGTCCCTCCTTTAACAAGGTAAGCCATGCTCAACATTTTTAATGGCTATATGATATTCAATCCATTCCTCATGCCACACACCTTTATGGAGCATCTACCGTATACAGGGACCACTCAAGGCATGGGGAATCCAAAGGGCCGTAAGGTTCGCATCCTGCCCTCTTGGCATTAAAGACAACACACCTGTAGCCACAGGTTCAGAGGCTTATGAAATGTATGTGAGCTCCACGCTCACCATCCCACTGACGGATGAGAACACAGGCTCAGAGGCAAGTCACAAGCAGAGCCCTGTCTGGTACCCAGAACCCAGACCACGGCCCAGGCCTCTTCCCAGCTTGCTCCCCTCTCCAAGTAACAACAGAGGAACATGCTTCTTTATTAGTTAGACTTCTGCAGAGTTCTAAATCAAAGCATTCGAAATTTTAAAGTTTGATCAGCTGAGAAATAAGGATGTTAAATATGATTGCATTTGAGGGTACAGACTGTTCTTCCATTACCTGGTTCGATTAAAAAAAGCTATCTGGGCTCTGAGGTAGAAAAGTTAAATGCGACAAGAAAAAAAAAAGCCTTCGAGTTTGCTGTCATTCCCGTGTTTTGTAAGGAAATCATATTGTTTAAGACGTGTTTGCTGCCACATCAAGAACACATGAGTTAGCATCTGTAGTTAATAGGCTTCTCTCCCTCCTTAATTGCTAAAAATAAGAGCGATTAGGAAGAATAAAAAGTTATTTCTATGATTCTTTAGGGAGCCTAAGAAAGGCTTGATTTTTTAATGGGGCATAGACCAGAGGCTCGGATTCCTCCACTGAAATTTAATTGGTGTAATATTGAAGTTTAAATAGTAATAAAGTTTTTGTCTTCAGGTTATGTGGGGAAAATTACCCATAACATTGTTTGGATGATCATATCTTCACTGCTACCCTGGTCTACCTTTTCCTGGAGATGACGACTGTTCTTACTGTTCTGTTATTTTCCATGTTGCATCCCTTCCCCTCAGAGCCTGGCAAACGATGGTGAATTTCAGGGAACTTTTCAGAATGGTTAGGACAGTGTGCAGATCAAAATAGATCTGGACACAGGAGCATGGTGAAGCGAGAGGCAGCTCTTTCCAGCAATGCCAAATGCCAGCACTCTCTCATATTCTTGAGAGACGAGATAAATGACCAAAAAGAAAAAAGAGAGAGAGAGAAGAGAGTGTGCCAGGATGACAGCTCACTTATCTCCACCTTCTAATTGAAGAGCTGGCTGAGACCCAGAATGTGGCACTGACCACTTTGACTCTCAAGACGCCACATCACCACCAGAGGGAAAATGATCAATCACAAATTAGCCTCCCATTAGTGAAGGGTGAGACTGTCGTTAAAGCAGAGGAAAGAAAAGCTATAAAAACAATTTGTGTTGATATCATTCGAAGACCTACAGGTCGTGGAAACCTAGTGGCGACCATCATCTCATACGTTACGACCAGAGTCAGACACCAGAGATTTACAAAACGTGAAAACTGGACACAGCCTCCAAGTATACGTGCACTTGGCCTTGGCTAACTACTTTGCAGCAAAAGCCTGGAATGACTTTGCTTCACCAGGTCTGTGACAGTGGGGACTTAAATCCGGGGCTTTTGCAGGGTCTATTTCCCCCAGAAAAGGGTCAGGATATAGGGTTGCCAGACCCAGGAAGTAAAATTACAAGATGCCCAGTTAAATTTGAGTTTCTTTCAGTATAAGTATATCCCATGAAATATTTGGGACATACTTATACAAAAATATTATTCGTTAATTATCTGAAATTCAAATTTTACTGGTGTCCTGTATTTTACTTGACAGCCATAGACAGGAGGCAAGCTGTGTGCCAGCCCTCCCCTTCTCTTCCCTTGATTTTCTCCCAGGGTTCCCTTAGCTGAGCCCCAGAAGCCTCAGACAGAACCCTCTGAAAAATACCCTGAAGTCTAGATGCAGAAGAGCAGAGGGTCCTTGGGGTCGCCTGTCTGAAGTCATATGACAGGCGCTATGTACTAGGTTCAGGGCTGCAATGCAGTTCTAAAGAGGCCGAGTCTTTGCATTCCTCTCTCATTGTTAGGCACCTGCCACCAGGTAAGTAACAAGCCTATAAAGGGCCCAGGTGAGAGATTATCAAACTTATATGTGCACAAACGTCACTGAGGAGACCTGCTAATAATCCAGCCTGGACCCCAGCCCTCAGAATCCCTGACTGGGTAGTCTCACAGGAACCCAGTTATCTGCATGTTTAATAAGCAACCCTCTCTGCACCCCCGCCCACCTCGCCCCAAGCACATGCCAGGTGATCTTGATACAGGTAGAGTCTCTGAAAAATACTGACCCAGATTTTAGGCTCTCCCTAAACACAGATGGAGAAAGACAAAATTTTAAAAACATAGTATTAAAAACATTTTCTCCAAAGATCCTTATCATTCCTCAATTTGGCACTTCACAATCTGACTATGGGTCATTTCTATTTTAACAACATGATGTAAAAAATCAGAGTGAAAAGTATTACTTCCACAAATGGATCATTCTTATAGAAATCAATTTTGTTGTCTCAGCCTGTATTTTTGTTTCTTAAACTTAATATGATTTTCCCCATGATGAGGACCAATGAATTATTTATAGCAGTTTACCATAGTCATATACATTCCTTTGCTTGAAAGACAAACATAATTGCAAAATTTTAGGATCATAATGGAAAATTACAAGATGAAAATAATTACACAATTTTAGAATTACAATAGAAAAAGCCAGTGACTTATAAAAATATAAGCTTTACTTAAAAGGGCATTTTCTTATATTTTCGCCAAAGTAAATATATAAGAAATACATTTTTAATATATTAGGGCATTTTCCTATATTTTCTCCAAAGTAAATATATAAGAAATACATTTTTAATATATTAAGCACATTCTTATACATAATATGCAATACAAATATATTAAATTCATATGAAATATTATTAGATACACCACTAGCAGTTGCTAATAAAACAAGATATTTTCATCAATGACTCTGTGTCAAAATAGCAGAAGGATTTTTGCTCTCATTATTTGGAAAATTCTATATGATCTAGACTTTTAGTGTCAGAAAAACTCAGTATTTCCCCATAAGCTTTTAAAAATAGCCTATTTAGGAAATTGTCTATCTACATTTTAAAGGTATATAGGTTTCATTCCCAGGCAAGTTCACTATGGATGCAGTGAGACTGAAAATGACAATGGAATATTCTTGGGGTAAAAGGGTTTATTACCCAGCTTTGTTCTTTCTGCAGTGTCGAGCACTAGAATCACGTCTGCATCCAACAGTCTGCAGATCTGCAATCTTCCTCAATCTCTGCCTCCACGCAGAGCCCTGGGCAGAGCTCTTTATATAGTGACTCAGTCAGTAATAGCTTATGGCCTACAGATGTGGAAGCAGTAGCCTAGCAGCAGGCCAGTAACTTCATCAAGCAGTTTAGGGTCAGGTGAGGATTCTGGCCATGGGGACTTGTTTTCCCCACAATAGGAAATTATTGGTCTATTTTAAATATGGCCCATAGATACCAATATAAAACTTCACCTGCTGAACATAAATTGAATATTGTAATTTACAGTATTATGCGTTGAATTGCATCACCCAAAAAATATATGTGGAAATCTTATCCCCTCCCTGATAGCTGTAAGTTTGACCTTGTTTGGAGATAGGGTCTTTGCAAATGGAATCAACTAAAATGAGGTCGGTCATCTGGGTGGGACCCAGTCCTGCATGCCTGCTGTCTCGGTATGAAGAGGGTGCTTTGGAGACAGAGAGGAGAAGGCTGTGTGAAGACACAGTGAGAAGATGCAAGGAGATATCTCCTGGAATGGTGGAGGGAGCAGTGTCCTGCTCACACCTTGTTTCAGACCTCCAGCCTCCAGAGCTGTGGAAAATACATTTCTGTTGTTTTAAGCCACCCAGTTTGCAGTACTTTGTTACAGCAGCCCTAGGAAGCTAATGCAGGTGTGTTTCACTTCAAGTACACTGAAAAGGTTTTATTTCCTTTTTGCAAAATAATAAAGTGAAATGTTGAAAAAATTAAATAAAAAGAGAGTAAAGGCCTCCCACAAACCTGTTAGGCAACAGTGCCTCCTTGGGCCAGCCCAGCTGCCTCAACAAAAGAGCTTCCTGTTGCCTGTTCCAGCTGTTTCCTCCGCATCTGGCAGAATGCTGCTGTTCATTCTCCTTTGTATGTCTCTTTTCCTCTGAGCATCCCTCAATCTGTCTCCCCTTACCGGGAAACTGTCATCTCTAATGGCCCCTTCCACCCTCCAGGAAAGGGTGTATTTGGCTGCCCTCTGGAGAACCATGCCCAAAGACATCCTCTCTCTCCAGGACCTTCGGTCATGTTTTCCCACTCAAAGCTTTCTAACCAACTTCATGCTAATCTCTCTCTTGGCAAATATTTCTCAAAACAGCTGGACCTCTTATTTTATGAACACTTCAGCTCACAGGTAAAAGGGGCCCACTGATGACTGCTTAGTAGGATTGTTGTGGAAGAGTCAGCACATAGTAGGTGCTCACTAAAGGAGTCACTTCACTCATGCAGACATGGCTCTGGAGGGTCAGCCCAAATATTAAGATCTGAAAGCCAAAGGGGAAGTAATGGGGCCTCTTTATTTGACAAAACCAGGAGAAATATTTGGGAAGCATGACCCTCCTAACTGCTTTTATTCTTGTCTGGGACCTCCTACACAGGACTAAAGGGCCAGCTGCCTCCAAAGGTGAAGTCTGCATTTCAGATACTTTCAAAGTCACTCAGCCTACAGGTGCAAGTTTGAGGCTCTGCTCTGGGCTCTGAGCGAGGGATAGTGGAAGCCAGGCCCCTGCGCTCAGGGACACTTCCAACCTTATAGATGATATCCATGAAAAAACCTTATGGAACCGTGGGGGTTTAAGAATGATCTCATGAACAGTGTCAGACAGTCATCATCTCACACTTCCTGGAGGAGGTGCCTGGGTGAGTCTCATGGCCTGAGAGCTCATGGTCAGTATGAGGATAGAGCTCACCCTGGTCCTCCCAAGTATTTATGGAATAGAGGTCATGCTCACATAGGAAGCAAATTCTCTTCAAGGTCCTAGGATGGCAGAGGAGGATTTTTGACAACCAAGTTTTGATCTTGAATATCTCTTTCTACAGGGAAGACTTTCCTAACTGCAGCCCCAAACCCAAGTAGCCAGATGACCGGAATGTAAGCCTACATGGTACCCTGCCTTCTCCTCGTGTTGTTCATCACAAATGCGATTGGTCATCTGTGCAGTAGTCGTCATGTGATGCCTGCAATCCCAGCCAACTGAGACCACAGTAGGGCACAGATGTGCCTGACTCCCATGTCCTGGTTTTACCAGAGCCTGCTGCAGTGCCTGGCACACTGTAGGTGACTAACAAATCCTTGTTGAATTAATAAAATCCTCTCAGGCCTTTCTGCTCAAAGGGTGGTCAACCAACCAGCTACATCGACATCGCCTAGAGTTTGTGAGAAATGCAGCATCTCAGGTCCAACCCCAGACCTGAGCTTGGATTTTAACAAGCTTCGGGTGATTTATGCACAATAAAGTTGGAGAAGCACTGATCTCAGTCACAAAGGACCATCTTAAACCAGGGGTAGGAAGGTTTACAGTCAATGGGAGGGTCAAAGGTGGAAGGGACCTCAGCCTGCTAGCAATTATTTGCCCCAAATACCCTCTACTGCCTCTCTATCTATCTTTCACCCTCCACTTCTTTGGATCTCAGACACTTCCTTCAGGAAGCCTTCCCAAGCCCTACTTTATTGGGTCAGGGGCTCACCCACAGGCACCTTCCACACTACTATATTAATAAGTTCCCCCACCCCTTGCTTATCTATCTCCTCCATTGGTTTGGTAATTGAGGGATTAGTAGGAAGTCATTGTAGGTAGTCAAAACAGTCATTGTTCTGAAAACTTTGTGGAAGTCAAAACTTCTTTAGTAGAAAGTCAAAACAGACATTGTTTTAAAAACTTTGTGTTCCCAATAGCTAACAGAGTCACTGGAATCAAGTACATGCTCAGTAAATAATGGTTGAGTGACCAGCTGTACAAGAAACAGCAGGTGGGGCCTCCAGCACCAGCCTAGAGAGCCAGCGAGGCACTCTTAGGCCCTTCCCAGCTCAGGCTCATCTGGACAAGGGATCTGCAAACTTCCTCTGAACTGGCAAAGGGAGTAAATATCTTAGGTTATAGGTTACACCATCTTTGCCCTGCTACTCAGTTCTGCCCCTGGGCTGTGAAAACAGCCATGATGAGATGTAAACCAAGGGGCATGGCTCTGTTCCAGTAAAATGCCTATTATAAAAGAAGGTGGACGGACAGCTCACCCACCCTAGTTTGCCAAATCCTGATCTAAAGTGATGAAATCAAGAGTGGACTCTACACTTTGGGCTCTAAAGGCCCAGGGCACTTGCCGTGGTTGCCTCTCAGTGGCAAGTTGGCACATCTTCAGTTGATGTTTTCTCTGGGCCATGCTGAGCCCTTTGGGGACTTCCAGGCATTAGAAGCAGTTTATGAAAATGGAAGTATATTAACTAAAGAGGATGAACCAAATATACTCCCACTCCTAGATCAGAATAATGAGAGGTCTGTGACATCAATCTCTCTGTGTTGCAATCAACCACTTCCACCCGCTGAGGGATGTTTCTTGACCATGAGCACATATATGCAAACACACACACACATACACAACAGAGAAAGAGAGAGAATTGGACATTGATGCCTGTCTAGTGGATATTTAAAATATTACACTTAGTATTTCCCTCCAGTTTAAGAGGCTCCTCCATAAATGTACAAATGGCGTTTGGACATAAAACTGATGGGATTATAGAGTCAAGTCATCACCCTGTCCAGGTTCCCATTAAGAAGCTCTGTTACTCTGATACAAAGCTATGGCCTCCTGCCTCTATCATATTATCCTCTCTTTTGCCTCTATCCATAATCATGCTTCGTATCCACATTATAACACTGAAAAGGCTTGGCTCGTAGGCATCCTGTATGATGCAAGCATTCATTTTATTTATTTAAAGGATGGCTTGCCTGGATGGTCTCCAGAGATAAAATATCTTATATTCATGGGGGTCCAGGTACTGTTGGAAATGCATTCATTCCAATACCACTGCCATTGAGCTAAGGCTAAAAGCCCTTTCTCAGACACAAGGAATCAGAAAATCTACAATGGGAGCATAATGTTAATATATAATATCCAATGGCTCTTTCAAACAAGTGTATCAAATTGGTGCTCTGGAGCCCTGAGTCAACTAGCTTCATTCATCAACGGTCAGGGAGGGGAGGGTAGCAGGGGAAGGCTGCAGCTTCCCTTTCTTCAAAGTGCTCTTTGCTTAATGAGATTGGACAAAACCAAGCATCCCAGTTTTCCCTCAGGTTCTGTTGCTTAAATAATTCATATGGTCATGCAAAGAAAGCACAAAACACAAAAAGGAGCAGTAAGAACTTACTTTTGGTAATTTGATCTCTATATACCTTCAGCAAATGCTCATTGCATATGAACTTTATGCTGGGACCCATCTAGGCTGCAGAGTTAGAGGAAGAATGAAGATAAAGCTTCCCCCGCACCAGCCCCACCTGCCCCAAGTCTTTCTGGTGAAAACAGGAAATAAACAAGTAACTCTAATATAGAAAGAGATAAAATACAAATAGTTGATGGCAGAGGTTCATAAAAAATGCTAATGTGATGAAGATGGTGGAGTGTAGAATTGGCAGTCCGAGGAAGTGATATTTGAGTTGGTTGTTGAAGTTTAAATAAGAGTTTGCCAGGCAAAGGGCTTTCTATGGGAAGAAAAGAGTAGATATTGCACATTCTGAGACTAAAGAATGGTCTGTAGTGAGGGTACAGCAAAGAGGGAGCAGTCAGAACTGGATTTGGAAAGTTAGTCTTGCAAAAAGCTTCGTTGGCAAGGTGAAGGGATTTGGGTTTTACCTTCTGAGCCAGGATTTACCAAAGTATGAGCCATGAAACAACAGTTTCATAAGTTGTTAATAAGTATTACGCAACTAAGCTTGGAAAACTCTGTAGCAAAACACTGCAAAACTCAGAGCCTTTAATACTTCATACACCTTGGAACTTTCAAGAAGGAATACAGAAGATACACTACTTCCTAAATATTTTAATCATGACAACTTTTTTTTATTTTAAGAGAACTGTATCATGGAATTGGTATTCCAAAGAACATGCTTAGGGAAACGCTACTGGAGCAGTACAAAAGCAGGGGAGCTTTTGTTTGTTTTTTATTGAGATATAATTGATAGACAACATGATATTAGTTCAGGTGTACGACATAATGATTCATGGGGAGTGTTCTGAGTAGAGCAATGACATATGTAGGTTTTCAGGATAGAACCCTAACACTGGAAGCAAAAAAAATATCGAAATGGGGGGTGGGAGAAGGTAAGACTTTGTGACCAATTTCATAAATTAAGGAATTAGGAGCCGATGATGACATGTGGTTCTAAATTTGTCCCTGGGAAGTCATTGCAGTAGCCTGTGATAAGAAGGGACCCAGGAGGAAATACATGGGGAGACAGAGCAGTTTGGGACATGTTGATCCGACAGTGGCACTTCCCAACAGTACTGAGAAGATGAGCCCGATTTGCCGCAGCATTATTTTAAGCTCATCTTCTGAAAAATCAGAGGAGGGCTCAGTTTTTAATGGAATGCTAGGAAATGCATATTAATTTATTGCCAGGACCTGAGTCTTTTAGTGAAATACATATTTATAAACCTTTTGTGGAGCATAGATCATTTACCTAATAGAGCCAGACTGCTCTAAAACGCCATCCTAATCTATCAGGTAAATATCCATTTATAATTGGTTATTTAATCCTTGCTCTTTTCCCAATAGGTCAAAATGGCCCTGTAAGACTGCTTCATTCCTCAGCAGAAGTCTGTTATCATCCATCATAATGTCAATAGAGATATATACATTAAAGAAATGTTACTGCTGGGGACAAGGGGTAACATTTAGACTGAGAGAAATGCAAACCAGAATGGAACAGCTGCTGTGGGAGAGAAGGAGAGGGGTTTGCCTGTTCCCAGTTGGTCCTAGCCCAGTGTGGAAGGGCAGTGAAAGGACGGCAGGGTGACTTGGGCTGAATGACATTTTCTGATCCTTTTGATCAGGTCCCTGGAAGGAATCCCCTGCTCTAAAAGGAGGGAAAGGTATGTGTTCTGCACCCCTAGACCCTTCATTCTGTACCACCATAGCACACACACACACACACCTCACATTGTTCTATGCATCTTAGGTATCTCAAAAGTACTCCCCTGACTTTTATTCTGCATCTATTCTGTGCTTACCAGATCTCACTTACGACCCTAAGTGTCTTATTTCTTAGCAATCTCTGTGCTGTTTCCCTGATGAGGAGATAGACGCTTGGCCAACTCAAGGGTCTGCCCGAAACCCCACAGCTGGAAAGGGCAGAGCTGAGATTTTAACCCAGATCCCACTCTTTTCCCTAAAGCTGCTTCTCACACGAAGACTGGGGCTGGTCCAGGAAGCACTCCAGGTGCACAGGTTAGGAGGAAACCTTGGAGTTGGGAGCGTTTTCTGAGCCAAAAGGTATCTGGGAGCAGAATGCTTGGCCAGAGGATTTTTGAGCCCCAAGATGGAAAAAAACCCCATCCCTCTCATGGCAGATGGCCTAGAAAGAGACCACAGGTGGGTTTTATCAGTTTCCTCCTGTTAATCCAAATGGTCCTGAAATTCAGCTTTGCAAATGTGTGTATGTGTGTGTGTGCATGTGGTGTAGGGTCCATCTTGCCAATCAAAGCCCCAGTTTTATAGGAAGCCCTATAGAGAACAGCACGAGGCTCAGCCCCAGTGTTGAAGGGAGGTGGGGAAGATGGGACTTTAGGCCTTGCCCCCCAGGACTTCATGGGACCCCCACTCCACTCCATGCCCCTGGTGGTCCCAAGACACTTCTCTGAAAGCCTGGTCTTATGAGACATGGAAGCCACAGTTGGAAACCCCAGAGTACAGAGCATTCAAGTGGCTCATCCTGGCTCTCCACTGGGGTCTTTGCCCTTGGGTGTAAAAGCCACAGGGGGGAAGGGGTTTCCCCAATCTAGGTAAGCCGAGCTGATGTTCGTTACTTTTTGGTACAAATGTTTCAAAACTCAAAATGCCCAGTTGTATGCCATGTGAAATTTATAAGCAACCATAAAAAAAGATGTTCTGAAGCAAAAGACCAGCCATACAGAGCAAGAGCTGGGAACTTAGCTCTAAAGGCTGCCAATCAGACCCCTGGGAGAGCCACCGCTTTCAGGGGTGCAGTGTTAAAAACTGACACAAGCAGTCAAAGGGCTGGATGTGAGGTTGACGGAACCACAATAATCAGGGCCTCATTTAATCTCTGCAGCAGGAATTGTTGTTCCCTTATGAGAGATGGAGAAACCGAGGCACAGGGAGCCCACGTCCTGGGCCCGAGGTCACAGAGCTACTAGTGGGAGAGGTTTTGGAGGATTGGGACCCTGTCTCTTTGCATACGTGGTCCTTTTTCCCTCAAGTCCCTCTGTATAGAGAAAATATGGTAAAATCTTGTTTCTCTTGGATCATGAGAAAATGAACTGTTTCACCAAGTAGATTTTCCAGGTAACTGAAACATATACCTTTGAGCCCCAAAACGTTTTAAGATTTTAATTATTTTAATGGAAACATTTCCTCTGTTCTTAAAACAGTCTATTCAGTGTGATTAACCTTGTCTCTTTGGCTCAGGGCCATCAGTATAAACTGCGCCTTTGTACTGTGATATAACCCAGTGATAGATCATCCCAGAATCTTCCAGAAGCTAGTCATGCATCACCTGGACCATTGCAGCAGCCTGTGATCTTGCCCTCTCCGGCCCACCCTAGTCCCCAAGCCTTCCCCACCAGTAGCCAGAGGGCCCCTTCCCAGGGCCAGCTGCCCAGGGCCTCCCCAGTACGAAAACCCTCAATGGCCCTCCAATGCCTGCTTGCTGAAGCACGAGCCACCAGGCACCAAATCCTCCTGACGCACGGCTTCAGGGGCCCTTCCCCACACTCGAGGTCTTTCCAGGATGCTCTGTCATGCTGAGCTGGGTGTAATCAACTCCTCAAACATTCTGTGCTCCAGCCTGCGTCCAGGTCTTAGCTTAGGCTCTTCCCTCGGCCTAGGACAGCAGTTCTCATGCGGGCTGAGGACCCCTGGGGATCCATAAAAGCCCCTTGGGGCAAGCCCCCAGATCCTCCCTTTACCTGCTTCTAATGTGGGCAAGGCCAGATTTTCAGCCACAGCCACATGGTCACAACAGACTGGATGTAGAGCCGGAAAGGAAGGTCCTGCTGTCTTCCAATGAGCCGGGCACTGAAGTCATTTGAAAAGTGGCAAACAAGGGCACTTTTCCGTGGCCTCTGTTTCTCTTTCTCAGAATAACCTATTTTTCATAAAAGACATATATTATTTATGTTCACAGGTAAGGGGTTTATTGAATGGTATATATTGAATGGTAAATATCTTTTACAATTTCAGTTTTAATTTTTAATATAGTAAATATAGACAGCTATAACCCACACAACAAAAGCTCTTTGGGGGCTATAATAATTTATAAGCATGTAAAGTGGTCCCAGGTCCCAAATGTTTGAGAACGACTGGCCTGGACCATGCACGCCTCCTTCCTACCTGCCTACCTGTTAATCCTCTTTCAAAGCCAGGATCAGGAGCCACCTCCTCCTGGCTGAACCCCCAGGCTGGGACAGGCGCCGACTAGCGCACAATAGGTACCTTCCCTCTACCTCATGTTTATGTCCCTGCGCAGAGCTGGTCTGTTTTTAGATCTGTCTGTACCACCAAACCATGGTCTCCTGGAGGGAAGTGACTGGCTGGGTGTTTCTGGCCTAGGTACCTGGTATGCAGATGGCTCTTAATAAATGAATGCATGTCCTCAGCATCCTGGGTTTATATGCTCTCTCCTCTAATTTACCTGCCTTGGGTAAATCTCTTAAGCTTTTTCATCCTCAGTTTCTGGGGCATAAAAATAATACTAATATCCATGGGGTTACATGAGACTTAGGGATGAGCAGCTGCCCATCAACTTGAAAGCACACCACCGTGAGCCGTCATTGTTAGCCCGCCCAGGAGACCTCCCGGAACCCTCCAGTCTGCAGATCCTCTCCAGGCAGCCTCGCTTCTGGTGGTTATGCCCATGTTTCAAGAGCGTGTTTTAACCGACCTTGCAGTTGAGCTGGAGGATATCGTTCCTTGAAGCTGGGTTTGGGCGGGTGGGGGCAGGTTGCTGGCGTTCAGCAGCATGGACATGCCTCCCCTGCTACTTCTGGGCTGGGAAACTAGGGAACTAAAATCTCTAGAATCAAGGCATGTTCTTTTCCTAGGGTTGTCATAACAATTAACACAAGCTTGGTGGTTTGGAATAACAGAAATGTGTTCTCTCACAGTCCCGGGAGTCGTGCTCTGTCACAGGCATGCTCCCTTTGAAGACTTTAGGGAATAAGCCTTCTTTGGCCCTTCCTAGCTAACGGTGGCCCCAGGCAATCCTGGGTGGTCCTTGAAGCTGCATCTCTCCAACCTCTGCCTCCATCACCACACCGCCTTTTCCCCAGTGGCTCTGTGCCCTCTCCTTCTCTTACAGGGACACCAGTCATCAGGTGCGGGGCCCACCCTAATCCAGGAGGATCTCGTCTTAAAATAACTAGTTACTTCTGCAAAGACCCTATTTCCAAATAAGGTCCTATTCTGTGGCACTGGAGGTTAGGATGTGAACATGTCTTTCGGGGGCACACAATCAACCCCCACCACAGGATTAAAATAGGTGTGAAGTTTAGACCAAAAGACCATCAGCAATGAGGGAAAGTACTAGGGCCTCAGAGCCCAACTTTGGAGTCAATTTTTCAACTCTGCGAAGACTTTCCTTTTTGCCTAAGTTCATGAGAGTGATTTGCAGAACTGAGATTCTCAGAAGCCTGCCTTGCAGGTAAGAAGCAGAGAGCTGCATTGTGGAAGAGAAGGGACACCTGCGTGCACTCAGGAGTCCCACCACTCACGAACTGTAGGATGTAGGGCAAGGTGAGCCCCAGTTTCCTGGTATAAAACAGGAATGATTGCGCTTTCTTCTTACTGCTTTCTAATGATTAAATAAATCCTACGAAGTGTTTATTATAATCCCCTGGTATATAGCAAGCCCTCAATAAGTGAAAACTTATTATGGTTATTTCACTATTATTTTGGGAAATTTCCAGTCCCTATCAGTGAACATCCTTCCATCTGATGAGATACCCAAGTTGGTTTGGGAGTGTCACATGGAGAAATGTGCCATGTATTAGGGGGGTTTTATGAGCAGTTGAAGGAATGCAAAACCCCATACCTAGTGGACATTATCTAACTCTTCTTCTCCCTAGGCATCGATTTTGAAAACTAATGACCCTTGTGA
This sequence comes from Smutsia gigantea, assembly GCA_032199065.1. Classification (NCBI taxonomy): domain Eukaryota; kingdom Metazoa; phylum Chordata; class Mammalia; order Pholidota; family Manidae; genus Smutsia; species Smutsia gigantea. The sequence continues at coordinate 898,875 of JAVSCE010009310.1, forward strand.
AAACAGGACATATAATGCATTTGCCCATCATGACCCCCCCTTCATCCCATTTTGTGAGACTCCTAAAGTCCCATCCAGCCTGGGAACCCAGGTCCAGAAGAGGAAGGCAGGTGAGTACTTAGTATGTGCCAGGCTCTATTTTCAGTCATGGTATCATTTGATCATTTAGCAAAGATTTATTGAGTGTCAACTATACATTGGGAATTGTGCTGGATTCTGAGGATTCAGCAGTTAAGTGAATGACATAGACTCTATGTTATGAACTTCATATTCTAGTGGGGAAAACAGACAAAACCAAGCAAAAAGACAAGAAATACAGATACAGTAAATGTTTTAAAGGAACAATAGTGTATCGACTACTATAATCCTGGGAGATGATACAAATAATCATTCCTGTTTTATGGAGGACAAACTGGGGCTTGGAGCAGTAAAGTAAGTTGTCCAAAATGACACTGTGAACAAGTGCCAATGGAGAACATAAACACAGGGCATAATAAATTCAGAATGTCTGGCTTTGAATTAATGAAGACTCAGGTCCACATTATTTGGAAGATCAATAACAAAATATATAATCAGAGGTGGGAGTGTCTGAACTTCCCACAGAGGCCCCAGAGGGGCTCCTTCTGCAGGGAGAGCTGAAGGGCTGTCCTGGTTCAGGAGCGGGGCTCTCTATGAGACTGGCCTGTGAGCTGAGCCGGTTCTGCAGGGTGGCAACCTCTGAGCAAGGCCTGCTTCCATCTCAGATCAGCCATCACGGGGCTTGCTGCCATCCTGAGAGACCCTGGGCCTTTGGCCCAAGCTGACCCACCATATGGGGGGCAAACATTCTAAGGGTCTCTGAAAGAAAGAGTAGGACAAAAAACTAGAAGTTAGGAGTCAGTAGATTATGCTCAATATACTGAATCAGAAAGATCTCTTTAATAGGGAGAGTTGTCCACAACCCGGATGAAGTCCGTGAGTGGTAGTGAGTTCCCCGTCACAGGAGGCACCCAAGCAGAAGCTGGATAGCCAGCTTCTATGCGACATCACTCAAGAGTCTAAGTTCCAGACAGACCTTAAGGAGCCATCTGAGTCTCCATCCTGCCCTGAAAGTCTAGGTTGCACAACTCACAAGTACTGATCCAGAAATGTTTGCACTAGGGTCTAGCTCTGTGTAGAGTAGAGAGCATGGGTCTTAGAAAAAGAGATCTATGGATGTGGGTCCTAGCTCTACCACTTATGAGCCGTGTGCCTTTAGGCATGACACTTATCCTCTCTGATCTTCTTCTGTATTTGTAAAATGGGGATATCACTACCTACTGACAGGGTGCTAGGAATTCACTGGGGTCATTTACGCAGATAGTTGCCTGGCAAGTATTTCTTATTGCTGCTGTAACAAATTACCAGAAACTCAGTGGCTTAAGACAACACAGATGTATTATCTCATGGTTCTTAAACACTCCGTCCTGGCATGGGTGTCATTAGACTAACAAGATGTCAGCAGGGCTGGTTCCCTCTGGAGGCCCGAAGGGAACATTGGTTTCCTGCCTCTCTCAGCTTCTAGAAGGCACCCGCATCCTCCACTCGTAGCCCCTTCCCCATCTGCAAAACCTGCAGCGCCACACACCCCAATCTGACTGTTACTGTGCGCCACCCTCCCTCTGACTTTCGTCTGCCTCCCTCTTCCTCGGGGGCCTTTGTGATTACATTGAGCCTACCAGATAATCCAGGAAAATCTCCCTAGTTTAAAGTCAGCTGATTAGCGACCTTAATTCCACCGGTGCCATAATTCCCCCTTTGCCATGAAAGGTACCATGTTCATTGATTCTGGGCATTAGGATGTGAATGCATGTGAGGTCACGATTCTGCCTCCCATGGCCGAGCTCCATACAAGGGGCCTGTGCTGGCACCCAAATTAAACATTATGCTCATTTTAGGTATATCTTTCCAATATTCTCTATCCATACATGTTACTTTTTGATAAACCAAAACTTTTCTGCCCCTTGTAAGTTTTGTTTTATGGCTTATTTTTCACGGCATAGACCACAAACACTACCCTGTGTCATTACCTCCTCTTCAACCACACCATTTTTATAGCTGTGTATGGATTAACACAATTTATTAAAATACCTCCTGTGGTTGGACACTTAGATTTGGGGGGGGTTCTTTTTTTTTCCATATTATAACTCTGCAATAAAACCCATCAGACAAAACTACACATATAATTGAGTTTCCTTAGGATCCATTTCTAAAATAGCATGGGCTGAGTAAAGCATATGAACATGGTTAAGGTCCTTGATAAGTACTAACAAAAAGCCTTCTAAAAAGAAGGCCCTACCAGCACTCCCTGGGCTGTGTATGAAAGCGTTCTTTCTCCTACACTCATGTAACACTGAATTTCATTTACTTTTGGGCTTATTGGTTTTAACTAAGTCCCATCACATTTCCTCGATTGAAGAGAAGCTTCTTTGTGATGGGTCTCTTCTCCTATGATTTAACTCAGCCTTTTTCTGTAAGGACCAGATGGTAAATATTGTAGGCTCTGTAGCCATACAATCTCTGTTGCAAACACTCAGTTCTGCCCTTGTAGTGCAAAAGCAGCCATTGACAGTATATGAGCTACACCTAGACAGACAAATGAGCATAGCATGGTGCCAATAACACTGTATCTATGAATGCTGAAATTTAAATTTCATATATCATGAAAGACTACTCTTTTGAATTTCTTTCCAATCACTTAAGAAGACAGAAACTATTTTTAGCTCACAGTCATACAAAACTCGTGGTGAGCATAGGGCATATTTGGCCCATGGGCCTTAGTCAGCCAACTCTCTGAATTTAACCGAAGGCCCCATCCACACAGGATCCTTATCCTTTTCAACCTCTGTGAGAGAGAGGTCTTTTTTCTAAATCTAATCATTTTCAACCCTGGCACATTATGAATACCTGGAAAGTTAAAAACAGGCAAACAAACAAAAAGCCAGTACTGGGTCCCACCCCAAGTGAATTTAATCGTGCTCCTTTGGAAGTGCACTTGGGCATGGCACACGAAAATCTCTGCCTGCGAGTCTAAAGCTCAGGGCCTTTCAATGAGTCACAGACCAACCCAGCTCAGTTCTGCTGGGATCCGCGCCTGGGCGCCCTTAGCTTAGGGTCTGACGGGCTGCCACAAAAGGCATGCTAAACGGAGGTGAGCTACTGTGTATGACAGTCACCCACCTACATACGGGCTGACAAAGGGCTCCTTCCTCAGGCCTCACTGCCCACAGGAGGACAGTGAGGGGCCTTTAAAAACATCATCTTGGCTGCAGGAACCAGTCCGGGCTCAGTGGGCAGATCTGACCCCATCAGTGGCTCACGCCTGCATGGGTCAGGGCGCCCCCTGGCCTTCTGCCCTTCCCAGCCCATTCACACTGGGGTCTCTCTCAAGACCAGGTGTGAAGAGATGGCGAAGAGCAGCCTCTCATTCTTGCTCCAGCCCCCCCTCGTTCTGCCACCCACCACCAACCCAGGGCACCAAGCGGATGCTCAGTCCCCACCCTGCGCCTCTCCTTGGGTCCTTCCCACTCTTTGCTTTTCTTTGCAGATTTCAAGGTGATGACAAAAGAGAGAACAGTCTTAGCATTTGTTAATACCCACTTGACCCACAAAAGAAAATTCACCAGCATTCCGCAGCTTCTAATTTAAAAACCATTAGACCGATCCGCTTGGCGGACCAGATCTAAATATTCTTAAAGGGGTGGTTTAATTTAATGATTACCTTAACAAGCCCCCTTTTAAAATGATGATCCGCCAAATTCAGGGGATTTGTTTTGGAATCTGATCCAATAAGTGGCTTTGTACAAAGAGGAGCAGAACGGAATCTGATTTGGTTCAGAATGCGGTGAAAATCATGAAAATTACTTTGCATATTTAATCACTGTGGAAACATGAGTACAAAGTACTTTCTAGAGATTACCTTAGGAAAAAAAAGCTCCAGGCTCTGCAGCCAGCATGCCAAGTACTTTGATTTACAGGGAATTAGTTGGATTTTATAGAACACTCAGTGTTTTCAAAGGCTTCAACCTACTCGGCCACTGACAGAAAAGACACATTTTAAACAGTAGAGCAAAGCTGGGCTTTGGGAATGGCAGTGACGTGGAGGGACCCGCCGTTCAGGCCTGTAGGGTGGCCCTAACTTCCCTGCATTGGCAGCCAGACACCGGTGGCTGACCATGATCGGTTGGAGGGGTGACTGTGTGCGCCCCAAGGAGAACTCTCAGGGCCTGTCATCAGGAACTGAGGGCGCATGACCCTTCTTAGGGAAGCTGGCTGAGCTGCTGTCAGAGCATGCGGCTGCCCCAGCTGCACAGAGCACGCAGAGCTCCATCGGCTCTGCGCACAGACGCTTGGAGGAGGCGGTTGCGGTGAGATTCAGGGCTTTGGTGTGAGCCCGACCCCGCGGCCAAGGGACCCTGTGAGCATGCCTGGGCCGCTTCACCTCCCCGGAGAGTCCTTTTCACATCTGTTCTTCCCTCCCTCTGCTCTCTGTCATTTCATCAGTGAGGCTGTCTCTGACCACCCCATCTGAAAGAAACACCCTGACTCTTTTTTTCTCTCTCACTGGTCTTTATTCTTCTGCATCTCACCTATCATCATCTGCAGCAATTCTTGTTAACTTGTTTATGCTCCGAATGTAGCCGGTATTTAGTCTGCTCTGCTCACTGGCTGCTTCCCTAACACTGAGCACAGTGCCTGGCTCAATAAATGTTCGAGTAAAAGAATTCATAAAGCCACCTACCCATTATTTATGTGAGGGTGAAACAGATGTGTAATTTTAACAAAATTAACAAATTAACAAAGCAAAAAGGAGTTGTACAGAGAAGAAAAAAAAGGCACTGGAGACAGATTTTTAGGGTGGCAAAGGCCTGTGTGGCCCCCAGCCACTTTCCCCTGCTGTCACCTTGGCAGAAAACCACAGAGTTGCTTTTCTGAGCCTCAGTTTCCCATTTTTGAAATGGGACATGTTATTTAACGGAGTCATTATGAGGGCTCAGGGGGTGCATGTAAAGGACCAAGCCTGGTGGCTGGCACATGGTACGTGGGCAAAAACTAGGAGCTGGTAATGTGATTTCATGGTTGTGATGGTTAATTTTACGTGTCGACTTGGCTGGGCCACAGGATTGCCCAGCAGTGGCTGATTCACCATTATTTCTCAGTGTGTTTGTGGGGGTGTTTCCTCAAGAGATCGGCACTTGAACTGGTGGACCGAGTAAGATGGACGGCCTGCCCCCGTGTGGGCGAGTGTCATCCAATCCACTGAGGGCCTGAACAGAACCAAAAGGTGGAGACAGGACAATCTGCTCTCTGCCTATTTGAGCTGGATGTCCGTCTCTCGTCCTCGGCGCTCCTGGTTCTCAGGCCATCAGACCTGGGCTGGAGTCTCCACCCGTGGTCCTCTGGCTTTCAGACCTTTGAACCACACCATTGGCTTTCCTGGGTCTACAGCTTGCAGATAGCAGATGCTGAGACTTCTTAGCCTCCATAAGCATGTGAGCCAGTGTCTTATAATCAATTTCTTTCTAGAGAAAGAGCTCTACGTGTTCTCCTGGCCCTGTCTCTCTGGAGAACCCTGACTAATACAGCAGGTAAAGAAACAACTATAAGGATATCTATCTGTCACCATCTTGAGGTTTCCTTCCTGACTAACACCCACTCCAAAGGAAGTCTGAGCTGTATTCCAGAGGATTCAGAAAATAGATGGGTACTTTAAAAAGCTCTCCAAAATGCACAATGTTTTCAAATGGGTCCCAAGTTCCAACAGCTGGCAGCCAGTTCCCATTGTAAAACACTGGTATGCAAGCATCTGTCTCTATGTGTACACACTCATCAACGGTGTAAACTTATGCAGTAGCTACACACTTCGCGAGATGTATGTGCTCTTGTGAGTGTGGGTGTGTGTATGTGTGTGTTTGGGTTTGCATGTTTCTGAAATGGATTGTAGAGACCAGATGTGTGTGCTGCATGTGTGTGTAAACAAGGAAAGTGACATGTACACACAAGCATGCACCTACCTGCTCCCTGGGCTTCCTCTGCATGTATTCCTTGAAGCTTCTCTGTTCCTTGAAGCTCCACAAGTTTCAGAGCTTAGCAGTCAAGAGGTTAACAAACCTGCTGTCTTTCCCATATGCACTGAACAGATAATTTTCTTTTCCTTTTTATGATAAGTTGAAAAAGAATTTGAGTGACAGGACAATTTGTCTATCAACCACAAAGTAGAAGGGGAACCTCCTTGGCATAATTTTACACCCAGAATCAAAGTGACCTATGACTATACCCTGAGCCAGGAGAGTAAAGGGGGTGAATCCATGCCTATTTCCAGCTGCCAGGCCTTCCTCCTAATTTGCTCCTTGAATCTGTTAAAGAGGATTTGCCAAAAGGCAGGAGAGTTCTTGTGGCCTCACTCTGTAAAACTCTCAGAGCCTCCACCTTGCCCTTGGCCAGATGGTAAAAGTCCTTCCTCGCCTGAACCTGTCCCATCTCCATCCCTCCTCATACCCTTTGCTGCCCCCCAGCATGGGTTGGCTACTGGCTGTCCCACACACCCCAACTGCCATGCTAGTCTTCCTCCTCCAAGTCCTGGCTTCCTCTGTGCCCACCACCTGGACCTTGTTCACTCAGCAAAACACATATGGACAGGCTGCTATCCAACGGGCATTGTGACAAGCCTGGGGGCTCAGGAGGAGAATAAGACAAGCATGGGGGGTTGAGAGGAGAATAAGGCAGCCCCTGACCTCAGAGATCAACCATCCTGTGGAATAGTGGCCCCCCTCCCTGCTTCCCTGCCTCCTGCTCCCCGGGAAAACTCTCACCTCTCAAGCTTGGGCTCAAATGCCTGCCTTCCACCCAAACCAGCTAGAACCAGCCACTGCTCCCTTTCCATGTTCACTATGTCCAGTGAAGAATAGTCACTGTCACCCTTGCATTACACCTTTCACATATTCACCGTCTTTCTTCCTTTCCCCATTAGACTAAATCCCTATGGTCTCCTTCCCCTTCAGACCCCAGGTCCTCGCACAGAGCACGCAGCATATCGTACACTCTGAAAATAGTTGCAGACTCAAGGAACCAGTCAACCAATAGATGGAAGGACGGAAGGCTGGAGGTGGGAGGGCATTCACACACCCCGCGAGAAGGCCAGGCGCTGAGACGACCCTTCAGCAGAGGGCTTCAAGACCCACTTGACATATAACTGGCAGCATCATTGTTACTATGAACTAATTATAGCTCTATTTTGACTTCTATTTTCTTCTGGACATTTATAAATATTATTGCAAAGGTTCATCACAACTTTACAGAGGAAGGATGATTCTTATCCCTGAGTGTCGGACAGGTTAGCAACCACTGCCCCCACCGCCAAGATCACACAGCTGGCAGGTGGCCAAGCTGGGTTAGCACTCTGGTTGTTCTGAATTCAAGGCCCCTGCTCTTTCCCCAGCGTGTACTGCAATGGCTGCATTTATATTTGAGCTTTCACAGTCCCCTCAGGTCTCCATTCAGGATCCTGTGCTGGCCTCCTTCTTGGCCAGGATGAGAGATCTTTCATGAAGGGCCCGGTTTCTCCAGCACTAGCCATTTCAGGGGATGGCTTTGCTAAAACCTGAATCATGGAAATAGGTTGTCAATTACCCCGGGTGGCTGTGTAAAAGAATTACTGCAACAGTTTCAGTGAAAAGAAACTTTATTTTCACCACTTTCCAGTAAAAGCTAATTCAGAATAACTCCATTTAACAGTTATTTTATGCTGAAATACTGAATACCTCGGGGAGTCTTTCAGGGATTTTAAAGTCTCTTTATTTATAAATGATTCATGCTGCATTTTCAGAAAAACCTACAATTAGTGTGGGTAGCACAGAGCTCCTTAGGGAAAGGTAAAAAAAAAAGAAAGAAAGAAAGAAAGAAAAAGAAAATATACATGCATTCTCTGCACCCTTTTATCCATTGTTGTTTTGCAGTGGACTAAAAAGGGAACTGAAGAAAAAGGCAAGGAGATATTTTGTCTAACCTTTTAAATACATGCCCCGTTTAATGGTATTTGTACAGTAGTTGTTTCCATGATCTGCTCAACCCACAAAATTCTTTTAATGCGTGTTTCAGTTTGGCACATGTTCTCCCTGCCTGCAGAAGCCTGAGGTGCTTTGGGAAGACCCCATCTCAACAGCATCTGAAGTCAGCTTCTGAGAGAGGCTTTGGGGTCTGCCCAGTGACCTGAAGAGACAGGAAGGGCAAGATTCCCAATTCTTGGTTCTCTTATCCAGGAGATAGCTTATGCAACACAGCCCCACATTTCCTGTCCTTTCTGAGCCTCACTTTCTCCACCCATCCGGCGAGGTGCATCATCTTCCCCTCCTGAGGTTTTACCGTTCGGTCATTCATGCATGCCTGCTTTTTGGACACCTGCTCTGTGCCATGAGCAAGACAGTCTCTGGATCCAGAAGTGGAAAAAATGGACACAGAACAGTGTGGATGGTGGGGCAGAGGCTACAAGGAGCTCAGGGAGCACAGAGGGACACAGGACACAGATGTAGGAGTCAGGGAAGGCTTCCTGGGGGAGATGATGCCTAAGTCAAAATGTGAAGGGCAACTAGGCACAAGGGGGAACCAGGCTGTGGGGCTGGAGCGTGAGTAGCAATCTGGGAGCCAGAGACAAGGATGCATGTGCAGGACCCTGCGAGCAGTTCAGCCCTTCCGGAGGAATTTAGCATCAGAAATAGGAAGGTGATAAAGATGAGCTTTAGAGGATCCACAGGATGATTATTTCAATAAGAGGATTTTGTAAACTCTGGGACTATAGGGCACACACAGTGTAAATTATTATCTGACATTATCACCATTCTGAACAGAAAATTGGGAGGGAGGGTGATTGAACTTGGAACTGGAATTTCCTGATGTCATTGACAAAGGGTCTCTGTATTTCTTTTTCCAAATGTTCTTACCTAATTCATTCATGCCCATGTGAAGGGTTACCTCATTCATCCATGCATTCACTTACATGTGAAATCAGATGTTTTATTTCTTTCATGTAACTAGTACTTTGGGTTTCTTGGAAGTACAAACAGCAGAACTCAGAGCTGTTGCAAACCACAAAAAAGAAAAGAAGAGGTCAGAATTTCCATCCTGAGCAATTTGCAGAACACATGCCCAGGATCCTCTCCCCCGAGCTGGAAATACCTCATCCCTGCCATTCATGCCTGTCTCTCCTGAGTCAGCAAATACATGGCCAATGCTGGGAAAAGAATGGTTTATGCATTTAATTGAATTATTGTGAATTAAATGAGTATTTGAGTATTTTTCAAATCTCTATACTATAAACCAGGTAGTGTGAAAAAGGTAGCAAGAAGCCAGAAATGAAAAAGACCCAGTTCCTGCCCTTAAGAGCTCACTTTTAGTTCAGGGAGATGTCACATGAGGGACAGACTATATGGGGAGCTGTCCCCCAAGGCAGGTGCAGAATAGTTCAAGGTTCTGGGGGTGGATCAAACTAGGCGCCCTACCTCAGAGAGGGGTAGATTCTAGAGCTGAGCTAGAGTCAGCCAGAGTCTGACACTTCCTAGCACTGTGACCTTGCGCTGGTTATTTAACATCTCTGTGCCTCAGTTTCCTTGTCTATAAAATGGGGATAAAAACCCCAATGAATCTAATAAGTGATGCGGGAAGAGGTGAAGGCATACATCAAGATGTGGAACCACTTGTAGCTATATACGCAAAGAAATGAAAACAGAAGTCGGTGCAAAAACTTATACAGGGATTGTCATAGTAGCACTATTTGTAATAGCCAGAAAGTGGAACCAACCCTAATGGCCATCAACTGATGAATGGAAAGAAAAGTGTGATGTACACATATGATGGAATACTACTCAGCAATTAAAAAGGAATGAAGTACTGATACATGCTACAATGCAGAGGAACCTTGAAAACATTCATTACTTAGTGAAATAAACCAGATACACAGGACCACATGCTCTATGATTCTACTTATATGAAATGCCCAGAACAGGTAGATCTATAGGGATGGAAAAGGTGTTGCGGCTGCTAGCTAACCCTAGATTAGTAGGGTTAGGTCGCTAATGGGTGCGGGAGTTATTTTTGAGGTGATAAAAAATGTTCTTGACTTCTATTGTGGTGACAGTTGCAGAACTCTGTAAATACACTAAAATCACTGTATTGTATACTTTAAATGGGTGGTTTTTGGTATGTGAATTTCTCAATAAAGGGACAGGAGGAAGAGGAGGGGTGGAGCTGCTGAGATGGAAGAAACAAAATCTCACATGAAAGGAAGAGGCCAGGAAGGGGCTTCACTGGAGAATGGACAGGCAATGAGGGGTCAGATCTTAAGTGTCTAATACCATGAGTCTGGTAAGAGATCAGTCAGTCCCTCAAAGAGCTAAAGTGGGAAGGCAGCAGACAGGGGCGAGAGCTGTCACCGCCCCCTCATTCAATATTTACGGTGGGCCTAGTACTGTACCTGGTTGCTCTAAGTGCTGGAGATGCAGCAGAAAGCAATTCAGAAAAGTCCAGGCCCTTGAGGAGTTCACGGCCCATGGAATTAACAAACACACCCAGGTAAAAATACATAAGGTAATTTCAGAAAATGATGGGTGCCACCAAGTCAATAAAGCCGAGAGACGTGGTCCAAGGAAAGGCTGCCTTGGGTTTGGGGGTGGAGGTCGACAGTCAGAAAGGGCCTCTCTGCAGAGGTAACATCTGAGCTGAGACTTGACAGTAATGAGCCCATTGTGCAAAGGCCCAGGATAAAAATGTTCTAGACAGGGGAACAGCAGTGCAAAAGCCCTAACGAACCCAGGCAGAACCCATATTCATTCCTGGTTGGAAGGATGAAGAGCTATGGAGATGAGAGGAGGGAGAAATCCTTTTGTAACAGAATCACCAGGGAAGGCTTCAGGGAAGAGGCAGCGTTCAAGCTGAGTTTTAAAGAATGAGTGAGATTATTCTTTGGTCCCCTTTGCCCATGTGAAAACTAGCATTTTCTTTCATCATAAGCAGGTCACTGCAATGCAAAGGCAGTGGGTCGATCAGTCATCCACGGGTGCATCACAAACCACAGTCATTTATTATTGTTCACACATCTCCTGGCTGCTGACCCTGGTCAGCAGTGACTGGGGCAGCTCTGCTCTGTGAGTCTCTCATCCTCCTCCTTAGACCAGAGGGCAGCTGGGGCACGTCCCACTCATGAGAATGGCAAGGGGAAACATGCAGGGCCTGCTAAAGCTGAGGCGCAGAAGTGGCACACTGTCACATCCACCTCACTCCCCTGGACAAGACGAGGCAAACAACTAAGCCAAAAATAAAGAGGCAGAGGTATTCTCTGCCTTTGTTGCGGGCACGTCAAAGGACAGAGTGGATGCAGAGAGGTGGGAATCATGGGGACCAGTCATGTCTCCCCTGGAACAGCCAGGTCTGGTAGGTCCTTGGTCAGGGTGGGGGTGGGTTGGAGACAGAGAGAGCTGGCAACAATCTATGCATCTCCCCAGGAATCAGAGGGAAACACGGCACTGGCATAATATCTTTCCATGTCATAAATTTGCAGAGCTCTTTTATATATGTTGGGACATGGAGTCTCAAACCACTCAGTAAGGTTTGCATAAAAGCGTTATTATTTCTGCTTTGTAAATGAGCAAACTGAGGCTCAGAAAAGCAACTTGCTGGCCCAGGATTCTCCAGTTTGTAAGCAGCAGGGGAGGGACGCAAATCCAGGGCCCTGACTCCAAATAAGATGCTTTTTCTGCTCCACTCTGCTGCTTTCTTCCTGTGGATTCTTTACAATACTATTACCCTATTTCTTTGGAAGAGCTGAAACTACAGACATGAGACCTGAAAGTGAACTTGGGAGGGGCCCAGCCCGGAGCATGGTCTGCCAATGTTCTCTGGGCTCTACACAGTGATCCAACAACCCATGGCCCTTGACCCCTATACAAAATTAATTCAAAATAGATTGAAATCTAAATGCAAAATTTGAAACTATAAAATTTGTAGAAGAAAACATAGCAGAAAAATTTCTGTAGCCTTGGATTAGGCAAAGGTTTCCAAACTATAACACCAAAGGCATGATCCATAAAAGAATAAATTGAAAACGTGGACTTTATCAAAATTAAGAATTTCTGTTCTTCAAAGGACACTGTTAAGAGAATGGAAAGACAAACCACAGACAGGGAGGAAATATTTGCAAAGCACATACATAATAAAATACTTGTTTTCAAAATATATGAAGAACTCTTAAAACTCTTGATGTGCAGTTAAAGCTCAATCATAAGAAACAATCCAATTTTTTAAAAGTGGGCAAAGAATTTGAACAGACTTTTCATCAAAGAAAATATAGAGATGACCAAAAAATGCAAGAGAAGATGCTCAGCACCGTTAGTCACCAGGAAAATGCAAAACAAAACCACAATGAGACAACTCACTTGTCTGAATGGTTAAATTAAAGGAACAAAAACGATATTACCAAGTGCTGGCAAAGATGTGGAGTAACTGGAACTCTCTGACATTGCTCGTAGGAGGCAAAATGATACAGTCAGGAAAACACTGACAGCTTCTTATTAGTTAAACAGATGCTTACCATACTACCCACTGATCTGATACCCAAGAGTTTTGTCCAAATAAATTGGAAACCTATGTTCACATAGAAACCTGTAGGAAAATGTTTATAGCAGCATTACTTATAATCACCAAAACAATCCAAACACCTCTCAACTAGGGGATGAATAAACAACCCAATATATCATCTGTTGGAATACTATTCACCAATAAAAAAGGAACAAACTTGCCACTCAGACACACACCACAGATGAATTTCAGAGTCATGATGCCAAGTGAAATAAGCAAGACTCAAAACGCAGAATTCTGTATGATTCCATTTATATGACATTCTTGCAAAGGCAAAACTATAGGGACAGTAAGAGATCAGAGGTTACCAGGGGCTGGGGGTGAGGAGGAAGAGAGCTGGTAATAAAGGGACACGAAAATTTTTCCACATAATAGAAATCAAGCTTCACGTCTTTGTGGTGATGTGACACAACTGTGTACATTTGTCGACACTCACAGAACTGTACCCCAAAAAGGATGAATTCTGCTTAGGCAATTATACTTTAATGTTAAAAGAGACAAAAAATGAAATCATTACTTATCTTTTAGAAAATCCTCAGGAAGACGTAAAATCATTCCTTGGATGAAAGAGCCCCCCCTTCATAAAAGTAAAATCAGGCAATTCTTTGCCCATTATGACCTTTCGTTTTTAATATTTGAATTAAAATTACAGAAAAACAATACTTTGTTTTGAGAGGAAAAACACATTACAATTATGTTAGGTTTTACTCTTTTATAAAGTGAAAGAGAGAGGCCCAAGCGTTCCGTGCCATGCACTCTGTCCCCGTGCAGTACTTCACGCCTGCGGCTCGGGGCACTGTGGGACTGGAATGAGGCCATCGCTTTCTTCTAGTTTTCTAAGTTTCATTTCTAAAACTTCCTTGTCAGAGAAGAGCGCAATGCTGATACGTCTTCCCCTCCCTCCCCTCCCCCGCATGGTCATAATTCAGTCAATCAAGTGTTCTACACGACAGCAAGCTCTGGGTTGACTGATTTTTTTCCTCCTAAATTGACAGAATCAAATAGTTATTTATTTATTTACTGACTAATAATTCATATCCTGTCTCCTTCCAAAAAGGATCTGAGTGCCTCAACTGCATGTCTTGACATTACCTCCAAAATGTATAAGCATCTCAAAGAAAATAACCACTGGAGAAATGGTGTTTGGTCCCATTCCAGAATCCATGGAGTCGAGTCCCACAGTGATGCGTAATGAGCCCATTACCGCAGAATACGAATAATGGAATCCAACCCAGGCACTATTGTTAAAGTTGGGTCTTAGATGCAAAATCGCATCTGCAAGGCTGTGGGTACAGGTGAGGGAAGGAGATCTACTGGTTAATTGGGGCGCAAAGACTCGACACTTTGAAGAAGCAGGGGATCTCTTTCCTAAGCAAGGCAATTAAGCTAAAAAATAGTTTCCAGCCATTAAATGTCATCTATGGACCAGTACATTACATACAGAATTTCAACAACTTGGCAGGGTAGATACTGGGACTCTGTCAAAAAACAAACTCAGAAAACACAGGTAACTCACCCACAGTAATGGAGCAAGTGAACAGTCAAGCTAAGATCTTGAATCCAGGTCTTTCTGAATCTGGAGCCCAGGCTTACGCCCTGTTCCAAGTTGCTTCTGGGCTTTTGAGCCCAACCTACATATCTGGCATTGGCTGTCTGTAATAGTCTAGTTTATTAAATAAAGCTGGCATCCCCTGATCGCTTTTGAACATGGCCTCAAAGGATTTTCGCTACGGCTGCTATCAGTTAGGGTGGTCTCAGTCATGAGCAGCAGCGGGGTCAGATTTGAAGTGGCTTCAGCAGCGAGATGATGGAGTACCCTGGGCAGGAGAGGCCCAGAGGCAGGCAGGTGCCAGGCACTGTATGGTAGGGGGTCTGCTTGGCTAGTCTGAGATTCCCTCCGCTTGGCGCCTTTCCATGGGGGCTTCCTCCTCGGGCAGGTGGGAACCAGGATGCAGCGGGTCTGGGGATTTCTCCACAGGAAGAAGTGGGCCCGTCTCCTTAGGTGCTGCAGGATCTTTCCTGAAAAGCCCAGCTGTCCCACCTCCAGACTCATTGGCCAGGACTGGGTTACAGATACATACTCTGTATTATATACCTTTTCTTAAGCCGCTCACTGGTAAGGAGGAAGAGGTGACTATGGGTGCTGTAGGAGAAATCTGTTATATACTTTCTAACCCATTTTGTCTTCCTGGACACTCAGGAAGACTGCGTTTCCCAGCCTCTCCTACAGCTCAGTTGGGCCTTTTGACTGGCTTCTACCCCAAGAATAGAAGGGTCCAGGCCTGTCCATCAAATGTCCTGTGTGACCCTCCATGCTCCTGCTCGCCAGCAGCTGCATGCAGAGGACTCAGGGCGGGCCCTGAAAGATGGCACTCCACGGTGTAGAGATCTGGGTGCCTGAATCACTTGGTGAAAGGCCAGGCACTGGGCTAGACATCACTGACGTTGTGTTGGGTCGAGCCCCCAAGACTTTCGGGTTATCTGTTGCTGCAGCTGGCCCAGATTACCCTGACCAATCCAGGGGGCTCCACCCGATCATCTGGGACGGAATGAAAGTTGGGGAGTCAACCACAGCAGCCACTACGCAGGTCAAGTTGTGTGTTTCACACACAGGAAAGGTGGGTGATGTCCAGGATTTCCCACAGCAGGGGGGATAGAAAAAAGATATTAGTAATTTTGAAAGCCAAAGTTTAACAATTATAAGATAGCTTCAGAGATTCACACTTGCCTCAGCGTGACCTTGGGCAAGTCATTCCCCAACTCTGAGCTCCGCTCTCTCCAGAACATTATGCCAAAGGTCTCTCCAGGCTCCCAGTGGTTCGGGGTCACTACAGGGGCCTGTCTGCACTTATTTTGGGCTTGTGCTATTGAGGCAGCACTTGAAATAATGTGGAAAGGGGGCCCTTTTCAGAACCGAGCCCCCGACACCCACTTCTGAGCATCTGTATCAGGAAGCCCAGGCCACCCAGCATTCTCTAGAGGTGTTGATCCACAGGGGAGGAGCTCCTCTCACTGAAACCATTATTCTGGTGTATTTTATAGAATTTCCACAAAACATGATTTTCAAGACCCTGATCAGGGAACCAATTAATATAACTGTTATTTATTGTGATTGCCTCGGCATAAAACCCCCACAAATCAAACTGATTCCCCAAACCCACTTGGATCCCCGCATTGCTAAGTAACATCCATTATACTGCTTTATAGTCACATTTGTATTTTTTATTATTAATGCTATCAATACAATATTTATTCACCATGAAATAGCCTTCCCCTTAAGAGGGAAATGTCTTTATTTGTAAGCGCTCCTAATGATCCCACACTATGAGCACACGGGCGTATTTATGATTGGGACACCATGTGAATAAAAATAAGGACTGCCAGTTACTGAAGACCTACTGAGTGCCGGGCTCTGCCTTACATCCATTATCTACTTAATCCTATCAGTAGTCCTGACCCCCTCGACCCCAGTTCACAGAAGATGATATTGAGGCCTCAAGAGGGAGGAGTAAGTTGCCAAATGCCCCACAAGCAGTCAGTGAGGAACGAGGTCTTCCACCCAGGGACTCTCTCCTTTGACACAACTGCCGGGTGCCTTCCAGTATCAAGAAAAAAGCCAACCACAAAGCAAGACTGATTCAGAGAGAAGCATGTCACCAGATCTGACTGTAACTGTTTTTAGTTTCCCCTCACTTACTCTTCCCCCAGAAGTGCCAACATAAGCATTTCACTTTCGCACGAACTGATATGGGACTTTGCATCGCAGGGGCAATAGTGCACACACTTGCACACGCTTTGTGTATCTCAGAGCACTCCCATTCCATGATCTCAGCCCACAATGGACGACACCCATGTAGGTGACTACAATGGTGTTTTTCTCCCGCTGGGAGCAACAAAAACAGCCTGTGCCATGTTGCTCTGCCATTTCCCAAGAATTTGTAATACTTGAAGAGGAAATTTCATGATATCTTTGAATTTCTCCATCTCTTACCCTTTCACACCTCTGTCCCTGTCCACAGCCAAAGTCCCCAGCCATACCACCTTCAGGCAGCTCACACAGTACTGACAATGTTAGGTATATGCAGGAAAAATGTAAGCCAACCGTTAGGTTGCCACATGAATTACAGAAAGCCAAGCATCTAGGTCAGCTTAGGCTTCCATACAAAATCCCATCAATTGGGTGGCTTAAACAACAGACGCTTATTTTCTCATAACTCTAGAAACTAGAAACCCAAGATCAAGATGCTGGCATAGTCCGTTTCTAGTGAGGGCTCCCTTCCTGGTTTGCAGACAGCCGCCTTCTCCCTAGGCCTTCACATGGAGGGGAGTGGGGAGAAAGAGAGCAAGCTCCTAGTGTCTCTTCTTAAAAGGGCACCAATCTCATCATGCGGGTCCCCCCTCATGACCTCATCTAAACTTAATTATCTCCTACAGGCTCTACCTTCAAATACCATCACATTGGAGGTATGGCTTCAGCACATGAATGTGTAGAGTTGGTTTACAGCACACGGTTAGTTTGAATTTCAGATAAGCAATGAATAATTTGTTTAGTATAAATAGTCCCCCAATAATTAAGTCTGAAATTCAAATTTAACTGGACATCCTATGTTTTTATTTGTTAAATCCGGCAACTGTACTGACCACCATTTTAGAGAGAAAATGTCTACTGTCTTAATGCTCCTTCCTTCTCCTGTGCCCTCCCCAGAGCACCTCAGGCCTCCGAGAAAGAGAAGTTTCTTACTTGTGAGTTAGCCCCCAGGACATTCCTGGTGCAGATTTTACCAGTGGGTAGGATTATGTGTCATGACAGTCAGTAAGCATGCATGGATTTCCCTCTGGTGCTGCCTGACACCAGGTGGTAAGCAGACTAAAGCTAGGTCTGTCACATTTCACCCTCTTCCCTGCACTTGGGTCTCTGTGGACACAGCCATCTTAGACTCAGGAGAGGATGTGGGGGCCAGTGTTTTGCTCACCCACAATGTCTAGCTGCTTCATCAGACAGCCTGCACCAGAGGCAGGGCACCACCTGCCATCCTGGCTCCAGCTCCTGTGTACATTGCTTCCTCCACCAAACCCCTCATGGAGGAGGAGTAAAGAATGGGACCTGCTGGGAGCCCTGCTGAGCCCTGGCCTTCCAGCGTCCTGGGAGGGGGCAGCACCCTACCCAGAACCTCACACACAGGTCTAGTCTCAAACAGCCTGACATGGAGCGATATTCAGTTCTCAAATTCCCTCCAGAGAGGTGGAGTGTGGGCAAGATTAATAATCAGTGTTTACTGAGGGCCGACTATGCCCTTCCATGTGCTCCTTAATAGTGTGCAACCCAAGCCCCATGTAAACACTGCAGGGGCAGAGATCTCGCATGTCTTCCCCTTTTAAAAACAATGGTGCAGCCACTATGGAAGAAAGTATGAAGTTTCCTCAAAAGTTCAAAAATGCAGTATGCAGCAGCACGGACAAACATGGAGAGCATTATCCCGAGGGGCAATAGGCTAGCCCCAGATGGACAAACAGTGCAATACCACTCAGGTGAGTTTTCTAAAACAGTCAAACTCATAGAAGAAAAGAATAGAATAGAGTGGTAGTTGCCAGGGGCCGGGCTGTTAATCAACAGGCACGAAGACGCAGTTCTGCATGATGGCTAAGTCCTAGAGACGGGACGTCCAAGGTTGTGTCTGTAGATAACAGCACTCTATTGTGCACTTAAATATCTGTTAAGAGGGCAGATCTCCTGCTGACTGTTCTTTCCACGATGAAGTAAAATTAAAAAAAAAAAATACAAATCAGCAGCCCAGGAGAAAAGAAAAGAGTCCAAAGTACGCCTATGTCTGGAGGACCCAAAACAGTGAAAAGCCAAAGCCAAAATGTAAAACCACTCCAGACGATGGAGAGAGAAAAATGAGACAAGTGAGTTATCTTAAGTTGCATTTGTCCTCACTACATAACGCAACCTTCAAGTACAGTTCTAGGTCCTTCCAGTAGAGTGAGTCCCCAGACAGCCCTGTTCACATATTGTGTGCCTGTATCTTAGAAATATCCACATCTCGCAGATAACTGACCATCCTAATTAATAACACAGAGTCACAGGGGGAGCTTGCTAACTGGAAATGCAACAGGGAGCAGAGAAGAAAAATATACTGTAGGTATAGGGTTATGGGGTTTTTTTCCCCAAATTTCTGCCAGTATTCTATATCTTATAAATTCTAGCATAATGAAACATGACATAATATAACCCAATGCGAGGCATCAACATGACATAAGCAAAGGTGAGAGGATTCATTATTACCAGTCATGTCAGAAATGCACGCAGAATGCTCTTCCTCCTGCGCCCACTCCTGGGTTTCAGGGTATGGAGATTTGGATGCGTAAGAACCTCCCCACCTTTCCTGGGCACCTTCCTTCAACATGACACTCAAGATGCTTCATAAACTTAAGATAAGAGCCAGATAGTCCCACCCTGAACACAAGGGTCATTTTACCTGCCAAGGAGCACACTGCCGCCCCTCAAGCCCCATAATCAAGTTCGTCTTTTGAGCTAAAATCATAACCTGTGGGATTTTACCAAGAAAATTATGTATTTAAGATTGTAGGGACTTCCCTGAAAACACCATCATTTCTGTAGTAAATTGGTAAGTGTCTGGGTTACATAACAAGTGGTACAAAGTCACAATGGCACCTGCCACTGCTCCATAGTTGCCAAAGTGTATTTGGCTTATAAATTGTCCCTTTTGATCCTCACAAATTCCCTGGTGCAGGGTTAGGCCCATCCTGTGGATGGGGAAACTGAGGCCCTGGATGGGATGCAGAGTGGCAAGGTCTTGGCCCCCTGTGAGCAGCAGAGACCCTTGGGACAGTCAGATGTCCCGTTCCGTGTCCAGGGCTCTGTCCATGGCACCCAGCTGTCCCTAAACTGGCTCTCATCCATGTTGACGGTCCCTCTCTCATCAGGTTATCACAGCCCTTGTGGGCAGCAGTTGAGCTTTTGAAATATCATGACATTTCTCTTACTGGATTTCAGGATGTCGAAGTTCATCTGAAATGGCAATTTGGGGACCAAATAGGAGAGAATGCCCTCAGAGTTCAGTCCCCACCAGAGAGAACCGTGCTTCTTATTCCAGCAGCCCCCCAGCTGCAGTTTGCAACTTTCAGTGTTGAGCGGTGACCCACAGGCTTTTCTCGGTCCCTGGGTGCCCAGGCTCCACTGGTCTGCCAGTCATTCTGATATCACCAGAGGCCATAGAAGGTCCAGGAGTGCTGAATTTTAGTTTTTATAGAGAAGTAATTTGGACTTGTTGGCAATGTGCAAAATGCTTCAAAATCAATACATGTCTATTCATTGTCGAAGAGGGTTTTCTAAGACTCAGAGCTCCAATGATGCCTTTTCCAGCCAGAAGCTGTGTGCATGCCTTTGTCCAGGAAGGGAGCCCTCTACTGGAACTCCCACAAAGCAGAGTTGGGTGACCCAAAAAAGAAAGGGTATGGAGGGGGGGGGAAAGAGGAAGAGAGGGGAAATGACCCCTTAGGCATAATATTAATTTTATATAAAGCTTTGTAGTTTATAGACTGTTCACACAAGTTGTGTCCCTTAATTTAGTGTCCCCATCCATGCTGTGCTGGTGACAACTTCTACCAACATTTTTCAAATGACAAAGCAGAGGCTCAGCAAGAGGGCCTGTGAAGGGTTGCCCAGCCGTAAACGTCCCCCACCCTATGCTGACAATGTGAACCCTGCCCCAAGGTCATCTGTAAGGGCCTTTCCACTTCCACGCCTCTCAGGACCCCACACCTTTTCAATTGCAGGTGATGCGGTCAGGCCCCTGATTCATTGCTAAATACAATCACTGCATTTAAAACTTGCTGATCTGGAAAGAAACTGAATGCAGTGAACTGTCAGTGCCAGAGGCTTCTGGGCAGAGCAAGGCCAGACAGGCAGCCATGATCATGTGACCTGCCACCGTGGGTCAGGAGGCTGCCTGTGCCCCGCTCCTGCCAAGCCTGCACTCTACTCCCCCACCTGCCCCTGCTCTCTGGAAGCTCCTGTCGGGGGGTCTTGTACACTGGGTGCGGCTCCAAGTTCTGGTCTCCTGGTTCTTGCAGGTGTCACTCTGCCTGGGTGTTATGGCCAAGGCACCACCTCCTGTCTGGACAGGAAGGTGTCTGGCTGGGTTTGTGCCCCACTTTCCATCACAACCATGCTGAGCAGCCTCTGTTTGTCAGATGTCTGTGTCTTGGGCTCACCTAGCTAGCACTAAAGCAGCGGCGGACTCCTGGCTTACAGATGAGAGCAGCGCGATTCAAGCCATGCAGCTGGAGAGCAGAGCGTGGGACTGACATCTGGGGGGTGGGGGTTTGAGGAGTCTTCTGTCGCCCTTTACTCTACGACCTGTGCTAGTTTCCTGGGGCTGCCACAACAAAGTGCCCCAAACTGACTTATACAACAGAAATTTATTCTCCCCCAGCGCTGCAGGCATGACGTCCAAAAATCAAGGTATCAGCTGGGCCACGCTCCCCTTAAGGCTCTAGGGAGGAATACCCAGGCCTCTTTCAGCTTCTGGAGGCCCAAGATGGTCCTGGGCTTCTGGCAGCTTCACTCCAGTCCCTGCCTGTCCTCACACAGCCATCTCTTCTTTATGTCCAGCTGTGCGTCTTCCCTTGTTCTGATAGGCATACCAGTCATTGGACTTAAAACCCACCCTAAATCCAGAATGATCGCTTCTCAAGGTCCTTAACTAATTACACCTGCCAAGTTTCTGTTTCCAAATAAGGTCATAGCCTCAGGTTCCAGGTGGACATGAATTTGAGGACATTATTCAACCCACTGCACAATCCCTGTATCCATCCCTTATGAAAGATATCCAGTGGGAAAGAGAAGTAGTTTTACAGCTCTAGGGGCCCAACACCCAGAAAAATCTCACCACGCAGGCAATTGTCTATACCCGCAAAATGTGTGGTAGGTACCAGGGCCAGCTCTTTGCCACCACTGCCCCTGCGACGCCAAGGAACACCCAGCCCTGCAGGGATTCAAAACACCAGTCCATTTCTATGCAAACAGCTTTATGGAGCCACTCAGCCCCTGATTTTTTTACCTGAATCGATGCTTGCCAAACACCACCCAGAATTTTTCCACGGGAGAGACTCTGTGAGACAGCAAACAAGATCTGACAATACATTCATCTTTCATCTACACAGTGCATCTTTACTTTGCAAGTCGTTGGCTTTGCATGGCGTGATATTATTTCCGAGAAATCTCAAAACTTGCAGGTTTTGTCTAGATGGAGGAGGAGACACAGCAGGCAGAGGAGAGACAGTCAGGGGCTACGGCGGCCGATTAGGTGGAGTCGGTGGAACTCCAAAGCACACAGATGCAAGCCTCAAAGTTGCTCCTCGGGAACGGAGCCGTGGACTTTCCCACGGCTCACCTGCCCCTGTTTCTAAGAGGCATGTGAAGCAGCTGAGATGGGAGAATAGCACACCTCTCCCTCATTCACCTCACCTGGAATTAATTCCTTCAAATAGAAACAAACCACAAAATCGCCCGCCTGTGCCCTCTCTCACAAATGAGCTGAATCCAATATTCAGCTCCCAAATAAGCTTCAGGAAGAAAAATAATCATATTGGGATATTAATGTCCAACTGACAAAAACTTTGCAAAACTATCTGTGTGTGTGTGTGTGTGTGTGCACACGTGTGTAGTGCGTGTACACAGCTATATACATATATATGGGGGGGATTCTAAATCCTCCACGCCGTACACCAATGTCACATTTTAATGTAATATCATGCCCGATGCATATTCATGAAACAGAATCTTGGCAGTGGCACAAGAAAAGTGGGATGAAGTGTGTTTGGCGGAGTGCGTCACGTTTCCAGGCCAGCGGATTTTTTGATTAAAGTCCCTTATCCGTCTTATCATGCATATCCACTCTCTGATTAAAGTGATCTGAGGCTGACACTCACAATGTCAGCATGCACTGAGACCCTTCACACAAAACATGGTTGGAATTTATATCCGTAAAAAAAAAAATCCCAAACACCCAACAACAAAACAACACAGGGCAACATTCATTTAAATATAAGTCTACACAGGACAGCTGGGAGGGTCGTCTATTCCCTCACTCAGAAAGATTTAACCCAGAATATTAACCAGCGTCCAGTTCCAGAGGCTAAATTTTATTTCCTTTTTTTTTTTCAAAGTTAAGTTCCTTCTTTCTGATTTGTTGGGCTTTTTATCAAATGTTTTCACTTGAGACAAACATAACCAGAGACTCCCCCAGCAGAATCTAAATAACGAATTTCCCAGATGCCAGCCTTCCACACACTGTGAGAGTCACATCCCACCTTTCTCAAGGTCTCTTCTAAAATCACCTTCAGGAGGTGTCCCCCTCCATGCAAATGCACTGCACCAGGACCACTGTCCATTTCAAGGTGGCCACAGACAAGGCAGAGCCCCCACCAGAGCTCTGTGTCCCTTCAGAGTCACAGGACACCTACATCACCAACCAGTGAAGCAGGTTGATGCCAGAGAGAGAGAACAAATGTTGAGTCCAGAGGGTTTAGAAGCAAGTTTCAGAGAGCTGGTGAAATGCACCTCAAGTCCTGGCTCATATCACAGCTGACCAGCCAGGGGGCCTTGAGAAGTCATCTCATCTGTCCCAGTCCCCTGTCCACCTCTGTAATGGAGATAATGATACCCACCTCCCCAGCTTGTCATGCAGATCAGATGAAATCAAGTCTAAGCAAGAGAACCATAAACAGATGCGCCTTCTAAAAGCCAGGGCCTACTCGTGACCCTCAGGCAGTGCAACGCCCACCTCGGCACTGATGTTCTGCTCTAAGGAGACCCCCGTCCATCCGTTATTCTAAGAAATCACACATTTGCATTTTCACTGGTGTTTAGATTCCTGGGCTCCCCCGGCCCTTTGAACATCTTCCCTTTAGAGAGAGAAGGTCTTTGGGGCCCCACCCCACAGCACCCCCAACCCATGCCAGGGACATGCTCCTCCCCCAACTCCAGCGCCTTGTGCTGCAATACCCTGCAGGACTCCGTCCGGAAGCCTCCCTCCTCACCCACACAGGGAGCCCGGTGGGCTATGGGCTGTGCTGACTGGGGCCCTGGTATGAAAGCTGGATGTGGGAACAGTCCTTGTCCGTGGCTGTCCCCCCATGCCGTGCAGGCAGCGTCCACAGTAAGCGGTCCATGGGCTTTGTTAAGGATGAAATGAATGAGTGAGTGATGAAGCCCACCCCTGCCTGGCCCTTCTCACTAACTCTCCAGGCCTCACAGGGACCCTTGGAAGTCGTCTGTGCAGTCCAGGTGGCAAAGGAGCAAAGGCGGTTCCGAGAGGGGCTGCCACCTTCACATCACCACGTGGCTGCGAAGGGCAGAGCTGGGCCCAGAAGGGCTCCTGGGCTGCCTGAGGTGTGGCTGGTCAGTAGTCCCTGGAAGGCTCTGGAAGCTTCTAACTCATGGCACTTCCTTGAGACAGAGCAGTAGGGCCCAGACCTGTGCATGTCACGGAGTAGTACATTTTCAAAGGGACAATAGATAGGTAAGTGCATAAACAGACGGAGAGAATCATAGAGAGAGAGGTAGGTAGATAGATGATTGATTGATGATGGATGGACAGAGAGAGAGAGAGATGACAGAAAGGATTCCACATAGAGCTGCCAGCGTTCATTTGGCCAAAACTTCAAAAACAAAACCATGTAACAGTTAAGTCCACGCTGTTTCATAAGGGTCTTTGCAGACCAAAATTGTGAGTCAGGCATAAAGATGTCTCAGAATAAAGGTCAGCATTTTAAAATGAAGAGAGTTGACTTCTTGAAAAACTCACTTCCACCTCCTTAGGCGTACTGTTCCTCAGGTGTGGCTGGCCTGAGGAGGCTTCTCCTCGCTCGCCCCGGCTGCGGACCATGGCGGGGGGCACACAAGCACGCCCCTCTGTGCTGCAGACCACACCCTGGCCGGGTCAGCAGGATGACTCTCTGGAACTTGTCGGCCATTATCCTGTCAAGGATGTACCCATACCACAGGTGGGGAAGGGATTTCCGCTATCAAATCAAAACAGGAGTGGGGCAGGGTCAGCCTGGCACCTGGGCTGCCCTCCTAATGCCAAACCTCTTGCCACCCTGTGTCCACCCCCCCACCCCCTTGGGCACGTTGTTTACCCTTCTCAGCCGCACTCGGATTCCTTATCTAGAGACACAAGGCGAAGGGTTTTCCGCCCGGCTGCTGGGACGCAGTATGCGCGGGGCCAACTCTGCCGACCCCCTCGGAGAGAATAACCTGCGCACAAACCCTTCCCGCAGGGCTCGCTGCCTGCCAGTCCCGCTGGCGCGCACGCCCCCTGGCGGGCAGCCGTCACACACAAAGACTCAACGCCAAGTCGGCCTCTGGCAGAATGCGAAGCTCCAGGGAGGCCAGTCTTCAGGAAGAATGAGAACCTTAGCTGACCTCCCCATGAGCAGGGCCAGTGCAGCCCTATTCTCTTCTCCTGGCAAAATATGCAGATAATGCCTTTGCTGTGCAGCTGCGCCTGCCATAGGGTCCCACACACATCACCAGGGAAGCACTTGAAGTTCATTGTGTGGGTGCCACATAACAAACAACCTTGCAAGGCAAAGCTCTGCCGGCTGCAGTGCACAGGTGACAAAGCTGAGTCTCTGAATGACGAGGCGACTTGACCAGGAAACAGTAGCTAGAGGACAGAATTCATCCCCAAATCTATATGACACCAAACACTCTACACAAATAAATGATTGTCCCTTTCTCCTTTGCATGCCCCTTTTCTACTCCTGTATTAATGCCTAGTGGAGGCATGGATGCATGGGTGAGAGGGAGAAGGAAGGAATGATAGATGGAAAGAAGGGAGAGAAAGAGATGATAAATAATTAGGTTAGATAGATAGATAATAGGGAGGTAAGATAGATAGATGAATAGGTGGATGTAGATAGAAATAGATAAAGCATTCTTGTTCCCTTTCAGTTAAAGCTGGGAGAAATTAAATCTCGCTGACTGAGAGCTCAGATTTACTGAGCAGGTCAGGAAGGTGTCCCCTGGGCGCCCTGTTCCTCAGCATCACGTCATGGCCCTCCAAAGGTGGAATCCAAGGAGCAGGAGACGGGTGCTGTTTCAGAGAATACTGTTCTCTTGTCCTTCACAGATTCACACTTAGCTTCAGGATTTAGAAACTGTACTGATATTTTAATCCTTTTCTAATTTGATCTCCTCTCTTCCCCACATCCACTTGGAACCCTGCTGGGATCTGTCCTTTCTATCCACCAACTTTAACCTTGCCTTAAACTCTATCCTTTTCTGAAATCAGCAAGTGGGAGAGAGAAAAAAAAGAGAGGACAGAAGGAAAGGTGATGATGGGGAGGGAGGAAGGACTTCAGTGGCCACACACTACTTCCCTGGGACACCCCCACCCTTATCTGATCCCTCCACCTGCTCTTCTCATTCGCTGCCCCCTGGGTCAACCCGTCTACGGGGGACCCCACACATACCTTGCACTTTCTCCTCTGGACCCTCACGAATGCCGTATTTCCCCATCCCTATAACCAACTCTTTTCCTTCCGTGCCCCCTGAAGCCCCCACTATTCCCAGCTGAGTCAAGGCTCTGGTGAGAAGGGCTGGCACTTTCCTGTAACCCTTAGGAGCCTCTGGCATCTGTGCCCATCCTCTAACATTGACCAGGGTCCGTGAGGAGCACCAGGCATGGCAAACGCCACATGGCAGATGTTCAATAAATGCTCGTTGAGGCTACCACAGACGGTGACAGAGAACAAAGGTTTCAGGTTGAAAGACGGACTAATGGTCCTTTAACTGTCAGATAAGGAAATGGAGTGCAACCTCATAAACTGCACAGGGAGGAAGAGGAGCCTGACCCTTGCTCGCCCCCCACGCAGCAGCCACTGTTCCTGCAAGGGCCCCTTTCACATTGTCCCCATTTCACGGATGAAGAAACTGAAGTCCAGTGACTTGGGGAAGGTAGGGGGCCAGCAGGCTGCTGAGAAGGACTCAGGTACAGGTGTGAGGGAGGGGATGGGAATTAAAACAATGATGAACAGGGTAAGAACTATTAGACCGCAGCTATCACTTCCCGGGCAGACACACTGCTAAATGCTTTCTGTGTCCTCTACCTATTGCTAGAGTACAACGCCCTGTGAGATGAGTTATAAACCCCATTATTCAGATGTGGAAGCCAAGGCACAGAGAGCTTGAGGTGCCCAGAAGCTGCACAGCTAGGATGTGGCACACGCACTACAGGCCTAGATGGGGGTGGGGGGGAGGGGATGGGGGGAGAGCCTGCATTCTAACCCCTTCACGGACCATTATGCCTTTTGCAAATGTGGTTAAGAACTGTCATTATTTGCTGCCTTAGCTTCTTCCCAATTCCCAGTGAACTCAATAATTTCAGTACGGCTAAAAAAAAAAGTATTCACATTGCAACCTAAGATTTGTTCTCGATCTCCTGAGCTAGATTATCCACATGCAGTCTCGCTTTCACACCTTTTGACATTCGCACTGCTTAATTAAGAAGGCGACTGGCTGCCACAGCAGGCTTCTTGTTTGTTCTATGGCAGCAGGATGTAACAGGAGAAGGTCCTTAAAAGGCCCAAGGAGTGGCGGCAAGGGCTGGGAGAGGGGGTCAACCAACAGATCTGCTGCTGAAGGCCAGGTCCCCTTGGGTGGGCTATGCATCAGGCAGCAGGGCCTGTGGCTCTGTCCCATCCAGAGCCCCCATCGCCGGACTCCGGGCAGCCTGGGATGGCAGAAAGAAGGCAGGCCCTCGAGTCCAGCCAGTCTGGACCGTGAGCAGTGCCCACGAATTTAGTTTAGTTGCCCTGACTGTGCTGAGAAAGCCTTCCAAGCATATTATCTCCCTGAAACTCCTCAACAGCTCTAAGAGGTGGTACTACTGTTATTAGTTGCAGTTAAAAATGGAAAAACTAAAAGTCTGTGGTTAATTAAACATGCCAAGATCCCACAGCTAGCAAATGACAGAGCCAGGTTTCAAACCCAGAGGTCTTTCTCCGAGCCTCTGCACGCATTCCCCTCTGCTCTAGCATCACATCATCCTGTCTGTGCGGCCGTGGGCAGGTCCCTCTGCCCCCTCTCTGACTCAATGTCCTCATCTGACAACTGAGAGTGATGGGGACCACTTGCCAGGTCGCCCGGACATGCCATGAGAACTTCTCCGCAATGCAGTTCTCGTGGTGCCCTGAGCAAGGTCTGTTTTCCCTACCCAGAAGCTGGGTCTGCAGCTACAAAGAGCTGCCTGTCTGGGTGTCTTGGGCTGCCTGGGCTTCCATAAGAAAGCACCACAGACTGAATCTCTGGCAGTCCTGGAGGCTGGAATCTGAGATCAAGGTTCTGGAAGGGTTGGTTTCTCCTGAGGCCCCTCTGCTCAGCCACCTTCTCCCTGGGTCGTCACACGGCCTTCCCTCTTCTGTAAGGACACCACTCAGGTTGGATTAGGGTCCACCCCCATGACATCGCTTGACCTCAGTCACCCCTTTAAAAACCCTCTCTCCAAATACAGTCACATTGTGAGATACTAGGGGTTAGGACCCCAACATATGAATGTTCTGGGACACAATTCAGCCATGACACTGGGAAAGCCAGAAGATCTCTCTTTGGGGGCTTGATGCCTTTATTCTCAATTCTTTAGTGTTGTCTTAGACTGGCCCACACCACCCTGCTACTCGACGGTCCCTCTGGAAAGTGAGCAGGGATTCTGCCAGATGGTAGTGACAGAGCTGAGCCACTCTCCGTCCCTGCCCCTCCGGAAGCTGGCAGTGTCCCCGGTGACTAAGAAGTGTGGTGTGATTTACAGTTCACAGGTCACTTTTCACAACCTTTGTGGCATTTAGTTCTCCCAACACCCCTAAGGGGAAGTTTCTAGCCTTGCCCTTATTTTTTAGCTATAGAGACTGACTTAGCTCAAGCACTAAGGGATGGCTCCAGACCACAGCAAACACGCGTCCAAGTTTAGTCTTGAATCCGGGAGCTCGGATGCCTACTCCAGGGCAAGTCCTCACGTCAGGGCTCTTTCTCCAGCCACACATGTCTTTCATCCAGCTATCAAGGATTTATTGTGAGCTCCTATTCTGTGCCAAGCTTTTATGCAGCTTGAATGGCAAGATACAGAGGAGGGAATTACAAATTGTGGGAATCCACAGGATGATGTGATAAAGGGAAGAATGGTTTTAGAGAACATGATCTGGGAAAGTCTCTCCGAGGAGGTGACATTTAATGAGGACCAAAAGGAGGCAAGGGAGATTGTGCAAAGGCCCTGAGGTGTCCTGGCATGAGTGATGGTGGAGGGGTAAGTGGGTTCATCTCACACGTGACCTTGGAAAATATTATTCTAAATATGGGAAGAAAAGTAACCTGGACTTGAACTAAGAGAATGAAAAATGTTTATTTGCTGATATTCAATCAGTTTTTTCTGATAGTTCTTTTGGATGTTAATGGCAGTTAAAGCTTAGGCTTTCTGAGTCCACAGCTGACTTCCCCTTTGCAGAAAGCACAATAGGGAGGCCGCTTGGAATACAAGGGATCCCAGTGGAAGCCTCACTCAGGTCAAACCAAGGGCACTATTTCCTTGGAGCTGTATCCACAGGGGACCATGGTGACCCCAGTTTCCCACCACCCTCTGGGGTGTGGATCAGCTTTTGAACTAAAATGGGGCAGCCATGTGCCCTGGCTGTGGTTGGGGCTGGAAGGAGCAGGGCTGAGGACATTGAAGAAGCAGGAACGTGAGAACCTGGGTGCCCTCCAGCCAGTGTATGCAGGAGCCCAGGGAAGGGAAATGGGCCCCAAGATACGTCTCACGGAGCCTGCTCTGACAACACGAGGCACATCACACCACTCTAAAACAGCGGGACTATTTTCTCCGTCCTAATTGACGAACAGCTGTGCTTTAATCGACTATACCGCATAGCTTGGCTGATCTCTCCTTAGGCCACCCCAGAAATGAAGGCTCCCCAGGGAACTGGGAAAAATAAAGTTTGCCTTGTGTGTGTCGTGGGAGGAGGCTGGAGGATGGGGTGAAATTGTTGTGAATAATTTCATAAACAGATAAATGAATCAACTCAACCAAATCTTAAGGCGTTGGTTTCTTCCCTTTTTATTGGCCATTTCATGATAGTCACCACTGTGAACTTGACAGTTTTCTCTTAAAGAACTACAAAGCCTAAGATATTTACTCTCCGGCCCTTTATGGGAAAAGCTTGCCGACACCTGGTCTGGTGGAAACTGCAATTCAGACAGGGAGGCGGGAGGCAGCCCTCAGTCACTGAGCATGGGCAGCTGACAAGTGGGAGGTCACGTGACTGTCCCCACCAGGCAGTTGAGTTGGGGCTGCTTGCCCCGTTTGATGAAAGAGAAGATCAATGCTCAGACAAATTAGCATATTGCCCAAACTTCTAGTCCTGCATTTTAACTTCATGTCACAATACGCAAGTTACAGGACATCAAGGGGAAGAGGGAACATCACCCAAGGGCTTGCCTCCTCTCCTGGGGAAAAGGTGAGTGTCTTTTGGGTTGTACACAAGATGCTGTATCATGCCTGGTGCAGGCATGACAGTGTTATGGTCTTTATTCAGCACTTATTATGGTTTAAGAAGATTCATAAGGGGTAACTGACAAGGGGTGGACGTGTGACGGCCCCTTTTATGTGCCAGCTGGGCTGGGCCCGAGTACCTAGAGATTTGGGCAAGCATAAGTCGGGATGTTCCCATGGAGGTACATTTTTAGATGAAGTTAACATTTAAATCAGTGGACTGGGAGTCAAACAAAGTATGTATAATGTGGACGGGCCTCATTCAATCAGTTGAAGGACTTAAGAGGAAAGAAACAGTGACTTCCTGTGGGCAAGAAGGAATTCTGCCAGCAGTCAGCCTTTGAACTCAAGCTGTAACATTAACTCTTCCCTAGGTCTCCAGCCTGCTGTCCTGACCTGCCCCCCAACCACGTGACTCAATGTCTTAAAATTAATCTCAATCTCTCATATTTATTTATGTGGGTACATATATATATATGTGTGTGCATATATACACATATATATGTGTGTGTGTATACATATATATACACACATACATATATATATACACACACACAAACTCATATATGATGCATCCTATTGGTTCTGTTCTCTGGAGAACACTGCCTGATTCAGAGTTTGGTAAGGAGCAGCTGGAATTACAGGTAAATCTTCCAGCAGAGCCACAGCTGGACCAGGAATTCCTGCCTTCTGGTCCAGTGCCCTTCTGACCCAAAACTAGTACTCACCCAAATCTGGCAATGGCTGAGTTCTGCCACCTGTAAAATGCACGGTCATAAAAGCAGAGCCATCATGAGTGGTGATGTCATGAGAATTGAATGGATGATATATACACAGCACTTAGGTCAGAGTCTGATGCACAGAAAGTCCTCAGTAAATGTCATCTGGCATGGCCGCTGATATCACTAACTCTGGGCGCTGGTCTCCGCCTGTGCCCAAGGGTCAAGTCTTTGCATCTCCAGTGGCCACTGGGTGCAGTCCTGGACAGCATTCCGGGTCCTTAAGTCCCAGTTTGTTATCTGCATGTGTCTGAGCCTTGAATACACACATCCTACTGACTGGCTGAAAACCCACTTTCTATGTGTAAAAGTGCAAGAAATAGTTAAATGTTTTCTATTGTTGTATCAGTGAAACAGTTCAGAGATTGCCGACTCAATTCAATCAAAATTAGTGACAAGAGAGCAATTTTCCCGTTCCGTTCAGCATGGAGAGCTTTTTGTTTTGCTTTGTTTTTATTGGAGGTGATTCACTGTCTCTTGCCTAGAGGTGAGCGGAGTAGCTCCGGGAGCTCCGTGTCTCCTTTTGTCTAGATAAGTGTTATCCAGTAAAATGAACACAATAAGACTATGTTTACCTTAATGCCGTTTAAAAATCACGTCGCAATAAGAGATCAATAGCTCTCCACAACAATTTACCAAAGACCAGGCTGGGGAAGAGAAATTCAAATTGCATTGATTTCTTTTTTCCATGGGTCTGTGTGTGTGCGTGCGACAATAGTCGTCCATGAGCAGGAAGGTTGACAGGACGGCACGTGAGCACTGAATCTAAAACACAAGGCGGAAGAAGCCAGGAGGAGCACCACTAACCTGTTCTGGCCATTACCTGGGAACTGGGAGACATTCAATAAAGACAGAGGGAGAGGTGATTTTTCCTTACACTTCCCATTTCTCCACTTGGAGAATGCAGCTCTGGGCAGGGCTTTGGAGATGACCCAGGCCCACCTTGCTCGTGTGTACAGGTAGGACAGTGGAGACTCACAGCCAGCCCTGGGGGCTCCTGGGGTCACAGACATGGAGAAAAGTCAGATCTCTGAAGGCAGAGGCTGCGCCTCGCTCATCTTGGACCCTGGCACACGACAGGTGCTCAGACATGTCTGTTGAATAACCAGACTAAGCTGAAACAGGAAGGAGGTGGGGCGAGAGAAGGAAAGGAGACAAAGGGAAGGGAAGAAAAGCAATTGAGAGATCCACAGGCCTGAATGGGTCCCTGGTCCCCACACCAGCGTGCAGTTGGTGCCCCCAGGGAGGGCCAGGCCTGGGACTAGCTCATGCTCTTTCTGCCACAAACATCAGAGTCTACATTCCTCCTGAGGAAAGCTTGCCTTGGCCTTGGCCGGTGAACAGGGCCCACCAGGTGCAAGGGGGCCGCCCAGCTCAGTGGCCACAGCCAGCAGAGCTGGAAGCAGGAGCTGTGTGCTTGTCCTCCTGATGACCACGCATCCCTGTCCCAAGCACTCTGTAACATGCTTTGGAAGAAGTAGGATTGGGGGGAAAAAGGTGGGGGGAAGGAAAGGAATATAAGTGGAGAAATTATTGGAACTGGAGAGGGGTTTTAATGGCAACGTTGGCATCCTGCAATTTCACACATTAAAACATATTTTTAAAGAAACGACTACAGTGCTGATTGTATAAGGGCAAAGCTTTCCACTCTTCAGACTATTAATAAGGGCTTCCCATAGAGAAGACAAATACATGCTTGATGCATTTTTAATCCTTTGCCAATACATTTGACTAAAGCTGTTTGCTGTTTCAATGACAGGATTTAACTTGCCCTTCTGTATTCAACGTTCCTGATTATTAATGACATTTAGGAAACACAAGCTATAAAGTTACATTCTGGTGGAACTGCAGTCTCTCCTCCATGCCCTGCAGAAGGGAACACACATGCCTCTGAACATAGGGAAGGCCTCTTCTGCAAGAAGCGGGCCCTCCAGACCAGAACAAAGGGGGCTCCCAACACTGTGATGTCCCCACCCCTCAGCAGGGGTCATAGGTCAGCGCTGAGCAGCTGCCCCCATGGTTCCAGCTCTTCAGTTGCTTTTCCATGTGCTCTGACCTGGATAGTCTCTTCCATGAGAACCACTGCCTGCTGCTGGTGATAGGATCTTGGAAATATTAAGTCAAATGCTCAGAGGATATTTAGATTTCTTAGGACCCCCTCCTCCCTTCCCCATTCAAATGCCAATAATGAAACCTTCCGGGAAGAAGAGGCAGCCAGGAACCTGAGTAACTTCGAGGAAACTGGATCAAGGGGATTAAGAGAAAGCTCTCAGATCTTACCAGACACGAGAGAGGGAAAAATCCTGACCCGGACACAGCTGATTATTTTATGCTTTTATTATTATTATTATTATCATCATCATCATCATTATTTTAAGAGAGAAATGAATGCTCTGGTTAACATGAAACTACATATGCTGATAGCTCCAGGCCACCTCCTTTATTCTGCCGGGTGATGGCATGTTAATAAGAGCATTAACCAAGTGAACACACTAGAACAGGGGAGAAAGGGTGCAGATGAAATGTCTGGAGTGGAGGTGGGGGCACTTTGCTTGGTTTGGAATCACTCCTGTCCTGGGGGCACAGGGGGGCAGCATAAATGGACAGACATGCAAATGACAATCCAAAAGAGAGGGAAAGCTTGAGTCGGGTTCATAGACGGGGTCTGAAGAGGACCCCCCTTTTCCATCCAGCAAGAGTCATTCACACAAAAGCCTTTCAGCCTCTCTGTATTATATGCTCAGCCCTGACCCCCTATTGTAATGAAAAGCAGATCCCCCTATGAATCACAGAAAATCAATACTGCATTTTACTAAGTTTGCGTTAATTTTACACCTTTCAGCCTCCGGATGGGAATTATTGCCACAGAGATGAGACATCCTCTTCTCCTCCACTTGGCTGTTGTCTGAGTTTTCAGGTTTGGAAAAACCCTATCGCTATGCAAAAAGGGGGAAGAGGATGACGATGAAGAAGAATAAGAAAGAGGGGGTCTAGAGGGGGTGCAGTTTGAGACATTTTAATAGCTAATAATAGGAGAGAGCATAAAAGCACAGATCCAATTTAAGCGAAAGGGTCCCTACATAAACGTTGCTTGTCAGTCCCGGGGTGTGCTGTATAGGGGCCAGCTCCTGAGCATGGCAGCCCAGAAATATAAAGTCCAGATTTAATTCTGATACAGAGAAATACAATTTCAAAACCGGATGTCTTATCATCGGCATGTCCCACTGGAGAACTCATTTCCCTAGCAAAAGGCTGTCAATGCCGTCATGTTGTGCAAGGAAGTAATTTACCACTACAGCTAAACAGGGCGACCAGGACTGTGGGAACTTAAGCATTTGAAGTTATCGCTCGGAAAAAAAAAATAGCATTTCAAATGTCAGTGAAATGGGAAGGAATAATTGAAAAGTATCAATCAGAGAAGCAAAGGGGTTTAGAAGGCAGACACCGCAGCCTGACTACCAGGCTCGGCTCCTTTCCCTTTTCTCCTGCCCCTTTCCCAGCCTGCTGGCCTTGCAGACCAGCGCCTCCCCATTCTCTTCCCCTAAAACTACATCCTTTCCAGGCCAGTTCAAATTCCACTCAGGAAAAAGGAAGATGGCTGCTTGGTCCGTGTGCTGCAGCAGATGTGGAGGGCAACATGACTCCAGCAGCTGAGGTTTCATGACGTGACTATGCTCCTCCACCCGGGCCCTGAACCACACAGGGCTCCAGATCTACAGAAGCAAAATCTCTCAAGAACTTTTCCATAAAGCTTGGGGTGGGAAGACCACAGGTGAGCATCTCCACCTTGGACCCACCGCTGACTTGTTCTGATGCACTCTGACAAGGTAATTCCCCTCTCTATGCCTCAAAAGCCTTGCCAGTAAAATGAGGATAATGACATCTACTTGCAGGGTGTTGTCCGAATAAGACACCACATACACATCACAGCTAGAATCCTGCCTGGCATGGAGGGATCTATCAGTATTCCTGTCATTAGTATACTATACGTAGAACATTCAGCTCTCTTACCATCTAAGAGGTCCTGTATGATCCATTCACTTCTGGGAGGTCATTGCCACTGCCTCCTGACTCCCTTCTGTTTTTCCAATGTCGAGAGTCTGTTCCCGCCCCATGACGTTTGTACAGGCTATTCTCTCCTTCTGGAATGTTCTTCCCATGGGTCTTCCCATGGCTGGCTCCCCATTTAGTCTGCGGCTCACATGTCATCTCCTCAAGAGGCCTTCCCTGACCAGCTTCCTTGAGATGGCACCAGCATGCAGCCATTGCTCTCACACCCCTGGGCTTTATTTCCTTTCAACACTTCGAAATTACTGTCTGTCTCCCCGACTAAAATACAAACCCCGCAAGAATAGGGTCCTCATTCATCTCGTTCTCTCCAGAATATCTTTCTTTTAGACCTGATGCCTGGTGCAAAGCAGTTGTTACATAAATAGCACCATTTGTTGGACGGATGAACAAATGAACAGAAACCCGTCCCATTTGAATGGAATCTGAACCTGCCCCACCCAGAGCCTGGGAAATGGCAGACACTTGGTAAGTGTTAGCCGGCTTTCCTTGCTCAGTAGCTGGGCCTAAACAAGCACAACCCCATGGACAGAGCAGCTGGGATGGGTGGCTGCAGGACCAGCCTGTTTGCAGCAGCCCTTAGATACCAAATTACAGAGTTTGGTTGTAAACCATATAGTTTGGCAAGGGTGGTAGTAAATGTGGTCAGCGTCTCCTTGGTTTACCTTTTTCTCAGCATTTACAAACTGGTATCATAGTCAGTGGGATGACCCAGGAATTTCCTCAGTGGTCTGTGAACTTGAGCTCAGAGCCTATTGAGTCTGTGTCCATGTACCAGGCTTGATGGCCATCTCATGCTAAGAACTGCAATAAAAGAGGACTGTAATTCCTGCAGCCAGGCCCTGGCCTAAGCCCTCCACCCTCTCATTTAATCCTCACCAGGAGCCGCTGCTCTTGTCTGTCCTCATTGGACAGGAGAGGAGACTGAGGTTCAGAATACTTATGCTTAGCACTGAGCCTGACGTTTGGTAAAATAAAATAAAATGAGAGTTAACTATCGCGAGCCATTGTAATTCTAAAGCTCAAAAGTATACATCGCATTTTCAGAGTTTTGAAATTCAGGAGCACCTCACAATTGATGTGAATATTTAACGTAGGAATGTTTCTCTCTTCTGGAAAAGCTATTGTTATGTCTGACAGTAGCTGGCACTTCAGAAATGGGAGAATATGCTGGTGTTACGCTCCGGGATCAGTGACTTCAGGGCCCCTACCTCTGCTTCGAATGCTGATGGGCTCAGTTGTGGGGGAAATTATGTTACCAGGAAAACTTTCAGGGAATTTCCTCCATGGAAATGAGTTTCCTGGACTCTTCCGGGGGACAATGCTCCTATCTCTTTCCTAGGATGCGTTTGTGTGTGTGTGTGTGTGTGTGTGTGTGTGTGTGTGTGTGTGTGTGTGTGTGCGTGCACGCACGTATATGAGAGACAGAGGTATGTATATATGAGAAACAGATTTATCTTAAGGAGTTGGCTCACGTGATTGTGGGTGGCTGGCAAGTCCAAAATCTGCAGACTGGGAATTCAAGTAAGAGTTGGTAATGCAACCATGCGTTTGAAATTCGCAGGGCAGGCCAACAGGCAGGGAACTCAGGCAAGGTTTGTAGGTTGCCACTTTGAAGCAGAATTGATGAAAAATACAGGAGACCTGTCTTTGCTCTTAAGGCCTCCAAGTAATCGGGGCATAATGGGAGCAATCTTTACTCAAAGTCTACTGATTTACATGTTAATCTCATATAAAAAGTACTTTCCCAGCTACATCTAGATGGGTGTTGGACCAAATAACTGGGTCCCATAGCCTAGCCAAGTTGACACAGAAAACTAACCATCCTCTGATTCAAAAAGACATATGCCCCCCTATGTTTATCGCAGCACTATGTACAATAGCCAAGATTTGGAAGCAACCTAAGTGTCCATCAGTAGATGAATGGATAAAGAAGAGGTGGTACATATACACAATGGAATATTATGCTCGGTGAAATAAGCCAGGCAGAGAAAGACAAATATCCAATGATTTCCCTCATTTGTGGAGTATAACAACGAAGCAAAACTGAAGGAACTAAAGAGCAGCAGACTCACAGACTCCAAGAAGGGACTAGTGGTTACCAAAGGGAAGGGGTTGGGGAAGTGGGTGCAGAGGGAGGGAGAAGGGGATTAAGGGGCATTATAATTCACAATCACAATACAGGTAGGTCACAGGGAAGGCAGTGCAGCACGGAGAAAACAAGTAATGACTCTGCAGCATCTTACTACGCTGATGGACAGTGACCGCAACAGAGGGGGAGTGGACTTGATAATATGGGTGAATGTTGAAACCACTGTGTCATCATAAGATTGTATATCAATGATACTTTAATAAAAAAAAAAAGAAAACTAACCATCATACATAGGTAGGTTAAACGATTTGACAGAAGATCCTCTGGAAATGTCCATCAAATATTAAGCTCACAGCATTCTAGGTCTGAAATCCCACTCCCCTCGTGCCATCTTCTTGATGATACGTGAGCTGTTGCAGCCCCTGATTCTGTGTTCTGCCCACCGCCTCACCCTTCCCGGGTTTTCCAGAACTCCACGAACACGCTGAAGCTTAGGAGGAGGCATTGCCTCTCCGCTCTGGGGTTGGGTGCTCCCAGGAACACCCAGGAGGGCTCCTCCCTTCCCAGCACCCAGAGGCCCCGGACAGCTGCAGTCGCCCTCCCTCACCTGCTTCCATTCCCAGCCTCCAGGGCCCTGGAGGAAGAGAGGGGCAGGAGCCCGTCCAGCGCGTGGGAGGGAAGCAACTCCTACCTGCTTTACTGTTTAGATGGCATCTTGTTTTCAGATTCCTTCTTTCCTGTTTTTCTATTGGTCCAGAGACTCCTCAGCTGTTCTCATAATCTTCCCGAATCTTCGAATGTCCGTGAGTTGTAGCTTTGTTACATTTAAAATAATTCTCACACAAGAGATGTTGCCAGATGCTACACAGAGCTACAAAGTGGTATGGGGCTGCGCTTTGTGCCTGCTCTGATTCTGCCGCTTCCCTTACTTGGCTTAAGGGTCCCCCGATAAAAGGCAGAATTGTCCTAAGAAACAGGTCCACCACAGACACCCCAGCTCTGGTGTCTTGACTGACAGAGGGAGACACCCGCCCCTGGTCTCCAGGGCAGCCTGCTTCATAAAGCTCGGGGAGCGTGCTGGTTCTTAACCCTATTGATAGGCAGAGAAGCCGAATCCAGTTCCTTCAGCTCACAGCCAAAACCCATCCAGGTTGAACTGACTCCTCACAGGGCCACTGTTCTAAAAGGTATGAGCTGGTGGGAGGGGGAGTGTACTTAGGGCCCAGGTCTCAGGTTCTCAGTGGCCCTGGATAAGCCATTTCCCCAATCTGCATTTCATTTCTTCAACCAACTATAAAGGAGCATTATAAGACTTACCTACTTGCTATAAATCATTGTGATGAGAATCAAAAGGATGCTTGTTAAGGTAATGGATAGAGTGTCACACAGATAAGAATAAAAGATTAGCACACTGTCTTCACTAGCTTCAGCAAAATAATAGTAAAAGACACTTAATTATACTGTCATGCACTAGACTCTGGTCTGAGAGCTCCACATACACTGACTCACTTCATCCTCACAACTGTCCTCTGTTGGGAGGGTTCTGTTATCCCCATTTTAGAGATAAATAAACTGACACCCATGGGGGTTATGGGACATTCCCAAGGAGTGTTCCCACAAAGAATTAGTAAGGGTGGAACTAAACCTGGGAGAGTGTACTCCTGGGTCTCTATTCTTAGCTGTTATCTAAGCCGCTTCCTCTGTTACACTACACCATGCACAGTGTCTCACATGGAGCTGATACCCCACAAATATTTGTCAGACAGAAATGCTCAACATAAGAAAAAGCCCAATTCCTGAAAAGATATAAAGAACTGTAGCTTTTCTCAGTGCCTTGCTTGAAACAGGCTCTTAGTAAATATTTGTTGTGTGAATGAATGAGTGATCTACTCAGAGAATAACATTTCCTCAATCTCTTTATTAGGGAAAACTGTGACATCTGAAATTTATCGCCATTGAAGTTTTTATGAAGAGTTTCAGCAAGCCAGAGGCTTCTTGATAACATGCGAATTGCAGAGAATCAGTGTGCCTGGCCAACTGCTAGCTCTTTCTGATGCCATAGTGAGACCAGGGAGTTTCCTTTTCTACATTACCTTATCCCAAGGGAAGCCACTACAGAATGCTGAAAAACCCTCCACTCTGGAGAGCGAAGGGCCTGGCTTGTGTTTTGGAAAGTTGTTCTTGGACAAAGCTTTAAATAGGCTACATCTTAATTTATGTAAATCGTGTGTCTTGCTAAATCTTCCTAAATCCCTCTGTGCTAAATTAATAAATTGACTTAGCCGCATTTAAAAAAAAAGAAGTGTAATATGCTACTTTCTTCAAACAGAAGTTCTGATGTCAGAATGAAACCCTCCCCCTAGAATCCAGGCTGGTGACCCTGGTTCTAAGTTGACTAGATAAGGAAGGAGTTCAAATCAACTCAACTGGGGATGAGAGGTGCCATTTCTGGACCCAACAGCAGACGTTTGAACCATTTCTGGGACAGCCACATTAGGGGCTGTCAGCCCTCTGCAGGGAAGGGCTCTGCCCAGCCTTGGTGCCCATTCCATGGCTGACGACTCCCAATGGATGGAGTCTTCATCCTAGCAGACCCAAAGGTGCCTGTGTGGAGCTCCCGTCTTTGGCCTTCATAACCTATAACACACACTCAACTATCGTCCTGCCCCCAGCACGTCAGGTCTTTGAAGCTAACCCTCATGCTAACTCCATTCCATCACCACTTCCTCCAAGAGATCTCATATCCATTCCATGTCCCTTAGTTGTTCCTCTAGGAAAGAGTTTAGAGTTTTATCATCCATCCACCCCAGCCTAGATATGCTTTGTCAATATCTCTGTAAGAAGGGCAGTGACTACCATGATCGCCACTGTGGGCTAATCTATAGAGTAGAGAGGGAGCCATCCACCCTTCTCTTGTTCTGGCTCTTATATTGTTATTAATACCATTTTAGAACCACTAGCAGAACTAGAAATGGGGACCCCACAGGTCAACTCAAAACCTTCTTTCTATGTGTTAATTTGTATCTGAAATGCACAATAGGAGATTTAACCTGAATCTGGTTAGTTGTAATGATAGCTATCCTTAATATGAATGGCGAGAACCAAAGCTAGTGACGGATGGACAGATTCGACTGACTTAGAAGGAAATGCCGACTATGTCAATCTGGAGCATGAAGATGTGTAGCACGGCAGAGCAGGGGTCGGCACCCTCTTTCTGTAACTGAGTATTTAGGCCTTGCAGGGCACAGGGTCTTGGTCACAACCATAACACTGTCCCCTGTAGCATAAAAGCAGCCACAGACACCATGAAAATAACTGGTCATGGCCGTGTACCCAGACATTTTTTATGGGCTCTGAAATTTGAAGTCCAGATAATTGTCACGGGCCTCTTGATTTCTTTTCAACCACTTAAAAATGTAAAAACTATGCTTAGCTTGCAGGCTGTACAAAAATAAGTGGCAGGTTAGATTTGATGAATAGGCTGTAATTTGCAGGCCCCACTTCCCCACATGGGGTCAGAAAAGACACTCCTGGAGATGAATTTCAGTGACGTGCCTTCTAGTGTTTTTGTCTTGCCTCTATTTTGCTGCAGGCCTGGAGCAAGCCGCTGCTGCCCAGAGCCCCCTTCCTTCATCAGCAAAGCAAAGGGCTGGCACTCCTTATTCCTATGTCACATTTTTCCCTCATAGGAAGGTTCTCAGATTTCTAAGATGGGAAAAATGATTGGTAATAGAACTTTATCATGAAAAACATTTACCTAAAGCTTCCCTACTCTGGAGCTTACTCAAAAGGAGGGTATGGTGGATGTCATTATGTCACCCTGGACACATTAGACACAATGAAAGGTGGGACAAATTTCTGCATAGAAGATGGGACAAATTTCTGAAAGGGGTCACCAAAAAATAAGGATAAAAGACAGTGATAGCGCGCTAGAAAGCACAGGGCTTCACTTGCTGTTTCAAATAGAGAGAAAGAAACTCCATGCTTTTCTTCAGCGTGAACTAAAAACAGCAGGATTAATATTGATGCAGCAATGGGAAGAGCGAACACACAGGCAGGGACAAGGCTGCATCCAGCCTCCAAAACACATGTAAAGTTGGAGCTAAAATGTCATATGCATATGTAATTTATATGCAAAACTCTCCTATAACAGGGCCGCTGGCTGCCAAGTCTCCTTTTGCTACTTGCCCGGTCCCCGCTGAAACTCTATAATTTCCTATTATCAGTCACCTACCAAGGGCAAGTCTGTCTGCGGAGAACACCGAAACTTTCTTAAGGCCAGGGTATTAAATTCTTCTCGCACATCACTTTCCCGGTAGCTCAGCAGGTTTCGGCAGGAAGACCTATTTTTGCTCCTGTGCGGGCTCTGTCCCTGGCAGGGAGCGACTGGAACAGACTGCAGGCAGTTCTGCCAAGAATCCGAGGCTCTGATGATGTGAGCCAACCTCAGACTAATAATTTTATATCTCAATATAAGCAAAAGAGTTCCATAAAAATAGACCGCTCTTAACAGGATGGTATTCTGTGCTGAGAGAGGGCTGCAGAACGCGGGTGCCATGCGAACATCTTTCTCCTATCTGCGGTACCTAACTTTAGCATCTTCCATATGTCTATTTGATCGCTGAACTTGGGGAAAGAATGGTGAATGGGAGGTGACTCCTCAAACTCCACACCCGGGATCCTTGGGAGGTGAAATACCTGTCAGTGTGTGTATAACACTTGCTTCTTTCGAGTTTCCAGGAAATGGAAAACAAACAAACCCAAGTCTCAGACTATCGGTATTCTTCATGCACATGCGCCCGAGTCCATGCACACGTGTTTCTGCTTATAAATTAACAAGGAAAACAATGAGGCTGTGCGTGGAGGCCTGGGGGGCAATGGCCTGGAAACTCTAAAATATCTTTTCCAAAATTCAGAGTGGCGATCAAACTCACCAGGGTCTCTCAGAGGGCCGAATCTCGCCCCACATGCCAGCTCAGGGGTTCCTCCTAGGTCTGCGTCCCTGGGAAGCTGGGAGAGGTCCACCTCATGGTGGAGCTCCAAGGCGGGCTGTGACAGAGGGAGGGGCCGAAAGCAAAGAAAGGTCCATCCTTTCCCTTAGTGGCAGAGGAAGCCCAGAAATCAGCATTGGGAAACACAGCCACTGTACTGAATAGAGCCTCGGGCTTAAAGGGAGAGCACAACGTCTTTCATGACCTCGTGTATCCTCAGAGCTCCCTGGAGAGACGGGTCCTAAAGAATATATAATAAAGAGACTTATTTTAAGGAATTGGCTCTCAGGACTGTGGGCACTGGCAAGTCACAAACCCACAAGGCAGGCTGGCAGGCTGGAAACCCATCAGAAGCTGACACTGAGGCCTGGAGTCTGAAATCTGTAGAGCAGGCCAGCAGGCTGGAGACTCAGGCAGGCGTTGACACTGCAGTCATGGGGCAGAATTTCTTCCTCTGTAAACCTCAGGTTTCGCTCTTAAGGCCTTCTGACTGCTTAGATGAGGCCCACCCACACATATTGAGGGCCATCTCCTTTATTCAAATTCAACTGATGGTGGATGTTAAGCATAGCTACACTCTACCTCCATGGCAACACCTCCCCTCCTGTTTGATTGTAAAACTGGCCTAGCCACGCTGACACATAAGACTCACCTCACACCCTCACATAGAAATTCAATTAGGCACGGCTCTGAGAAAGGGCCTGTTCAGCCAGTAAGAAGTGGGCAGGTATGTGTCTCAAGGTAGGCCAGCCTGCACATCTGAGATAAGGGAGGCCATCTGCTCTGAGGACCAACCGGGCAGACATGCGCTGAGCTCCCCGTGTGCCCAGCACCATGCTTGATAAGGAGTAGTTAAAGGTGAACCTTCTGGCCACAGAGAAGAAAGGCAAGGACACCAACACTGATGATCACAGGATAATATCACTAATCATTATAATGATTAATAACGAGTAATAGCACCAATAATGGCCCTCAGATTTGCATAACATTCTACAACTTTAATGCAACTTTACAGCCACGATCTCTCTGCATGCTCACATCCCTGCCACACTGCTCTGGGGTCTTACTATAGCATCTTGATGTTTAAAAGCATCTTGACGGATGTAGTGGAGCGCCTCAGGCTCTGTTGCCTTGCACAGGCCGGGCCAGGGAGCAAAGAACTCAACCCGAATGCACAGAACGAAGGCAGATGCAGGATCCTCATGCTCACCTGAAAAGTCTTCTCAGTTTCTTCCTGGTGTTTGCAAAGGGGAAAGAAGTGTTCTTTTGGCCTAGGTAAGAAACAGGGAGGAAAGGGCTGACATATTTGAGATAGGGAATGATGGTTACTTTTGGATTCTGGAAAAGTCTTGGGCGTCCAAATCTTTCCAGGGACAGAGGTCCACACATCAAGGGCACCCCTACTATACAAGCAAGACAAAAACCCACAGATATTTTCATAAAACCCAAATGCATTGTGTGATAAATTCGCATGAGAAGTTGAATGTGCTGTTTTGAACATCTTA
Organism: Smutsia gigantea; assembly: GCA_032199065.1. Taxonomy (NCBI): domain Eukaryota; kingdom Metazoa; phylum Chordata; class Mammalia; order Pholidota; family Manidae; genus Smutsia; species Smutsia gigantea. Next base: position 942,522 of record JAVSCE010009310.1, read on the forward strand.
TTCACATCTTGGAGATCTATGAAAAGAGGAGAACTGGAAAAGAAAGAGAAAGGCTGATAGTATTTAATGCTCATCTCTTCTTTTTCTCTTCCTGGCTGAAGGTTGTCATCCACCCTCTGATATCATTGTCTCCTCAGAACTTAGTTATGCTTCCAAAATGGACATTATGTGAAATGTGATCTTGACATTTTTCATGAGTCTTTTTCACATGAGGCCCTGTCTGTCCCTCTCAAAAAATATACTTAGTAATATAACCAAGAGTGACCATTCCACCTTGATGGTGGATAGCCCATAGACTAGGAAGAGGAAAATAGGATTTAGAAGCAGGAGATGTGGACTGGAATTCCACTGTGCCAATGATGAGTAATGTCCCCTCGGGCACGGCATCAGCCCAGAAAGCAGCAGGGGCTGGTGATTAATACTCACCGCTCTGGAGTCGACCTGCCTGTGTTCTATCCCAGCTCTGGCACTTGGTAGCTGTGTGACCTCAGGAAAATGGCTCAAATTCTCTGATCCTCAGTTCCTTATCTGTTAAATGGGATAAAAAGATGGTACCTATGTTTTGAGTCATTGTGAAGATACAGAAGTTCATATGAAGTTCTCAATACAGCGCCTGGCTTAGAGTTAGTGGCTCGTTTTCCTGCCTCTTTAAGTGTAAACAACTACAACAGCACCTACTGTATCTGTTTCTCAAATTTATTGAAGAATCAAAGTGAGATGATGTGAGTGAAGGCTGAGTAAATGTAAGCCAGGTGCTGCACGAACAAGGGTCTGAGACAAGGTGGCCCCAGGATCGTCTGCTTGGTTCTGCCCCACCTGCCTTCTCCTGCCTACCCAGGTGGCTGCCACAAACACGCTCACCCGCCCACTGAAAGCCACAAGGAGGAGTGGGCTAGGGGGCTGGCACCTGGTCCCAATACTATAGCTAACTCCAGGGTCACGTGGTCTCAAAGAAGCTTATGTTGCCTGTTTGTTTGTTGATCAATTGATTTTCTGTGTATTATGGTGTTTTAACATCTTAAAAACACTTTCTAGTTGGGAAGAGACTGCCCATCCCTGTGGTAGCCAATCCTTATAGGGAGCAAAGGACCCAGCCTATAGTATGCCTGTGACATGCAAGCTATCCAATTCAGAGTGACCTCCTCTCTCTGGTCTGCACACCCCAAAAGAGCAATATTCCTCTGTTTTAATCCTCTCAGTTCCAGGTGCCTGGCAGCTAGAGACCAACCCTATAACTGAGCCCACCAAAATTATTCAAACTAGCCAATCCCAACCCATCCACCCTGCCTCCTTTGCCTTTCCTGCAGAAATCCCAACTAAGGCAGTGACCTAAGTGATGCCCTACTCCTGTCTTCTGCCTCCTGGCCACCCCAGTGGTTTTCCACATGGTCCTGCATGTGTGCCTCCTGCCTTTAGGACCTATGAGTATAATAAACTTGGTTCTTTCCTGAGCCGGTCCTGTGTCTCCCATCTGACCATCACCTAAGAGAACACAAAACAAAGCCACTTTCCACAAGTGAGGCCTCTCTTTTCTCATTTCTGCTGAATGAGGGTGCATCCTAGATAGGGGTTCTCAATCTTGAATCTGACAGCACTCCTTGTGGGGTGCGGAGGAAGGTGCAGAGGACAGAGAAAGGGCTTCAGACAGATCAGAAGCCCCAGCCCCAGCCCAAACTAGGAAACTGTTTCCTCATCTGTAAAACGAAGATGATAATAATGACCTATCTCATAGGATTGTCTGTGTGAAGGTTAATGAATCATTATGTGCAAAGCTCTGAGAATGGAGTCTGGCACATAAGAAACACTTCCTAAACGTTAACTAGCATAACTAATAATATTAAAAGTATTGCATCTCATTTTATCTCATATCACTGAGCTCATTTAATTTCCCCAACATTATGAGTAGGTTATTATTATTTTACAGATGGAACTGAGGAACAGAGAGGTCAAAAGATTTGCCCAAGGCCATACCGTCCAGAAATGATGAAACTAGGAACCAAGTCAGATAATCTGGCTCCAGGGTCCCTACACTTAAAATCAGTCCATCTTGCCATTTGGTTCTTTGCTGTACCTCTACAAATGTACAGGAAATGAACAAGAGGACAACGGTTATCTATGCAGAGGATGAGTTCTGAGATCATTCCAATGCTAGCACTCTATCACTGATCTACAGACTGGAGTTCTCAAGGCTGATTTTGCCACCTTAGCTTAGCTTCCCTCACCTCTCTGCATACTTCAAACCCTCTTTCCTTCATAGATTGCTCTGTAGGCATCCATACCATCAGCTGGTAGTGGTCATGGAATCTGTCATTTGGGGCTCTCTGTACCATGCAGATGGATGATCCCAGTGACTCTGAATGTCTCCAGTCAGAAGCCACATAAAAATGGACCTGATTTACTCTCAGGGATTTGTGGGTGGGCCAAGGGATTCCATTCCTTTTCCTATTTGAGCTCCCTTATGCAGGAGACCACTTCCTCATTACATACATAAACAAGGAAAGGCAGGCTGAAGGTGATTGGCCAAGTTTTGTTTTCAAGGGCCCCTTGGAATGGAGGAAAAAATAGAAGTGAATATAAAACTAAGTAAAAATAATAACAACAATAATAATAACCTCTGATTCTAACATTTATTGAGCTCCTACTCTCTTCCCGCATGTTACTGTGTAAATGAAGACACTGAGGAATAAACCAGGTAGCGAGATTCCCAAGGGAAGGGCCGGAGCATGGGATTGAGCTGAACATCCCCGTTTCTACTCCGAAACTCATCAATCAGGAAACTCATCTACCTACTTGAGAAGAGATGGGGTAAAGCCAGAGACCAAGAGCATTATCCTAATAGGTGTCTCACCACTTTGAAGGAGACATCAAAAGGGGAGAATAAGGGCCAGCACTTATAACCCATTCCTGCTAACAATGTCTATCATGAAATCTTTCACAGGACCTAGTGTAGACCTCCCTAAGAATTCATCTTACCTCATCCTATCCTTCTGTCTTCTGCCTAAGCTTGACCAGGAAAAGGGCACTGGCCAACTTATTTATAAATGCAAATAATCACAACTCACTTCCAAAAAGAGAAAACTGGGTTTTAAGGTGATTAACAACATTCAGACACAATTAAGGGAGGACAGGATAAAACTTCCATGTCTAACCATGAAGGAGTAATTGGTACTAGATTATCCTTCTTATTGAAAACAACTATAAAACTGGATTTTACATATATAAAATATTACATATGGGGCTATATACATATATATATTATATATTGTAATAGTATAACATATAGAAGCAACTGTTCTCAGACATTGCACAACAGCCATTATAGGATTAAGATTCCTGAGGGAAAGGGAACGCATAAGGTATGTGCTACAATTTCTCCGGCTTTCTGCCTGAAGGCACTTTATGATCTGCAGTGCAGGAAGGGGGAGTCCAAGAAAACAGGATGGTATTGCTGAATTGAGGAGGCAGAGATCAGAGTTTGGGGCCATTGTGGCACGGGAATTTGTGGGGCAGAATACCAAAGAGGAGGGAAATGCACAGAAAAGAAAATTCAGGAATCTGCATAGGGTCCTCTAAAGACTTGGGCCACATGTTAAGCTGTGCATGTGCAGGAAAAATCTCCACGGTGGCCTGGCAGGTCATAACTACTAGGAAGCTCTAAGCTGAATGAAGTGCTTGTAGATATTGACGTTCTGAACAGCTAAGGTAGAGATACCTCAATAAACCCTCCAGAAATTCAGCTGATTCTCCAGAAAGGTCACACTTTGGCAATAGGGCTAAACTAGCCCTTAAGTAAAGACTACATGAGACCCACAATAATATTTTAAAAACAAGCCTCAAAGGGATCAGCTGATCCACCAATAAGTCCACTGACAGCCAAAACGAGTCCCAACAATCTTTAAAGGAAGACAACAAAATACAGATTCTCATCGATGTAACATGTACAACAACCAGCACATAATCAAAATTTACTAGACATGAGAATAAGTAGGAAAATATAACCAATAACCAAGAAAGAAAAGTCAGTTAACACAGACACAAATATGGCAGAAATTTTGGAATTAGCAGAAAATAAAAAGAAACATACAATATTAAGGATTTAAATGAGAAAACAGGCATAATGAGGAACTAGATGAAAAAATCTTTGTGGAGAAACAGAAACTAGCTTAAAATGAGTAAATGGAAATTCTTGAACTGAATTATAAAATATCTGAATTGAAAAATTTGCCAGATGGTTTTATCAGCAAATTGCACATGCAGAAAAAAAATAGTGAAATTGAAGAAAGACAATAGAAACTATTCAGACTGATTGATAGAGAGAAAGGGGGTGGGAAAAAAATGAAAGGAGCCCATGTGATCTGTGGAACAATACCAACTGATCTAACAGAAGTACAGTTGGGGTTCCCCAAAAATGAGATTAGAGGAGAAAAAAATATTTGGAAATATAATGGCCCAATTTTCCAAATTTGATAAAAAAGAAAAAATCAACCCATACTCCACGATGTTCAACTCCAAAGAGAATGAACCACCACAACAAAAATAAATAAAATAAAATAAACACAGGTTTAGGAATATTGTAGTTAAATTGCTGAAAATGAAAAATAAAGAGAAAAAAATCTTAAAGCAGCAAGAGGGAAAACCCATTACATAGAGAAGAATAATAGTGAGAGTGACTACTGTCCTCATCAAAAGTATGCAAACCAGACAACATCTTTAAAATGCTGAGGGAGTGGGTGGAATTTATCGATTTAAAATTCAATATCCACCAAAGATATTCCTTCAAACTGAAGGCAAATAAGAACATATTCAAATAAACAAAATCTGAGAGAATTCATCACTAACAGCACTAAGACTTTAAGGAATGTTAACAGGAATTCTTCATGTTGAAGAAAAATAATACTAGATGGAAGCTTGAATCTACCCAAAGCATAGAAGAATGCCACAAATGGCAAATATGTGGATAAATTCAAAAGACAGCTTTCCTATTTCTTAATTCCCTAAAAAGATAACTATTATTTAAAGCAAAATTAGTAACACTATATTGCATAATTTATAACATAAGCAAGTACAATATATGTCAACAAAGTACAAAAATGGTAAATGGAAGTTTACTAAGGTTCTAACAGTATATGTAAAGTGGTATAATATTAATCTGCAATGATTTGCGACAAATATGCATATTTACTCTTTAGAGCAACCATTCTTTTTAATAACACAAAGAGGTATAGCCGAGGAACCAATGTAGGAAAGAAAAATCAAATACTAAAAATTACTCAAACCAAAAAAATGAAAAAAGAGAAGAAAAGAGGAACATAAAACAGATGAGACAAATGAAAGTAAAAAGCAAGATGATACACTTAACAACCACAATAGTTATATTAAGTATAAATGGACTAAGTGCTCTGATTAAAAGGCAGAGATTCTTGAACTAGATGGAAAATAAAATTAAGACCCAACTGTATGCTTTCTACCAGAGATTCACTCTAATAAATGGAAAGGAAGAATACATCCTTAGGAGTTTTCAGGAACCTCAGGAGAACATAGGGAACCATCTAATCACAGCCATGCCAGAACATGAAAGCCTGAAGCAGAAACATGAAAAGCTGAAGCACAGCTCTCAGAGCCAGCTGATTCTCCGCAAGATCCCAGCAAGTGTTGCAGGTGGAAAGGATATAGGCCAGAGTGACCTGGGCCCAGGCTCTAGGGGAAAGACTTTGGCATTGCAACAAGGTGTGACCTGGCTAGATTCATGATAGTTCCAAAAACCAGAAAGAGACCAGCCAGAAAGATGAGGCAAGGTAATAGGGAAGACAGTGGAGTGGGGATCTGAGGAGGACCCTGGGTAAGAAAGTGAGCCATGATGAATAAGCTGGATGTGACTTAGTCCTTCCCGGCACCCAACATACACCCTTAGTCTATCTGATTACTAGCATGGCTGGAAACCCAAGTTTTTATTTATTCATTTCCTATACTATTTCACAATGAATTTGGGACAATGAATAAAAATATTTTCAACACTAAGGAATAAAATATGTTATTGAGGAAACCAGGCAAAGGGAGGAAAGGGAAGCAAAAATCATAAAGCCTGCAAAGTGAACAGACTCACAGAATTTTTATAAGTGAGCCAAAAAGTTGCAGCTGAGCCTCCACAGAGCCAAGGCAAACAAAGAAATACAGCAGGACCCTCCGGATGGCAGGTTGGGGACCACAGCTGGACCAGCTCACAAGTCAAACAGAATGAAAGCTACAGGTGGGGCCCATCTATTAATATATTTGTAAGAAGCTTCCCCAAGACAGAATCAGAGAGAAAAACCAGGGGCTGATATTTTGCAAATTGCATGTATAGTTGGCCCTTGAAAAATACAAGTTTGAACTGAACAGGTCCACATATATGCAGATATTTTTTCAATGCAGCACAGTGCTGTAAATGTATTTTCTCTTCCTTGTGATTGTCTCAGTAACATTTTCTTTTCTATAGCTTACTTTATTGCAAGATTATAGTATATAATACATACAACATATAAAATATTTGTTGATCGACTATATTATCAGTAAGGCTTCTTGTCAACGGCAAGCTATTTAGTAGTTAAGTTTTGGGGGAGTCAAAAGTTATAGACAGTTTTTCAACTGTGTAATGGGTTGGTGCTCCCAACCCCTGTATTGTTCAAGGGTCAGCAGTATTCCTTTCCTATGTCATCATGGAATATATTCTAGATGGCAGGCAGTGGGCTAGGCACAAGGGGGACTATGGTGAGCAAAACAAGAGGTCTCTAGGCTTGTAGGCATTACAGTCTGACAGTGAGGCATTCGTTTACTTATTCTTGTTGGGCATCTAGATAGTGTTCTAGATGCAGAGTTATAGCAATGAACAAATAATCAGAAAGAGAAATAAACGTCTCAAATGTCATGAAAGAACAGAATAGACAAATCAGGGAACTGTAACATGGAAAAGGACCTCACCAGGCCTTGAGGGAGGAGGGAAGGAGGTGAGAGAAGTTAGGAGATGACATTTGAACTTAGCTTCAAGAAATATGAGAGGGGACTAACCAGGTAGAGACAAGGGACTGTTCCAGACAAGGACAAGTGCATACATGAAGGGCATGAGCCAGGAAGGTGTATGATGTGCCTGGGAACAGAAGGGACCAGCGAGGGCAGAGATGGTAAGCTGGAATTGAGGACAGGGACAGACCAGGCAGGGTGTGTTGCTCCCATAACAGACTCGGGACTCGATTCTAAGAGCCATGGGAAGCCACTGAAGAATTTTAAGTTGGGGGTGGGTACTCGGATTTGTATTTCTCTAGGACTACTCTGGCCACTATGTGGGAGTATATTGGAGAGGAGCAGGAGTGGAAGCAAGGAGAACAAATAGAAGGTTCTTTCGGTAATCCAGGAAAAAGACAAGGCAGCTTGCACCAGGGTGGAGGAGCTGGCGATGGAAACAAATGGCTAGATGCAAGATATTTTCAGGAAGCAGGGTAACAGGCTGCAACTCTGCATTTGCAAACTTCTCCTAAAGAATGCTCAGATAGCCTCACAATGAACCAGGTGGTTTCCACAGCACCAAAGCATCCCTGGAATGGTAGAACAGGTGACTACGGTGGTTAAGAGTACAGACTCTTGGTCAAGCCCCTTAACCTTGCCCTGAGTCTCTGTATCCTCTGACACACTACCTCACAGCGGGTTCTGAGGAATACATATGCCTGTGTGACCTCCATTCTGCTCTTGAGACACAAGCACATACTTACCTCTGGCCCTTTGCATCAACTATTCCATCCACTCTTCCCCAGATATCCACATACTTCATCCCCTTCAAATGCTCACCTCCACACCTGCTTTGACAATCCTCTGTAAAAATGCAAATTCTGCCTGACGACTCCACCTTCCCTCACTTATTTTCCTGCAACACTCACCACATTGTACAGAATCTACTTACTTGTACATCTGTCACCAAAATAAAAGCTCTGTGAAAGTGGGAATATTTCCCTGCTCTGTCCACTGTACCCATGGCATATGGTGCATAGTAGGCCTTCAAGACCCAGTTCCTGAATGAGCAAATAAATCATGGTCAAAAGTCACGCAACCCATATTCACTGCTCAAGAAATGAAAGCTCTGAGTCTTTTGACAATACCAATGATACCAGTTTAAAAGTTATCATATAATTCCCTCCACCACTCATTTTCTGTTTGGAATAACTTCTTTCATCACAACGACGACTCATCTCAGCATTTGTGAGGACAGATCTTTCTTGGTGGCCTATGCTTGCTAATTAAAATCATGACCTGACTTGTCCAATTAAAAAAGCAGAACCCCGTGGCATGCTAGGTTTACAGAAGGGCCTCTCTTAGGAAGACGAGTTCACAAAGGTCCCTACTTTCTGTCAAACTTCCCTAAAGCCCACCTTACTGTCACTGGATTTGTCTGAGGTTAGATGGTCTAAGCTGTGTCTCCACTGCTCACCAATGCGTTATATATTTATGCATGCTGCCACTACATGGAAGGAGCCGGAATTGGAAAGAAGGTAAATAGGACATCTTGATTCTGAGTTACTTTTTTCCCGTAGCGCAAGTGAAACACCATTCGTTCTATTCTTACTGCATTGATTGGTAATTTTCATTTTCTAATTTCAAGTAAAACCTCTTGCCACAGCCAAAGCGATACGCTCCTGGATGTAACTTCACAGTTCATTTTAGCTTCATAGCTTAAAGACGTCTGTTACCATCAGTCTTAAGTGGTAATTCTACTTTTCCAATTAGATTGTGGGAACGAACCAGATAAATGACTCTTATCCCCCAAGCCATAATCTCAGTCTAACCATCAAGGCTGGGACAATGAACAGCCCAGCAGCCCTTCCCTGTCATTTGCTGCAGAGCCAAAGCCCTCCCTGTTTAGCCTCTTCTGAATGAGCCACGCTTGGAGGTGCACTTGCATTTCGGAAAGTTGACTTGAATGATTGGAACTCCTTTAGAAGAGTTCTAACATCTGCCGTGATAAAGGCCTAGACGCTGCATACCTGGGCTTGTGCTCAACATCATCTAAGAGGTCGTCTGCTCTGTGCTTCGTCCCCTTCTCGACACACACCCGCTTCACCAGATCCAGCTGTAAACACGGGGTCAGCCATGTCATCGGTGAAAGAACAGCAGCCTGCGTATCAGTAGACGTGAACTGGAGCCCTAGTTCCATGGTAGAACTGTGAGCAGGGCATGTCCTCCTCCTGTGTGTGGGTTTCTGCACCACACCAACCACACAGGGCTACTGGGAGAAGAAGCGCCCTGAGGTCAGATTGCCCCGGATTCGAATCCTGACTCTGCCATCCACAGGCTGCATGACCTTGGGCCAGCTACTTCATCTCCTTCTATCTATTCCCTGCACTCTAACTGGGAGTAACAGTGGCCTCAGAAGGTTCTAGAGAGGAAGAGATGAAATAATGGATGGGAGGTGCCTTGCAAATGCCAATTTCCTCCTGACCCCTCTTCTTTGAAGTCTGCGAAGGAAAGTCTAGGAAAGGAGAGACTGAGAGTGGAACTATCACAGAAGGAGTAAAAGGTCTGTAAAAGAGATGGAATTCGCTGACAGTAAACCTCCAGCCCCACAAGACACAGTGTGGGAGCCCAACTCAGACGTAGAGCCCTGCACAGAGGCTCAGACGGCCCTGCCTTCAAATCCCCATCGCTTATTTCCAACAGTTCTCATGACCTCGCGTGGTCTCCGTTTCCTTGGCTCTGAAATGGCACCATTACTCCCATTTCTCCTTCCAGCTGCAGTGACCACGCCAGGTATGGAGAGGTTCATTCATGTCTGTGCCTGCAGAGCCCCAAGGGGCCCAGTCGTGAAGAGTCGAGGAGTCCACGGGACACTTTTCTTATCTGTCTTCTCATTTGAATGTTCATACAAAACACTGCTCTTTTAGAGAGTAAAGTCTTTTTCACAGTAACAAGTCAGTTTCAAAACATTTTCAGAGAATGAGGCTCTAATTTCTTACAGTTTCTCATTGCTTCTTGGGGTCCTCAAAATTGTTTTTGTTGTAAAACACAAAAGGCCAATGTTATATTCAAGTTTAAGGAACATCAAGGGAAGATGCAAAGGCTGGAGAGTCAGTCTGAAGGCGTTTCCTCCCCACTTCCTGCATGCCCACACCACCATCCCCCCAGAGGTCACGGGCCTTCCAGCCACAGGGCCACTCTGAGCAGGAACATTTGATATCACTGTTCAGTGTCTCAACTTTGCCAGTGCACTCTGGCATACAAATCCTTTCCAAAGGAACTTTCTGGAAAGAGAAATCTTTTTTAAAAGGGTGATGATGGTCTGCAGGAGGTGAGAGGGAAGAGCCGGTTGGGGAGCCAGGCAGAAGAGGAGAATCACCTCTCTTTTTGTTTAAGGGGGCAGCCCAATGGGGGCCGGGCCTCAGGGAACCCACAGCAGCAGTCGTGTGTCTCAGCATTAACACATGTTAATATTGGAATCAGAGTCTCAGATGGACCCTGCACGGGCCACTGTCCATTGGGCCTTTCCCCATTAGCCCAGGGCCCGTGGCCGCAACTGGGATGATACTGGATTCTGTGGGGCAGGGAGAGTGGTCTGTGCTGAAGAGGTCATGTGCAGACCACAGTGGCTTCCCCTTCTGCCATCCCAGGTGGCCCCACTGGCTGGGCCAGCGGGTGCAGCACCCAGCCCTCAGTGGGCTGTGCTGTTTGGGGGCAGGACCATGAGGAACTTAGCACTTCTTTCAGCCTCTCAAGTTTGGCAAGAGCCACAGATACAGAACAGCAGGCCCTGGTGGGAGTTCATGAGGGAGGCAGGTGGATGCCAGAGGCCGGGCAGGTGGGTCTTCCTGCTCAGCTCTCGTGACTTAATGGTGTGATTCTGAAGCAACAGGGATTGGGCCGCCCCAGGGGGACCAAGGAAGCCAAGCAGATGCCTGGGCAGGCAGCCTGAAGGGCCAGCTGCCGTGCCTGGCCACAGCAGAAAGAGCACCTTGGCGAAGACGGGAACCAAAGTCTCTAGCCCCCAAGAGCTGCCGACCTTGGGGAGGGTGCTGTTTGCACCCAATGGGGATGCGTGAGACCTGGCCACACACCCCCTCATCCCTCACCTAACAGGGAGGGGCAGCCTGCTATGGCAGTGAGAGGACGGCCAGCCACAGCCCCTCAGCACGCACCCAGAGCCAGGCTCTGGGCTCCGGGGTTGTCTGCACAGTCGCTGCGCTCCAGGGAAGCCATGCCCTGATAGTAGGCCTGGATTCACACAATCGGGGCTGCGTATGGTCACTCCCAAGCCCACAGCGGCCCGAGAGTCAGGGAGCCACCTGTGCAGCCCCACAGTGGCTGGCTGTGGTCCTTCCGAGGAAACAGGCCTGGTGAGCAGCCAGGCAGCTGCCCTCAGAGCCCCACCTTCCACGGGCCCCAGCCCGGTCCCAACATCTGATCCCCAACATCAGGTTCCCGGGGATCTTCCCCGAGTCCCAGCTGGGTCACATGACCACCAACAAGCTCTCCCAGCTAGCTGAACTTGTACGTATGTGTGTGTGTGTGTGTGTGTGTGTGTGTGTGTGCAAAAATCACAAAACATAAAACCCACCATTCTAACCATTTTAAAGTATAAGATTCTGTGGCTGCTAGTACATTCACACTGCAGCCATTGCCACTATCTAGTTCCAGAATGTTCTCATCACCCCAAAAAGAAGCCCAATTCCCTAGAGCAGTTGTTACCTACTCCTCCTGCCCCAGCCCCTGGCTACTACCAATCTGCGTTCTGTCTCTGTGGATTTGCCTCTTCAGACATTTCATATCCATGGAATCGTACAATACGTGGGGCCTCTGTACCTGACTTCTCTCATTTATCACAATGCTGTCCAGCTTCATCCATGTCCCAACTTGTATCATGCATTCTTCATTTTGGCTGGATAACACCCCATCGTATGGATAAACGCCTTTCTGTATGTCCACTCAGCAGCTGATGGACATCAGGGTGGTGTCCACCTTCTGGCTGTTGTGAACGGTGCAGCTGTGGACATGAGTGCAGGAATGTTTGAGCACCGGTTTTCAATTCCTTTGAGTCTATACATCAGAGTAGAGTAAGTGGGTGACAGTTTATGTTTAACCTATGGAAAAATTGCCAAGCTGTTTTCCACAGCAGCTGAGAACTTATTTTTTAAAGCGCACTTACCACAGTGTGCGATCACGCATTTCTGTGATGATTTGATGGATATTTGTCTTGCCTCACTAGAATGCAAGCTCCATGAGGCAGAGACTAAGTCCTCCTTTATTTCTGCCTCTCTAACATCTAACACAGCAGGCCCAGGATGGATGCCAATAAATATTCATGGGAGGCAGGGTAGCAGCAAAAAGGGAGAGAAGGAGGGAGGGAAAGAGAGAGAATTATTTGCACAAACAGCCACAGTGATTCTCCTCCCTCTGTGCACTTCACTTCGCACCTCCTCCAGCAAGAGCTGGATCTGTGTCCCAACTACCTGAGTCTAGACTGGCCTTGTGTCCACTGGAATGAGGTAGAGGTGACAGTGGGCCCATTCTAAGCTTAGACTTAGAGGTCTGGGAGCTTCTGTTCTCTCCCCCTGCCCAGATGCAGACTAGACATACCAGGGCTAGCCTGGTGGCCTGATAAGCGACAGGCGACCTGTTCATCCCAACACCCCAGCTGATGGCCCAACCTGAGTGAGTCCACCCTGAAGAGCCAGCCCTGATGGCCCACCCGCTGATGGCAAACCCACAAAGGAGCCCAGCCTGCAAGTTCAGCAAAGGCTGATCCAAGCTGGCAGAGCCACCCAGATGAGCAGGGACTCATGAGCTCTAGTAAATTGGTGCTATTTTAAGCCACGATGCTTACAGGCAGTCTGTTACACACAGTGGATAACCAATATGGACTGTTTTCTTAGGATGTGCCCCTGTATATATATATATATATATCCCTTGGCTTTCAAGGCCTCCTCCCAAATTCCTCTGCATCCTCATACAGTTCAGTCCTCCTCCATCAGGTAGCCCTCCCTGACGTCCCCAACCCACATTGCACTTCTCTAAACTCTGACCATTTGGTGGCACAAGGCCCTGCTCAGAACACACTCACAGACTGTCTTGCCTTGTACATTAAGATGATGGGTGAGCAACTGGTTGGAGACCCTAAGAGGGCCAGGAACAGACCTATCTCCCACGTGGAGAGAGGCTTTGGAGTCCTTCAGACTGGATCTGAACCTGGCCTCCCACCCCATTGCCTTAAGGAAGTTGTACATCTGTAGCCAGGCCAGGTACCCTGATCCCAAGACTTGGAAGCTCCAAGTTTGAATCCTGGTTTTGCCCCCTTATACCTGGTGACATCAGAGCAGTCACATGATGACTTGCACCTCAGTTCCCTATTTGCAAAATGGGCACAATAATTCCCTCAGGGGGCCCTGCCATCCAAGTGGGTTTGTATTTCACAGTCCATAAGAGTGAAGCCTTAGACAGAGGTAAGAATGTATTCTCAGCCTCCCATCACCTCCCCTGCCACTCAACCTGACTTCTCGGTAAAGTTGTCTTGCAAGAGAAGAGGAGAGCCCCGAGTGTCTGCCACTATTCGTTCCTGTGAATCCTGCCTGCCAACCCCCGGGACCCTGGGAGGAGGAAAGAGCACAAAGACACAATTTCCTCTGTTGCCCTAAATCCAATCCATCCCAAAGACATTGCAAATGGAAACCACTGGGCTCAGAGAAGGTTAAGTATCTTGTTGGTGAGAAATCAATGCTCTTCCCAGGGTGCCTCCCACACACCAGGGAACCTCTCACCCTTCTGTTACAATGAGGAGTGCTGCCGGTTCTGAGCTCGCCTGTGCCAAGCACTGTGCTAAGAGCCTTGTGTGCACGATCCCACTTAATCGGCACTGCTGTAGGTGAATGCTGTGTCCCCCCAAAGTCATTTGTCGAGATCCGAACCCCAGATTTGTCAGTATTAGGAGGCGGGGCCTTCGGGAGGTGATGAGGTTGTGAGGGTTGAGCATCAGGAATGGAGTCAGCGCCTTATACAAGACACCCCAGAGTGCTCCCCTGTCCCTGCTGCATGTGAGGACACAGAGAGAACCAAGAAGCAGGTTGTCACCAGATGCTGAATCTGCCAGCACCTTGATCTTGGACTTCCAGCCTTCAAAACACTGAAAAATAAATGCCTGTTGCTTATAAGCCACCCAGTGTATGGCATTCAGATATAGCAGCCGAGCTGACAAAGACACTTACCCAGACATGAGCATGATCACCCTCATTGAGTGTCCAAGAATTGAGGCTCAGAGAAAATGAGTTAGGATCTGAGCTTAACCTTGAGAATACTCTAAGAAGTGGGGCCATCCTCGAGCAAGGTGTATGTCTCCTTTGAGTTCCCAGCAACTTGCACCCTGTCTGGCCACATACAAGCCCTCACTAAGTCAGCCAAACTTGACTGCACTTCCCACGACTGGTCATTATATATTTACTGGGTCTTTGCTTAATGCCTGTCCCTGTCACCAGCCTGTGAATCCCACAACTCCAAGGACCAGCTCTGTTTTCTGCACCTGGTGTGTCCAGCACCCACCTGCTGGTCCCCCAGCAAACAGAGTAGATGGATGCATGGCTTCTGGAGACTGGGTGCAAGGCTGAATACAGGCAATATCTGCTGTCTGGCTCAGTGGCTGCCTTCAGATCACTACAGAAATCAGAGGCCCCCGAAGTAAAGGAACGAACAGAGACCCCCCAGGGGAGCAAGGCCTGCAGCCTCCAGGTAGGAATCAGGACTAGGGTCAGAAGAGGCTTCTTTGGGTCTGTCTCCAGGTGGGGAACTTCCTGTTCCCTCACGCCCCACCCGGGCAGGCAGTCAGACAGCCAGGAACCATGCAGGAGATTCAATGTGCTGGCTTTCACTTGGCCACCCAGGATATTGGCAGCCTGGACTCCTCCTCACCCCAACCCTGGCAAGCCAAGCGCTCCCTGACTCCGAGATGTGATCCACACCATGTTTGTGTTAAATGTTCTGTGCCTTGTATTCCCCAGGCTTCAAGGTTAAACTCAAATCCATCAAGAGAGACAAAACACTAACCGATGACCATCCTCTCCCTGTCCTTTTCAGAGATTACAGGTGCGTGACCCTCCCCAGCACCCAAAGCTGTTGCTATGGGAACCACACAGGATGCCAAGTTGACAAGTGACATTCAAACCAAGAGGGACGTTGACCTGACCCCCCTACACACACACACACACACACACACATGAGCACACGCGGGCACATGCACCCTTATGCCAAGGGAAAAGGCACAGAAGTGTCCTTTTCTTTGCCTAAAGCACTCACCTATTCATATTCATTAAATGAGAATGACAAAGACGTAACTTTCATTGCAATTTTCTACCAGAGGCTGAGAAAAAAATGGAGAGGACAGGAGTGTCATTGTTTTAAGCCTCTTCGCTCTCCTCTAGGTGCTTACAGGTAGGAGAGGCCATCACCCCTGCCATGAGTACTGGGCAGCGGCCGACGGCTGTCTCCCAAGGCCGTCCCTAATCGATAAAGGAAAAGTCAAATCGGTATTTCTCGGAACACGGGTCTGGAGATTTTTCTCCTGTTTCCCAGGCCAGCCCCATGTGGTGTTTAGCCCAGGAAGCCTCCACGGCCTAGGCAGGGGCCTGCACTCTGTTTTCCTAAGGCCCTCGAGCTAAGAGTGACTTTTACATGGGTGAGAAAGAAGTGAAAAGAAGAAGAGTATTTTGCGACACCTGAAAATGATAGGAAACGTCTCTGCTGTGCCCATCAATAAGGTTTTATTGGACACAACACACACATTCATTTCGGCATGATCCGTGAAGGCTCTCATGTGCCAACAGAAATGACTGGTAGAGACAGAGACCCTGTGGCCAGCAAAGCACACTTCCAAGCCCAGCAGGCCCAGGGCTTAGGGCCCGGTTACTTTCAGGGCCCTCCAAATATTTAAAATTGAATTGTTTTAAAATCAGAAGAAAAACATTTTAAAAACAGAAGCATAATGAATCCAGCCTAGGCTGTCTACATCTTTATATCCACAGTTGTAAGCTGTCATTTTCAGTGTTCTCTTATGGAGGAGACCCAAGCAGGCAAAGCACCTCCTCCAGCCCACGACAGTCATAAGGTTCACTCTGCCACAGAGCCCAATGTTTACTCTCTGGCTCTTTACAGAAAGTCTGCAGACCCCAGGCACAGCAGAGCAAGTCCTCAGGTGGGACTCGGGACCAAGATGCTAGTCCATTTCTGACATGCTGGGTGACTTGTGACAATTGGCTTGTCCTCTCTGGACTTCTGAGATTCCATCCCTGCTCCAGCAATGTCCTGGCAGTGTGAACATCACATGTGATTTGATCTCTGGGCATTCTGGAAACCGTAGATGATGACAGCCCCACCTTCCAGGGTTGGGGTAAGGCTGGGTGAGGATGACCCACAGATCTCGGCTGGGACCTCGCACTTTCAAAGCAGTTAATTCATGGTGCCCAAGGAGCATGACAAGCCCCTGCTATGTGCCGGACACAGTGCCAGACCTCTTCCATTTGGAAACGCTGTCTTGCAAAGGGATTGATAGTGTCTGGAAAGTCTTTCCACATAAGGAAAGGCCCAGGACACCCCACAACAGCTCCATAGGTTCAAGGGGACAGCAGTGGGTGAAGGCAACCCTCATGGCCTCGCCCCCTACCACTGTGCACCCCCGTGGTGCAGCCGCCTCCACTCGACTCTGGTGGGTCTTTCTGCATCTGGAAGCCGCCGCCTTATAATCTCTACATAACCTTTGCAAGGCGCCTGCATATTTCACCCTTCCAGGCGAGCACTCCTGTTTTTTTTTGTCATTCCAATTTCATTTCCTGGGCTGTGTGGACTGCGGGCTCAGCAGTCGCTCGGGTCTGAAGTGACTCCTGGGACCTCCTCACTGTTCTATATGCAAATGGCCTTGCACCTGGGCAGCCGAGCGGGCTCTCAGACAGTTTAGTTATGCAAATCGGATTGATCGGGAGCATATTGCAGGAGTGAGCGCAGGCCTGGGACACTGGCAGCTATATTTCACTGGCTAAATTCCCGAAGATGGGGGGGAAAAAAATTAAATGCCAGGCATTCTGATGCATATTCCCTTTCAACCCCTGTAGTGCAATAGTGTTTATTTCTGAACGTGTTCAACACTGGGGTTAGACGTTGCTAATGCAATTTTTGCGTGCGGGTTGTGTTATTGCTGAATTAACAGAAGGCTTGTTTTCAGTGTAAAAAGCCAGTTGCTGTGATGTCACAAGCACAATAGGTCTGTCACTTGATTTGAAATAATTCCCCAGGCAAATACAGTAAATGCAGTGTTAAAAAATAATTAGGTCCTTCGGCCTCAAAATGCTCACCCAACTGGAGGGAGTAGCGCAAGTTACTTGACTTTATTCTCTTCTATAACAAAAGGTAAAATAAACCACGGCAATGCTGATTACATATTGTCATCCGATGTCGGAAGCGTTTGTCTGTTTCCCAAACACGGTGTTTGAAGATAGGAGATGGAGCAGCTGCGGTAGCCTTGGAGAAAATTTTTTTAAATTTTCTTTAGACCTCCAATCTACTTGAATCTGCTTAAAATAATAAATTCCTCATCAGACACATGGCAGTCATGCATGTGGACGTCTAACTCCGGAGGCTTGGGAGCCGGGCTTGTCTGCATTCTCTTTATAGATTTACAATCCCTGATAAATAAGATACACCTACATGGCAGACTGCTGCTGCAGAGGGGAAGAGAAAGATGTTGCTGCCCACGTCTCTTGTTATCACCCCCCGCCACCCATGGAACAAAATTAAGAATAAGCCAGTGCGACGTAGGGGAGGGGACAGTGATGGGAGGGAAATAGAAAGAGAGTAAGTTTCTCCTGCTGTCACCTTAGGAGAGGGCCTATGCAAAGCAGGCCTTGAAAGTTGCACCCCCCTAGTAGAAACGGCTACAGAGCACGCAACTTGACTCAGGAGTTAAACTCCAGCAGAACGACACCAAAGTCAAAGCTAGGAAATAAATACACATAGTCATTCACTCACTCGTAGGTGTCAATTACACTACCCTTTGCAGGTCCCCTCGGATGATATTAATGTGCGCGGGTACATCCTCATTGAGTGGTCCCGAGGTACTCATGTGGTTACATCCCATACTCAAGGATATTCACACACAAGATACGGGTGCTTGGCTGCACAGGGAAGGAAAAGGAGATCGAAAGGAGCCCTCGCGGCCAGGTTTAGTCATGGGCACAGCGGCACACACCCTTTGTTTGCCCCCTGTCCCTGCTTTCGACTTCCTGGCATGTGCACACACACTCACATGCACTCATATGCACATGCATGCATGTGCGCATGCACACACACTTATGTTACATGCATATGCAGGTACATACACCCGCACATACACACTCCACGCACAAATACACATGCGCCCACACACACCTTTTTCAAAAAAACGCCATCATAAGCAAAGCCCAGTCAGAGGGTCAAAAGTGAAGAGCCTGGGAAAGGTCAAGTCTAAAATTTCCCCTGGATGGCCCAGGGCACCCCTCCTGCTGCGGCCTAACAAAAGGGCCTCAGCGCTGTGACTGACAGAATTCTTAATTGTATCCACTCATTCATGACAATTTGATTAAAATATTACGCCAAAGTCTCACCCCCTGTTTGTTTCGATCCTCCAAATCTAATTCTGAATTTTCAGAAAGGAGATTACCTCCACAAGCATGACTGGGATGCTATTAACTTCTACTTAATCTTTATTACTGATGTGAATTTAACATATGTACGGCTTTGCTCTGTTCCTGTCGTTTTCCTCTCCAAAGTAACGTCTAGGCCATATACAAGCAGCGGGCATTCATTGTCACTTTGCTCTTCTGTGTGAGCCCAGCTCTTGTTTGCCTCTGCCCAAGGGAAGGAGGCGGCGTCTCTGGGACAGGCCCTGATCAGGACCCCAGCCTCCACCTTCCACACCACCCAAGGCATGCCTTCATCCAACCGCAGAAGCCCAGGCTGGCCCTGCTTCCGAGCTCCAGGCTTTGCAAATTCAGAGGCGTGAGACTGGACAACTCGATGGCAATTAGCAGATTCTGATGAGCCTCAAGAGGCTTGTGTGGAAGAGGCCAATGGATCTAGAACCCTCCCTACAGTGGGTGCCACGGTCCAGGCCTCGCCTGGAGCTGCCCCGGCACAGAGCATGCTCACACCTCACTGGCCACAAAAGCAAAACACATCAACCAAAAGCCCAATCAGCACAAAGACATGAGTGTTGAAGCTTTGTGTTTTTCAAGTTTCCTTCTTTTCCCATTTTTTTAGGATCATCTTTTCTCTTAATTTGCTTCCTCATAATATAGGGTTTGCGTGGGTTTACATTCAAGCTTTGGGTAAGCATAGAAAAGTCTGGAATCCTAGCCTCTAAGGCATTAATAGAAATTCTTTCTTCTGGGGATTGGTGGGGGGCAGTGTGTGTGTGCGGGGGGGGGGCAGGTGATTAGGAAGCAAAGGAAGCACCTTCCCTTGTGCTTCTTAGCAGATGTTATGGGTAAAATTGTTACCTACAAATTCACACACTTTAGTCCTGACCCCCAGTACCTCAGAAAGAGAGCTTGCTTGCAGTAGGGTTTGGTGCACGTACAGCTAAGATGACATACTGGGGCAGGTGGGGACTCAGCCACCGTGACTTCTAAAAGGGGGAGATTCAGACACAGTCCCACACGCAGAAAGAATGCCAGGTGAAGATCAGAGTTAAGCTGTCACAAGCCAAGAAAATACCCGAAGCTGGGACAGAGGCCTGGAGCACATCCTTCCCTAGAGCCCCAGGAGCATGGCCCTGCTGACGCCTTGAGCTCAGGCTTGCTGCACCTGGAACTGGAGACGATACATTTCTGCTGTTTAAGCCACTCACTGGGTAGCGTTTGGTCCCGGCCACCCTGGGAAGCTAACACACTAACCATTCCTAATTCACTATCTAGTGAATCAGGTATCACAGTATTGCTCTTGACATCTTTAAACAAAATATCTGTATATTTTGATTCCTATACATTAAAAACCTGTCTTAGCGTGTCTTGCACCCAAATCAGGAAGCCTCTGCTAGGGTGTTGGGGGCAGATCCAGTGGTGCAGCCCTTGTTCCTAGGGGCCTGAAGTCATGCCTCTAATTTGCCTCTTACCGTGCAAGTGAAATGGGGGCAGTACTCCACCATTCCTTGAACTCTGTATTTCCTTCCTAACACAAGGACCAAAGCCTCTTCCTCAGGCAGCTTGGTGAGGGTCAGCTAATGCCACACAGAGCCCCCTATGCATTCATAGTATCAATATTTCATTCATCAATTCCATGAATCTCCACTGAGGACTCGCCAGGTGCAAAGCCCTGCAGGCACAGGGTCGCAGAGAAGCCCAGACCTGCCTCTTGCCCATATGCAAATCACAGTTTGGGGTCAAGGACACCTGCAAACCAATCTGCATGCAAGAGGGAGCAAGGGCTCCCACAGGCATTGGTACAGGGCTCCAGGGGGGCTCTGGGGAGAGACAGGGGTCCTTTCACCAGGACAGCCAGGTGGCTTCATGGAGGAGGACAGGGGTTGTCAATGGGGAGGAAGGGTGTATATCCAGCAAAAGGTAGGACAGTACAGAGGGAGGGAAGGCCAGACGACACAGCACCTAGAAACAGAGATGCCAGTGGTCAGGGGCTGGGATGGGGACCCCAGAATGCAGAGACCTTGCCTGGCTAGGTCACAGCAGGTCCTCAGTCCTAAAACAGCATCAGGCACATAGTCGGGGTTCTCTAAACATTTGGGGGATGAATGAATTTTAGGGAAGGTCATCAAGAAGATGTGGCCACCAGTTGACTCATGAGCTGGGTCCAGGCATTTGGAGACTCCACACCTGCTCTCCTGTCCTGGGAATGTGTGTTTTGCTTGCCTTCTCCACTCCCAGAAGCTGTTCCAAAGATAGAGCCTTGAGATAAAGATGTGGTGTTGAGGCTATCTGGACCTGGCCTGAGACTAAGCCTATTTAAGGCCTCCATATAAACTGCTAAGTTTCTGGCAGGAGGGTTCAGATTATCTCCTCCCAAGACAAGCCTGGTGAGTTCCCTTGCTGATTAAAGTTGCCACGTGCAATCTGGAGGGGTCTGCCTCTTTCCTTGGTCTTTCCCTGCCTTCTGCGCAGGGAGCCAGGTTCAGATAACACTGGGAAGCTCCAGAGGAGTTTGCAGAACCAAGAAGAAGGGAGAGAAGGGAGGGCAGAAGGAGAGAGGAGGTGGGGATGGGGGATGGAGGGAGGGAAGGAGGAGGGAGAGGGAAGATACAGGAGTAAGCTGGGAAGGGGTGATGCTGGAGACAGGGGTTAAATCTCCACGAGCCCTGGAGTCTTTGGAAAGGAACTAACACTCAGTCCTCAGCCACTGGAAGGGTTTGGTACCCATCCTGGTAACGGCAGGAAACAGGTGGACACCTAGATAGATTAACTTGAAAAGAATTTTAACTAGAAAAGCGCAGGCTGAGACACCCACAGGGACAGTGGCGGGACTCGGCTGGGACATGGGGAGCAAATTTCTGAAGGGTGATGAAGGGTATGGTTCCAGAATTCAAGGCAGGAGAATGCCAGAGAGGTCACCAGTGAGCTGTGGGTCTGGAGGGCACAGCAAGGCCGCCACGGCCAGGACGTAGCCAGAGAAACCCTCCCCACTCCTCCATCCCCTCCGGGCTCCCACTGACCAGCCCACCCAGGACCAGTGGACAAGGGAAGCCCCTGATGAAGTTCACAGTAAAGCAGGTTGACTGCTGGGGCTCTGGAAGTGGAGACGGCGGTTCCAAAGGGGCCAAGGCAAGACAGAATTTAAATACAAGAGTGACAGGGCCCATTTGTCCACTTAGAAAAACCACCTTGGCACTTAAATACGAGACAGACAGTTGTGTTACAGAATCCTGAGTTGAGGAACAAGGATGGGTACAGATATGGATATTTATGATACAATGGGAAAGAAGGTGAGAGGACAAAATCTACCTCAACTTGAAAAGGGGCAAACAGCCTCTGGCTAACATGGCTTCTGAGTTTCTGACACACATAAATACCCATTAAATATTTGTTGATTGAGAAGTATTTGTCCATTCCAGTGAACACAGGATTTAATCTGTAGCACTGCCTGGCCACGTTATGGATCCCATAAGGTGATAGGGAGCTACTCCCCAGCCCTCAAATACACGGTGGCAGGGTTCACTGCACTCCCCTGCCTCCACGTGTGGGCACATGGCTTTCATGATTTAAGACCCCATTTCCCAGCTGTCCTTGCAGCTAGGAGTGGCCATGTGACCACATCCAGGACATTTAGGAATGAAAGTGATCCGCACAGCTTCCAGGTCCTGGCTTTAGGAAAAAGGGAGTTTTTCTCCTGCCCCGGCCTCCTGGCTGGCATGTAGACATGCGAGTGGGCCAAGAAAGGGCAGAGCAACAAAAGAGAAGGAGCCTGAGCCCGTGCACCACACACAGCCGCCCGGCCAGCCCTGGGTGGATTTAGCTCAGCCTGAGTGAGAGACATGGATCTTTATAGGGGTTCTCTACTAACAGAAAATGAGCTTGTATCCTAGCTAAGAGATGTGCTCTCATTGTCTGGCCTCCATGCCTTTGCATGTCCCATTCCTGTGCCTGGTGAAACAGCTAATCATCCTTCAAGGCCTGACTGAGATGCTACCTCCACTGTCAAGATTTCTATATCGGTCATCGTAAGCCAAGTGTATGCGCTAACAAGTCTCAGCGGCTACAGGAGATTCACGGCGGCTGAGCTGAAGCCACAAGCACCAGCCGGGGTGAGGGAGGGGCTGTTACAGAGAGGGAGGGCCAGCAAGAGCCAAGTCGGACCTAGGCTCCTTCCGAGCAGTGGCACCAGGGCCTCCCATCCTCCAAAGGCCTGGCCAAAGCAGAGCCCAGGGGCATGTTGGAAGTCAACAGGAAGCATTATGTTATCACAAGAATAAGGACTTACCACGCAGCTTCCTTGATATTCTCTGCATGTTTGTCTGTCGCTGTCAGTACATTTACCATGGCCCAACCTGTGTGCAAGACA
Organism: Smutsia gigantea; assembly: GCA_032199065.1. Classification (NCBI taxonomy): domain Eukaryota; kingdom Metazoa; phylum Chordata; class Mammalia; order Pholidota; family Manidae; genus Smutsia; species Smutsia gigantea. The sequence goes on from JAVSCE010009310.1 coordinate 965,553, forward strand.
CTGAGTGTTTATCATCGTTCGCACTTCCCAGCACAGGAAAAATTGGTGTTTGGATGTTTGGGGGAAACGGAGCACATCTGGAACAAACTAATTAAAGATTTTGTTCCCCAAATCGAGCATTGCCAGATGCCTCCATGAGCTTCTTCGCTATAAAGTGAGGGTGTGAGACATCTCTGGATTCCCAGAGAGGACACAGAGCCAGGAGCAGATCAGATGCTCAGTGAACACTTGTTGGATAAATGGGTGCATGACTCGTTGTAGGAATTCATTCATTCATTCATCAGACCCAACATGGAGCCCACTCTATGTGCAGGGTCCCGTGCCAGGTGCTCGGTGCTTGGCCCTGTCAGATATCCTAAATGGTCAGGACCCAGGAGGACATGGAAATTTCTGGAAGGAGAAACCGAAGATGCTGTTCCCAAGACCAGACCCTAGATCTGCATTCAAGTGGTGAATAGAAGCAATACTAACCAAAAACAAACCCCAAAAGCAAGGATTTGCTTACTTTTCTTGAAGTATTTCTTTGTCTGCCTGTGATTTGCAGGAAACACTGCTGCTGAGGGCGTTTTTATTGACTTTTTTAAAAATTTGTTTACAACATTCACCTCAAAATTAAAAGGTCATAAAACTCTCCGTTATTTCCTGCTAATAACTTTCTTCCACTTGGCAAACATTTGATGCATTCCGGTCCTTTTTTGGGGACTGAAACTAATAGCATTTGATTAACTCATGGGCGGCCATCTCCAGAGTCAGCTGCCCAAGGTCACAGGCAGAGAGTGTCCTTTGGCTGCAGACAAGCGAGGGAGCAGAGCAGCCTGGGGCCCGGGGCAGCCCAGCCCTGAGCGATCTGGCGGAAGCTGACTCTGCATATGCTCTGGGCTTGGTGGGGAGAGCAAGGAGGGACCATCTGCAGAAAATGCCTGGACCCAGGGGTGATATCCAAAAATCCAAAATAGTTAGCAACTGGCAGAGCAGGATGCAGGCCAATCAGAATGAACCCCTACCAAGTGCTAAGGCTGGTCCCCAAGTCCAGACCCTCTTCCCAACACCCTCACTCCTCCCTCCTCCATCAGGGGGTTAACCCATTAGTTGATGAGTCAGAAGCAGTCCCTGGGGAGGTTTGGGGACAGCCAGAGCAGCAGGACAGTCAATACCTATTTTCCAAACATTAGGGAAGTATTTCAACATGTAGCAGCCTATACTTGCGCCAGGGCCTCCCGGCTACACGGAAGCTTGCCTTCGCCCCAGGGACGTCACCAAAGCTGAGACCAACAGGTGGGAACTGAGAATAGTCTACTAAAAACTCAGAAGGGCCCTGTGGTCTTGGGCATACATATTAGTTTCCCATGGCTGCTATAACTTCTCCCCACAGACTTGGTGGCTTCATGCACCACAAATGCATTCTCTTAAAGTTCTGGAGACCTGAAGACTGAAGTCAGCTTCCCTGGGCTAATCCCAAGGTGTCAGCAGCATCGGTTCCTTCTGGAGCCTCTGTGGTCTCCCTGCCTAGCTTCTAGAGGCCACCTGCCTTTCTCTGACTGTCATCATGCTGCCGTATCACTCCAACCTCTTACTTCTGTCTTCAAATCTCCTCCCCTGGTGAGGTAGGGCAGGGACCTGGGACACGCATCATGATTAAATTTTCCTGCCTATGATGAAAAATGTTGAGGTATAAACAGGATGGTAAGAAAAGGAGGGACCCCATCTTAAGGCTAAGATTCCATTTTAAAAAGCAGAGAATTGAGAAGTAAGATTCCTAACATATTCTTTAGTAATCAGACAACCACCTACCTTAAGGCAAGGCAAGCAGTCTTAACTGCTCTGTCCCCACTGCTTGAGGGTAACCCCTATCTTGGAGAAGAGCAGAATAAATCCATCCCTTGTGTTGGGTTTATTTAGCAGAATCAGCTGGAGGACTGATCATAGAGGAGAGGAGACGTGGTGTCTCTCACCAGAGATAAGCACCCTGAGACCACAAGTCAAGCCTATGCCCAACCACCTTCCCTCCGCCCTTTGCCCCATTCTTGAAAGCCTTAAAAGACAGACTCCCCAAACTCTCCGCATGCCTCCTCTCTAAGGACACCTGCACTTTCCTTTCTCTAAGTACGTACTTTCAAGATAATTGCGGTTTGTCTCTTTGCTATTTCATTTTATTTCCAAGTCTTCACTCTGTCTCTGCTTTACTCCAGATAAGTAGGAAGGGGCCGCTAAGAGCTCAGATTTGGGCCTGCAGGTTTCTATCCCCTGGGTGACCCGGACAGAACTGCAGGTGTGCGAGCTGCTCTTAGGAGCCTGCCTGAAAATCTCCATCTTTTGGGAAGTCATCAGAACTTAATCTCCCTCCATTCTGTGCTCCACAACTCCCCCAAATCCCAGGGAGGTAGGGGCTAGGCCCCCTGCTGCGCAGATCCAAGCAGACACGATGCCAGGTGACACTGGCCTCAGGAGTTGGCAAAGGAATCTGCCCTAAATCAAGAACTTTCTCTCTTTCCCTCTGCTGCCTGCAAGGCAGCTGCCATTCCCTGCTGTTCTTGCTTTAATAAATTCCTTCCTTACCTACATTCGTCTGACCTGTTCGGGATTTTTCTCATGAAGAGTCAAGCACCCTCCCCCGACCTGGCTGAGGTTTCTCCTAGTGCTTCACCTAGCGAGCAGGGAGAGACCTCCCCAGACGTAGCTGCCCGGCAACACTGGGCCTCATCTCCCTCTGCCTGTCTTCCTCTATAAGGACACTTATGTTCTATGTGGAGTACAACTGATAGCCCAGGATCATCTGCAATGGCCCCTTTGCCATATTAGGTGATATTCCCAAGTTCCAGGGATAAAGACCTGGACACACCTGGGGGCCATTATTAGCCTACCATGGCAAATCACTGAGGACCTCCAAGGTCTCTTCCCACTGAGCATGCTTCTGCTTCAGGACCTTTGCATGTGTCATTCTAACAACAAAGTGCTTCCTCCAGATGTTGGCCTGCTTTTCTCTCTCAAATTCATTCAGGTGTCCATTCAAACGAACCTCCTCAGAAAGGCCTCTCCCCTGAGCACCCCATCCCCCAGCGCAGGACAAAACAAACAGATTCAGCAGGAGTTTTTGAGTCGCATATGCAGGGTAGTTGGCCTGCAGCACAGAGGGGTACAGGGAGAGCCGGGAAGGGGCCAGGCCACGTGGGCCTGATTTTAGGTTCCTTACCCACTCTGTGCCTCAGTTTCTCCATTAGTTAAACAGTGGTAACAATTTTAACCAACCTCGGAGTGTTAGCCCACATGAACTTAGAATAGAACCCTGCCTTACAGTACTCATGGTGTGTTGACTGTCATTATTTTTAACCTGAGTATTTTTTAGGGTTACTTCTGCCAGTACTCTGTGGGCAAGGACTGGAGAGAGGCCTGGCCTGGTGCCATCATCCCTGATGTGCTGCTGATTCTACAGGAGCCCTGCATCCTTGGCCCATCAGCACACCTCAGGGCCAGACACAAAGACATCTTCCGTTCACAGGCATTACCTTGAATCACCCAACAGCAGCTTTCATTGAGGCTTAGGAAGGGTTGGTCCTGCCCAAGGTCACCAAGCTAGTAAACCTGAAGCAGGTCTGTCTGACGTCAGAGTTCCATTTCCATTGTGAATTCCACCAAATGCAAGATCCAACGGCCAGATCCTATAGCCAACACAAAGACTAGGGAAGCCCAGCCGTGGTCCATGAACAAGCAGCTGAGGAAGGATGGCCTCCAGGCTGCCCCGCGATACCCTCAGCACTGCACTGCCTGATCCAACACAGTTCCCAGGGAGCTGCTTCCCCCGCCTTGGAGAAGGAAGACGACAAGTCGGGAAAGGAATCCCCCGTGCTCTGAAGCAGGGAGAGCGTGCCACGACCAAAATGGGATGCCGGCTGCCTGGAGTTTTCCCGTGATGCTTTTGATTTTTCTGGAAGTACATATGTAGACCTTACATGCTCTTGAGGCTGCTGCTCAGTTTAAATTAGCGCAAGGCGATCCCTTTGCTTCATTCGCCTTTTCCGTGGGCCCCCAACGCTGGCTCTGCCTTCCTCTCCCTTGTCGCTCGCACGCACATTTCCTGAGCCTCTGTTAGGTGCGCTAGCTGTGCCAGGTATCGGGGACACCATCTGTAGGGTGAGCCGAGGACTGGGCAGCCTTCTAGGACAGAGGAGGTCTCCAGTGTGCCTACAGCATCCGATGATAGAGAGGAGATGGAAGATACTGAAGACACTCAGACGCTGGTCCTGAACTGGGCAGGTCCTCACACAGCATTTTAGTCAGTCATCGATCATTTCCAGCTCATGCGAAGCAGACTTGCAGGCCCCATATGGATGGGAACTGTGACTTCCATTCCCAGGAGTCCAAAGTGGCTTCTGGGCTGAAAATAGGTGCTCGGTTACAACTCCGGGGGCTCACTGAGCAGTGGGATTTAATGTTGCTGTAGAACAGATCTCTCAGAAACCCAGTCCTGTTTCTTGAGAGGAGGGAGTGTGTGCAAGTTTTGCTTTGAGACCCTGTGGCAAGGCCCAGTCCACATTCAAAACTGGAACTTCTTAGCTAGGAGACTGCAACTCTGTCACTGGAGAACCATTCAGTTCTGTGTCCTCAGCCTGGTTGTCAATCAGACCCTTTACATGGAATGTCACCTGTTTGGTGTGCTCAGGGCTGGGCACGGCTGGGTGAGCCCATGCTGGAAGGCAAATAGCTCTTACAGGACCACAGCCGAGAGTTTCGTCTTTGGGAGCTTTGTCCTGACTCTGTTGAGTTAGCCATACTGAGGAAAGAGTTAAGGGATGAATTCAAGCACCAGAGAAACACCAGAAGGAAGACTAGAATTTTCCAGTATTGCTCCAGTGGACCAAACCAGATAAGAGTCATAACAGGTCCATTTGGGGAGCAGAATGAAGGTGTATTCTATAATGTTTAGAACCATTTGCAAAAGAAACGAGCTGCCTCATGTGAGATGGAATTCCTCCAGAAAGGGAAGGCATCTGCAAGCAGCCTTTGAATATCTCCTCTCACGTTGCTGACTCATTCCATCATCACCCTGTGCACCATACATGCCAGACCCTGAGGTAGGTCCTCTTGACACAGCAGTAGAGATCTGTTTCAATAAAGCTTATTGCCGAGTATGAGTCAACCTATCAATAAATGGTTGCAAAAGTACTCACACTCAGATGTGTAAGCAGCACTCCATTCATTCGTTCATTCATTCATTCATTCACTTTCTTCTGGGTGCCTATCCGGAAGCACAGGATGGGAATGCACAACTATGAATCACTTTTTCGAGGTGTAATTTGGCCTCCCTTGGCCAGTTGCTCAGTCTTTCTGATTCCCAACCTCCTCTTCTCTCTCCACCCCTCCAAATCACACCTGGGGGCATAAAGAGGGGCTCCGGCAGGTCCACGGCAGATGCAGCCACGTTTCATCTGGTTCCAGCTTGGGCTTTTTGCCAGCTGTCACTGCTCACATCTGATAGACTCTGGTTTTCCTTGGCTGGATCAGAACCTGGTGTCCCACTTTGCTGCCTCAGCGCCCCCAAGCTCTTCCTGGAACTACTGGAACATTCTGTGTGGCCCCTGCACCATCGCTGTGCCCTTACCGTCGCAGACCCCACTCACACCCACTTGCTCCTATCGTCTCCCTGCCCCTTCCATGGTGGTGCTTCTCGGAATCCACTCTGCTCTCATGCTGTTCAACACACACTTGCCGGGAGCCACCTATTTCCACTGGTCATCTATCCAATGATACCTTGCAAATTGAGACCTGAATAGATACACTTTGCTAACCTCCAATTCAGATGCCAAATACCTCTGGTACTCACAGGCCTAAAGGCACCTCTGACACATGACCCTGAAGCTGAATGCATCTTCTTCCCCCCAAGCCTGCTTCCTGCACTCCCACCTTCATTGAATGGCATCTTCCGCCCAACTGTCCAAGGTCTCATTTAGGGTGCCCCCCTCCCAAGTCCTACAAACCCCAATAGTCATAAACCCCTGCAATTCCTGACTCCTTTATTTCTCATAAGTCTGTCTCATCTCAGACACTGCCTTCTCCAGTAAGCTGTCTTTCCCTGCTCCTTCCCCTGGATTGGTGTTTGTGTCTGGGTATCTCCATGTTCTTCAGCAGGTGTATCCTTAACTCCATGTGAGCAGGGTGAACGCAGGACTGTTGGCCTGTTCATCCCCAGAGCCCGCCACCCACTCTGGGTGGGGAAGCCGTACTTGTTGGACATGTAAGGATATTGAGCGAGTGAGTTCTGTCAGGCACTGTCGAGTCTGCTGGTCTTTCTACTCACTCCCAATGAAAAGAAATGTGTTGGTGCTGGGAGTGTCCTCTTTGCTTCAAAGATCTCTCTTCTGCCTGAACCACGGCATTTGTTTCCATGTGGAAAGTTACTCTGACATAGGGGAAATATGGGGAGAGGGGAAGGCCATGGGGGTACTCTGTACTTTCTGTTCAATTTCTAAAGCTAAAACTGCTCCAGCCATAAAATCTATTCATCTTTGTAAATTTTTGTAAATTACTGTTAGGACAAGAACAATTAGCAAATACTTCCACCATTCACCATTCATCCACTCCCATGCACACTCCCCTTCTCTACACAGGTACACACATGCACCCATGGACACACACAGGGGCACCACATTCATGCACATATCCCCACGAGGGATTGCCTTTTCCACTAACACATTCCTCTAATGAAGGGCAATTGGCCTCAGGGATTTGAATCTGTTCTTTTACGACCTCGTTCCTTCACATGGGGATCAGCTCAGGACCAGCCCCAGGATCAAGGGCAGAGCACTGAAAAGTCTGCATCTTGCAGACCTCAAATGTGTCAGCACCACCACACATCACAGGAGAAAGCACAAGTGTGTCCCCCAGAACTGCTTCAGACCGTGATAGTGTCTCCTCCCCAGAGGCCACTGCGGGATGCAGGACTCAGCTACTGGACTGGGGTTTTCTTAGATGCAGAACCTGTAGCGCTTGGGTCCAGGCTCAAAGCATTATCGATTCCCCTAATTCCTTGGCAGCAATCCTGAGCACCTCCTGCAAGGCCATCACAGGGAGAGATCCCCTCACCAAGTCTGGCTACTACTTTTATCACTGCACGGACAACACAAAGCCCACAGGGATTGAAGGGTTAGCTGTGCCTGGGAAAAGTAGGGTGCAGCAATGGCCCCCACGTCCCAAGGCATAGCAGTTTTGCAAAGTGCCCTGTGAGGATCCCTGGGAGCTTAAACATCGTCCGTCAGACCTGGGCAGCCCTGCGAGTCCTCGCTCCTCACTCAGACAGTGAGTGTGGAGGGGACCCTCGGCCATCGATGCCATCTGCAAAGTAATGAGGTTGGTCTGGAGTTCACAGAATGCTGCACCAGCCAGCCTTTCAAGACCTCATTCATTCCCAAGCATCTCATATTCGATGACATCACATTCCTAGTACCTCCTGAGCAATGCAACCGAACTCCAGCTATTTTATATGGATTCCAAAAGTTTTCTAGAAGTTCTGAGTATGAAGGAAAAAAAAGTTCTTTATTCATTTATGAGTATTTGCCCTAAAATCTCTGACCCATCTGACATTTACCCACATAGGGACCTCTTTCCCTCAGCTGAAGCAGGCTTCACACTGTGGACATGGGACTATCTCCCAAGACTGTGCCATACTGTGTGATTCCTTGGAGGCACGGGGGTCTCTCTGCACACCTCCAGAGCTGGGTTCCCCAAATGGCAGACTAAGCAGGCACTGGGGCATCAACTCAGAAGCACCCCCCAAAAAATGCGGGAAAATTGTTTAGGAAGAATTTTATACTTGACATTTGCCTCCTAAATCATCAAAATAAACTTCTGAGGATAAATCAGAACTTCCTGCCATTTCTTGCCCTTATTTTATGTATTTATTTTTTGTTTTTAATTACATATGAGAGGGTAGGGAGGAACCATCACAATCTTTTTGATGATTTAGGCCTTCAGAGGTTTTCTCTGATACTATACCATGCCTTAAAGAGGAGGCAAAGAAGCATTTGAAAGATTGGGGGCATCTGGGGCAGGGAGGGAACCATGAGATGAGTGGAGGGGAGGGCAGGGCAGCCAGAGGTGGCACTGGGCAGGAGGAAGGCCTGTCGGCCAGCCCTTGAGGCAGTGTTGCCCAGTGGGTAACAAAGTGGGTGACACTGGGTCCAAACCCCAGCTCTGCTGCTGGCTGGATGAGTGACCCCAGGCAAGTCATATCTCATGTCTCCATCCTACCAACTATTGGCACGGATGCAGCAGTGCCTGGCACAGAGGCAGGGGGCTAGCTGGATGCAGGGCCCTAAACAACTCCCAAGGGCCTGCCTGGGTGTCCGAGTGGACCCTGGAGCCACCTAAGACCTGTAGGAGGGACACATCCTGCCCTGAGAGAGCTATCCAGGGTCCACAGTTGCCCTGGGGGTGTGGGGTCACCTTCCCCTCTGTGCCAACTGCTCTCCCTTTGTGCGGCACACCCCTCTGCCCCCGTCCTGGCTCTGTGCCTTGGAGGCTCACCCATATGACCCTCTTGCCCACTGGTTTCAGGTGGGGCTTGGCCAGGGAGGCCCTGCTAGGCTACAGGTAGCAGTGACTCTATCTTCGGCCAATAGCCTGGAGGACCAGCTGTCCAGACCCCCATTCTGGTCACCAGCCCCCTCACCCCTGGGGGCCTGTGAGGGGTGAGCGCTCCCAGCTGCTGCTGGCCCCGGCATGCATCTCCATCCATGCTTCTCTTTGTTTTTGTAAACAGGACCTTTGTCACACTCTCCTTCTGGCCCATGTAATTTTGCAGCGTCTCATCCTGCTGCGACCCCACCCGCCCCAGCACATCCTCCCTGTCCTCCCTGGAACTCCCTGCCATTCAACAAGATCCCACCAGGGACTCTAAATCCAACAGGTGAGGGAGTTCAAAAGAGCATGGTACCGACTAGGAGAAAGCCACAGCGGCCGTGTCCCAGAGCCCGGTGCCCCAGCCACAGCTCTGAGGCCTCAGTCTCTGGACTGAGGCGCCTATGGGAGCAGAGAAGAGCTTCCCCTGGGGCTGCTCTGGGTGCAGGGGCTGCTAGAGCAGTGAGTCATAAGGGCGCTGTGCAGGACTTAGCACTTGGGGGATCCCCAAGGTCCCCCAGGATCGGAGCGAGAAGGGCAGGGGAAACGGGTGATCAGATGGCCAGGGTTTAGGGATAGTTGACCCTTAACGTAGAGTAAGAAGTGGAAGGTGCCCTCTGGGGTCCAGACTTAGGGTGCTAGCCCCTAACTATGTGGACCTCTCCATCAGAAAGGGACAGATGTCCTTGGGACAGAGCAGACACCGGATAAATTACTGGGCAGTGCTGCAAAGTCCACAGGCAGGTGTATCTTGAGAGGGATCACGTATCCTTGGGAAGGAGTAGGAAAAGGTGACCATGGCCCAAGGCTGAGCTCCTGCTTTCCCCTAAGCCCCAGCCCTGGGCTCACTGGTCCCCTGGCTACTCTGGGAACAACACCTGGCGGCCCTGCTCCCCATTCTCCCCTTCTCTGTGCTCTCTGCCCTGCCTTCCATGCCCCTGGCAGCTGCTTCTCCCATTCCCACACTCAGTTTCTCATTCCTTCCTGGCCATGAGACCTGGGTTCCCAGCTGCAGCCTTGACCACTTCGCCTCCAGGCAGGTCTCATCTTCCACCCCGGCCACCCAGTCTGACCAGGGCTGTTCTCCTGCGGGACTCCCCTCCCACCAGGCTGACCCCAGACCCCCAAGCAAACAGCCAGACAAACCAGCCCACACCCGCTTGTAAAGTCCACTCCCAAAGAGCTCAGGTGATGAGTTACAAGCCTGGGCATGCTAAGCTGCCCCCAAAGGATGATGGCCCGGCTTCCCTATCCGGGGAAGGATCAGCCCATTATATTTAATGGAATTTGATACTTCTTATTGTAGTACATAAAGGCTATTATTAAAATGAAGGAGTGTTACAGCTAAGTGTCCCATCCTTGGGACTTCTTTTTTAAGCTATCCAAAGCAATTGGTATCAGGACTCTTTACAAGTTTTTCTGATTATCTATTGACGTGCCTCACAAGGAGCTGTTTAAAAAGGTTTTATTGACCTCATTTATTCCCTGGTCCAGGAAAATGCATGCCACGGGCCTTAGCTGAAATGGGGTAGGGTGGCAGGGCCCGTCCCCTGTCATGTGATTAGAGGATTCTTATAAACATTTTTATGAATAAGAGCAATGACTGGAGCTCGCAGCTTGGAATCTAACACCGTGCAATATCTACCTTATTTGCAGGATTAAAAGCCATTAATTCCTAGAATTGTTCTCCGGAGCAGAAGTGACAACAGCTGTAGCTATCTGCTCACTGTCTTTCCACATGGGCTCCCCGGTAAAAGGGACGCATGAACACACGCAGTCAAAAGGGGTGCTGTCGATTCCACAGGGGCTGGAGCTGAGACACAGCCTGATGCCAGCAGACAGACAGACAGTCCTCCCAAGCCATCACCTGCAGACCTGAGATAATGGGCTCCATCCTGCTCCCATCTCTCTAGCCTGGTTCTCAGGCAGGGGTGGGAGGGGAGAAAGACCTACCTACTGACCTGAGCCTCAGGAGGCACTGTCCTCCCATCAGTCTGACCTCGCAAGGGGCTAAGCATAAGAGAGCCTCGGTCTCCTTTCCTGAAACGAGGGACGGATCATCTCCAGGGGTCTTGCAGGCCCTTAAAGAACAGAGCAAACTCACAAACAAAATTGGCTCGAGCAAAGGACCCAGCTTTGCCAAAACTCAGAGTGCCAAGTCGTCAGGGAAGAATTATAAATTTTTATTAAAACAGCAATTCTAAGTGGTTATTATGTTTAAATAACATTGACTAGGTTTTGATGAGAGACATTTAAAGAATAGAACAAAATGGCTTATCATATCAACATCCAGATAACCCCTGTTAGATATAGACATAGCAATGGATGGATGGGAAATAAAGTACACATTTCTTAAAATTTTCCAATAGTTCAGAAAGAAATTATGTGAAATGCAAAATCTCTCTCTCCATCCCTTTCCCAACCTGACTCTTCATCTCCCCCTAAAGCTACACTTTGCTAACAGTTCCATGTGTATCTCACCAGGAAAACAAAATTTTTTACACTGATACCAGCATTCTATACTAACATATGCTTACTCAAAAGGGAAACATAATATATTTGGCTTTCTGTAAATTTTTTCAAACATACAGAAAATAATATAACAGACATCCATGTAATAACCATCCAGATTTAAGATGTGTTTGCCTTAGTTTATTTGCTTCAGATCCAAGAAAGAAAGGGAGCAAGGAAAGAAGGGAGGAAGGAAGGAGGGAGGGAAGGAGGGAAGGGAAAAAGGAGGAAAGGAAGGAGGGGAGGGAGCAACAGGGACACATGTAAAAGCACGAAATCCTATCCTGTCCCCTTCACAGTATTAGCCACAATCCTGAAGTTTGGTGGGTATGATTCTCAGGCATGTTTTTGTAATTTTGCTGCATAGTTGTATATTCATAAAAAATATGTTGTTGTTTTGTGCATATGTATTTAATATCACATGAATAGAATCATACTGAATATATCTTCCTAGAATTTGCTTTTCTCAGTCGACTTATTTACAATCCATTCATCCCTGTTGATGCACACAGTTGGAGGATAATCAAGTCTATTGCTCCACTGTATTCCACAGCATTCCATGACTAAACCATGGTTAGCTAGCTTGCCCCTTCTTCTGCTGATACTGATAGACAATTAGGAGATTTCCCTTTTTTGTTCTTCTGTTTTTGTATTTTTGTAACTACAAACAAAATTGTTAGAGCTCTTTCCATATCATCATCTGCTTCTGCCTTATTTTTTGATCATCTGGAGAGAATTGTATTGAATGGATATACCATCATTTATTTAACCAGTCTCCTACTGATGGTCAGTTAGGTTGTGTCAAGAATTTTCTTATAAACCATGATCTAAGGAATCACTTTGTATCCATGTCTTGGCATACTCCTCAGATTACAGTTTTAGGGAAAATTTCAAAGAAAAATCTAGGTCAGAGAACCTACTCATCAAAATTTCGGTAACTCTAACAAAATTATCCTCTGAGAAGTTTGCAGCATATTAGTATTACCACCAACAGTCAAAGCGAGCGGTGATTATCTCACAACATTGCCAACAGTATGTAATTTTGTCAACCTGACAGGTGAGAACGGAATCCCAAAGGACTTCCAGGCCACATCCGATTTCCTATTTTCATTCCTCATCCATGAACTGGAGATGAGTCATGACAGTATGTTGTTCCTTGAGACCTTGGTAGGCACACTATATTGCAGATCTCGTATTTTAGGATTACTTCAAGTCAAGCAAGAATCCAGACTGTGAATGAGAGTTTCTTAGCCCACCCAAAACATTTCTATCAGAAAGCTGGGCTCCTGAAATGGCTGTCCCCAGTTGGCACCTAAGATATGGATGCCTGGGAAATGGACAGATGAAAAATGATGATGAGTAAGTGAATAAGAAAAGGTGGCTTTGGACGGATGAGGGCAACAGTGCAGCCTGCGGCATTCCCTTAAATCTTGTTCAAGCCTTTCTGCGGGAGGGTCTACCACCTCCACAAAGTCATCCCCTCAATATCCGGGTCACATGACATTTGCAGGTTTGTTTCAGAGGACCTCTAAATACCTCCAGTGTCCAGAGTCTTGCGGCAGCCAGAGAACAGTGAGCTGCCAGTGGGTTCCCTGCGCTCTGGGAAGATGAGACCCTACTGCATGCTTCTCAGGCAGGTGGTGGCTGAGAGTCAGAACGTGGGATGGAGCCCTGCAAGGGTAGCAGTCTGGCAGGGATGGAAAAGAACCTCCGCCAACTGCATCTTCCAATTCTGAACGAAAGTTGTAAAATGTTATTTTGTCAACTAACTGCATTCATAGAGAAGGCTCAACTTCCCTATACCTTTTTTTTCAACGAGAGCTCATCCCCGTGGCTCCTCCCCAGCTGGACTCCTGATGGGTCACCTTTCCAGTGCCGACTCTGCTCCAGATGGGACTTGCTGGGACAGCCACATGCATGCTGCCTTCCCACCTCTCCACACGAGAAGGACACACAGCACAATCAAACCTGCAGAGCCTTGTGGAGGCATCGGAGTCCCACCACTGCATTTGCTTGAGAGATTTGGCCACATTGAAGGTCTAGGTGACAGATTATTGGAAGAACTGTAAAATATTAGAACATTTCCTCTATTTGTATCATTCAGACCTATCTCACTTGCAAGTGACAGACTCTTAATTCAACTTAGCTTCAGGAGGAAGGCGTGGGTGACTCACATGATGGGAATACCCAGGCCTGATTGGGTCTAGTGCTCAGATGGTGCCCAGGACTTTCACGCTCGCTCGTCCCCTCTTCCCTGCTTGTCTCCCAAGCGAGCCTTAGTCTTTCTTCCTGGAAAAACAGCAAACGCCATCTGAACAGCATTCAAGATTATGCTCCATGGGGAAGAACGAATGCTTTCCCGTGAGATTCAGCAGAAAAGTCCTGTGGAGGACTCGAATTTTCCAGGCAGATCCTTAATCCAGTCACTGTGTCTGTGTGGACAAGACTTCTTGATTAGCCTTACAGGGATCAGGTACTTGTAGACAGAGGAAGATGGGAGTCTGGGGCAATCAGGCCCAGAAAGTCTACCAAGAGTTGGGATATGATTCTCCAAAAAGGAGAAAGGAGGGGGATGGGAAAATGTACTGCTCTGACCCAAAAAATAATCTACCAGTAGCCATTGTACCAGTAAAGAGCATTTGGAATTTCAGATGGAAGTCCATCACAGAGGGGAGAAATATTTGATCATCAACGTGTCCAGAAATGTAGGGCCATGGATAATTGAGCTGGTTTTCTTGGTTGTACTTTGATTCTTTAGAGAGAATGCATCCATACTGCTGGCAAAGTGGACAGACATTCCCCCCACCTGTTTCCTAATGGTGCCCTAATTGAGTCGTTGGTCATTGTTCTGCATGTGGACTCGTGACAGGCCCTGGAGATCTGGCTTCTAACCTCGGAGAGCTCATGCCTCTTGTAAGGGGGATGGTGGTGCCCTCACCGTAATGGAGGAGGGGACTTGGTCTGCTCAGGAGGAAAGTGCATGGCCCAGTCAAAGACTTCCCAGAAAAGAGGGCGTTAGAGCTGACCTCTGGTGAAGTAGACATCTCCCAGACTGGACAAAAGAGGAGGAAATTTCAGACAGAAATACGGACTCCAGCAAATGTTCAAGGACTAGATGGCACAGCAGTCCGCTGTGTTTGAGAAGGAGCAAGTTGTCTCTCATACTATTAAGTGCAGGGTGAACTCCCAGGAAAGGCTCAGAGATGCTGGGAATGATGACCATCCATGAGTACCTTTCCAAGAAGGGCCATCATGGCACCACAAAATGGCCATGAGTCCTGAGTCACTGGCAGATGGGGCTTGGAGGTACTGGGGGCAATGCAGAAGTCAAGCTCTGATGGATCTGCAAACATCCCAGGGCTGGGAGAAGACCCTGGACATGAGTCGTCCCAGAGCTCCCCCTGCTGGTGGATCTGAGCCCGCAGCCTGGGTCAGAGCTGCCCAGGGCCTTGGGCCACATGTTGGACGGGTGAAGCCCTGCAAGGCCCATGACCTGGTCCCTGGCTTGCTGTCCAAATTTCTCTCTTGCCACCCTCCCCTCTCTCATGATGGACCAGCTGCATTCATCCTGTTTCTGTTCCTCAAAAGGTCATGCCAATTCCTGCTTCAAGGCCTCTTCATCTGCCATTCCTGAACCCTGCTGTTCTTTCCCAGACCTTTGAATGGGTGGCTTCCCCCTATCATCAGACCTTAGCCCAGCTGCCATTTTTCAAAGAGACTTTCCCTGACAACCCAGCATATGGGCTTCTGCCACCTCCAGTGCCTCTCACAGAGCCTTGATTCCTCTCCTCGAAACTGTCTTACCTGCTTATGTCATTGATTCACTTAATGATGCTAACCAAGCAGTTACTAAGTGCCAGGCACTGTTCTGGTGCTGTGACAATAAGCCTGCCAAAGACACTGTCCTCAGAAAGCTTTCACTCCACTGGTGAGTGCAGGTAAGCAAACATAAATAATATAATATCCAGTAGTGCTAAGTGCTATAAAGAAATTGAATCCAGAGTGAGGAGATCAGGGCTGATGGAGGCTCCTCTTTTATTTAGGTAAATGGGAGAAAATGTCTCCCAGAAGGTGACTTTACAACAATCAAGGATGAACAGAGGAAGCAAGCTGGACAAGTACCCAAGAAAGAGCATAGGTTGTGGCCAGTGCAAAGGCCCTGAGGCAGGTGAGTTCAAAGAACAGCAAGTGCCAGAGGAGTTTTATGAGAGAGAATGCAATGGAAGCACATGGGGTGGGGGCCTCATAGCCCAGGGTAAGGAACTTGGATTTCATTCCAAGTATGACAGGAAGCCCTCAAGGGTTTTATCAAGGACCGGCACTCAACAAGAATGCAAGTTTCATGAAGAGTGCAGCCTTGTCAGGTTCATCCCCCCTCCGTATCCCCAGCCCAACACAGTGTCTGACCCACAATAAATGTCACATAAACCACATTAATTCATTGATGCACCATCCCTCCCCTCCCCTCCTACTAGCTGAATGTTGACATTACACCTGGAACATTCATGTTACATTTGGACCGGTCAGACAAAATTCTCTTTGTGGCCAATTTGACTGATATCCAAGAGGCTGGTGTCTTCACAGATCACAAGCAGCAGACAAAGGGACCTTTTGCTTATTTTCACCAAATCAGATTCTTTATGCAAAGGGGAGATTGGGGTGCGGGGGTGTGTGTGCATACACTTCTCCTCAAAGAGAGAAATGCAAAACTCAGGTTTTAAAATACAGCTCTGGCCCCTCCAGCCCATTTGACAGTCCTGAAAAGCTCACTTCCATTCATGTAGCACAGAAATACCAGCTCCAGTTACTGCCGCATGGACCCTTATTTCTTTCAAGATGACCTTCCCCCCACCAGAAGGCCTCCCACCAGGAATGGGAAGGGCGGACTATCTAGAGGTTTCTGACTACTAGATTCCATAAATGTCATCCTCACTGTTGGCACCTAAATGCCATTGAGTTCTTAGTAAACATGAGAGGAAATGGTCTCTGCTGCATAAGCCTGGCATCACCACCAGCATCGTAAATGTAGCACTTAACTGGATATTTGAAAAGAGGAGCAGGGAAAAAACAAGAAGGCATCGCAACAGCATTTTTCTAACCAATCAAAATCAAATTATACCTGAGCAACATAATTGGAGTTTAATGAGTAGTTTTATGTTTTGCTAATCAAATCACCATATTGATGGGGTTTATCAGCAGAAATACAATGTTAATTACTAAAGAATGATAAAAAATTAATGCAACTTCAAATGCAACACCCCACATTACATACGGAAAGGCTCGCGTGGACGGTCGGGAAGCTGGTCATTTTTCCTTTTAATGAGTCCGATAGCTGGCGGGCTTGGGAGCTCTGGTGGGCAATGTTTATTTGCCATTTTCAATTAAACATGGTTCAAGGGCTGGGTGTCATTGTTGGGGGCTAATGGGAAGCATTCGAAAGGAAACAGACTCCAGCCCTGGGCTTTCATGTGGGGGAATAAAGCCGTATGTTTTTAAGACATAGCCAAATCCCTTCTCTTTGGTGTTCAGGGTGTTAAGCAGCCTGTCCATAAAAGGCAAGATCAAGTCCAAATCCAAAAAATAAATCAAATAACTCAGATTTTAAAAGTCAACCATGTTCACACTGTGCCATCCAAAAGAGGTCTCCTGTCCAAAAGATTCCATCAGTAAGGATCACTCAATTGATGACTTGCTGTTGCTCAAAGCTTTTTTAAGAAGTGTGTTATGTTTTGTGCTTCACAGGACAAACTAAGAGTAACCCTGCACCCCTCCTACTCCCCTTCTGGGGCCTCAAACAGCCTCCCTGACATGGAAACATCCTGCAAGAGACCAGGCTCGGGCAGCCTCACAGCCGGGCTTGTGCCCTGTTCCCACCAACCCACACCTTCTGAGGTCTGACTGAGGGAACATCACCAGTGATGAGAAGAAAAGTTGGTGAAAAAAAATAAATGAAACAAAATGAGGTTACTTACAATTTCTCAGGCTTTATTTTCGCTAATAAGCACTTAGACACATTCTTCTCTCACTTGCTACAAAACATTTTATGTTCTTAAAATCAGAATGTGACCCTAGTGTCTCGATCTACTCTTGGAGTCAAGCTCTCCCCCTTCCAACTGACGTAACTAATAAGCCAGGCACATCTGACCTGCTTTCTGAACATGCAATTTCAAGGCCATGAGGGACCTGGAGGTCACCCGTCCACCCTCCCACCCCAGTGACCAGGAATGGTTCTCCTAAGTACCTGCGTTAGCACAGAGCTTTACACTGACAAGGCAGGTTCACATGCTGTGGTTCAGTTAAATCTCACACCAACCCCATGAAGTGGGTATTACTGTCCCCATTTTAGTGTTGAGGAAATTGAGCCTCAGAAAGTCAGGTGACTCACTGGAGGTCACACAGCTGGTGAGAAGCAGAGTCATAACTTCACCCACAGCCACCAGCTCCAGGGGAGAGAAAGTGTCCCCTTCGATGTTGTTCCAGGATGTGAAGTGGCAGCTATTGGCTTACAGAATAAAGCCCACGCTCAGATCCATGTTTGAGACCCAGCATCACATGGCTGACCAGCCATTCCAGCCCTCTGTCCCACTGCCCACCCTGATGTATCCCCTGCTTCCATCCACAAGTTTCCTTGACAGACATCAAATGTGCCTCTGGCTCTCCCACCTGCGAGGCTCTGTTTCCAATGGTCCCTCTCCTTGGAACACCTTTTCCAGGGTCTCTGTACCAAGCTCCACCTGTCCTTCCTGCACCAGATCATGCCAACTCCTCCAAGAAGCCTACCTAGATTCCCCTGGCAAGAAACGGGATTTCATCCCCTCCATATTTCAAAGCTGTCCAACTGTAATTCATTCATTAGTTGTATGATTAGTTGCTTAATGACTGTTCCTCTCCCATGACTGCACATTCCAGGAAGCCAGGAATCTAGCACAATGTCTGACATGCAGTGGGCACTCAGAAAACACGTGTGGAATGAATGAATGAGTGAATGAATGAATGGATCCCTTGTTGAGACTCTCCTATGTGCCAAGTCCAGTCAGCAGGCTGGTAAGGATGAAATGTGATTAAACAAATAAAATGCAAAGCCCAAAACATGACCCACGATGGCTACATAATAATTTTACCTGTTATAATTATCACCATTATTTTTATTATCATTATCTGCCTACCAGTTAAATACTTACAGCAACCCTTTTTTTAACCTCATATTTTATCTCCATTTTACAGATGAGGAAATAAGGGCTCAGAGATGGGAACTCTGGGGTCCAGGGAGGTGAGGTGATTATCCCCAGGTCACGCAGACCTATGGACTTCCCAGCCAGGGCTCATCCACACAGAGCAATCTGCACCCCCAGAGCAACATGATAAAACAAACAACAACAAAATGTAACCACTACAGACAGACAAGCGTAGGCTCAAATCCTTTCTCTACAGTCTACACGCTGAGCCAGGTTGGACAAGTCTCTGGTTCCTTCTGAATAGCACTTTCCTCACCTGCAGAATGGAGGGAACAGTACCCACTTCAACAGACTACTAGGAGAATTCAGTGCATGTAAAACCCCAGTCCAGGAACAGAAAAGTAACAGAGGAAAGAGAATTAACAGCAATAGACTTTTTGCCCACCCCCTGACATTTCCCACCCCTATTTCCCGGCTCTAATGTTTCTCAATACCATTTATTACCTTCTAACTAAGTATGTCATTTACTTGATGATCATCTGTATTGTTTATGTCTGTCCCTCTTCCTGGAATGTAAGCCTCACAAGGAGAGGGATTCTAAGAGCTAAGGGCAGCATCTTGGAGCTGAGCAAGTCTCCAGCTGAAGCCAGAAAGATGCCCAGTAGAACTTCATTCTACAGAGGCAAGGAGGCGAATTCTACCAAGAGCTTGAGAAGCTTAGGAATGTTTCTTTCCCCAACTGAGCCTTCATATAGAAATGCAAGTCCAGCCAATACCTTGACTGCAATCCATGAGAGACCCTGAGCAGAGGACTGGCTCAGCTAAGCTGTTCCTGGACTCCTGTCCCATACATAGTATGTGAAAATAAATGTATGTTGTTGACTTGAGTGGCTCAGTTTGTGATGACTTGTTATACAGCAGTAGAAACCCAGACATTAACCCAATGGGATGGAGAACAGAAGGGCAGGAACACTGGTGAAGATCTTGCTGTGCAACTGCCAAGTCCCATTTCCTTTCTCTAGGACAGATCACTAACCTACAACCCTCAGCCATCCTTGTAAGAGGGGCGGCCAGGTGCCCGAGATCCAGCCGAAAGAATATAAGTGAAAGATGCAGATGCCATATAAGGCCTATGGTCCCAAGTCATCCCCCATGCACTGTTTCCCCACCCTCTGGCCAAATGGAGAGGATGCTGAGCCCCTGAGGAAACAGCACCGAGATGGACAGAGCCGGAATCTCTAATTCACTGAAAGAAAGGCTGTCCAGCACACACACCTCAGGACTTCACGTAAGTCAGACACAGACTTCTTGTGTGGAGGCGCTAAGATTTTGGAGTTTATCTGTTGCAGCTGGTACTAGGCCCCTAAAATAGACAAATAGGAAGGTAAATAATCTGCACTGAGCATTCACTGCCTGCTTGGTACTTTGCTAGATGCCACATGTGTATTATGCAATCATCCGGCCAAACTTGTGATGTAAGTTTTGTTCTTCCATCTTAGAGTTTAGGAAATTGGGGCTTTGGGAGGCTAAATAAACTGCCTCTCAGATAACTAATAAGTAATGGAAGCGGATTACAGGCAGGACTGTGTGGCTCGAAAGCCAATGGGTTCTCTAAAAAGGAACATAATGTGCACCAAGGAGGAGATAGAGAAAAGATACTTTGGGACATAAAAGTAAAAACAACTCACATTTGATCAAGAAGATCAGTAAATGTTCCAGAAGGAAGAAGTATTTGAGCTGGTCTTTGAAGGATGGGTAGATTTGAAACTGATTAAAGTAAAGAGATTCACTTCCAGCAAAGGGAACAACCTGGGCACACGGATGAAGTTTGAAAAGTGTAGGACCCAGACAGAGGGGAGAAGGGGGAGCCCTGTTGGCCCAGAGTGTGGGGTGCAAGGCTGGAGACAAGAGCTGGGGTTTACACAACCATGGACGATTTTGCATACCAAAAATAATAACAAATAAATGAAGGCATTTGTACTTGCAATGTTGAAGGTTTTTGAGTAGAGGAGTTATAAAATCATACTTGCACACCAGAAGTCTAACTGAGCAAACTTTATGTAAGCACAAAGACTTTCTTCTAATACGTATATAGGTGAAAACAATAAAACGTAGTTTTCTGCCTTTAAAGAGATTTGCCGGAAGCGATTTCAATAAGAACTAATGGAAAATGGAACCCCTTGCCAAAGCACACAGAAGAATTAGTTACATTATGTGATGACGAGAAGTCACACTGCCCCGTGACTGTTGGCACCAGAGCCATACCCACGAGCATACGTGTGTGTCACATGATGGAAACACAGATGCAGCCTGCATAGGAAAGATGACGCACATACACAGGATGGACAGCAGTGAGAAAACCTCCCAAAATGTGGTGTCTCTCTTTCATGTCACATGAGGAGCAAGGATCTCCTTTGCCTTGCAAGTCTTCAGACACAAGGAAGATGTCCTTTGCCTCAACAGACCTGTTAGCCCACCTGGGACCACAGCAGCATCCCACCATTTCAAGGCCTGGGGAGCAGTGAGGCCAGGAACTGAGAGAAGCTGTAGGGGGACTGTGAGAAGGCCAGCGGCTGGCTGAGTTCTGCTCAGTTTCATGGACACATGAGGGTTTTACAACAGCTCTCTGGGAATGAGGAGATGCCCACCAGCCTGTCCCCCACCTCTGGGAGTCAGAGGAGGGTGAGGCCCACCTGCAGGCACTTAAAATAAAGAGTGAGCGTGCTGCGGCGGACCCTACACCGGTGGCCCGCAGAGGTACTGTTGGAGGTTTATTGGCCCAACATTTGGGTGGACGTCATCAAGATGACTACAGATTCCCGTGAGCCCATCCCTCAGCCATCTTCCGTCTCAGCACTTCTACTCAAGGGCAGCCCCTGAGCAGGGAGGACAGATTGGAGCTGGACTTGTGAAAGTTTATGACACGGCAGAAGGAGGACAAGTTTGGAACCAGGGATCTGGGTTCCAATCCTGCTTTAGTTGCTCTAAGATTCCCTAGACTTTGAGTAGATGATTTACTCTCTTTAACACTAGAGAAAACTGGGGAGAATTAAAGGTGACTGATCATTTATTAAATGCCTGGTACATAAAAGGGACTCAGCAAATAATGGCTATTAGCCATAGCTCCTTTCCTTAGTGAAAATTGTTTGTTTAAGTGGTACTGCTGAGATATCTGGGACTTGGGGCAGGGGTTTCCGGGAGCCAGAAACTTCTGAGCAGGATGTGATCAGCTTTCATGATTTAGACCCAAGACTAAGCATTGGGGTCATTTCAAGTCCAGAACTGGCAACCAATACATCAGCATTTCTTCCCCCATTTTGCACCAGCTGCAAATCTGATAAGAAACCTTCTCTGCCCTCATCTGAGTTGCCAAGAAAAATGGTCAACAGGACAACGATTGAGACAGAGCCTTGGGCATAACCCAGAAAACCGTCCTAGGTGGTGACACCGACCTGATCATCGAGTCCCCCTTAGTACAACTGGGGTGTGGACACCCACCCCAAACACTTGCCTGAATTTTCCCCCATGTCCTCACCTTGTCTGCCAGGAAATACAGAGAGAAATTGGTTAAGGTCCTTGAGGACTCCCACACTGGACTTGCCCATGATGTTCCCCGATGAACCAGTCCACTGGGGGCCAGAAGAGGAAGACGGCCTCGTGCACAACAGCATTATAATTACAGGCCATGCTTGGGACCAGCCCAAGAGAGATTCGAGTCTTGACTCCACCATTTACCATGTTACTCTAGTTTTCTGAGCCCCCAGTTTCCTCTTCAGAAAAATGGGAACGAGCCAAATTAGTGGGCTTGCAGAGGCAGTTAAACGGGAGGGAGCATGACCCCCACCCAGCCCCAGGTCTGCCACTGGTCAGAAAGGAGCCCTGTGGTCCACGCATGATTGTCTCTGGCCGAGAACTTAGGAGGCAGTTCCGCCCTCCTAAGCCAGGGGCACAGGCTTATTATTTACTCCAGCACATCTCAGAAGGCGAGCAAAAGGCTGTAGTCCTAGAGACTTAACAAATCACTGACCGCATCACCTCTGCTTCCTGGGGAGACACTCCTGCTTCCTGCCTAGTCTCTTTAGGGTGATGCTGGCAGAAGGACATTAGGGTATTACAGGTTAGTGTGTCTGAGGCCTGGGATGACTGTGGCCAGTGCCAGAGAGTTCCTCTTTCTCCCTACGGGTTCCTTTCTGAATTAACAAAGGGATGTCAGGGCTTCATTTGAATATTCCAGTCATTAATCCTGGGCACTAGCTGCAGGGCTGTTCCAGCCCTTTGGGTGTTTTGAATACATTTTAAGGATCATTGCAAATTTGATTGCCATCAATAAAATTGCAAACAATATAATTATATTTGCTTGCTTATGTCTAAATAGGTGCACACACGTGAAATGTTAGTATGCTAATATAAGTAAACAGGCATGGGTATACATATTTGTGCTTCCCGATGTATAGAGATTCCTACCTACACAGTACACAAATGCACTTATATAACTTGCAAAAATAACCGACTTCTTCTATGCTATACTGGGGAAAAAAAATCAAATCTAAGCACGGAGGAACTGAAAAAACTACATGTATCATTCACCTGATTTCAATTGTGCCTCCCTTTGAACCTCAGCCAAATCATTTTGTACATTAAAAATTGGTCAGGGATGATAAGATTCCATTTTCATGGTTGGTAATGCAGAACCAGGGAAAGAATACAATTACAGACCCCTGAGTAAACTCTGCGAATGTCAACTTGATGTAAATGATCAAGTGTCGACAAAGGGGCCAGGGGAGGGAGGGCTCGGAGAGGAAAAGAAGCTGAACTCCAACAGAAAGCAAGAGACAGACAGACAGAAGAGGGAGACGGAAGGCAGCATCCTCACCAGACCTTCATGGAGCTGAATCCCAGAACTCCTGGGGCCCGGCAATGTTTTTAAGCACTTGCTGCTGGACTAGTCTTGCGTGGGCCAAGGTTTAGCAGCTAAATGCACTTATTCACTCCTCAAACATTTACTAAGCACCCACTTGGGCCAGTAAATGCCAAACAATAGCAGTAAAATAGGATTGACCTCAGGAGGCTCAGACAGTCCTGCAGGATTTCCTACGGAGATGGGAATCCAAGCCCACGCAGACACACTCCACTTTCATGCCAGTGGACACATGTTCAAAGACCCTTCCTGAGAGAAAACACAATCAGCCTAGCATCCCCACCTCCTGTGACCTGGGTCCAAGGAATGCCAGTGCAAAGTACAAGAGAGGGTGAGGGAGCCTCACCCGGCTCTGAGGCTGCCCCCAGTGGGACACGACACTGCAGGGCAAATGGGAGATAGCCAGGAGAAGCAGAGTCCCGAGATCACATCATACAGAAAACTGGAAAGAACTGGGATTCTTTCTCTTGAGAAGTGAAATCTCCAGGGGCATGATGTCAGTAAACCTGCAGGGCTACTGGAGCTGTGGCAGGTAAATTAAGCTCCTAGGAGGCTTTGGATGTTAGACTGAGGACCAGCAGATAAAAATGGCCAGAATAGATTTCTGTGCATCACAACAGAAGGGTATCCAGCATTAAACTGACCTTCTGTGTAAGGTAATGAGCTCCCTGTCACAGCAGACACGAGAGAAGGCTGGTCAACCACTTATTTAGAACATTGTAGGGAGTATTTCTGAATTGGAATGGGAGAGAGGTTTACTGATGACATTGAGGGGTGCTTAAAAGGAGACATTATCCATTGAACCTGGGTGCATATCAGAATTAGAGGAGGAGGAGATAGGATAGAATCTGAAGAGGAAACTTACCTTCCACGCCTCTTACATTCATTCGTTCTCCAGGTCATGGCCTCTCATGTCCTGTGCCATCCTACATCCAAAACAGGGCCACAGAGCAATGGCCTCTCACCTTCAGCTGTTTCTCCAAAATGTTCTCACAGTCAGCACGCATGGACATTCATTCCCTGACTCAGAAATATTGGGCACCTCGGCGGCAGGCATCCATCTAGGCACTGAAGATACCAAGGTGCACAAGACACCTGAAATCCCTGGTATTTGCCTGATCTGTTGATGCTAGATGTGGTGGTGGTCATGCATGAGCCCAGTGTCAGCTATGAGGTCAACACGGCAGGTGTCCTGCCCTCGGCCTGAAACTCATCAGTGCTCGCGAGGGATATGATATGGCACCTGGTATCTGGAGCACAACCAAAGATAAGCCTCACTAAACTAAAGGCAAAGGTCATATTTCCAGTCTTCCTTCCACCTCTCTTGTCATGGAATGCTGGTTGTTATGGTGATGGGAGGGAGGCGGCAGAATGAAGTCACTAGGGACTGAAATGACAATCGGCCAGTGAGGTTTAGCCTTATGAAAGACATGGTCCCCATGTGATCTTTTGAGTCAGGCTTGGAAAGTCAGGGGGCTGCACCTGTGCTGCTGGACCATCAGTTCAAGGTCCTGAGCTTCTGGGCACCCTACTGGTTTCTGTCTTCTCTCCATTACCTAGGAATTCACGGAGTTGGAGGTGGTTTTCCCCTTTGGGTTCTGTGACTCTGGCTGTGCCTTGGATTTCCCTTTTCCCACTGCTGGCATCTTCATGAGAGAGTCACCTGTTTCTCTTTGGACTCCAGAAATGCAGAGAGTACCCCACAAGCCGATTCCCAGTTGCATCTCTGAGGCTGACTCATCAAGTCAAATTGACTTACCCTGTGGTCATACGTATGGAGGATGACCGTTCCCCACCACCGGTAGGTTCACAAGAACTTCCCTTGTGCTCTTACCTTCCATGGACTCTCTAGCTTGGCTGGAAGGAATGTTAGCTCAGCCAGTGGGCCGATACACGAAGAAGCTGCAAAAGAAGGACCACAGATTAAGCCATCAGGGGACCTCCAGGATCTGGTTTGGAGGGTGAGGTGTGTTGAACAAAGTCACTTTTGAGGTCCCCACATCCACCATCATCTTTACTTTTCTATTTCCCTAAAGTCTCCTGTAATACCTGGGTAGTTGACTTGCTAGGTAAGTGTGTTTGCTGAGCAGAACTGCAGCATGACTCTGACTCTCCCCTGGTTGCTTCAGGACTTGGGAGGTGGAGACAAGCCTGAAAAATGGAGACTTACAAACCCACTCTCCCAAAAGCCAGTCCACCTCATCCACAGAGGAGTCCTGAATTGTTCTATGAACAGCAAGCTTAGAGAGGCAGGTCTGGGAGCTAAACATGCAAACAGGAGAAAAGCTGACCAGGGATGGAATCCACTGGGGGTTGAAGACTATGTCCTTGGAGGGATCCCAGAAAAACAAGCACTTTCTAGGAGAAGGAGCACACTTTCCCCCCTAACATCCTGCCCTCATTCAAAAGCTGAGAGCAAGACTGATTTTTCCAATTTATTTTAGAATTATCAACCGACCTGATTAAAGCAGCTATCAACTTCAGTGGTTCCTTATGTGTCGTCCTCATTTTACATTTCCAATGTTTTTTCATGTGCAGCCTGCATAAATTATTGAAACATTATTTTATTTATCCATCCCCCTGTGACAGAAATAGGTTTTCTGAAAGCAGATCTTTCCCTAATCAGTTTTGTTTTTCTTGGTCTTGCTTCCAAATAGCTCCATGAATTTTAGGCTGACAGATGCGTAGCACTGGTTTACTTCTTTAGTGTGAACCAAGCCACAGAAGATAAAGAGCGCCTCTGGATTCCAGAGTCCCTGGACATACATTATTGGTGCCTGGGAAATAAGAGACTTCCAGAATTCGTCCTTCTAGTCTGCAAGAGAGAAATGGCCTGACAATGTGGAGCACTGGGGATGGTGGCCTTGCCTCCATGAGGGTTCAGATCAAGTGGGCCTCACGTCACCTATTCACCCCCGGGTTAAAGACCTCTCCTTCCAGATGGGGGGCATGCCAGTGGGAGGCCAGCAAGGAACCAGGTCACAAGGTGACCATAGATAGCTGTGGGTTTCTATCTTAAATAAAACTGGTCCATAGTTCCCTATCACTGCACATTTTAACTATTCCTGGTAAATCATCTGAGAAGGGCCACTTTGACAGCCAAGTATATTTAAAGTGTGGGGTCTGTTGCATCTTCTTAGGAAGGTGCCTTCAGTTCAGAGTATTTGGGAGGTGAGGAGCAATGTGTTTTACCAAGAGAGGAAATGTGCTGATCTAAAACCCAGGTGTGCCAGAGGACACCTGGTAAAGCTCCCCATGGTCTGCAAGACAAAGGCCTGGCTCCACTGAGGGGCCAGCACTGGGCATCCTTCAGAGTCTGAGTCCAGGGGATGCCAGGCCTACTCCTTCCAGTGCTCACCACCCGTCTCCCATTGGAGGAAACCATGTGTTCATTCCCGGCAAGAGCCCTGTGTTCTCACCATGATGGCCACTGCCCTTTCAGATCTCACCCCTTGGCATGTCCTTACCCAGCCCCATGCTCTACCTGGAACAATCCTCCAGATGCCCCTTCTCTGTGACGATTCTATTGATACTTCCTCAAACTCGGACCCATGATGATGAATATGGTGATGGTGATGGTGGTGATGTTGGTGATGGTGGTGATGTGATGGTGATAGTGGTGGTGGTGTGATGGTGATAGTGGTGGTAGTGGTGATGGTGATGGTGATGATGGTGATAGTGGTGGTGATGGGGTCGGTGGGGGTGGTGATGGTGGTGATGTGATGGTGATAGTGTGGTGGTGGTGTGATGGTGATGGTGGTGGTAGTGGTGATGGTGATGGTGATGATGGTGATAGTGGTGGTGATGGGGTTGGTGGGGGTGGTGATGGTGGTGATGTGATGGTGATAGTGGTGGTGGTGTGATGGTGATGGTGGTGGTAGTGGCGATGGTGGTGGTGATGGGGACGGTGGTGGTGGTGATGTTGGTGATGGTGGTGATGTGATGGTGATAGTGGTGGTGGTGTGATGGTGATGGTGGTGGTAGTGGCGATGGTGGTGGTGATGGGGACGGTGGTGGTGGTGATGTTGGTGATGGTGGTGATGTGATGGTGAGAGTGGTGGTGGTGTGATGGTGATGGTGGTGGTAGTGGTGATGGTGATGGTGGTAGTGGTGATGGTGGTAATGTGATGATGGTGATGGTGATGCTGGTGATAATGCTGATGGTGGTGGTGATGGGGAGAGTGAAGATGGTGATGGTGATGGTGATGCTGCTGCTGCTGATGGTGGTGGTGGTGAGGGCTAATAGTGATCAAGCATATACTAGGTGACAGAGAGAGTACTAAGGATTTTACCCATATTATTTAATCTTCATGACAGCTCTCAAATGGGGTAACAGTAAGAATATATTGTTTTATTATATCAGCCCCACTTAGAGATGAGGAAACTGAGGCTTGAGAGTTTCTTCTCCAAGGTCCCTAAAGCTCTTCAGTAATAATAATAACAACAATAGACATTTATTAAGCTCTTAGTACATACATTATTTCATTAAATCTTCAAATCAAGGGCTATAATTGCCTTATTATTAAATACATGAAAACAGGGAAAGCTATGAGAAAAATGTACACATACAAAATCCACAATAAATTAGTTATAATTATTAACATTTTGCAGCCAGGAATCGAAGAACTTAAAAGAAGTGAAGTCACTCACGCAAGGTCCCACACCTGCGTGTGTGTGTGTGTGTGTGTGTGTGTGCGCGCGCGCTGGAGAGGGGTGGTCTCAAATTTAGGCCCCCTGCCCAAGCCAGCAGTCTCACTACTGTGGGATTCTGCCTCTGAAGAAGGCAGCCATGTGGCCAGGGCACATGCCTGCAAATGGCATAGCTGAACAAATGAGAGAGAAATACAAGAACAAATGTTTCATGAAGGACTAGGGAGGGATAATCCCTCCTCCCGCACACTGGCAAGGGCCTCATTCTTTGGAACTATGAAATAAACATTTTCCCTAATATCTAAATTAATAAGAAAATCCAGGGATGCCTGGAATGTTGCTGTTTCTTTGCCCCCCTTTTAAAGCAACTAATCAAATAGCCTAAGACTTTCTCACCCACTCATGGCCCCTGGCACACTGACAGCCGAGCATTCGTGCTGCTCCCACCCTGACCTGCAGCACACAGGAAAGGGCATAGGTACCAAAAGGAAACTGAGCATATCATTCCAACCGTGTCACTGAAACTTGCCTCTTCCCAAGGCTGAGAGCAGAGGTGACTTCCTCTTGCCAATTTCTTGGAGACTGCAAGCTCTGCTTCCAGGAGCCTCCCCATGACTGAGAGCTCAGGTCCCTGCCAAGTAACAATCAAACACGGGCCCTGCCGTTTCTGTTCACCTGACAGAGAGAGATACAGCTAGGATCTGGAATTAGTGCAATTCACAGGCTTCATGACAGGCCTTCAGAGTTTGGGGTCATGGGCTTAGCTCTTCAGAAGTCCCAGAGAATCATTCAGGATTGAGTCGGGGATGCTGCTCAGCTCCTCAGTGCATGGCCATGGGAGTCTTTCTCACACCCTGTCATTCCAAATGTAGTTCCTCGATGGTGACTACATCAATGGTCAACGTCTTCCATAGCAACACTTGATCTTCTTTAAGACACACTGCCATTCCAAAAGCCATAAAGAGGAGGAAAGTGCTCATCTTGAAACTGAGGAGGTGTAGTAAGTATCTTTGCATATGTTATTCTCTCTTCTTGGAATGCTTTTCCTTGGCTGAATCCCCCACCAAACTCCTACTCATCAGGAAAGCCTTGGGAAACAGGCTTCTCAGTAAAAATTTTCAGGCAGCCTAAGACAGTCTATTTTGCAGTGGCCCTATCAGCGGTGGGGAAGGCATCAATGACACCAAGATTTGAAGACCTCAGATTAAACTAAATGAAAAAATAAAGGCTGCGCTGCATGTGCAAAGGCCCTGTGGTGGGAGTAAGCTTGTCATCAGAGATTTGAAAGAAAGCCAACAACTGGAGTGCAAAGAACAGGGAAAGAGCAGCATGAACAGAGGCTAGAGACTTGACCGGGACCCAGACCCCAAGGCCTTGCAAGTCACCTTAACGATTTGGGTCTTGCATTTACCACAGGGAAGGATTTGCTTCTAGACTCTTCCATAAACGGTTGGTGGTGTAAGCAGAGCATATGATTTCTCCAAGCTTCTTTCCCTGTTTTTAAAATAATAGTGCAAAACAAAGTGACTTCTCCCATTTTCAAGGTTCCCCTTCTCTGGCTCTGGATTATGATTCTAGATCTGGGCAGAAAACAGTCCTGTAGTGGGACATGAGTGTCCCAGCCCACAGAACCTCATCTTTGACAGGATTGGCTGAAATACCAGTGATGTTCTCATCTCCCCAACTCCTAAATCATACCATGTTCCCAACCTCAGTCAATAACAAAATAAAAAATCAATTTGGTTAATCTTCTTCAAACAAAAGAAGAACACAGACATCTCTTAATAAGAAGAAAATAGGCCTATTTATAATCAGACCAAGAAAACCGTGCATGTAATGTGTTTCGCATCTCAGAACTAATTTCCTTAAAATTTTTAATTTGGAACACACAAAATAACTATTTTTAAAAATATGCAATTGCAGAACTAATTCCATATTAATGAAACCCAACATCTGTGGCTTTTCACATCTGGTAGAGTTAAAATATTACCAAATTAAAGCAAGGGACTAATTTGTTTTGACTTATTAATAGTGGTTAGCCATTAACGTTTATTTTTTCCCCCATTTTATGATTTGGCCATTAAATAGCTCTGTACTGTCCTTCAACGATTTTAGAATTACAGTAATCACCTTAAGCATCTTGCCATTCATGCAAGGTATCATTATTCATAAGTATGCACTCTGCTCCTTTTTAGCTGAACAAGTCAATAGTTGTAACACATCATCATTTTTTCATTCAATTCCTAGCAACTTCATCTCTAAATTTCCCTTTACTTAGGATATCTGATGTAAAAATTAAATTGGAGCAATTGCCAGCACAACCATATGACCACCCTCTCCGTGACACACACGTGGCTTTTCTTCTTTGAGTTCGCCACACGACATTCAAGACCTTTCCTGAATTTCTTCCCAATGATCCATGCTTCTGCTTATTGTCACTTCTGCAACGATTAATGCTGGGGACACACCGATTAGTTTTACTCTCCACCAAACTGCATCTCTGATAAAGCTGAGTGGAAGGTGGAGGTGGGGTCACATAGGAGAACACACCTCACTGTGTCCTCCTGGCTCCGATCCGGGACAGGGCACCAGCAGAGCACAGGTGACTCGGAATTGAAGCAGAGGGAAGTATACAGCCCCCAAAAGGTTTGTTCATTGACCCAACACTCTTCTCAATTAGAGGAGCAGCAAAGAGTAGGGGCTGGGGCTTGTCATCCTGCTACCCTTTCTCTCTCTAGTCCTCAGTTTCCCCAGCTTTAAAACTTGGACAACAGTCTACCTCACAGGGGTGTTCAGCCAGATGAGACTGAGCCCCGGGTTGTTGAGTGGCCAAATGATGACATTGAAACTACTGAGCACAATCTTTAGGACCTAGTAAGCCCTCTGTGAATATTTTGTGCATAGATAAGTGTTTTTGAATAACTCTTTGGTGGGAAGATCTTATAAAGGAAATCTCAGGCTCCCATATCAAGCAAGCTCACACTAGGGACATGATGCCAAAAAGAATGAATTATTTTATCAAAACATTAGGTCTAGAGTAGGGGTGGGGGAGTCATCAGGAGGGGCAGAAATAAATCTCAGGCATGCTGCCGCGTGGCTAAAGCAGCCACCTGATGGCTTTCATGCGGACCCTCTCTCTAAGGGCTCTTGTGACGTCATAAATTGAGAGCATGCACACAAATGCTCTTTGTAAACTGTCAAGTGCCTTCCAAGGCTTATTTGAGAGTGGTTATATCATCTATGCAGATGGACAAACCTTCTATTGTCTCTTGTACTTTATAACTCTTCATTCAAAAATGATTTCTTTTGGGCACAAAAATTCCCTCCTGATTTTCATAACATGTCATGGCAAAACGTATTATTGAGTTCTTTGTCTAAACTTTGCTCAAAATGTAGTTAGCTTGCCTTACTTAAAAAAAAAAATCAAACCAGTTTTGTGGAAAATCCATTGCTCAGATCTGTGGGGAATTCATAATTGGCATTTCCATAACCCAGCTGTCTGGCTATTGAATGGAACCCTAGAATAAATAAATAAACTGGCAAATGAAAATGCAAACACTCAAATTCTGTGGTATTTACAAAAAAGAAAAGACAATACAGAATAGAAATAAACTCTCTCAAAAATGAGTTTATTTTAAATGGCTTTATTGAAAGCCTTCTAGTATTTTAAGGATTTAAAGCGACTTTTACCAACCCAAAACTATAAAAAAAATTGGGAAGGACACAACCTCTTCCTGGTACCATTATTTCAGAAAAGCCCATTTTTTTCTGCTGTAATTTGGGAAATATTCTGTGACTCAGGATTTTCCAGATTTCTTTCTTGTTTTTCCTGAACATCCTAAAATGGGCTGCCTTGGGCTTAGAGTGAGAAAGAACAATTAACAGGAAACAAAAGTGGGGTTCAATTTGCCATTTTATTCTGCATCACTGGAAAAAAGATAAAAGAAAGGTCGTGGAGGTCTGTGCCAGAAATTCCTAATAAATATTCAAAATCTATTTTTCCTTCCCTCCTCAGTAACAAAACCCTTATATTTCGGCAGGTGGCGATTTGCCAACTTAAAAAAAAAGCGCATTTCCCATTTTACCTTGTAATGCTGTGGCCCATGACATGCATATGGAAAATGTTGAGTGGGTTTTCTGCAAAGTTCTTTAAAGGGAGCTGACTCATCTGGAAGGCACGCCCTTTAAACCTTGCCCCTAGTGACATGGACCTAACAGCTAGAGATGCTGCAGCCATCTTGGCACCATGAGGAAAAGACCAAAACAACAAAAAAGTAAATATTCTGACTCTGACATCCTCAAGTTGCTGAGCTTGTGTTAGCAGCCCCCTACTTCTAGAAGTGCTTATTAAATGAAAAAAATAAAACTTTATTTGTTTAAACCACCATGGTTTGGCCTCTATTGTTTGGAATTTCCAATTGACCCAAGGTGTTTCGTTTACAGCTTGCCTTTTCAAGGGAAGACTGATGATTTCCAAATAAGATTAATCCAGAAAATAATAAATAACACAGGATCAATAAGTATTGAACTGTGGATTTTTAATAATTGTGATTCTTCTAAGTCTCAGATTCAGTTAATGTTAGCCAAAGAGTCTGAGAGGGGCCTTAGAGCATATACAAATTTTGTGTGGAACATGAGCCTTTGCTCTGAAATATTTAACATGCATATAGAGTCAGAGGTAGTAAAACAATCATCATCTATGTGCCCACTTAACAGGTTAAGAAACAAAATGTCACCAATACAGCTAAAGTCCCATATAGATCTTACCATCAAATCCTTTCTTCTCCCCAACCTAAAGTAACCACTTTTCTAAATTAAAAGTCGATCATTTCTTTATATTCTCTAAGCAACATATAATACATCAGGTGGCTGAAAAAGAAAAAACAAAGGCTCTGGACCCAATTTCCTAGGTTCAAATCTCAGCTTTACTGTATTTCCTAGCTGGGCGACCTTGAGCAATTTACTTAACTTCTCTGGATTCAATTTCCTCCTCGGATAACAGGGATAATAATATAGTACTTACATCACAGGCTTATGGTAAGGATTAAGTGACCTAATAAATATAAAATCTACCATCTATAAGGGCTATATAAGCATTTATTGTTATTTTCATGAGAACATGTATAGTTTTCTACTGTTTTTTATACATATTTTATTTAGATTCCCCACAAGATTTTTAATAAAAGCCATACTCTGTTACAAAGAGCATTGTTTGTACAACTATATGTAATCTGTAATTTAACATTTGATGTCACATATGATAAAAAGCTATTTTTTTTTTTGCAAATAGAATTTCCCTCATCCACTTCTATTCCAGTGCTATGTCAATGAGGGGCACCAGCATCCATGAAGTACCCAGGCCAGAAATCCAGGTGCCCCCCAGGCTTACGACTCTCCCTCAGAAACCTCCCTCCCAGGTATGCCCTTCCCTCTAACCCCATGCCACCCCAAGGTCTCAGTGACTCACTATGTCCTGCCCGGACCACCGCAATAGCTTTGTCTCCAGACTGCCTCCTCACCAGGCCCTCCCCCAAGTCACTCTCCACAAAGCAGCCAGAGGGCTACTTCCTGGGGGAAGAATAAATCAATCAGATTGCACTCCTGGTCACACACCTCCGATGGCTCCATACTGTCCAACAGGGCTTTCAAGACTGAAGCCCTGCTCGGCCTCGATGCCCACCACCCAGCGCCTCTGTCACACTCCAGCCATGAAAAAAGCCCTGTGGCAGTTTGTGCAGGGTGCTCTCTCCCCTTCAGTCCTGTGCATTCTGCTCATTCCCACTGGGTCACTTCCCTTTTCCCCCCTGCCACCCTGTCTGCCTCTCACCCAACTAACTCCACCCCATCTTGGAGGTCTCAGCTTGCATGTTCCTCCCTCCTACAAGACCTCACTTGCCCCCAGGCCCCGGTGGGTGCCATGCTGGGAGCACCCAGAGCACCTGGATTCAGGCCACACATCCCTCTGTGATGGCCACCTGATGACCTGACTCCCCTCCAGACCCGGGCCCCTGAAGGCAGGACGGGTGGGCGCTGCTCACACTGCATGTCCTGTATCCTGCCAAGTGGATGAATGACCGAAATACACAACATGGTCCTTTCTCATCTACTCTGATTTGCATAGTTTTCCCTTTTTTTATTGCCCCTTAGGTAAATCCATCTTTCTTCTGATCCTGTAACCTAATATATTCATTCTCCCAGAGAGTGATAGGGACAAACAGTTCGAAGGTAAATGAACTCCATTATTGATTAGGAGAGGAGAAATCAGTACTCTGATAGAGGGCTAATGAAACTCTAAGTGCAGCTTTTTAGGAAAGGAAATTGAGTCATACCAACTGGATTGTAAATTTCAAAATATTTTGACCCCCAAATTCCCCTTCTTGAACAATATCCTGCAGAAATACTAGGATATATGTCCGTAAAAGCATTTATAAGGATATGCATATTTGCATTATCTATAATAGGAAATGTAAAGCCCACCTAAATATTCTTTAATATAGAAATAGTTAAATGAACTGAGTGACATTTATGCTATGAAATATTATACAGTAGTAATAAAGAATGTGACAGACTTGTTATAGAAAGACTCCTCCTATATTATTAAGTGAGAACATTTGGAATATATTATGTACAATGGGTTACAGTTTATGGGAAGAACAACATAAGTATGAGTGTGTAAATTAATACAGACAGCCTAAAGGAGACATAGTTAGTAGGATCACCTCTGAGCTGTACAAGCTTGCAGGGGAACTGGAAGAAATAAGCAGGGATTTTAATTTTTTAAATATATTTTCTATAGTGGTTAGATCTTACACTGGTGTATACTTGGATATTACGTATGTTACCTAAAAATAGTAACTTTTAAATTTAAAAAATGATAAAAGAGGCAGAAGTCATGGACTGTAAAGCTAATGGTCACAGATTCAAAGAATGAAAAGAGGTGAAAGAGACAAGAATTTTTATGGACACTAAATGAGTTAATACACTTAAATCATTTGCAACAGTGCCTCACATGTACTCAGCCTTCAATACATGTCTGCTATCATTACCTCTATTTCCTCAGGTTTGAATTCTCCCACGTAATGGGTATACTGACCTATCTCTTGTTGCATTGGTTTCTTCACAGGCTTTTAAATTTTTGTTTAAGAGTTCAAATTGCATGGAAGTTCCCACAAGGTCCTCTCTGTCAGTTGGTTGCATGGATGTTTCAGCCCCAACCTCCAGTGATCTAACTCTGAAATACGTCTTATATTAGGGATCTAGGGTCCTTCAAATTCTAGGTGCTGTTGCTATAACCACACATCACGCAGGCTGTAGAAATGACTTTTAGACCCTGTTTTTCTGATTCCAAGTCCTAAGTGCCTGTCACTCTTCCACATCTCAAGGATGTTTAGGAAGGACCAGGGGATTGAGGAAGGTGATGAATGGCATATAACAGGTGAAACAGTCATCAATTCAGAAAAGTCAGCCGCAAAAAGGAAAATGATATAGGCCAAAAACAAAACTGGAAAATGAGGTCAGCAGATAATTTTTCTAAGAATGGGGATGATCAAAGACTCGATAAAAGAAGATCAAGCAACCCTCAAAGGCATGATTCTTGTCTTAATTGTTTCTATATTTCCAGCACCCAACACAATGCATTCAATAAGAGATTATTGAATAATCACTGAATGAATAAATAAGTAAATAAATGAAAGGGAAGAAGCTGGCAAGACTGTGTCAGAAAATGATTTTCATAAGGCAATACAGAATTATGGTTAAGATTTGGGGCTTTGGTGATAAAAGCCCTGGCTGTACTACTTACTAGCTGCTGGGGATCAGACAAGTTTCTTATAAGTCTGGTCTTTTTCCTCATCTGTAAAATGGAAATAACAATACTTACTTCACAGGATTGTAGAGAGGAAAAATTAGGCAATACATAAATTCTTTCACTAATTCATTAACAGTCTGTTGGATGTATAGATGGCTACAAAGACGGTAAGAGAAAAAGTGTGTTTTCTTCTCCTTTAGAATATATTTTGCTTAAGGCAGAACTTGACACAATCTCACTACCTTGGAAATGGAACAACTAAACAGACCCATCCATACCAGGATACTAATAAAATGTAAAATCTGGGCAACTGTAAGCAAGATTGCACGACCGTGAGATTACTGCTGTCATTGTTGCTGTTTTTTGCTTCATGATTTGCTCCCATGTTTAAGGTCAAACTGAACCTATATGCAAACACTGAGGTTCCTGCAAGGAAGAGAACAATTAAATGGAATAAAATGAAAGTCAAACATTTTGTCCTTTGGAAAAGGAGAGAATTTAAAATCTGTATAGAGGATACCATAAATCGTAGCCAAGTTCGATAATTCTCCAGTATAAGGAAAGAAGCTAAAACTACTCTTACTTGGAGCCAAGAAGTGGGAACACGGGCCTGTGATCTGATCTGGTGTCGATAGGATTGTAAGGATCAGGCAGGAGGAGATGCTTGCGGTGGTCATACAGACATTCACCTAAAAGGGAAATAAATAATTTCCAGTGATCATGGTGTTGAAGCTGAGGACCTGGTCATGCGGCCTTAAGCCAATTAATGATAAAAGAAAGCTCAGTGTATCCAAAAGAACAGTATATTGGAGGCCAAAATATCTAGGGTAAAGATCAACTCTGCTGTTAACCTGCTGTGTTGCCTTGGAAAAACCATGTAACTTCTCCAGTCTACTCCTAGAGTTAAGTAAATTCATGACGAGTATATTGCTTTGTGAGGTTCTTCGGCAACCTACTCACGCAGAAGTCTCCCTGTTGTTAAGGCTGAAGTCGCCCTTAGTGCTTTCCGAGGGGAGTTAATTTTCTTTTTTTTGCGGGGGGGAGTTAATTTTCATGTCCCTAAAACCTTGAAAGTTGGGGCAGAAGGCAGAAGAAGGGGCTCAGTGCTAACTAATGTGTCCCCAGGCAGAATGGAAGGAAAGGTGCCGCTGGAAATTCTCATAAGTCATGTAGAGGGTACAGGTAAGGATAAGAGAAGGTAGGGGCTGAGAAATGTACCAGATAAGGCTTGAGGGTCATAGTGAAGCATGACTTATTGTTGGAGAGCCAGGGAATTGGACGAAAAGACAATGCTGATGTGAACTGACATTCTCAGTCTTATAATTCCCTCCCAAGCACGAAAATCGGCATTTGAGGACAGCTCTTGGTCTACAAATCAAGTTGGGTGTATGGATGGGAACATTACCTGGTCATAGAACCTCAGAGTCAGAAAGAACTACACTTGCCAAAAGGTAAGGGCGGTCACTCCTTTGATGCCATCCACTCACCCAGGTCCTGGTGGAGTTCACCTACTACACCGAGTCAGGTCTGGAAGGCAAAGGCCGTCCAAGAGGGCAATTAGGCCAGCCTTGGCAGCTCCCTGACTTTCTGGACGAGAAAGTGGCCCCCAACACCTTTTTCGGGCTTCCTTCCTAGCCAGAAGATCCCAGTCCTACTCATTAATTCGGTATTTCACCAACAGTAGGGGACTTTTGGTCTGTCTTTCTGGGGGAGCATGACATGATTTCAGGTGGCTTATAGACAGAGCATAGAAACACTGACTCTCATGTGATTACCTTTTACCCTTTCTGATTATATCCAGCTGAAACTCTGAATAAGTACTGGTATGACTTTAACTCCTTTCTATGTTTGCAAATCTCCCTACACAACAAAAAGCAGGCTTTGAGCTGAACCCCTGTAATAGGCAAAATACAGAACGTTGTGTTTTCATTGTCCATTCCATAGTTACCTTCAGTCTATGACACAGAATCCTGATGTTTCCATTTGTGATACTGATATAAATTTCCTTTTAGGTAAATATATTTATGTTTAAAATTAAAGAAAAATATTGAATACAGTAAAGTGCAGGTGTGACTTTAGTGGGGGGATGATAGAAGTCTGGGAAACAAATTAATCAGAGCCCCATGTGGGTAAGGCAGATGGGGAAGAGGGAAGGAAACTAGCATTTATGGGGCCTACTATGTGCCCGGGTGCTGCATTAGGCATTTTTTTATACCTTGTTTGTTCAGTTGATACACATATTGAATTTACAGAAGCAATACAGCAGAGTGATTTAATAGTCTCTGAAACCACTTATTAGCTCGGGTATTTGGGGTAGTTGGCCAAAACTCCCTGGGCCTCAGTTTAGAGTGCCAGATTTAGCAACTAAAAATACAGGCTGCCCTGTTTTATTTAAACATCAGGTAAACAGATAAGTGAAAATTTAGTATAAGTATGCCCCATGCACTATTTGGAATATACTTGAAAAAAGTGTTATTTATTGAAGATATAGATTGAACGGGCATCCTGTATTTAACCTGGTAATCCTTCAGCTTCATCCTCTGCAGTATGAGGATAGTAACCATCTCCACCTCATCAGTACCTTAACATGTGTAAATGTACAGAGCAGTATCTAGGCCATGGGAGATGCTTGATACATGTTTTACAGTTTTTGTTAATCCTCTCACGAAGTGGCCATTGCAGTTCCAGCCCTGAGACACCTCCAAGGAACCCCAGGCCCCATGGTACACAGTATGGGAAACAACTCCTCTATTTTGAGCATAACTAGGACCCTCCCTGAGGTCAGGGACCAGGCCTATTCTCACCCACAAAGGTATGGGGCCTACACACAGTTAAAATTCAATTAATACTTATTGAGTAAAGTACTAAAAAGACACCCTTGCAGATAAAAAAGAAAGCCAAAATAGATGAAGGCTGTGTAGCTAGTAGCTGCCCTGACACTCACATTTGCCAGTAAATATGTATTGAGGACAGTCTTTAGGTCTTAATGAGCTCATAGTCTGGCTATAAATTTAAGTTCTGTAAACCTCCAGAAAATAACAAGGACAGCATGAAAGAGATGCCTGATTCCTCCTATCCCTCTGGAGGCTTTAAGAATGGGGCTGTTCAGTTCTGGGCTCATCCTGGTCCCATTCCATGAGGCTGTGTCCTAACCACCTGCTCCCATGCTATTGGATTCTCTGGAGTGACTTGTGCAATGAATTTGTGTAAGTGTATAAATAACAGCCAGCAATTGTTTAGAACCTACTGTGAAATTAGCCCTGTGAAGGTGCAGGGTAATTCAGAAAAAAGGGTAACCCAGTATGTGGCCTAAAGAGCCACATGGTGTGGCTAAAAGGATAAATACTATAAACCTCCAGAAAACAAGAGACAGAGCAGAACACTGAGTGAGAGGGAAAACTTGGTGTGTTCTATGTGGCCCCTGAGAAGGAAAACAGGGCCAGTGGGGAGGAATTCTAAGGAGACATATAAAAGTGATTTCTAACAAGCAGAACTATCTCAAAGTGGAAAGATTACACAGAGAAGCATCACTGGAAGTATGCGAGCAAAGCCTAGGCATTCCTTCATGGGAATACTGTACCAAGAAATCCAACAGAGTTGACATCCAAAATATATAAAGAGCTCACGCACCTCAACAAACAAAAAGCAAATAATCCAATTAAGAAATGAGCAGAGGACATGAATAGACACTTCTCCAGAGAAGAAATTCAGATGGCCAACAGGCACATGAAAAGATGCTCCACATCGCTAATCATCAGAGAAATGCAAATTAAAACCACAGTGAGATACCACCTCACACCAGTTAGGATGGTCACCATCCAAAACACAAACAACAACAAATGTTGGCGAGGATGTGGAGAAAAGGGAACCCTCCTACACTGCTGGTGGGAATGCAAACTAGTTCAACCATTGTGGAAAGCAGTATGGAGGTTCCTCAAAAAAGTCAAAATAGAAACACCATTTGACCCAGGAATCCCACTCCTAGGAATTTACCCTAAGAACACAGCAGCCCAGTTTGAAAAAGACATATGCACCCCTATGTTTATCCCGGCACTGTTTACAATAGCCAAGAAATGGAAGCAACCTAAGTGTCCATCAGTAGATGAATGGATAAAGAAGATGTGGTACATATACACAATGGAATATTATCCAGCCATAAGAATAAAACAAATCCTACCATTTGCAACAACCTGGATGGAGCTAGAGGGTATTATGCTCAGTGAAATAAGCCAGGCAGAAAAAGACAAATACCAAACGATTTCCCTCATATGTGGAGTATAAGAACAAAGAAAAAAACTGAAGGAACAAAACAGCAGCAGACTCACAGACCCAAGAATGGACTAACAGTTACCAAAGGGAAAGGGACTGGGGAGGATGGGTGGGAAAGGGGCTAGGGGGAAGAAGGGGCATTACGATTAGCAGATGTAATGTTGGGGGGGCATGGGGAGTGCTGTACAACTCAGAGAAGACAAGTAGTGATTCTGTAGCATCTCACTAGGCTGATGGACAGTGACTGTAATGTGGTGGGTGGGGGGGACTTGATGATGTGGGGAGTCTAGTAACCATAATGTTGCACATGTAATTGTATATTAATGAAACCAAAATGAAATAATAAAAAAATAAAGAAATCCAACAGAAACTGGATGAGCTGATATTTGTGGTCCCTGCTCATCCAGGGGCTCATGAGTCTGCACCTGGTATATGATGTAACTCACAAGGGATGTGAAAGATCTGGACTGCTTCCTCCAATTTGGGGTCATCCATGGTGCCCATGGAGCAGGCATGCATCTGAGGCATGATAATGTGCTTAGCAGGGAGGGGAGCACGCCTCATCAGGCACTGAGCTTGAGCGCCAATGAGCTGTCCTTCGTGTATCTACTGGTGGTTGGAGGGCAGAGGAGATGATCATGCAGAAAGGCCTCCCCATCCCCATTCTCCAGCTATGTGGCCCCATTCTAAGGGGCACTCCCTGCAAAGCTAAGCTGTATACAAACTTCATCCTTCCAGGGATTGCTTTACATCAGAATTGCAACAGGATTGTGCAAAGCTTTTCATTTTTCATTTCTATTTTTTTGCACCATGAGAAGGTACTGTCTGCATTACACCAGAACCATCTGGAAAGGTGGAAGGCACACAGCCTGCTGCCTGGATATTCTGCTCAGTTTAACAGGCCTGTGTGGAAATAATATGCCACGGCCCTCACTGCTGCCACCATCCCTTCCCCGAAGCCTGAGTGTCCACCCAGCTGCCCAGCCAACACCAGCCCTATGCTTGGCCTGGAGGAGGGAGATGGCCCGGGCAGGTGTGGGAAGAGTTGTTTTTTGGTTTTGGTTTTGGTTTGTTTTGCTGTTTTTTTTTTTAACTAAGAAGCTTGAAGGGGTTTGGTACTCGATCTGTGAGCAGGAGAAACTGGAATGGCTAGAGGACACCTCAGCCACTGCTCCCTGCGGACTCGTGCTGGCTGCCAGCACCCCACTCCCCACCACCTCTTTACCGCAATTATCGCTGCCTCCCAAACCGAGCAGAACCGTGTCAGGCAGACTGAATGCCTCTGACGGCCACCCATAGGCCAGAAAACCATGTGCAGAAGCCTGGGTCCTGAGTCCCCTCTGGCCCGTCATCCAGACAGACTGTAAATGTAAGCATCAATGAGGGTTGTTTTTTTTTAAGGGAAAAAAATACATATTCTTTATTTGTGAACAGGAAAAGAAAAGGAAATGGAATACCTGGAAAACATATATTTACCAAAAAAAAAACAAAACACCCAGATCCTGGTGATTCTTTTTAATTGGGTTGGAAGGGGTTACTTCATTATGCAGCAAATTAGAAAATTCATAATTTATCATTGCACCCAGTCGAAATGCCACCCAACTGAGTCGCACCCCTGTGAAAACCATCACATAGTAGCAAACTGTCAAGCCTGCTGCAGCCGACGGGCAAAATTAATATGCAAATGTATGCAAGAAATTAAAAAGCAGAATTACCCAGGCAAATGAGGTAGCTATACTTGAATTGTTAGAATTATGAATAATTACTGTGAATTTTCTGCTCCTAATATAACTTGTTTTTTGATAAACAAAGACTTAATTATCGAGATGCGCTGGAGAATTTCCGTAGCGCTCATTAATCTTGCAAAAAAAACAAGTCCCTGGTGCCCAAGCCGTAATGAAGAGCGCGTGCCCTGAATCTTCAGAAAGATCACAGGCACCAGGGTGCCAGGGCTGGAGAAAAAAATGACAGTGCCAATGTCCCCTCCTGTACCCTGGAGTGTCATAACGTCTTCCACTAACTATCAAAGGGACTTATTTATGCCAGCAGCTGAGCTATAAGTCCAATTTACGATGCCTTGAGCAGTGGGGAAATGATCTGTTGATGTGCAGTGGAAATGCCATCTTGCAGTGGCGCGCGCTGGTCCCAATGATACCAATATGATGAGGACCCTGCGCTCCGGCGCTAATGGATGCCGCGTGACAGCCTGTAATCCACAAGAGGGACCATCTTTTAGGACCGGTCTCGATGGTTCTCCATTAATCTTCGTTGTGCAGTTCACTGGTGTCCATGGGAACAAGGGCATTATCATAAACACGGGTTTTCAATTTTCCCATTAAGGGTGGCCACTCTGAGGAACAAGACCTGGCACCCACCTCCCGGGCGGCAGCCCAGGCAGCCTTCACCTCCTCCAGGGACCAGGGCCTGTGCCAGCCTGTGGGCCTGGGAAGCCATCCTTCCTTCAGGTTCACGACCAGGAGGCAGAGGGGCTAGGCAGGGTCCCGGGAGAATGTGGAAGCTGCTTCTGCAGCCAGAGGCACCACGAAGCTGCTGGGAGACGGGCTCATTTACCAGGAGCAGGCAGGGGCCAGCCCCCAGGTCCTCCCAGCCCACAGCCCAGGGGCCTGCTGAGCGCCTATCATTACTTAAAACCTGGCATCTAAGTGGGACTGACTGAGTTCCCGTCATCATTAGGCCGATTAGCGCCATGATAAACCCTCACAGATCATAAGGCAAAATTACAAAACATCACTTCTGGAGCTCTGGGGCACCCAAAGGCGCTCCTGGGCTGCCCGCCTTTTCAAACACCTCCTTTCTGAATCCCAGTCCCCAAATACCCTGACTGTCTTGACAGAACCATTTCACTGTGTAAGCAAATTGTCACCTTTTACACCAGGGCATCTGTCATTTTTACACTCAAGGCCGCCTCTCCTTCCTGCTTGCTCTCCCTTCCTCCCTCTCTCTGC
This sequence comes from Smutsia gigantea, assembly GCA_032199065.1. Classification (NCBI taxonomy): domain Eukaryota; kingdom Metazoa; phylum Chordata; class Mammalia; order Pholidota; family Manidae; genus Smutsia; species Smutsia gigantea. Next base: position 1,008,459 of record JAVSCE010009310.1, read on the forward strand.
CCGGTCGGGTGCAAGCCCCCGGGGAGTCCAGCACCCTGTGGGGAACAGGCTCATATATCTCCTGCAGTACACTTCCACAAAAAGCAAAACCCTTCTGCAAGTCAGAGAGACATGATGTATCTTCAGCATCATTCAGTCCCACATTTTATTTTTATGCAGAACTCAGAGCAGCTTGTCTCGCGTTCTCTCACCTTCCCTGAGATTAATTCTCACCACGGGCCTGCGCTAGGATGGGAGGTGAGAAGACATCCCAGCTCAACGAGAAACAAAATGCAACTCAGCAGCTCCAACTCCAGCTGCTCGGCGACTCCCCAGAGGAAGGTCCTGGAAGCGTCCCCCGGCCCCTTCAAGTGGAATACTCCCCCAGAAAGAGGGGTCAGGAGGCCCCCATCTGCTACGCCTTTGTCACTCCTCTACTGGACCTGTAACCGACAAGTGCAACTGAGCGGCTGCTCAGTGCGTAGCACTGGAGGGACATGGAGGGATATGAGTCACCAGAGGGAGAGACCCAAGCTTCCTTCGAACTCTTCCACTTGTGGAGCTGTGTGACCTTGAGCAAGCCACCTGCTGTCTCTGAATTCAATATCCTCAGCTGCAAAATGGGGGCAGAATTGGGGCAAAAACTAAATGCCATGGGTAGAAAACCCAATGGCAGTGCCAAGCACGTGGTAGGTCATTTGTATTTTTATTATGGGATGAAAAAAATTAATTAGGCATAGTTCTGCACACCCTCAGGAGGAGTAGAGCCCAGTCGGGTGTGATGGGAGCCAGTACCCCAAAATATGATGGAGGAATGATGAAGAGGCACTGTGGGTGGCCCCTCAGCAGGGGCCAGTGGGGATCAAAGTGGGCAGGGAGGGCTGACAGCCTCTGCCTCTCCGGGCAGCCCTCCCCTGCCTGCACCGCTCTGTGGCACCCGGACCCTGTCACCTGCAGGTCCACTGTGCCCGCTGCTCCCTGCCAGGCTGGGAGGAGGAAGGCCTTGTGCTTCCAGCCGCTGCCCAGTCCCCCTTCACCCAGCGGGAGCGGAGCCTTCAACAGCAGCTGGATCCGTTTGGACTTTTTTCCAACACTTGCTGACCTAGCTTGCCTGTGCCCTGGGCTAACGAGACTAAGTTTTAGGCTGTAAGGCTCACATCCAGGAAGCCCCTCAATTCTGGGCAGACCAGGAAGGCTGGTCACCCTCCCAACCTCCGAGACCCCAGCCCCATGGAGCCCAGCAGCACCCACTCCTCTGCCTTCTGAGGGCTGCCAACTCCACCCTCTCCTTTCACCCACCAGCCTTGGGGCCCTGCCTCCTGGCCCCCTGATACTTTGCGGTGCTCTTTTCAATGACCGACTAACAGTCTCATAGCCACCTAACACCTCTTTATTTTATTTTATTTTATTTTATTTTTAATTTATTTTGGTATCCTTAATCTACAATTACATGTGCAATATTATGGTTATTAAACTACCCCTTCTTCAGGTCCCCCCCACCAACCCCATTACAGTCACTGTCCATCCGCGTAGTGAGATGCTATAGAATCACTACTTGTCTTCTCTGAGTTGAACAGCCCTCCCCGTGCCTCCCCAACATTACATCTGCTAATCGTAATGCCCCTTTTTCCCTCTTATCCCACCCTTCCCACCCATCTTCCCCAGTCCCTTTCCCTTTGGTAACCACCTCTTTATTTTTAACTGTGCTAAAATACACATAACAAGAAATGGACCGTCTCCACCATTTTTCAGTGTTCAATCCAGAGGCATTAGGTGCGGTCACACCGCTGCGCCGCCAGCACCATCTCCAGAGCTTTTTCATCTTCCAAAACTGGAACTGTCCCCATCATTCCCCACCCCTTCCCCGGCCCCTGGCACCCACCACCTGCCTTCTGTCTACATGACTGTGACTTCTCTAGGGACCTCATGTAAGGAGACTCATACACGATGCGCCTCTTTGTTTCCAACTTAGCTCACTTAGCATAATGTCCTCAGGGGTCACCCATGTTGGAGCACCTATCAGAATCTCCCTCCTTTTTAAGGTTGAATAATATTCTACTGTCTGGATACATCACCTCTCGTTTGCCCATTCACCCACAGATGGACGCGCGTGGCTTCCACCTTTTGACTGTGAATAATATGACTGTGAGCACGGCTGTACACATGTCCCTGCTCTTATTTCTTTTAGGTGTTGACCAGAGTGGAATCGCTGGGTCATATCAGTCCATGTTTATTTTCCGAGGAACCGCCATAACATTTTCCACATTGGCTGCACCATTTTACATGCCCACCAGCAACGCACAGGGCACTTGTGTTCTGTTTTGCTGGTGGTAGCCATGCCAGTGAATGTGGCATGCAATGCTTCTATAAGTTAATCCTGCTCTGCTGGAATAACCCGTGGGGTTCCGTCTCCCGGTTGCACCTCAGCTGACACAGGCTCCCTCACGGAGGGGAAACCATACCAAGGCCTTGGAGGCAGAGGCCCATGGAGGGACACTGAGAGGGAGGATAGCTGTGCAGCGGCCACAGGCAGGACCAAGAATGCAGGGGCTGGGGGAGAAGGGGAGTGTGATGGGGCCCTTGCTGGGGGGGGTGAGGGGGACACAGCTGGGTTGGATTCTCTTCTCTCAGCGATCCGTCCCCATAGCTGGAGCAAGCGTCCAGCTGCAAACCCAGCAGCGTGCTCCCAAACCAGGGCCTCCCTAGGAGCGCAAGGAGGAAACCTGGGAAATCTTGAAGCAAGGTGCCCACTAAGCAGATGAGCAAACAGACCTGCAGAGAGGCAGTGACTCAGTCAAAACACACACAGAGAGCTCAGACCCCTGGATCTCTCCTCCCCAGGGCTGGCCTCAGTGCCCCCCACACCACCCCCCGCACGTAGGAAGTGCTTCCTTCCCTCCCAGGCCCAAACATGGGGTGATGGTAGCAACAGCCTGCTGTGACGGAGCCCTCTAGGGACTGAGCCCCTCACGCACATCACACCCTGGGTTTCTCCAGCCCTGCCCAAGGTCAGCCGGTGGCTGTTCCCACTTTACAGATGAGAAGCCCAAGGCTTAGCAAGTATAAACGACCTGCCTGAGCTAGTAAGGGAAGCAGGGCCGGGATCTGACACCAAAGCTTTAGCTATACGCCCTCTGCTCTGCCCCATGAGGCGGAGCTTCCCTGCAAAGAGCTGGGCTCCCAAGGCCATGGAGAGCTGAGGCAAGCTGAGGGGTGGAAGCTGAGAACTTTCCAGCAATGGCTTGCTGACAGTGAGCTGACTTGGTGCTTCTACGGCAACATGTGGAAGGCAGAGGCAGTAACTGGGAGAGACAGGCAGAGCCCAGAGCAGGCCTGTCGAACGCCCTGAACAAGGCAAGCGCTTTCTACATCACTTTTCCTGCCTGTATTTATTATTTCTTTTGGAACATGCTTCTCCGCAAGCTCCTCCTGTGCCTGTAGTGAGGTGGGCGGCAGCATGGGGTGGATCTGAGGCAGCCTGGGCTCACCCTGTGTGGAGCACTGCCCCTGCCTGGCCCCGCCTGGGTCCACAGGGGCCCTGAGGCTGGACCACAGCACTATCTGTGCCAGCTCAGCCCGCCCAACGCCTGCTCTGTGCCCGAGCTGGCCACCACAGCAAGAGGCTCAGCCCTGTGCCCACGAGGCCGGCCACCCCCAGAGGACCAAGGCCTACCAGGGTCCACCCAGCTCCCATCTCTGGCTTTTCAGATGCAGGTTTGCTTGAAAATCCAATGAAAGCCCCAGGCCTTCTACCCAGAAAACATGCTTACTTACTGTGGGGTTTGCTGACCCCTGAAGTCCCTTGTGGAAAGCTGCAGGGACCACAGACCCCAGGTTAAGCACCTTGCGCTTGACTCTAAGCATCCTATGTGCAGGGGCAGGTCTCAATACAAGGCTGAATGCCCCCACCCAGCATGGGGGTGTCACACCAAGGCACTCCACTTGTTGGTGGAATGATGGAGTGAACTCCAGGTAGCATCCCATGCCCATTTTACAAATGAGGAAACTGAGGCTCAAAGACAGCAAGTGATTTGTGTAATGCAATGGTCCCCAAAGCCCAGGCCCCATCCTCTCAGACTAAGATGCTAGCATTTCTTGAGCACTGAGAAGCTGAGCATGGCATTCAATCCCTGTAATGTGGCAACAGGGTCTAGCATTGAGCCCATTTTATAGCTGAGAAAACCAGGGCACAGAGAGGTCAGGCAACTTGCCCAAGGCTCTCAGTAGCTGAGTAGCAGTTGGGAATTGAACTGGGCTACCCTGCTGTTCCCAGGTCTTTGGCTTAGGGCTCAGAAGGTGGGAACACGCCGGACCCCTGGCCTATGGAAGGGGCCTCTGAGAGGCAGCAGGCTCCGGAGTTGGAAGCCAGGAATGGAACGGGGCAATCTTGGTGCTAACACCTGCTAGCTGGGGGAACCTCGGGCCTTAGCTTACTCCTCTGGAAAAACAGATGGGGGTGGCGGAGATAGAAACATTTACTTTGGGATGTGCGCAGAGCATCTGGCACAGAGCTGCCCACACAATTAAGGTGATCTGCAGATAATGCTCATGACAGTGCCTAGCAGAGAGGCACCAAGCCCTAGATTCCATTGTTCGTGTCATTGGGACTATTGTCATATCACTGTGGCCCCTTGCATCGCCCCTGGGAAAACAGACACATCAGCATGGTAGGGGTGAGTGGGCCTGCAGAGACAGCAGTGAGCAGGAGCCTGGGGGGAGTGTCTCCATACCCAGCCCCATGGCCCCCGGCAGGCTCTCAGCCTCTTTGTGGCTTGTCCCCTCCCCAACCCCAGCCACGAGCCGGGGTGCTAATAGCAGCCCCCAGCTCAGGGTGTCGTTTTTTTAAAAGCTAGACTCTTCAGAACTCACCCTATTAGTAATCTAGCAGAGATACAGAGAAAAGTCCCACAAAGCCACCAGAATTACTAAAACCTATTTCTTTATTTGACGTGGCTACTAGAAAATTTAGTTCACAGCTTCATGGAGACAAAAACCAACCACACATACTTCCTGTATGAGAGGAGCTGAGCTGGGCCCAGGGAGAGTGCTTACCACTAGACCCGGAGGGCTCAAGGGATTGGAGTGGGACTTCAAAAGAGTGAGGACAAAATGGCAGGGAAAGGGCATTCCAGGCAGAAGGAACTGCACAGGCAAGGGGCCAGAGACTGGCTGCTTGCAGACTCTTAGCACACACACGGTGTTTGTAGAACCTAGAAAAAAACTGCCTTAACCCAGGGGCTGGCATCTGCAGTCCAGGCTGTACAGCTCGGTGAGTGGCTGAAATATGTGCCCAACCATATTCAGCACCCCTGGATGCTCAAGAAAATGCGGTATCTTTTGATGCTGCTGGAACGTGAAGTCCACGCACAGAAGGGAACAACGCGAAGTAAAGCTGGAGAGATGAGATGCAGCCCTCTGGTAGAGACGGCTGGGGGTGGCAAACCGGATTTAGCTGGGGCTGCCTCCAGGCCACTAGGACTTGAGCGGGAGGTGGAGGTCACAGAAAGACTCGGGCCTAGAAGCTGAATCAGAGAGAAAGCTGAGATTGACTACTGATGCCTGCCCTGGACACAGGAATGGAGAGAGCTGCAGGTCCTGCGTAATATATGCTCTCCTTGCCTTAGAAGGGCAAGCAAGCTAAGGAGTCCTGTTTCATTCTGGGGGTGTTGCCAGGAGTTGTCCTCATAAGAGTTTCATGTGAGGTGGAGAAAGGCTGCAGCAAAATGGGCCTTCATTCTCCCTTATGTTGAATTGACTCAAATAAGCAGAGTGAAATGGAAAAAAAAAAATCCACCAACTTTGGCAGAACAAAGCTACAGCAGCCTCGCTCAGATGGGCCTGCCTCTGCCTCATGCAGACAGAGCCTTGGGCACAGACACCTGCCCCGGAGGAGTTTGCGAGATGGGAGCAACTCTAAAAATTAATTTTTAATTGGCACACCTTCGCCGTGGGAAGGAACAAGGAAGGGAAGCAGCGGGTGCGGAGAAGGCTCCCTTTCCTCCAGAACTCAGCCCATCAGCTCCCCAGACTGTTCTGCGACCCACTAAGCTGGGCTGCCACCAGAGGCCACTGAACACTTGAAATACGGCCAGCCCCACGTGAGATACGAGTGGTCAGTGCTCACTGGCTTACAAGGACTTTGTACAAAAAAAAAAAAAAAAAGAATGTAAAATATCTCTTTAACAATTCTATATTGATAAGTTGAAATGACAGTATTTTTGACGATTGGGTTAAATAACATGTATTTCTTTATTGGACATGGCTACTAGAAAATTTAGTTACGTATGTGGCTCGCTGTATGTTTCTACTAAACAACGCTGCCATAAACTCCCTGCAGGTGACTCGGGCCTGTGTGGGGACTGGCCCCAGAGTTGGGGGTGCTGGCCACAATATACTGAAGACCGTAGGGCTCCAGGCCCTGGCTGGACCCCTTGCTCTACAACTCTAGGATTCCAACCTGAAATCCCAGCAGAGGCCCTCCATGTCTCTTTTAAATTTCATGAATGGACTTCATGTTCTAGAGTAGTTTTAGTTGTGCATCAAAACTGAGTGTGTCAAGTAGAGAAGATCCCCACGAATCCTGGCCCCTTCACACTCAGTTTCCCCTGCTGTTAACACTTTGCTTTAATTGCACTTGTTAGAGCTGATGAGCCAGTCCTGATACCTTATTATTAACTAAAGTCCACACCTCACACTAGGGTTCACTCTTGGTGGTGTCCATTCCGTGGGTTTGGATAAATGTATAATCACATGTATTCATCATTACAATACCATTCGGAGTAGTTTCACTGCCCTAAAAATCCTCTGTGCCCAGCATATTCATCCCTCCCTCCCCTGCACTCTGACCAACACTGTTGTCTTTACACCGAGTCCATAGTTTTGCCTTTTCCACAATGTCATACAGTTACAATCCTACAGCATGTAGCCTTTTCAGACTGGTTTCTTTCACTTACAATATGCATTTAAAGTTTCTCCATGTCTTCGTGGCTTGATAGGTCATTTCTTCCTAGCTAGCACTGACTAGCGTTCCATTGTGGAGATGAACCGCAGTTTGCTTTTTCCATTCACCTATTAAAGGACACCTTGGTTGCTTCCAGTTGTTGGGTGCTTTTCTTTTTAATGGATTTTTTAAAAGCTGGATTCTTCAGAACTCACCCTATTAGTAATTTAGCAGTATATTAGAGCCAGTTTGGGAGATGCTGGGAAGAACTAGGCAATCTAATACATTGATGGCAGGTGTGTCCTACCCTCAAGGGATGGACTCAGCCCTCCCCCTACCCAGGAGAGGTGCAGAAGATGCTGGCCCATGGGGCTGGGGCTCAGGAATGCCTCATGAGCACCTGCTGCCTCCAAACCAAACGGGCATACCATGAACAACCAAGCTCAGAGGGGGTCACGGGGGTAGGTGAGTGATCACTCACATTTTAATCCCCACAGCAACTCAGCAGAGTCCAAACATTAACCTTGTTTTATAGCTCAGAGAAGCCGTGCCACCTGCCCAAGGGCACACAGGAAGTTAAGCACCAGTGCTGACTTTGGTTGGAGGCCAGGCCCCCTGACCCCAAGGCTATGTGTGCACCTTCAGAAATGACACATGCTCTGGCCCTGGGCACAAGGCCCTCACATTCAGCCTCTTTGGGGTGTCCCATCTATTTCATCTTGGAATCCTTCCCAGAATCTCCATTTCAACATCTTGTTACGAAGGTAATTCCCATGAGTATGGTCTTGTCTGTTCTCGTCTCCACTGTGTCTGCAGGGCCTGGCTCGGTGCCTGTCACACAGTAGGTGCTCAACAGATTTTTGTTGGATGAGTAAATGGGACATGGTCTATTCCCTCTATGAACTCACAGTTCAGAGGAGGGGAAAGGTGAGGAATACCCCTGCAGGAGAGGGAAGAATGCCAGATGTCCAGGGCAGTGGTTCTCCATCGACTGCAGTATGTGTGGGCAGAGGGGCAGGCCCCCATGTGGAGGAGACCACATCCTCTGGGAGCCTTCAGAACACGAAGGGGCAGGTGAGCATGAGCAATACAGAGGCTGCTGCCTGCCACGCTGATCAGTGCCAGTGAAACCCGGGTCCTGGCCAGCTGTGTGGTGTCACCTCCAGCAAGACACTCCCTTGCCTGAACCACGGGACGGCACTAAAGGAATTGATGCCAGCACGGGGTCTGGCACACAGGAAGGGCAAGATAAATAGGAATCGTTGCTATTGATAAAAAGTAGCTATTATTATTTATCAAACCAGTACATGGAGTTCTTTCAAAAGGATGAAAAACACTGCCCCAGGGAGCCTTTAAAAAGGTTTTAAACAGGACACGGATGGTATCTGATTTGCAATTTAGAAAGATCACTCAGGCTGCCTAGTGGAAGATGCATGAGGCAGAGACGGTCAGACCAATGAGGAAGTGACCTCAGTCCAGCCAGTGAGAAATGACAGGCCGGCCACTGGCACCTTAGACGGTGAACTCAGCAGACGGGTGACCAACGGGTGTCTGGTGAAGGATGGAGGTGAGTGTGGGAGGGACCGACCCGTTGGGAATGTCAGTGGGGAAAGCCAGAACAGCGCCCATTTTCAAGGGAATGAGGAAACCAGGGGGAGGGACGTGGCCACCTAAAGCCGGTCCTTGGAGAGTCTGGTGGAAGCTCGGGACCTCTCAGAAGGCCGTGACAGTCCCTGAGGCACAGTGACCCCATGGTCACCTTTCCGAAGATGTTCTCTTTGGAGAGGAAGTGGACCTCACTCACCCTTAGTTTTTAATTCTTGACCCACGGACTTTGCAATGTCAGTCGGTCAAGAATTAAAAACTAATATGACTTTGCAAAGTCAGGCATAATGCCCGGGGCTGGCAACACCGACAGCACATTTTAGGGTCACACAAAGCATTTGGAATCATGTCTGTTGTGGGGGGCGGCCGATCACTCCACACCCTTTGGAACTGTCACATACCAGCATTATTTAGGGCATGACACTGTCCCATTCACAGAATAGAACACAATGTGTTTTCATGGAAACGTCATGTTGATTTCCGGTTGCCTTTTATGAGGTCATGATCAGCGTCACCCGTCAGGTAGACAAATGAATCCATATTGACATTCTCCTCGCCCGGCCCTGACATTTTCAGTTTTGTTGTTTTTGCTAGTTTTTCATTCACGTTGGTAATTACTCTTGCCTTTTGCATTTCTCGTTCTGTCTGCATTTAGACATTCTTCTCTTTATGAACCGGAGGCAGCCTTAACGTTCCCCATAATCATACCTCCTATTCTGCAAATTAACAGCTGTTCTTGCACGATTGGTCTCTCTTTCGGCCCCGCTCATTGCCTCTCCCCGTTCTGTGCATACAGTGTACGAGTACATTCCCTGAATGTAAGATCCATGTTCATAAAAGTACAATGCACGGGAAAAACCATTGGTGACAGCAAAACAAGGTCCCTGAAGCCCTGTGGCTCGAGGCTCATGTAACAGATGAGAGCACAAAATATCTTCAGGATAGAGTATTTACAAAACTACTTTAAAGGAATTGCATGGCATTAGTCACAAGTTCTTAAAAATCAGTCTTCTCTTATTTATTCTAATCTAGCTAAATGGCCCTGGAAATACAGTCTGTGGTTAGCTCGATAAATGCAAGCTGAAAATCATAATGTTCTCATCCAATTTCCAACTCATACATATATTGTGTTATGGATTTTTTTCAGCTAGCATTTCTCCAGTCCACTAAATATCCCAGACATATGGGAGTCTTTGTTTGATTCATTCTAATGACTTTTTTCATCAATATGACTTTTGAGAATGCTTTGGTATAGCAAATTAAATATTATTTATTACTTTAATTTGTGCCCCATTTGGATTTTACATTCACCAGGACAACTTGGCTATCATCATTATCATATTGTTTTAGACTACTCCTAAAATTAAAATCCACTCTCGCCTTTAAATGTTTTATTGTGCTTTTCATTCTTGTTTTGTGCCGAACCGAACATGATTGTTAGCCAAGTGCATATGGTCTGTGTGCCCACCATGTGCTGTCTTCGTTGTGCTCCCTGTGAATGAGCACTTTATTGTTACTTTTTTCATCTTTTCAATTACCAGATGGGCTTCCCCATCCTCAGGGTTTCTGCACTGCCCAAATCCAAACCTCTGCAGGGACTTTGGAGGCCTGCGTGATCTGGCCTCTTCCTATGCCTCTCTCTCCTCACTCACCATGCCATAGCCTCCCCAGCTTCCTGTTTCTGGACCACTTGGAGCTCTCCCCCCGCCTCTGGGCATCCCAACATGCCTTTCCCTCTGTCTGCAATGCTCTTTCCTCATTTTCTCCATGGCTCCTCATCCTCCAGGCCTCCTCCGCAGAGAGGTCGCCTTGGACTCTTCTGCAAATTAAGCTGCATTTCCACCACCACCATGGCCCCCATTTTTCTGCATAATGGGGCTCTACCCTTCCCCTCCAGCATGCATCTCTTTTTGTAATATTTGTTTACTAATCACTTGTGGATGGTCTGTCTCCCTGTAACTCTGGGAGGAAAGTATGTTCTCAGCCTGGGGCAAATAATCATTGAGGCTGAAATCAGTCAAAGGGAGAAATAAAGTGGGAGAAACCCATTTATTGCTTACAAGCCGTCATCTACTTCTGCTCACCTGTCTCTCATGACCCAGCTGCAAAAGGACCCCACCAAACCTCTCCAGTCCAGGTGTGCCCTTGCTCTCCACCCACATTGTAATCACCTATTGATATGGAGAGGAACTAAAGCCAGGCGAGAGATTCTGGAAATATTATAATTTTACCCACATCCCCCAACTGTAATGTCAGCTGCTTCAGGGAAAAGGTTTTGTCTGCTTTGTTCATCACTATGTCCCACAAACTAGTAAATCCAGAAACATCAAGACCCGTGAGAGACAGAGAAACAAGAGGAGGGAGGGTCTAGTAGCAAACATCCAGGACCAGGAGGTGATGCTAGTTCACAGCGAGCCTAGACATTCCTTAGGAATCTTCTCTCTCCTCCTATTCCCTTCCAGCATGTCTAGGGTCTCACCGGGCAGCTCGAAGCCGAGAAAGACAAGCATTTGCTCATACCCTCTTGTGAGTCTTAAATATGAAACAATAAATGTCAAGGGGATTAAGATAGTCTTGGGGTCCCATGGCCCCATCAGGAGATTCTTCCTGATGGTAGAATTAAAATAACATTGCATTGAAAGTTGTCAACACCAGAAAGGACTGTGTGCTCTCTCCTTTTCTATGTAGCATTCGGCATGGGCTGAGAAGGCCTAGAAGCAGTGATGCCCTAGGAGCAACAAGCACATGTACGCTCGGATCTTGGCTTCTAAATACCATTCTTCACCAAAAGGAACCAAGGCTCCTTAAAAAAATGGCTGATCTCAGGGCTTGGGCAGGAAAAATATAGATGAGCTTGGGGTATTTTATTATGTCAAAAAGAAGCAAAGTGCTCAAAGGAAGATGAAAAGATGCCAAAAGAACAGAGGAGGAAGTTTGAAAAGGCTCCCCCGATCCCTACTAGCCAAATCTAGGGTATTTAAGTAATGAAATAAATTGTTATAGTAACGGGTTATAAACCATTGAATAATTAGAATCCATGGTCCATTCTGACATCAAAAAAAAATGAATGAATAAAAAAAATAGACTAAAAATAAAAGACAAGATGGCCTCATGGTCAGAAACCTAGACACAACCATGCTGAAATGCCAGTTTTGCCATGTAGTTGCTGTGGGGCTCTCGGAAGAGTCACCTGCCTCACAGAACCTCACCTCACTCAGATGTAAACTGGGGACAACATGGAACCTCCCTCACAGGTGTGGCGCAGGAAGTAAACATGTGGGTCAATGTGTTTGAAATACTGGGCACAATACCTGGGACCCGGTAAACACGTAGTCATCGTATCACCTCCAGGATCATGAACATGCGTTTTACTGACGTGGACACAAATAGCAGAGGGACATTGAACAAGTCTTCTCCAGGTGCTTCTCAGCCTCCAGGGAGCTGTGTTCTAGGTTCCGGGAGAGCCACCATCTCTCTGCCATCTCCATACAGTAAAAAGGCAGTGCCGAGGAGAGTTTTACTGCCCTGTATGTCCTTTCCTCCCAAATGGGACCTTCCTGGGCACTGCAGTAAGAATCCCTATAACTGATGGAACCACCCAGAGACAGTGCCAATCCTAAGGACCCTACAGCCCCCAAAGAGCAGTGGCTCCTGGTAGCCGGGTGTCTTTAACCTGCCGGAGAATCAGCTATGCTGTTTTGTGAACCTCAGAAAGCACGGGGGAGCCACACAGGAGAAAGCTGTGTCTTCTGAATTCCACAATTTCCCCAAAGTCCGATGGTAGCCTCAGAACAAGCTCGGTGCCCTGTTTGAAACCCCTGTCTTTGGCATTAAATCGTCACAGCAACCTTAAGAGCCAAGGACAAGGACCACAGTTGAGTCTGTTGGATAGAGAACCAGGCTTTTCCTGAGATTATGCAAAGAGTAAGTGAAAGCCAGCTGTATGGAGCCTGGGGGGTCCCCTAACATAGGGGCAAGCACAGAGGGGCCTTGACAGAGAAGCAGGCCCAGGATAGAGGAAAACCTGGAGAACTAGCTTACAGAGCCAAGTCTTAGGTGAGACAAGGCAGGCAAAGCCTCTGAACTGGCCTCTTGAAGCATGATCTGAACTCTGATGGACCTGGGTTCAGATATGGCTCCGACACTGAGGACTACATGATCTTGGGCAACTCACTTCACTTCTGTGAGCTTCTGTTGCCCCATTCATAAAATGGGCATGTATTAGTCTCCCTTTCTTGGTCCTGTCACCTCTTACCCATTGTACAAGGACTATGGCTCTATACAGAGATAACTAAGGACTGTAATAACATCTATAAACCACCTGCATGATGCCTCGCACAGCATTCCAACCAAACTTGTATCAATACTGTTTCACAGATGAGTCCACAGGGGGCAGCCAGGCCGGGCAGTTCAGCCAGTATGAACACGAACAAGGTATGTTACATTCTAAGCTGCTTGTTTATTTTAGCATCTTTGGCAGAATGCATCTTACAGTTGATGTGTTCTTATAGTTAAGTGGCAGCATTTTTTCCTTACTTAGTGGTAGATGAAATAAACAATGCATGTCATGCATGAGTGGAACCTCAGATATGAGGCAATACGGTAATGACTATTAAAATGTCTATTTAGTATTTTCTCAAGTGCCAGGCACTGTGCTGAGTGTGTAATGGGCATCTTCTCATTTAATTCTTAAATCGATTCCACAACATAAATTCTACTAGAGCCACTTCACTGATGAAGAAACAAAAGCCCAAAATGATCGAGTAGCTTATATGAAGTTACATACCTAGTTTATCTGTCAGGGTTCTCCAGAGAAAGAGAACCAATAAGATGACTGATCATAGATAGATAGATAGATAGATAGTTAGATAGACAGATAGATAGATAGACAGATAGACAGATATAGGTAGAGACAAATCAATTGACCCAATGTATCTATATGCCCCCCAAAATATAGAGAGACAGATTTTTATTAAGATATATGTATACAGAGAGTGTTTTTAGAACTAGAAAGGTGAATATCAGAAGAAACAGTTAAAATAGCTGGAAGTGGCTGCCTCTAGGGAACAGGAATCAGAGTGGGAAGGCAGGACGGGGGCAGTTGCTTCCCCCTAGGAGCCCTGTGGCGTGGTCTGATATTTAAATGCATACCTGTCTCACGAGAATAAAAATCAGAGTTAAAAAAAAAGAAGTTCCAGCAAGATGACAGTGGGGTGCTTTCACGAGTCTGTCCTCGATAATGCTCACTGCATATACTCTCTGGGCCGCTGTACCGAGTTTTTCCCAGCCTGGGAGCTTTGTTTCCTCACTGGGGGGACAGAACAGCAGGGGTGCCTGAAAGGCCCGGAAGCTTGACCCACGTGATAAAGACTCTGTGCTGTATCTTGCTCCTTGAACACCCCGCTGCCCAGCTCTTCCCACCGTGGCCTCCGCCAGGCTCTCCCCCGGCTCTGGAACCCCCAACCCCCCGCCCCAGGGCTGGCTCCGCCTCTTCCTGCCAAGTCAACTTGCAGGTCTGGGCGTTCAATGAGGCCCCATCCCACTTCCTCCCATCACTTATCAAACATAACAGTTATCAACATTTTTAAATGATGTGGCATGGGTAGGTTTGCTTGTTTACTGCCTGTTATGACTCCATGAGGAAAAAGAGTTGTGTCTATTTTATTCTCTAACTTTAGCCCGGGAGTGTCTGTCCACCAAGCCCCTACGCTCCTCATTTAGTTTTGACCAGGTCCCCACTGTACGGAGTCCCAGACCCACGAGTCTCCAGCTGAGGCCCCCACGCAAGCATGGCACGAGTTACTTGCAGGGTCCCAGAGCTAACAGCAGCCAGCACGTGTATGCAGCACGCCCTCTGTGCCAGGCCGCGGTGTAAGCAGCTTAGACACAGTAACACACTCCAGCATCATCACAACTCTAGGTGGGAACAGCGTTTAACCCCCACTTTACAGATGTGAAAACTGTAGCAGAGGGCCTACGTCTCCAAGTCCACACAGCTGGCACAGAGTCAGGATTCGGACTCCAGGGTCTGCAGTGGTGACCAGGGCACAATCCCAGAGAGGCGTCCAAGTCAGGGACAAGCTCAGGTCACGTCTTGTAAAAAGAACAGCTGCTGCAGATGAGCCCTCCTCCTGGCTGGACTCCCTCCTGGCACTCTCCGCACGGTCCTTCCTCTCTCCTCCGACCTCACCCCCACCTCCTGCAGCGGCCGGAATCCCCAAAGGTACCCTCAGCTGCTGAGCTGAGAGCTGCCCTTGGGCACCAGGGTGCAGGGCCTCAACAGCCCACGCATCTCCTGCTGCAAATGTGCTCTGTCTTGGAAAACAAGGAAGGCGTGGGGGTGAAAGAAAAAGGGAAATGAGCCAGTGTCTCCACTAGCCACTTGTAATGGCGGGGAGGAAGTGAAGTACCCCGCGAACGTGACAGCCATTGCAGCTCAGAAGGGGACAGGGGGAGAGCCATGACAGCCCATTTTAAGATGAGGCTTCAGCACAATGGAAATGACAATTTTTATATTCCTGAAGATTATTTTGAAATAAAAATCTTTTTCTCCTTTTTCCTTATTTTTTCCATTTATCTACTTGCAAGGACATTTTCCCTTTCAGAGGGGGTGGGTGGCTGCCACCTCCCCTTGAGGAAATCCCCCAGACTATTCTGAGCAGGTAGATCTGCCTCAATCCTTTATGCACCAACCCCATGTGTTGCCACAAAGTAGTCCAGGGGCCTGGCAGAGGCAGGACTCAGAGCCAGGCTGCACCTGGCAAGCTCCCCAGGGACAAGGGGGTCCACTGGGTTACTCTCCATCACCCACAGAACTCAGAAGCTGGGCAGTGGCAGGCAAGCAGGAGGGAAGAAAACCACCTCTGGAAGCTGCCCCTCCCAGAGTTCTGCCTGAAGTCAAAACAAGGAGACGTGGGAGCCACTGTGGGACATTCTATCTCGGGGAAAGAGCTGCAAACTCTCTGTCCTACATGTCCATCAGTTCTGTCTTCTATCAATTGTATGGCCTGTGTTCACCTGTCTGAACTTTTTTTCCACTTTCCCTGACTACGGTTTTCTGCATCTAGCAATGGCCGAGAACTCCTTGAGGGCAGGGGGCATATCTTTTGCCTTTCACTTATGGGCTGAATTGTGCTCCCATCCCCAAAATAAGATGTTGAAGTCCTAGCCCCCAGTACCTGTTACTGTGATGTTATTTGCCAATAGGATCTTTGCTGGTGATCAAGTTAAGAGAGGTCATGAGGGGGAGCCCCGATCCAATATGACTGAGCCCTTACCAAAGGGGGACATCGTACACAGAGAAAAATACCACATGAAGATGAAGACAGAGATTGTGCGGGGGAATGCATGAATAAGCCAAAGAACCCCAAAGACGGCCAGCAACACCAGCGACCCCCAACAACAACAGTGGGGACAGAGGCCTGGGACACATCTTTCCTAGAGCCTTTGGAAGGGGGAATGGCCTTCACTCAGATTTGACCTCAGACTCCAGCTTCCGGGACTGTGAACCAAAAAATTTCAGCTGTTATCAGGCACCCAGGTCATGGTACTTTGTTACAGCAGCTCTACGAAACGAACACAATTGGTAATTGGTCTCCATGTCACAGATGAAAAGTAGAGGCTCAGAGAGAGGGGTCGCCCTGGGTCATGGCTGGAGGCAGAGTGGGACAGACCCAGCTCAGGCCAAGGCCCCCAGCAATCTGAGGTGGTGGGAACTTGGCGATTCTGTTTGTGGTTTCCTGGGCAAGGATTTGACAAAGGGCCTTGGAGGTACAGCTCAGAGACTCCCTCCAGCGGAGCCTTGGTTCAGGGAGCAGAGGCCTGGGAAACCGCTGGCCTGTGCAATTAGCTGGTAATTAGCCTCAGTGAGCCTGCGCCTTTCTCCTGGTTTGCCGTCCTTCGTCACATGCCTTGCTCAGGAAAGCTGAGGCCCATCTTGTGACTTCTCCTCTTGTTAGATCTGCTCCTTACAAATCCCCTTGGGAAACAGAAACCCAAATGTGGGAGGACAGGTCTTTACAAGGCAGTTCCCACATCTTCTAAGAACCAGCCTGGGAAGGGCTGCCCTGAGGTCACACACGCAGGAGCTCTGGTAGCAGGACTTGCAAGGAGGTTCCTGCACGTGGCTGGAAAGCAGTCCCTCCCAAAGGCCTGTGGCAGCCCTGGGTGAGGCTGAAATCACGGCCCTCTCTCCAAAACAAAGGAAAGGGTGGAGAAACCTGCTCCAAGGAAAGTGTGTCCTATTTGTGGCCTGGGCCCCAGGCCCCACGGAGGCTTGGCTCTGGTACACATGCATCTTAGCCGTGCAAGAATGCTGACCTGCAAGCAGCAGGCCCCTGACACCAGCACTGCACACTCTCTCCCTGCACTTCTGAGTCACCCGGGTGAGTGTCACATCCTCCCACAGTCCCCCACAGGGCCATGTCACAAGCACTGTCAGCAGGGCTGGACCGGCCATGAGGAAGGAGTCCCTGGGTGGGGGGCGACAGGCCCGGGGCACCGCACTCTCGTCTCTACAGGCCCCTATTGAGCTGTGACCTGACCAACAAATCAGCCTCCTAAAGATTTAGCTCAGACATCGTCTCCACCGTTTGGAAACGTTCCAGATTCCAGCCACCAGGCACAGCCGGGCCAGCTGCCCACAGGCCCTGCATCCTCAGCGCATCGTCCCCTGCATCATACATGTCCCGGCGGTCTTCTCCGGCAGACTGAGGGCTGCTCAGTGGAGGACACAGCAAGTTGCCTCCTCTTGCTGGCGTGTTAGAAGTGACCCAGGGACAGTCCTGCGGGCTGGAGACGTACTTTGCCTGCAGGTGGCAACTTCATCACTACTTGCCTGGTGCCTGGGGAGGGTTGGGCAGTGCACGGAGTATTGCATAATAATTGGTGCCATTGGCCGTGAGGCCAGGCTGCCTGGGTTCAAATCTTGGCTTTGCTACTTAATAGCCATGTAGGAACTCAGGCATGTTGTTTAAACTCTGTGTGCCTCAGTTTCCTAATCTGTAAAACAGAGAGAATAAGAGTAAGTGGTGGCTAGGGGCACTGTGGCTCAGACCCACACGAATCCCTCAGAACAAGGTCAGAGGCATAGTAAGCGCTCAGTAAATGGCAGCTGCTCCTGTCACACTGTTCACCCAGCTCTGCACGCCTGTGCAGGACACCCAGGCAGATGATTTCCTTTGTGGATAAGCTCCTGAGTCACAAAACAAGGGGACTGGATGAACTAATATGAAGCTCTCTTCCACTCTAAATGGTCCAATCCTGTGGTGCATTTCAGACTGCCATGCAGAAAACGCACCTGCCCACCACCGGCAGCCAGCAGGATGGTGCCCCTAGTCACTTCCCGCACTAGAGAAGGAACCCACAGAGTGAAGAAAACTTTGTGTTGGGTTTATAACGCTTCTTAGATAATGTTCCAGGCAGGTCTGCTTTACCACACCCAGGTAAGCATTTTATTTATTCCCAGAAAGCTGAGCAGGGACGATTAGGATCCAGCTCTGTAACGATGTCCCTTCCGACCGGTCGAGTACCATCCTCCCTGCTCATTAAGGTGCATCTCTTGTTAGTTGCTTTGCAAGCTGGGGGCAGAAAATAATCAGAAGCGGGTGGGTGGGCACCTGCTCTCTCCCTTGTCTCGGGCCTGCAAGTGTACACCGTCCACTGCCTCCCAAAGTCCCCCCGTGTCCCCGTCCCCTCCATCTCCCTAATGCCAGGTTTACTCCTGTCCCTGGGCAGGTGGGGTAAATGCTTCTCATCTGCTTAATTGTTCAACAGGATAGTATGCTGGATTTCAAAATAATTAGGCTGATGGTAATGAGGGTTTGATGGTTTCTGTGCAATTAGATGGATGGACACAAACACTTTGTTTTTAACCTACGCTCGCTGTGACTAATGACCTCAGGTGGGAATATGGCAGCCCTGCATTTTGAAAGGAGGAAAAAAATATCCTGGGAACCTCAGAGAAAATAAATCACAGGGTGGGCTCCTTCCCGCAGATCTGTTGCTCTGGATACCCGACCAGATGTTCCCTAGACATGGGTAATGAGGGATTTCAGGCCGAAGGGAATACAGCATCGCAGGAGGCCACCTACTCTGGGTCTGAATCCATTCTGCAGCACTTATTGGCTCTGACCTGGAGTAAGTCACTTAACCTAGCTTCACTCAAATCTACATCTGTAAAATGGGGACAATAATGTCTCCTGCTCAAGGCTATTATGAGTTACTGGCATGCAGTAAATGTGCAAAAAGATTTTGGTGGGGATTGTGAGAGAGGGGGAGCTCAGTGTAGAAATATCAAGATGCTAGAAAATAGTAGCAGTCAGAAATGAGCAGTGAGTGAAACCTTTCCAACCAGCAAAGTAGAGTTGGTATCTTCAAAGGTCCAGACAACAGTGGCTATTTAGAACATTCTACCAAAATGAAAAAAAAAACACTGCCTTAATTGAAGCTTAGAAGATCTGAATCATAGTTCAAGCCCAGTAGAGCCATGAGGTCTGGGGAAAACTCCCAACCCTTCCATGGCTTCAGGTTTCCTGTGCAATCAGGCAAAGGGTAGCTTCGCCTCGCCTGACAGCATATGGAAACTGCGGTCTGCAAGGCCAGACTAGGTGGCAAGGATCTAGAAACAGGATGAATGTGTCAGAGTGGCAAGACTTTTATGGCTGCTGGTGGGTCTCCACAGGCTATTGTCTGCAAAACAGGTGGCTGGTGGATAGAGAGAAGATAACCCCAGGGCCTGGGCAGGTGGCAGTACTGGAGAGGGGTTTATTCACCCACCGTACATCTTCTGACCCTTTGGTCTGTTCAGGGCCCAGTGCTCGTCGTTGGGGCACAGAGACAGTGAGCCCCTGACAAGCACATTTTCACAATATAAAGTAAAAGGCAATTTAAGTGAAATTTGCAGGGATCAGAGGACAGAATGTTCAGCTCTGTTTGGATGCAGAGAGAGATGTTTGAGAAGATTCAGACTGGACCCTGAAGGATGAATCATTGTGGCTGGAGCCCAAGGGCCCCACATCAGGCTGGGGGTCAAGATAAACGCCCTAATCTACTACAGTCACACCTCAGGGATACTATGGGGTGGTTTCAGACTACTGCAATGAAGAGAATATCCAAGTAAAGCAGGTCAGATAAAATTTTTGGTTTCCCAGTGTACAAAATTATGTTTACATTACACTGTAGTCCATTAAGTATTCAATAGCATTATGTCCAAAAAAAAAAAAACAATGTACATACCTGAATTAAAAACTACTTTATTACTAAAAATTGCTAACCATCATCTGGGCTGTGAGTTATAATCACTGATCACCATAAAAATATAATAATAATGTAAAGGTTTGAAATGTTGGGAGAATAACCAAAAAATGTGACACAGACATGAACTGTCAGCTCCATATGCCATTGGAAAAATGGTACCAACAGACTTGCTCGATATAAGATTGCCACAAATCTTCAATTTGTAAAAGATGCACATCTGCAAAGTGCAATAAAGTGAAGTACAGTAAAGCGAGGTATGCCTGTATGTAGAGCATGTGGGTGACCCAGGGCAACTCATTTCCCCTTAGTTCCTAGAGAGATGCAGAAACGTCTTAGCAACTGCAATTACGTAAAAGACAGCTGTCTCGGCCTCACAGTTCTTCCTGGCTAGGCCATTCCAACAAGCTCTGCCAGCTGTCCCCCTGTCCTCACACCCGCCTTCGCTGCCTTTCCACCAGACTAGACATTCCTGGGAACTTTGGGTCAGAATCCATGAGCACCAAGAAAGAAGTCACAGAAACTGAGGGTGGTAGTTGGTCAGCACCACGGACAGAGGCATGGCAGCCCCTCTGTGTCCTGGTGTTAACCCACACTTGGGCTTTCATCAACTGTCTTCCTTATTCATGTATAAAAGATATCAGAGTCACTTTCTCCTCTTATGACATTCTGCATCACTATAAGCAAACCAGGTGACAAATTTTGCTGGAGTTCAAATTTACAGGACCCCATTTGGAGACTTTATTTCATGTGCCATTTTAATCCAAACAGGCAGAAGCCCCACAGATGAAAGGGTATTCTGACAACTTCTGTGAGTGTGGGAGTGGGAGCTGGAGCCCACCAGGACTCTGATCCTGGGGCCAGGGGAGAGAAAGAGCAGATGTTCAATTGAAGGCAAGGATCTTGGAGCTCCCCTGGGCTTTGAGTCCCAGGCTGATACTGCCTGTAATCCCCCCATTATAGGACAGAAGCCCAAAGGACTTTGCTCTGGTTGACTCTGCCTCCTCTCTGTCCCTAGAGAGCCACCTCTCTCACAGGAAAATTGAGGTGGCTGTAGAGAAAGTCCTGAGTAAGGGCCATGCCTAAGGCAACTTCATAGAAGAACTCAATTCAGTACTGAAAACTCAAGGTCAACCTGAGAAAGTGAGGGGATGAGGTGATACCCTGATACATCAAATCAATCTTGTCTGAGTCACACACCTGGCTCACAAGTTTCTCTTAGGATAAACCAACAGCAAATATTAGAGTTCTGCACTGAAGTCAAGATTTCATTGGGAGCCCTGAGCTCCTACTTGTGAGCAGGGAATTCTTCAAGCATCACCAAGCCAGAAGAGAGAGCCTGAAAAGACAATCTGATTCTGCAGGAATCCCTAAAAGCCTATTGCTACCTCTAATAAAGCAGAGAGTGCTCAGAACTGCTCAGCTGAGCCCTCCCATACACAGAGGCTATGACCTCATGAAGCAGCCACTGGCTGAGAAGTCAGAGGCCCTAGTGCTCGTCCTGTTGATACCATTTTCCTGGTAACCCACCATAAACCACCCTGAGGCTTATGCACTAATCTAGTCTCATGACGCCTGCCTGTCTTGCAGGGTGTTAGGCAAATGGTGAAAATCTACTGACCCTAAAACCCTTACCTCTCTCTATCCCCTTGTACCTCACTAGACAAAGCAGTCCACCATCCCCTCAAGACATTCCTTCATACCCACTTGTCTTTAACTTGGACACATTGCATAGCTTCCAGTAAATACTTTAATTATAGCACCTGCTATGTGCTAGGCACTGCACTAGACATTGAGGATATAATGGTGGATGTAGAAATCCCATAGAGTCACCCATCAAATGCTTATATTTTATGGCACCTGGTGACTATTTGTTTCACCAACAGACAGTGGCTCTTCAGTGCTGTAACTCCATGGCATAGCACCACAGCTAACACATATTAGGTGCTCCATCTTAGCTAAATGAATGAAAACAGTTGAAAATACCCTAAAGTATTATAAGAATGTAAATTGTTATTAACAAGAGAAACAACACTAGATGTCCTAGCCATTTGGCCAGAGTGGTGAAAACCAGAAAACAAGAAAGAGGAGATGGAAGACCCACCAGTATTTCAGTTAATGGAGTGAGGGGAATCCTAACAGTGATGAAAGGTCTGATCCAGTGAGACTTTAAAGGGCAAGGGAGTCCGGAAAAGGAAGAGGTCCTTTTCGGCTGCGTTGTCAGAGAGCCCCTCCCAGGGGAGGATGCACTTCAGCTTGAAGATGGGGAGAGGAGCTGAGAGGTTATGGCATAGGAAGTGCTGAGAGAACACACGAGGTGCAAGGACTGCTTGGGTTTGAGCAGCCCAGGAGATCTGTGGGCCCATGACATGGGACCACACTGGCTCTTCTTAGTATGCAGTTTCCCAGGCCCTCCAGAATCAGGGAAGGGGGCTCAGGAATCTCTAACCAATTCCTGAAGAAGATTTGGTGCAGAACCAGACCTCTGGAGGGACCCACGAGTTCATAAAGGACTGGGGGAGGGGGCCACGGGCTAAGGACAGGTCATGGTGGCCCTCATGTATTGGACTATAATCTGAAGGCATGAGGGAGCCTCTGAAGGCTCTAGAGTGGAGGAGGGGTGCTGTCACTGCTGTGAATGTAGGAGAGAGACAGTTTGGGGAGGAGAGAAACTAGCGGCAAGAAGTCCTCCTGTGCAGCTATTGAAACAGCCCTGGCATAAAATAATGACAGCTTAGACCAGGAAGAAGACAGCAGAGATGGAGAGAAGAGAATCGAATTAAGAAATAAGGATGAGAATTGACAGGACTTGGCGACTGACTGAATGCTGGGGGGAATCTCGATGAGGGGAGGGCAGTCAAAGATGACTTTTTCAAGATGCTTTTGGTGTTTTTAATATAAAATATAAATATAAACACAGAAGATCTTATATGCTTTAATACTTATCTGATTTGAAGCCCCCTATCTCTCAGTTCCCAAAGACTTACAATGGCTCATGACAATATTAATAATGATGTATTTTATAGTATATGAACTTTGCCATCTGTGGTGCAGGCATCAAAAAGTCAATGTGAGTAAATTGACAAGCTTGTCAATGAATGAAATTAATTTTCTTTTTCTGCTGCATCACTAAACATAATTTCAGAATGTCATGGTAATATTCACTGTCCATTATCATGGCCGTGAGACAGAGAGCAGAGTTAAAATATGAAAAGAAATGGCTATATCAGAGCTTCTAATGCATGGGAGCACCCAGTGTAACAGGCATTTGTTCTGGTGGGCACACAGCCCCCAGTATCTTCTCTCAGAATTTGTCACATTTGCAGCCAAGAGACCTCTGCCCTTTGAGCGTGAGAAAATGGATTTTAACACGCTGCCCAGTTTTAATCTAAACCCAAGTGTTCTCTGACAAAACAGATGGTCAGGCCTAGGAAGAGACCATAAAGATCATAAAGTCCAGCCTCCTTGTCCAAAAACAAGGAGAAAGGCTTACAGAGGATGCCACACAGCTCAGCCAAGCCAGGAACCCAAGACTTCCAAGTCAATCCAGCCATGAGCTGGCACCCCACTGGTGTGGAAGAACTGGGAGAAGGGTCCCAGGGCAGGAGCTGATGCAGGCCTTGAGGGCATGGCCATGGTTTCATGGAAAGAGAACAGAGACGTTTGTTGGTCAAGAGCTTGGAGGAAGGGTGCTGGTTTCCTTCCATCACCATGCCACCCATCACTGAGCACCAACCAGGGTAACACCAGCCTCAGGCACATGGCAAAGAAGCAAACACACAGAGTCCGGCTCTCACAGGACATGGAGGGGACACACAGAGCCCGGCTCTCACAGGGCATGGAGGGGACACACGGAGCCCGGCTCTCACAGGGCATGGAGGGGACACATGACACAGAGCCCGGCTCTCACAGGGCATGGAGAGGCCAAAGCCAAGTGCAGGTTGTGGTCAGTGCCTGAAGCAAACAACAGGGTCATGAGGGAGAGGGTAGCTGGGTGTGGATGGGACCTCCCTGAAGGAGGGACTCCCAGTTTCCGGTCCATTGAGCCAGTCTTTCCAAATTCACAAAGAAGAAGGAACAGTCAGCACTTCCAAGGCCCCTCCTGAGTTCCCTTGGCTGAGCGTGAGCTTATTTAGACCTCATACAACCCGATGGCATAGGTCCTGCTACCCCACCTGTGGTCGGAGAGGACCAGTGACAGTCTGGCGGGGACAGGATCTACACCCAGTCTGCCCGGGACCAGAACTTGTCCTTAGCCCTGCCTCACTGGGCCAGTTTCACCGACACATTCACATCTGTTTGGGATGTGCTTTCCTCCCAACTCTGGACTTTCCAGAATACAGGCTTCCTAAGATGCCTCTTAACTGTGACCATCAGAATCAATGTGGGCTTCAGAACATGGCAAAAGCCTCCACTGTGGCCTCATGATGTAAGGGTCGAGGCTTCCATACACCAGCGGCCCTCGCCAGGTCTCACTCCCTTCACCTCTAAACTGGGAATAATAAGGCACCCCACCCACATCACAGGCTCTTGGGACAAGGGAATGGATGGGAGAGTGGACTGAAAATAGCTTACCCTGGCCTTTGCCGCAGCATGCTCTTAGGGGGGTGTGTGTGTGTGTGTGTGTGCACACGTGTGTGTGTGCCAGGCACTTTAAGAATCAATGTCCCTATTCTGAAGATGGGCACACAGAGGCTCTGACTTATCTGCTACACACAAAGCTAAAATCATGCCTTTCCGAGGTGAAAGCCATGTTCTACCTTCCTAGGAGAGACCCTCATCCTCAGCGCAGGCAAGCGCGCTCCATGCCCCCTGCCGCCATAACTGGCAGGAGGAACCAGCCTTCCTCAGGTGCCAGCGCGGGGTGCAAGAGCCGCTGACTACAGGTGCTCAGGCGCTGGGCCTGACTCCCAAAGTGGGATCCAGTGGCTTCACATCTGGTTTGGGCCACACCCAACTTGCTTTGTCTTTCCTTGTTGAGGGAGGAAATTGCTTCATGAAAGTGACTGGCCTTTTTTATTGTCTCTAAATGGTTGGGTTTTTCGACTTCCGGTTGACAACGTGGATGACAAAGATGGATTTTTGGAGCAAATATTTGTGTTGTTTGTGACCATGTTTGCGAAGCAGGAAGCAGGCAGCTGGAAAACGGGGCCCCCTTGGGAGGGGGGCTGAGGACCGTGCTTTTTGCGCCTTGGTCCTTTTGGGGCATGCCACTAATTGGAACATACTGTCCCATTAATGAGCTCTCTCTCCAGAGATTCACATGACCATTTCTACTCTAAAATCCCTGCCTAATGGAGTATTGACGACAGAGAGCCCACACAGCTTTGTCTCAGAAGCTCCCCATTGAGTATACAGCAGTCCCCAGTTAACCCCTGGTTTAAAGAATAGACTGGCAAAGCAACTCTCAGGCCAGCTCTTGGAAGGAGGGCTGAATTGGCATGAGGTAACTGCTCTCCCTCCCTGGAAAAGGCCAGCGTGGCCACTGTCTGAGCAGTGGACACCAGGTCCCTCAGCGGCCAAGAATCTATTTTAATCCTCAAGAAGCCACCTGTCCCTTCCAAGTCATTTGAGCCCTGACAGTGACCCTAGAGGGGTGAGGCTCACAGGACGAGTGTTCAAACCATTTCCTGGCTGCCTAGAAAATGGGTCCATGATAGGAGGGGAGCCACGCTAAAAAGGTCAGTCCCCAGGGGTGCCCAAAGGGAGATGCAAGGAAATGAGCTCCGTCCAGCTGGGCCGGGATAAGGATTTCTTCTCCAGAACCTCCTGCTTCACCATGAGTGCAGCCGCCAGGATTCATAAAACCTTGGTCTAACTAAGCACAGACCTGCTCACAGCCCTTCCCTGCTCACAATCCTGCCATGGCTCCCTATTGCCCTCTGCATAAAACCCAAGCTCCTCAGGTGTGAGACAAGGCCTCAGTCTGCACACACAGCCTCACCTTCCACCATACGCCTCGGCAACCTTGACCTCAGGCGATGCTGAGTGTGCCCCTTGCCCTGTCACACTCTAGGCCTTTGCTCAGCTGCCCCTCCCTCTCAGAACATCCTTCGGCTCACGTCCAGCTCTCACTACAGAGCTACCCCCTTTGGAGAAACTTCTCCCACCCAGCCCTGTGCTCCCCCCAAGTGCAGCCCCAGGCTAAGATCTAAGTTCCCGCCACACTTTACATTGACCATGAACAACACATTCCCACAGAGACTTGACTTCTGTGGTTTGGTGTCTCTTTCCAACAAGAATGGGGTTTCTCAACCTCGGCATTGCTGACATCTTGGGCTGCTTATTTGTTGTGAGGGGGCTTCCTGTCCATCACGACAATAGAAATATTCCCATACATTGTCACGTGTCTCCCAGAGAGGGCCCTGGGTTGAGCATCACGGGTCTAGACTCTGAGCTCCCTGAGGGAGCCCTGAGCAAGAGCACAGGAGCCCGGGGCGGAGGCGTGCGGGCAAGACCCCGGCCGCCCCCCTCGCCAGCTGAGTGTGTCCCCAGGCAAGTTGTTTCCCCTTTTGAGCCTCAGTTTCCTCACCTGTGAAATGGGGATAGTGAGATTCCCTGCAATGACTGATGTTAGCAATCGATACATGCTGCTCTACCACGTGACGGAAAGTCATGCTTTAAATACATAGAAGAGTTGGTGTTAGATTGAGATTTGCCTAAACATCACTGGGCCCTGCCAGGTACCGGATTTTTTTCGCGTGTGCCGTCCCACTGAACTCTCACCATTATTATCGTCACCATCCTGCCGCTAAGAAAGCTGAGGCTCCAACGTCAGCAGATACCCCCAGAATCTAAGTAGCTACCAGCTGGAGCTTGGACTGGAACCCCATCTTCTGGCTCCAAGATCAATGGGGTCTCTTTCTCTCCAAAACCTGGCAGATGCTCTCCTCTCTCCCTGCCCAGCTCCTGTCCCACCATATCTGGTGACCCCCTCTACCCTCAGGCCTCAGTGTCAGGCCAGTTCCTCTGGGAGCTGGTGCCTATAGTTCCTGTATTCCCCACTGTAACACCATCACACATCCCCACCAAGCCATAAGCTGCAGGGACGCTGAGTCTATGACTGGGTGTCAACCACTCTGCCCCATCTCTCAGCTTTGGCACTTGCTGTATGTTGAACAAATGAATGAACGAGTGACTAAATGACTAACAAAGAATAGGTAAGAAAGGTGAGCTGATAGGACTGAGCTCCAACCAGGACCGTGGTGGCCAGCAGGCAGGGAGAGGCTCCTTAACTCTTGAATGGGCTTTCCCAGGGCAGGTATCTGACTTGTTCCAGAAACACTGCCTCTTTATAATAAACCCAACCCATCATATAAAACGGTGACAATCACACAGAGGTGATTTCAGAGCCTGCCTTTTGTAGAAGTATGGCTCAAGCCCCACTGACATAGAGTCCAGGGTCCAGCCAGAGGTCCACCAATGGTCAGCTCCATTGGCAAAACTATTCCACAGCCCATGAGATCACTGGCTGTGGGGGAGCTGTGCCTGAATCCCTGGTCCCTCTGCTTTCCTCCAGTTCCTTCACTATCCTTGTGTACTCTGAGCACCAAGCCTTGTCTCCTACTGTTCCAGCTTCCCCCAAACACCATAATGTGTTTTCAAATATCTGTGCACACCTACCTATGCCTGAAGTCTTCACCTAGATGTGGCTCCCTGAAAATGCCATCCTTCCCTCCTGCTCTGACTAGGCTCCCAGCATGCCTTGCATCTCCCTGGCATCAATTCCCTTCACCTGCCCTACTCTTGATGACTGTTACCCCACTTAGTTCTCAGTTCCACCAGTACAGCATTCCTAGCACTGCACAGCCCAGGCTTTCAGTGAATATTTGATGGATGAATGAATGCATTTTGCACACGTCTGGGCTGTGGTGAACCAATGCCACTGGACATGGAATTTCTGTAAGTATTTTACTTGGTTCCATGATCACCAAGCAACTGTCTGACTATGGCTCCATGTCTCCCATGAGGACTGCCCATGGGGAGAGAACACCTTGGTCATAACTCAAGAATTCTGACCCAGACAACTGTTTATAATTCTTACAGTTAATTACCAAATTGGATTCTGGCTTCATAAAAACAGAACCACGTACCGAGTGACTGCCTTGCAGCTACATGTTTGCCCATTATCATCCTCTCTCCCACGACAAATACTGAAATGGTTATCTCTTTGTCTCTCCCATCCCCAAGACAGGCAGGGAAGGTGGGAAGGAAAGAAAATCCGCACTAACCTTGCATCTCATCTCTCTGCAAAAGGAAAGCAGCATTTCCTGAAAAATATTGTACAAAAGAATCTCTTCCCTCAGAAAAAAAATGCAATCATCTCTTTAGAGAAAAAAAAAATCAGTTCTTTAAAAACCCAGCCATACCCTGCATATGGTCTGTTTAAATGCATTTTATTAAGATTTATACCATTTAATGATGGCTTAAAGAATCGCTACATAAACAATACTATTTTAGTATAAGAGGGTTGGAATATTTCTAATTCAAGCCAGTAAAAACTCACTCCTCAGTGGTTTATAAAACTTGAGTACACTGGTGTGGCAGCACCCAATTAACGTCAGGCCGTATGGATTTCAATCTGGCTTGAAATATATTTAAACAAATGAAGTAGATACAAATGTTGGCTCTTTGGCTAGCCAGAGCTAAAAAATCCATTTTCTATCCCATTTATAATAAGAACTAATTTGAATGTAATTTATCTAAAGCACAATGTTTCCTAAATTTTACATGCAACCATTACTTACAGTTTAAGTAATAGTTATATCCGTGGATCTTAGTGCATTTAATTGAAAATGCATGTTATTAAAACGCAAGACTTAATCCTTCAAAAATAAAAGCATTATCCTAAAGAATAATTGAATACTCAGATTCAGAGCAAGAGAGAATGGAGTGGGAAGCTTTAAAAAAAAAACCCTTTAAATGCAGCACTTCTCTCTTTTTACGTGGTATTAGAATTATGTCAGACTGAAATTAGCCACTCTCGACCCGCTATTTCAATTCAGATTACTACTGCCTCTCATCCGAGTGTCAGACTTGGCATTGGAGTCAAACCCGTCTGCTGAGGAGTGACATGTCAAGGGTGACAGTGACAAATTGTCACTAAGTGAGGCAGAACACACGACAGGACATGTGTCCATAATGAGGCATACGCATGCCAGTGAGCCTCGGGACGCACGAGGCTGGGGGCGCAATGCTGCAAGCGCTGCTGATGCTGGGAGCTCTCATTAGGGCCCCGCACCTCCTTGGATGGGGGTTTCCATCATTAAAAGAAATAAATAATAGATAAGCTCCTAAATGAGTAACGCAGGGACAAAACACTTTCCTGTTTAAAAAAAAAAGGAAATCCAAATGTTGGTACTTTTTTTTTTTGAGGGCTTAAAATAAGGCCTTTGTGACCTCGTGGTCCACATTCATGATATGTTTCTTTATTTCTTCCTTTAATTCCACCAAGATCAAGAGAACCCACAGCCCAGAATGAACTGATTCTACCTCTGTGTGTTTGTACAACTATTCCTATGAGTGCTTTGAGAGACCGCCCGAGTCACCAGGCAGAGGTCATCGCAGACATTTCACAGAGGCGCCTAGAGGGCGGCATTCATGTACGTCTCCAGTGCAAGCGACGGTTTTTACCCCAAGCAAAATGCAAACTGTTGGAGAAATCGGGGAGTGGGGGCAGATAAAGGCATCCTTATGAAACATTAACTCAAGAGGCCACAAAAATAGGAAGCACTAAGAAAGGAGATAAATCCCTTGGGTTTTGTTGTTGTTGTTTTTAATTTCCCACATGGGATCTCTGTAATTGTTGTTTGTCCCAGTAAACAGAGATGTTGCTATACTCCAGTCATGGGGATGCATAAACAAGTGCTGTTGGATTTTACTGGATGGATGGATGGATGGATGGACGATGGGAGGATGGATGGGCACAGAAGTAAGACAGGAAATGATGTGTCCACAGGCATGGCTGGGGCAACTCATTGGGGGAATCAAATGTCATGTAAGAATTTGGACTGTCCACGGTGGTGAACAGCTATTAGAAGGTTTTATGTTGAGAGTGGCATGGCCAGGTCTGCATGGTGGAAAGATCACTATGGCTTCAGCGGGTGCGATCAACAGGGGTCAATGAGAGCAGAGGCAGAGTGGCCAGGGGGGAGGCTGCTGCCATCTTCCAGGTATGAAATAGTAAGGAAGACCCACGATAAAGTGCTGAAAGAGACTGAATGACGTGGGCAGATGTAAGGGATGTTAGAAATAATCAACAGGAATTGGTTAACTGGTTGGATTTACAAAGTGGAGAGAGAAATCACAGGTGATTCCCATGTTTCTGGTAGGACGGTGGAAACGCTAACAGAGAAGCAAAGAGAAAGAGCAAGTTTCAGCAGGGAATGAAAAACTGACCATTTGGTGAATGTTGAAATCTTAGCAAGAAATCTGGATTTGGGAGCCCTCAGCACATGGGTGGGAACTGAAGCTGCAAGAGTGGGAAAGATGACCGTAATGGAAGACTGCATGTAGCAGGAGAGAACCCACGGGCCAACCCTTGCCCATTCCTACAGTAGGCAGTTTCTAATACAAATCTGATACAGATCTAATACAGATGTGTGTTTTTAAGTGGGGTCATATTTTAAACAAGAGTTTCTAATCTGTTTTATTTTTATCTTAACAAAAACGTCATGGACATTTTCCTTTATCCTTTTTCTTCAATCTCATTTTTAATGGCTGTTTCAACTTATATCATAAATTACTGAGTATATCCCTTATTTTTGAGCACTTAGATTATTTCTCGGTTTTCATGATTATGTACACCCTTCTGTGATTTTTGACTCTAATATAACTGATGTTCTTTGCAAGGGCTCCCCAGAGATCCACTGTGATCAAAGGACAAGAGAACAGGAGTGGAAAGTTGCAGAAAGCCTGAAGGTTCTCAGTGAGTGTGGCTGGGGACAGGAGATCTGCTGGGGAAGGGTGATTTAGGGATCACATACGGTCCAGTGTGAGAGAAAAGATGGAGGCGCGCAGGGTGGCTCCTCTAAGAATTCTGTGTGCATGCACAGCTCTGCAAGTTCCATGGATCCTCTCCAAGAACTTTCTTGATAAACCATTCATTTAAAAGTCACTTATTAAATTCAATGTCACAAATATCAATGTGTTGGTTCTCATTGTGAATTGACAGACCAGCCAAAGTAAACAATCTAAATGTCTCATAGCTGAACACAATGAAGTTTACTTTTTGTTCGTGTAAAATATCACAAGGCCTATGGCAGGTGTGTAGGAGACTCTGCTCCATAGCGTCCCTCAGGCACCCAGGCTGACAGACTCCACCATTGTGTGGTTGTACCGTCTAGAACATTCCACCTCTTCAGATGCCATGGGAGAGGGAGAGGGATTGGAGAATCCCACATGGGCTTTCCACTACCCTGCCCAGAAGACACACACATTGCTTCTGCTCACAATCCCTGGGATGGAACTAGTCACACGACCATGCCTGTCTGCAGGGGCTGTGGTATGTGGGAGGACAGATGGAATATTAGGTGAGCTTTACTGCCTCTGCCACATCCTACCCTGTGATGACAAAATAACGTCACTCTTCCACTAAAAAATGCCAGCTGTATCACGGCCAAAGACTATTAACACCCTTGAATATCCTTCAATAGGGCACTGATCGAATTAACTGTTAGACCCATCCACAGATTTGGGTTTAATCAGAAAAAAGAGCACTTACATATGACATACAGTTGACCCTTGAACAACACAGAGGTTGGGAGCCAACCCCTGGCAGTTGAAAAATCCACATCTGACTTTTGACTCCCCAAAAACCTATTAATGGCCTACTATTGATGGGAAGCCTTACCGATAACATAGAGATCTGATTAACACATATTTCATATGTTATTTGAATTACATACTATTTTCCTTATAATAAAGTAAGCTAGAGAAAAGAAATTTTTCAAATTGTCACAAATCTCCAAAACATTTTCAATATTTATTGACAAAAATCCACATATTAGTGGACCTGTGTTGTTCAAGGGTCAACTGTACCTCAAAATATATTATGAAGTAAAGCAGAATGAACTGAATACTGCCCATAGGTAGAAGGCGATATATGTGCACTTGACTGTGTATCTGTATGATGTCTCTTACACGGGAGGCTGGTCACCCGGCTGTGTTTAAGAAGAGTCATGGCCCTAGAAACAGGAGAGGGTGAATAATTTTGGCTGCTTCCCATTCCCACCTTTTGAATGTTGAACCATTGCAAATGCATGACCTACTCAAAAACATCCCAAAATTATTTTGTAAAAACCTTCATTAAAACCGACTTTGAGCCCTCCGCATACACATGCGGGGACTTGCACACACACACACTCACAAGCCATGAGCATGCCCCAGCATTCCTGAGAAGCTCCAGGCTGCCATCACATGCCTCTTTGGGCCTCATGGAAAGCCACCGCAGCACAGCTGAGGCTCATAGCCCTGGAGGGGTGGAGGGGAGAGGGCAGGGCGGGGACCTGTTCACACCGCCCTCTGGCCTCGGGGAGGGGCTGCTGCCTTGATTGCTAACACACCTGATTCCACCCACACTGTCGGCCCTTTCCAGGTGTCAGGAAGCATCAGGCATAGAGAGAACTGAACAACTGCCACTAGATGGGGCCCTCAGGGCCACAGACCCTGCTGAAAGCCACCCCTGTCTGCAAGCCCAGGGGCCCCAGTCCATACCAAGGGACTGCACCCTGCACCCCAAGTCCAGGCCCAAAACTCAGGAAGCCCAGAGACAGCAAATGCCCTGGGAAAGCCCACCTCCCCACTTCCTTTCCTCTCCAAGGTGGGCGTTCCCAAGGGAAGACTGACAGCGGGAACAAGTTCCCACTGGGGGCACAGCCTTCTCCTCCAGCCCCCAAACCATCCATCTGTACATTTGGCAGGTGTGTGAATACACGAAGACTCACCTAAGATGCTTTCCACCTCAGTAGAAGTGTGGTGAGGACCAGGCAGTGAACCGGGAGTGCAAGGAATCCTGGGACTCTTTCTGTAGGCTTGCCAAACTCAACCCTGGCAGGGGTGAGAGTCCAACCAAGAGAGGCTCTTGAAGGCTCTGGTCCACCTAATTAATGTCAAGTGTTTGGGGAAATTAGAGAATATTTGCTAAAGACAAATCCCAGACCACCAACTGGACAACTGCTCCCCTGCTCATGCCCCCTTCTCTCTAGTCCTTCTAGATAGAAGGGTGTCCCCAGCCAGCCATCTCCCCCTCTCAAACTCCCCCACCCCCACCCCTGTCCTGCCACCAGGTGGTCTCCCCTGCCAGGCCTCAAACATGAAAAGTGTGTATGGATTTTAGTTGTGGGACTCAGGGCGGGAATGGGCTCTGAGCCTGTAGGCTGAGACCCCCACGTGATGCAGACGGGAGGCTGATGGCCTATTCTGGGCGCTGGGAGGAAGCACTGAGGAGACAGAATGTTCCCTTTTCCTGGAGCTAGTGGAGGAGACACATCTCAGAGACCAAGTAAGCAAGCAAGACTGGTAGAGAAATCGATGACAGACTACGATACACAAAGCCCTGGGTCACTTGAGGACTATAATGGAGAGTGATGGAGCAGGACGTGAATATGTTAGGTCCATGGGGCCTGATGCCTAATAAACAGAACTGTTAGTTTATTTCCTTTGGATGAGGGGTATGTGAAAAAGATTCCTGAGACACTAAGGGTGCCATGCAGTAAGGAAGTCTGAGGACCTCAGGGCTGGCATGAGTCTCAGGGGCTGCCCCCAACCCACTTGATGTGGGGAAGGCTGGACAGGATAAATCAGGGTGTGAATTCCGCTAGGTGGTGAGATGGACGGACAAATACACTCTTTTTCCTCAGGGACCCTAATAATTCCACCAAATAATTGTCAAACTCCTTCTCAGCCCTATCTTAGGAGGGCACAGGCCCAGTATGACTGGAGCGGGCTCGGAGACAGTGGTCCCAGCCCTGTGCAGTGGGTTGCATTGTGTCCCCCCAGAAAGATATGTCTAACCCCTAAGCCCTGGAACCTGTGAATGGGACCTAATTAGAATCACAGGTCTTGGCAGAAATGGTTGAGAATCTCAGCATGGGATCATCTTGGGTTCAGGGTGTGCCCCAAATCCACAACTGTTGTCCTTCTAAAAGAAAGGAGAGCTGTGAGACCCAGAGAGGCATGGGGAGGCACCCACGATGGGCAGACAGAGATGGAGATGGGGCCGATGCTGCCACAAGCTAAGGATGCCGGCAGCCCCGGACTCAGGAAGAGAAGAGAGACCCCAGAGCCTCAGCAGACACCTTGATGGCGGACTCCAGGACTGTGAGGACAAATTGCCGTTGTTTGAAGCCACCCAGTTTGTGGCAATTGGTGCAGCAGCTCCGGGTGCAAACACCCCATTTGGCCCCTGCAGGGAAGCCAGCCAACAGCAGACCCACCCTCCCCCCAGGATGGACACTGGGCTTCGTTCACAGCTCAGGACAGGCCACCATGACTGCCAGGGCAGGGAAGCCCGCCAGCTGGACCCAGCCCTTTCTCGGGCACGAGTAGCAGCTCTGGCCATGGTGCAGTGGCCTCCTGAGTCAGGCTCACGTAGGCGGAAGTGACGGGCACAGCACAGCCTTGACAGGCACAAAGAGACAGAGCAGTGGTGGGGGAGCCCTGTGCTGGCTCTCGTCAGGCCCCACCATTCTGTTGGGTGGCCATGCGCCTGCTGTTTCCCCCTGCGGGCCCGCTGGCCCCTGTGCGAGGGACCTCGTTGAGATGTAAGTTAGTGATCCAACGCTTAAACACCACCTGCCAAGGGCCCTAATATGTGTCTGTTAGCCACAGGCTGCTCTGATGTTTCTGCCCCTGTGGGGCCAGGGGTAGGTTTCCTGGATGCATTAGCCAGTTAGGCCGCTGTAACAAGCACCATACACTGGGCAGCCTACACCACTGAAATTACTGCCTCACAGCTCTGGAGGCCAGAGGTCAGAGTTCAAGGTGCAGCAGGGTTGGCTCTTTCTGAGGCTGGGAGGAGGACTCTTCTGGCCCATCTCCCAGCTTCTGGGGCCCTTGGTCTTCGCTTGTAGACGGCCCTCTTCTCCCTGTCTTCACATCGTCTTCCCTTGTGTGCGTCTTTGTGTACAAATTTCCCCTTTTCATAAGGACACCAGTCACAGTGGATTAGGGTCCACCCTAATGACTTCATTTTAGCTCAGTTGTCTCTGTAAAGACCCTCTCTCAAAGTAAGGTCTCATTCTGAGGTGCTATCTTTCAGGGGGGCACAGATCCAACCCCTAACACTGGAACCACAACCACCACTACAAAATGTATTGGACTAATCTCCTCACATCAGACCAGCTTAAGGGTGTGGACCCTTCCAGAAGTCAGTCAACCATGCATTGCTGGGATGGTGGGGAGGGAGGTAAAGAGGAATCGGGGGTGGCATTTGCAGAACACCATGGTAAGTGGTCAAATGTATAGCTGCACTGCTTGGGTACGAATCCCCAGCTTTGTCCTTTCCTAATTCTGTGAACTTAGGCACTTTGCTTAAACCCTCTAAGCCCCAGTTCCTCCTTCTGTAAAATGAGAATAAACTTGCAGTACTAACCCCATGCGGTATCTGTGAGAATTAAAAGAAAGAACTTTGTGGCACACCCCACACGTGCCAGGCATGTAGTAAGCACTCAATAAATGGAACTATCTTATGCACAGTTTCTGGCACATTGTGGGGGTTTAAGTCATATGTGGGGAGTGAATGAGAGAATCGGAGACTATGTAAAAACAAGCCAATTAAGTTGGCACAATTTTTGCAGGTTTAGAAATGACCACTAATCTTCCTTACAGATGGAGAAAGCTAATGAACCTGGTGGGTTGGAAACACTGCCACTGTCACTGTGTGATTTTGCCAGGGGATCTTCCGTGGGAGCAGGCGGCTTCGCAGCTTCTCCCAGTGTAGAGACTGGTAAATGTTTTACACTTATTTACAAGGCAGAGCAATTATGTGTAATTATTCCATAATGCAAACACATTATGAATACTTACAGCACCATTTTCCCCTCCTCCTAAGGAATCTGGCTGAACTGTGTGTTAAAGATATTTTGTGTAATTGAAATTTGGAACAGGTGTAGGACTGAGGTGACGGCAACAGCAAGAGGCTCTCCTGTTAAAATTAGGAAAGCTATTCTAGGAAGGACTGTCATGGAAGAATCTGCAGATTAGAGTATTTATCACAGGTGTGCTGAGAAATTAACACCACCAGTGAAGAGGTCCCCACGACCCCAGGCCCTCTCTAACACATCCCTTCCTTTATTCCTTTACAGCTCCTACCAATTCTGAAAGTATCTTCATTTGTCTCTTGTCCATGGCTTGCCTCCCCTGCTAGAAGGGGAACGATTCTGGTCTCACGCAACAGTGTGTCCCTGTAGCCACAGCACCCAGAAGAGGGCCAGGTGTACAGTAGGCATTCTGTAAATACCTGCTGAATAAGCAAGTGCATAAATGCACAAGTCACTC
This sequence comes from Smutsia gigantea, assembly GCA_032199065.1. Lineage (NCBI taxonomy): Eukaryota > Metazoa > Chordata > Mammalia > Pholidota > Manidae > Smutsia > Smutsia gigantea. Next base: position 1,044,733 of record JAVSCE010009310.1, read on the forward strand.
CCCAAAGGGAAGAGTAAGGGGAAAAGGAAACAGCATTAAATGAGAACTTACTGCAAGGGGAAGTCACACAGTAGCATTTCATCCACACGAACACTCTTGAGGTTTGGTATTTTACACCCAACGCACAGATGAGAAGGTTGAGGCTCAGAGACATGAAGTAGTGCGCTGCGATCACAGAGGTGCAAAGCTGTGGAGATTCTCGCCAAGGCCTTGGCTCCAACTACCACCCACACAGGCTGTCTTCTGCATCAGACACCGACACCTGCTAAAAGGAATGTGTCGTATGGGCAGCCAGAACATCATAAATCACCCATCTGAACAGTATCATGTGATCAGAAAGGAGCCACAAGACACAAAAGCTGTTTTTAGAAAGGAAAAGGGGATCTGAGTGGCTAGGGGAGGCCATTTATCAGGGGAGCTCATTTTCCCAGCAGCTGAATGGAAACTTGACTACAGCCTCTCAACCTGAACTTCGATTTGGCCTAATTCTATATCACGTGGCACCAGTTTGCCATCTGTCCTGGGTCTGGCCTGCAAAGGACCTCAAAGGACAGATTCAATCTCCCCTCCTTGGACTTGACATACAAACCCTATCTATCCTTACTTAAGAAACAATGGCCATATTTATCCCCTGCCCTCAATGATGGCCAGACAGTCATCTGCCCCTTGTCTGCTCTTCCATCGGAGAGGCAGGGGTAAGGGCAGCCAGGGTAACATGAGGGTCAGACCCAGAGAAGCTCTGGCAGGCAGAGAGCAATCAACTGGGGCAGCACATGAAACCCACCCTGCTCTGCCTTAAGTGTGGACTTGAGGGGACACATGAAGAGAGTGTGAACTTGGGGTCAAATGGACTGTGCCTAGGTTGGGGCTCCCTCACATACTGGCTGTGTGACCTTGGGTTGGTCACATTACTTCTCTGATTGGCTGTCTTACCTGTAAAAATAACGCCTTCCCTGTGGAGTTACTGTGAAGATTTAGTTTAACGGGGTAATGTATGTAAATCACTTCAGAGCTGACACAGAATGGGCTTTGCAAACAGTAGCTGTTGTTGCTATTAGATCACTTAGTCTTAACATCTCCTAGACCAAAGGAGTCCCTAAGAACACAGCTGCAAATCGATTTCTTTGCTGAACTGCATCCCAGAACTCATGCACAGTCAGTTCATCATAGATCCGTGAGACCTGAGGAGTCGTTGCATCAACCCATTTCACAGATGCGGATACCAAGGCCCAGAGAGGGGAAGAGAAAGAGGTGACCAAGGCCATCCTGTGAGATGGTGGTAGAGCCGGGAGCAGGAGCCCTGATCCCTGAGCTTTTCCTCTTAGCCCCCACTAGCTCTACACGTTCTGTATCAGCTACTATTACTGCATGACAAATATCACCAAAACTGAGCAGACTAAAACAACAATCATGTTCTTAGCTGTATAGTTTGCCAGAGCTGCCATAACAAAGCACCATAGATGCGGCAGCTTAAACAACAGAAATTTATTTCCTATGTCCCTGAAGGGTAGAAGTCCAAGATCAAGGTGTCAGCAAGTGTGGCTTCTCCTGAGCCTCTCTCCTTGGCTTGCGCTCAGCCACCTTCTCTGTGATGGCCTTTCTTCTGGGCACCCATATTCCCAGAGTCCCTTCCTCTGTATATAAGGATGCCAGGCTTACTGGCTTAGGGCCACAGCCTTATGAATTCATTTAACCTTAATCTCCCCTTTCAAGACCCCATCTCCAAAGTGACATTCTAAGGTGCTGGGGGTGAGGACTGTACCATATGAATCTGGAGAGGGATGCAATTCAGTCCATGACATTATCTTCCACTGTTTCTGCAGGTCAGGAATCTGGGAGGGTGCAGCTGGGCAGCTCTGGCTGAAGGCATCTCATGCTCTGTAGTCAGATGGTGGCTGGAGAGGGAATGGACAGACTGGAGCATCTGAGGTTTCTTTCTCTTCACATAGTCTCAGGGCCTCTTTGTTCTCTTTACCCGGACCAGTTTGGGGTGTGTGGGCAGTGGGGCCGCGGCCCAAAGGTCTAGCCAACAAGCCAGATGTGCAGTCAGGGAACAACATCCCCTCTGCCTCCTTCTGCTGGGTCCAGGATGTACTTGGCTGAAGAGTGAGGAGTGCCCCCCAGAAGCCGTGCACACCAGCACCCCAGAAGGTCACCTTCTTTGGACAGAGAGTCTTTATGGAATTAGTTAAATGAGGTTATCCTGGTTTCCTTATGAGGAGAGGGAGGTTCAAACAGAGGCACAGAGGAGACGGGGCTTGGGAAGACAGAGGCACAGATGGAGCAGTGCAGATACAAGGACTGCCAACAGCCACCAGAAGCTGGAAGAGGCCAGAAAGGACCCTCCCCTGGATTCCTCAGGGGGAGCTTGGCCCTGTCCACACCTTGAACTGGGAGAGAATAAATGCCTGTTGTTTTCAGTCACTCACCTGGCAGTAATTTGCTACGGCAGCCCTACAACGCCAACCCAGCCAGATTCAAGGGGCAAGGGAATTAGACTCCACCTCTGCAAGGAAAGCAGGTTCTGGAAAAGTACAAAGGACAGGAGGTACTGCAGTGACCACTTTCAAAAACCACAACCAGCCACAGGCTCCGAGCTGATGAGAAGAGTGACCCTTTAAAGCCAGTCACTCCCTGGGGCTGACGCCCCAGCCCTGAGGGCCCCTGCAGGAGGTAAGACGGGCCAGCCCAGGAGCAAGAGTCAGGGCTGGCTGGTGGCTAGAGAACGGGAGGAATGGCTCCTGGTCAGCATTAAGCAAATGAGCAGCCTACTGCCCTTGAAGCCTGAATAGGGATGTTTACCAGGCAAGGCCAGGATCTGTCTGTCAGTAATGTCTTCCCAGGGCTGTCTGGGGCTTGAGGGGGTGGTGTCTTGCCAATGGGTTTCAGCCCCACGGGCAAGTTCACTATGGATTCAATGTGACCAAAGAAATTGACAGCAGAATGGTCTTTGGGGTAAAAGGGTTTATTACCCGGCTTCTTCTCCCAGCGGTAGGTTGAACACTAGCGTCTCTACCTCCGCCCAGAGCACTGGGCTGAGCTTTCTATATAACACAGTAATAGCTTATTGCCTAAAGGTGTGGAAGTGGTAGCCTAGCAACAGGCCAGTTACATCATCAGCTGGTTTAAGTTCAGTGAGGATCCTGGCCATAGGAACCCCAGCTTCCCCACAGGTGGTCTTTGTGAGTCTAGAAATGCCTTGCCCATGGCTCCAGGCTGCCCAGCCCAAGCCTGCTACCTTGCCCTCCTATAGCAGGCCCTTCACTAAGGCCAGAGAGGGAACAGCATGTTGCTTTTCAAATGCCAACCTCTGCTGAGAGTGTTAGGGTTGGGGTGGAGGGACATCTCAGTTTCCCAGGGCTGTTTGCAGAGACCACTCCCCAGAGGTCTTAACAATAGATCCTAACAATTCCATCAGTTGGGATGCTGAGGGTTATAATAAACCAAAGCTCTGCCTGGAGCTGCCTGGATCTCAAAGGAAATGTTTTACTTCCTAAAAGCGTAAGACCGGAAGCAGGGTAAACTCCAGGCACACTGTAGCAGTTAAAGACTCCAACCAGCAAATGAAACAAAAATGTGGTGAAGGGCTTCAGGTACAAGAGAGGGTCATTTCTCACTTGGGTAAAGCCTAGAGCAGGGCTCTGACTGCAGTTGTCTCTTCTTCCAGGTGTGATTCTGGGACACAGGACCTTCCACCCTGGGGCTTCTGTCTTCAATACAAGGCTTCCAATGTTTTCATGCTCAGCTGCATCAAATTTGCAAAAAGGAAAAAACATAGATGATGGACTGGGGATAGGCAGTTGCTTACTTCCTATCTCCCCAGAAAAATACACACACGGTCTATAAGGACAGAAAGTTGAGTCTATTTTATTCTCTACTGTATCTCCAGTGCCATGAACAGTGCCTGGAACATTGCACACCCTCAATAAGTCTTGGTTGGATGAGTAAATACAAAGGCCACTGGGGCAGCCTGGGGTGTACGCCTCCTGACTCAGCAAGACAAGGAAAGGAAATTTAAAAAAAAAAATGTTCTTCCAGCTATGAAAATAGGCCCTGCTTTTCTTGCTCTTGCATCTGACCAGGCCAATTTAGGAGGCATGTCTACTCCAGGAGTAGGATTCACCATCCTCAGTGAGTTGGCCTATCCCTCATGGTTGCAATATGGCTGTCATAGCCCCAGGTATATTTTCACCATGCAGCATCCAAAGCAAGAGGTGAAAAGGGGGACTCTAGCAACAGGAATGCCCCATATACATGTCTCTCTTCTTGTCAAAGAAGAAAATCTTACCCAGAAGATTTCCTATTCTTCTCATAATCCAAAACTGGAACATATGACTACTTGTAGCTGTAAGGGAGCCTGGCAAAGGGACTATCGGGGTTTCTGAGCCTCTAGCATGGAAGGTGGGCAGGGGTGAAGGAAGTTTGGAAGGGGTGCTATGTCGGCAGCCAGTAGGGCTTGCCGCATAGCCTTACTCAAGACCAGCTCAAAAGTGGAACGCCGCAGAGGCTGCATGGTGATGTGCAGGCCAACCTGGCTGAGGGGCCAGGCAGGGCCAGAACTGGCACGAAATGCACAAATCCCTTGTTAACTAGGGTTGAGACATGGCCTGTGCACAGGTCTCTCACAGCCTAGGCAGTGGCCAGCCAGCACCAGTAAGCCCCACTGCATGAGAAAGGAGCAGAAGGCCCAGGAAACAGTCCATGAGGAAGGGTCAGAGGAGCTCCCCTCCCATAAGAAAAAGTGCAAGGATGGAGAGGAAACACCTGGCCGTGCATAATAACTGCTCCTTTTGATCAAACCTTGCATTTCTGCAACAGCTCCTCTCCGAAGTAGCCCCACAGTGGCTGAAGGCGCCATTCACCCACCCCGCAATGTCCCTATGTCCTCCCAAAGAAGCTACTTTCCTCCTATTTAATTTCCCCCACTTTTGGCAACTTGATAAAATATAATACAATACTCTTCCCCTGGAAAGGACAGCTATTTTATCAATGTTACAAAGCACCTTCAGTTTGAACTCAACTTGTAAGCACAGCCAAAGACTATTTTGCTTTTAGTCATTATTACATAGAATGTTATTCATTACTTTTTCTTTCTTTCCAGCAATATGTTTTCTATCAATGGCTGTCTTTTGTAACTCTTTTTTTTTAACATGAATGAATTTTTCTCTACCACATATTACACTAGGAGATGACACGCATGCTAAACTCTGGAAAGGAAAAAGCAAAGTGGAATTGAATTAACTCTCTTTTTCCCGAGCCCATCCTCAGGACCTGCTGAGCCCTGACTTCCCGCCCCCCTCCCCTGCATCATGAGAACAGAGCTCCATGGGGACCACAGGGCAGGGTCAGTCTGTGCATCCTCCCCAGCTTTGGGGCTCAGTGGCTGAGGACAGAGAGGAGTTGGGTGACTCTGGACCCAGAGTGCCAAAGGTCACTCCCATCAGAGAGAAGGCCGAGGGGGCAGTTACAAGTGGTTATGAGTGGTTACAGGTGTGAGCAGCCTCCCACGTGGGAGGGTTGGAGGCTGAGTGGGTGACCTTGGAAAAGTCCTGAACTCTGGTGAGCCTCCATGCCTGTCTCTACAACCTTCCAGGCTGTGTGAGGATTGCAGTTTCTCCTGATCAATCAAGGTGTGTGGCCACCTCTGAGGGGCAGGCTTTCTACACGGAAGTCATGGTTATTCTTCAGAAGAAGCAGAAGCGCCCAACAAGGTCACTGCACTCAGGACCTTACAGTTTGGGGAGGAAGAAAGAAAGGAAGAAATGCCTCCCATCCTCAAGGCCCCATCCCAATGCTTCCTCCTCCAGGAAGCCTTCCTGGTCTCCCCACCTCCGCCCTTTGCTCAGGCAGCAGTTGGGGAGCAGCTTCTCTAACGCTCTGCTTTGTAAATCTGTGTGCTGCACCACACTGGAGATCCCCTCCTTCATCCCCGAAAGCCTAGAGCCTAATTTCTACGTGGCACTCAAAAAATAGCAACTGACTTGATGAGACACCCAGGGGTGCAGACACAAATAATTGCAAAATTAAACAACATCAGACTTGGCAGCTGCAAGTGGCCTCAGGAGCACAGCGCAAGGAACACTGAAGAGCCAGGTCATGGCCAAGTGGTCATTTGGAAAGCTGCATCTTGTCATTTCCACATCACATTGAGAGCCTGTAATTAACCAGTGCCATTCACAAAGATCTCTGAGGGGCAGAAAGGAAAAATATATTTGGAATATCCAAGCTAGAAATCAGTATCTAGAATGTGAAAGAAATGCCTATAAATCAATATGAAAGAGAGAAAACCTAATAGAAAGATGACCAAAAGTAAAGGACAAGCAATTCAGAGAGGAAGAAAACCAGTATGTGAAGAGATGCTTGAATGCATTAGTCACCAGAGCAGTGTTATTTCAAACAAAGGTAGCACGTGATATATGTTACCCTGGAAACAATTAGAAAGCCGAGTTATGCCAAGTGTTGGAGAAGATGCATGGCACCACTTAGCTTAGATGACCCACAGCTTGAACAATCCCACCTTGGGTTTACAGTCCAAAGGAATTTTCCAGCTGGCCCATAACTGAACAGGAGAGTGTTCATTACAGTATTTCACTGAAATGAAAGCTCACTCCAGCGTAAGAAGCACCAGTATTTTATGTATCTCTAAGGAAAGGAAAAATGCCGCCAATTAAACGATGACAAAATGCTTTCCTATCGCTTAGAATGTTCATACTCTTTGAAAGGTCTCTTTGAGACTTGCTTAGACATAGCCCTTCTTCAAAAATCAGTTTTTACTCTTAGACACATACAAAGGAAAATGTAAGTGAAAGAAATTGATTGAAGTCTTCCTGGCACTCCTGAATGTCCAGAGCCCAGCTCTTCTGCACCGCCTTCTGACTCAGAGTTGGCAGTGTCCAACTTTTCCCAAACTGCATTGCCTTCACAGCATTCATCATGAGCTGGTTCTTAAGAGACTGCTCTGCTCTCATCTCCCGTCATTCTCCTAGGCTGCAGTCACCCTGCACACGGTCCCACGTGGGGGCTGTATCATTTGTGTGGGAGTGGACGGTGGCGATGAGTCACAACTGCTGATAGCAAGCCCAGAGACCGCCCAATTCAGAGAGGCTCGAATAACTGAAAATGTGCATCTTAGCATCCCTGAGGCATGGCATTTGTGCATTTTGGAGGCCATCTGGGAATGATGGGGAAAACTACCGCAGACACCACAGAGAACTATGCAGCGGCTAGAAGCACCGGGCAGGATGTACACATGGCTGTGTGCAAATCCAAACAGTAATTCTCCTTAACCTTACTGGAATGGCTGTCTATGTGGAGGGAAGGATAATGAGATGGGAGAAAGCTGAGTACCCAACTAAATAAGTAATTCACAGCAACAGTAATGACAAAAGCAAGAGGGGGTATCTGGAAAATATGGAGAGGTCACATGCTCCGCTTTTAATCCTCACAATTCTGACCACCCCCAGTTCACTGACGGTGAGACTATGGTGAGGCTCTGAGAAAGTGGGATACAGAATGGGGTCCAGGAGAGGGAGAACTCCCTTTTATGGAGCACCCATTATGTGCCAGGCACACATTTAGGCTCATAACAATGTGCAAGGTAGGACCTTATGGCCCTCACTTTACAGATGCAGAAACTGACCCTCAGAGAGAGGAGCTCTCTTACCTGGGGACACACAGCTAGCAAGGACCAGGCCGAGGTTCCAGCCAGGGTATGAGGCTCCATCTCTACAATTTGCCTATTTCACCATGTGCCCATAAAAGGCTCAGGCCAGGAGAGGGAGACCGAAGAAATTCCAAGGAATTGGAACCCGAGGCCTTGCTGGCAGCAAATAGAAAGGCTGTGCTGGTGGGAGAGCACGGGGAAGGAGTGCCCCAGCCAGCAGAGGAGACAAAGTCCATCTTATGCCATGAACTGACAGGGATGCCAGATGGCTTCACTCACCAGAGGTAAACAGAGGAGGGCCTCAGCCACAGGGGTCAGCGTGGTGGACAGAGCGCCCCGAGCATCTCTGCCACATCCATCCTCTGCCTGGACCTCCAGCCAAGGCTCAGTGTCTGTGCCCGAGCCCTGCCCGTCCCTCCTTCCAGCCGCCAGCAAACACTTGTGCCCAGTCCTGCTTGGGGAGAAGACCGATGCCCAACGGATGGCTCTGATACACCGGGGTGAGTGTTGCATCACATGCAAGTGGGAAGTTAGGGAGGCTTCTCAGAACAAGAGACCTTTGAGCTGGTCAGGAAGAAACAGCAGCCCACCAAGGTGGAAAGGAATATTGATAAAAAGTAAGCAACAAACGCATCCCAGGGCTTGCCTTGCACTATCTCATTTAATGCCCACCACCACCCTCTGCCTGATTTTCACAGATGAAAGCTCTGAGCCTCAGGGATATATAAAAACTCATGCAGGTCTGTTTAACTTTAAAACCTGCGTCTTTTCTGCCATATCGCAATGCTCTACAGACATCCCGGAAAAAACAACCGCTGGGACAAAGGTGGCTGTCAAAAAGCCAAGCAGGCTGGGAGAACCCCGAATGGCTCCCTGCAACTGGAGCTGAGCGAGCAGAGAGAGGGGGTTGGGGGCGAGCCTGGAGACTGGTGCACGGCTCTGTGAAAGCTCAGACAAGCCCCCCTGACCACCCCACATGTAAGGCAGCTCTCACTTCCCATCCTAAGCTTTCCTCCATTCTCTTTCCAGCCAGTGAGGTGAACAAATCCAAGCTCACACCCATGAAATTACATAGCAGACAGGCACCTTCACTCGCCCCGGGCATTTCTGTCCTTCCAATATACTATTTATTTCACTTACTCATTCATCCACTGTTTCTCCCCCTGGAGACTGTAGCCTCCATGTGGGCAGGGATTTTTGTCTGCTTTCTTCTCTGCAGCCGTCTTCCATATTTAGAACAATGCTTGTACATGGCAGACTGCAGTAAAAGCTTTGCTGAATGGAGGAAATCAAGGGCATGTGACATCCCATGCGGAGGGGAGGGGTGGCTTCTTCCCTGCAGCACTGGGGTGGCCACTGGAGGGGTCAGAGCATGGCTGTGACAGGCTCAGATTCACAGAATAGCGGCAGTGGCTGTGACAGGAGTGAAAATTCTGGCGCCAGGCTTCCAGGGTGTGGCCTCTGCCCTTGTAACCTGCCAGCTTTGCAACCTTATGCCAAGTCACTTAATCTCTGCTTCCTCGTCTGCAAAATGGGGGTAACAATAATGCCTCCTTTTCAGGCTTTTGTGCAGATAATACATGTAATGTTTAGAATAGTGGCTGGCACATAATAAATGCTATGTATTAGCCATATATCAGTTCTTGCTGCTTAACAAACCCACCAGAATTAGTGACTTAAAATGGCAATCATTCATTTAACTCACGATTCTGTTGTTTGGCAATTTGGTTTGACTGCAGCAACAAGCCTCCTCTGCTGGTCTTGGCTGGGCTCACTCATGCCTGTGCTGGCAAGCAGCGACCTCACCTGCATGTCGGATAGTTAGCCAGGCGCAGCTGGAGTCACACAGATGCCTCTTATCTTCTGCAGGCCATCCCAGGCTTGTCCACGTGTTGGCAATCCCAGTGACCCCACGAGCAGAGAGAAAGCAAGCCCTGAAGCGCAGGCATTCCCTTCTTGCATCATTCTGCTAATATCCTACTGCTCAAACATGTCACATGGCCAACCCAACTTCCAAGAGTAGAGAAACAGACTCTACCTCTTGCAATGAGGCTATTTTTTTGTGAAGAATTTGTGGCTATTTTTGCCATCTACCACTGTACTTATTTTTTGTCAAGAGAATTCAGGAAGCCTTTGCCAATGGCCAGCTTTGACAGACAACGGGAAGACCTCCTGGGTATAAGAAATGGGAAACCAGTCTGACCCATCCCCAATTCCTATTTCCAGTCCTCTACGATTAAAAAAGTTATTTTGCGTGGTAAGTGAAATAATGCCAGAAATTGATTTCTGCTCTGTCTCAAATGGTCCTCAAACTTTTGTGGGTGGATTGGGGATGGAGCACAGGCTGAGAGCAGATCTTTTTCCAGGGGGTGGCCAGAGCTCTGCCACAGGCACCCTTCTGCAGGTGACGTTCCCACCCCTCAGCCTCCACCGTCCAGGCTGGGAAAGCCTCATTTCATGTATCGCCTTCTCAAACGATAATTTGAAATCAGCAGATCCTGCTCTGACGTACTCCTCCCCCATGATTACTGAGCAGTAGATGAAAACAGACATTTCTCAGCAGAGCCCACGATCGGTGATTACCATTATTGCATAATTGGGGACATCAGGAGCAAGAGTGCCATGAGCTGCCAGGCACAAGCTCCTGCTCGAATGACACTCTGAGTTCAGCTGCAGGAAGACAGGGAAATGCAGCTAATGGAGACTAAAGACTGTTCTGTGTAGCTTTCTAATTTTCCAGTTAGCTCCTTTTTCATTCTGCAGTGGTCTCCTTTTAGTAATTGACTTCCAAATACTACTTGATACATAGCACACTTAAACAGGAGTATTTCTGGCAGGGTTGAGTGGATTTCGTTAGGATGCCAGCTCCATAGATCTGAGGCACTCCAGACAGTGCCCATCACACATCAGTGTTCAGGAAACTAAGAAATCTCAAGCCCATGAGATACATTCACATAATGACCAGTGTACAGAAATTATGTATCATCTACATGTGCAGACAGCCACCACGCACATGATCACAGAACTCCACATCTTTTCTCTCACTTTACTAGATCCTGTTTAGAACAATGAGGAAACTGAAGTTCACCGAAGTTGTACGAGTCATTCACAAAGCATTTTATTGCACATCTACTAAATGCCAAGCTTTAGTAATACAGACATAAATAAGAGAATAAGGCAGTGCCCCTGCCTTCAAGATGTTCAAACAAATCATAACAATGCAGTAGGAAATCTACACAATGGAGATTTATACAAATGCAAAACGGACCAGAGAGAAGAGTAACTCTCTGTGAGAACTGAGGAGGTGAAATTCAAGTTGGGTCTTGAAGGAGATCTAGGAGTTCGCCTGGTGGAGAGGGGGTTAAGGCACCCCAGTTAGAGTAGTGCACAAACAGTGCCTATTGCAGGACAGGGAAAAGATTCTCCAGGACTCATGTGCTAAGAACGTGGGAGACTGTGGACTGACCTCAAGTCCCTGGCCCTGACTCACCACCCATAGCTTCTGTGGTTGTGTGCTAGCCGACTGTTTGGCCAAGATGTCCACTTCTGTACTTGCATGGAACCTCGGGAAAAAACAGTTCACTTCATTGGGGCTCTCATCGCTCCAAACTCATTTGGGTTATTTTAGAATGGAGTCCATTTGTGATCCATGTAATGGTTTTTAGAGAAGTTGTTTTTGATCACACGTCCTATATTCCTCCGTGCAACTATTCATTCTGCTGCTAGGTTTGGCTCCAAAGGATCTGGAACTACCTCCAAACATTAAATCTAGCCTCAAAGGTTGATGATGGCCTCTGCACTGAGCACGTTCAAAGAAATACACTCCTGTAAGAAGGGTGCGCATCAGTCTTCTGCCTTCTTCACCCCTGCTGGGGAAATGCCCCTCCATCTGATCAGTCAGCTCCCTGACATTGATTGGGCAGAGGACCTGGTATCCAAAGGCCAAGAAACTTGAGTGCCCATGGGTAGAACCTGTCCTCCATTCAGTGGGATGAAGCTGGCCCTGTCCCCCCACCTCCACCTGGGGGGTTCAGCTAACTTATTTGCACTCCTCTAAACATGCCCATTTTCACTTCAGAGTTTTGTAACACGAGGCCAGACAGGGGAACCTGGGACCACCAAGACTTTTTCTGGGGGTTAGAGACCCATAGGATGCTCTGCTTACTTTGTTAGACAGCATACTTAATAAGATACAAAGTGGAATGTTTGTTTCAAAAAGTTTGATGGTAAAATACACCCCTTGAATGCAGTCAGTGCTGGGGGGCATAGCAAAGTATTTGTCATTAAAATGTTGGCAAAATCCTTGTCAAGGGCACACAGTTCTGAACCTGGAGAGATGATGGAAACCAAGAGCCTGTTTCTAGGTGACGAGTGTGCTAGTTGCAAGATTCTCTATCTTCCTGCACAGGGGCACCTCCCCACAAACTGGTATAAAAGCCCCCGAGTCCAGAACCATCCCCTCCGGGAGGATGCTGTGGTCCTGTGATGCCCACCTCAGCCCTCAGAATTACATGCGGTGACCTACTGAGAGCAAAGCCCCAGGAACGCACAGGGCATCTGAGAGAAGCACTGGCATTTCCGGGCTGGGATCGCAGACTGGGGCGCCTCGGTGGGCTCTGCGGTGCCTGCTCCTGAAGGCGACCAGCGCAGCTGGCTGCCCTGCTTTCCACAGGAGCCGTGGTGAGCAGTGTGGCGCCGTCCCTCACCAAGAAAAGTTCACTTCCCAAAATACCACATGCTGCAGGTAAACGGAAGAAAGGTCAGAATGATGTAGGTGTGCGTAATATAAACCATCTCGTACATAAAAATTGCCTAATTACTGGGAAGATATGGAAGGGCATATATTACTCTGAGCAGCTAACCCCTGGGGCTGTGTATGAGGGGAAGCACATCTCACAGCTGTTTAGACCCATCAGACCTCAGGTTTGCTCCAGTTGCAGAGAAAATATGAAATTCTTTATACCCCCACACCCCCCACATTATTACATATATGGCAATCTCTTAAAAAATAGCATGAAAACGTCAGTTACATTTGAATCCTTTGTATTCATTTCATACTTAAATAATGTGACTCATCATTGTTTCTTACTGTTTGTCCTTGAATTCCATTATGAAGATTCAAAAGGTGTAAATTTCATCCATTAGATTTGGAGACATACATAGTATGTTATTTGAATTAAATTTTGTTGACTTCTGTCTATTTCAATCAGATTTTGAAATAAGATGGGTGGATATCATGTCCTCTATCATTTTATTTTTATTTGTTATCCAATCTCTGTGTGTCCCAAACTCTGCAAATATGGGTTCTTCATCATTCAAAGGTCAAATCCCTTTGGAAGTAATACAATTCTTCTTTAAAAATAATTTCATAATTCACTTACCCCACCAAAAAAAATCACCTATTGGGTGTCTCTTATGTTCTAGACATTGGGCATCAAGGATTAAGTCAGCAGACAATTACTGTTTCAGTATTTCTGTACGTTTTTTGGAAAAAGACAACATGTAGATATTTTATTGTAAAAATTGCTGTTTATAATGTAAAACAGGGAGAAAACAGGAGGGATATCTGAGCCAGGTTGATGGCATCGGAGAATGCTTCCTTGAGGAAGCAAAGCCAGACTCTTCAAGAACTTTGGGAATTAGTTTGTGGGTAAGAGGAGAAAGGGCTTTTGGGTGGAGGCGGTGCCATTGCAAGGACATGGATGGAGGCTTGAGCAGCTCCTACGAAGAACTTCAAGTCTTATTTTTAAGATGCACCGTATCGGCATGAGCTATGAGTGAGAGGCAAGCTCTTCATTTCCAATTAGTTTTTCTGCACAACAAATAAAGTATCTTCTGAAGTCTTCTTTTTTGCCCTCAGGGCATGGTCATAAATCAGTGTTGAAAGTCTATACCTTTTTTAGAAGACAGTGAATATTAGAGAGAGCATGTTAGCCAGGGTAACAGATTTCTAGAGAGATGGATAGGAATTACAGGACTGAGGAACAATGAGGCTCTTGCAAGAAGGCTGGTGATACGCGGCTTGCACAGACATGGGAAGTGACTCCCTGACCATCACAGGAAAAATGGTGGCCACAGAATCAACCAGTGAAAGCAGCTAGATTCTGCCATCCCAGCTCTCCGCAGGCATGCGCACATGCACACGCCCACACAGCCACGGGTCATCCGGGATGGCTCTTGGGTCCTTTATTCAGGTAGACGGTTGCTTAGACCACCACTAGTGATTCCATGGCCTGGGGAAGAAACCCCAAAACTAAGGGCTATGCCATCAAAAAGGAGTAATTGCAGAGTGGAGACGGTGCACACACCTCAGGAGTCACCACAATGCTAGTCCCAGAATTTGGGGTATCCCCAAGATCCACGCAGGAACGAAAGTGTCTTTCAGCAGAGGGGAATGACTTTGACCTCTCAAGGTCTTCTAGAAATGTTGCTTCTTTGTGGTGCCCACCTACATAACGTGTAATGCAAATATCACCCAGGACTTTCCATTTACTGGAATTCCTTCACCTTGTAATAACTGAACTGTTTTCTTAATTTCCAGCATTTTCCCAAAGGGAAATAAAAAACTGAAACTCTTCCAAAAAGTCAAATCACTCAAGGGCAATTCCTTATCAAAGGCAATTCCTAATTGACAAATGCAACAATTATGTCAATGCACTCCCATCTCAACCAACCTCTCTAAATGGTGAGGATAGAAAAGCTCACAGGATAGGGGGCATGGATCCAGTGCAAATGAACCCATCATCCCAGGTGGGTAAATGAGACTTCACACAGGAAGTCACAGCACGTGAGAACACAGCCGAGCACCTGAGATGTGTGTGCTGGACTGAAGAGTTAGTCACCAGACCTTTACTGAACATCCATTCGATCACAGGTTCATCCATCTATCACCTGATGTTTGCCAAGTAGCTTCCTAGTGCCAAGAGCCACGGGGAACACAAGGGTGCCGTTGAAGCAAAGTTTGCCAGCAACGAGCAAGAAGTGAGGATAAGATGAAAATGCCTTGCATGCCTGGTGTTTACAAGGGCTGCCCGTACAGTGGGGCTGCAGAGGAAGAGGAGCAGCAGCCCGCCTCATCCTCGGACCACCTGACGCAGCCCATATCTAATAACATATGGCAAGCACACAGAGGTTCAGCCCTCCACTTGGGCTGCAAGACCATCCCGGCCCCTTCACTGTGATGGCACCACATGTAACTTCTCCCTCTGCTCCCCCAGTCCCACCATCCCCCCGGGCAGCAGTGTTCTGGAGCTGGCCGCCACCTGCTTGAGGAAGGCGATTCTGAGCACCTTGCCCCAACTCTGCATTCAGTCATGGCAGCTTGGTGCCCAGAAACCAGCCATAGAGGGAGAATTTACACCATGGAAATTGTCAAACTACAAATCAGGACTCTCCCCTGCCAGAAAACTGTCGTTAACCATTGACCAACACACCACAGCCTGTGGGGTCAATCCCAAGGCACTCCTCAGTAAACTTTCCAAACGCAAGACACCTCTCCAACTGAAGGTCTGTTTCCTGGGAACCTGATTTAAGACACTACATGATCTTAGGTGGGGTTGCTCTGCAAACCAATCCTGCCTCAGCACTGCAACTTCGGGTGTTTCACCTAACCTCATTGAGCCTTAGTTTCTGCATCTCAAATGAGAGGCTTCCTCTACAAGTTTTGGGTTGCATAACATGGAGTGCTAGATGCTCAGTGTCTATAAGGTCATGGAAAGGATAGCTAACCCCAGTGTGGCCTGAGAACCGAGCCCTAAGAGATGATGAGGACAAGTCTCTAAGGTTGATATGAGGAACAGATAAGAGACTAGTGGAGGATTAAAGATGGTGGCATGAGAAGTGAGACAGAGGCATCCTCCTAAAACTGCATATAATACGAAAATATAATTAATACAACTACTCCTGAAAGAGCAACAGGAAAGAGGACTGCACCAGACTGCATACACCTGGAGAAAAGAGCAGACCTCACGGAACAGGGTAATGTACCAAAGCTGTGGCACGGCAGGACCCATGCCCTTCCCCCACCCCAGCTCATGGGCGGGAAGAAGAGAAATGGAGCAGGGAGGGAGTGGAGGCCTGGGACTCCGGACCTAGCTCCATAGATCTGCTCTGGGAGCACAAACCTACATTTCATGGTGCTTGCATGGTACTCTCCTGAGTAGGGGGTTGGAAAGCTAAGACAGGCAGAATTCCTGGAGGGACTGAGATTACAGCTGCTTGTGAAGTAGGGATCCATATCCGGCTGCTCTGGGACAAAAGAAACGCAGGCAGTCTGAGAGACTTCCAAACAAGGAAGCCCTTGGCAATAGGGCTGCTAAAGGGGCAAGGACTGCACAGAGCTTACTGCTCAGGAGAAAGGACAGGTAGACAAAATTGTTCAGGTGCACTCTGCCCAGCAGGTTGGGAGCTTTCACGATCTTCAGGTGCTCCAGCTCCCTGGCTGGCTACACAGCTCCAAGAACCCCCTCTGGGATACGCAGCCCACTGCGCTTTTCTCCCGGCCAGCCCTACCTGGCTCTCAAACAGACAAACCCTACCCTGGCGTTAGGCCAGCCAGAGGGAAGATCTGTCTACAGCAACTACAAACACAAAGCATAAAGGCTTATACCGCTGTGCTCGGCCCACTGGTTCTGGCAGTGGAGTCAGACATAGCAGCCGGGAAGCAGGAAAGAGCTCTTTCCTCCCCCTAGGCACCAATACCACTCTCCTGAGACCCCTGACATTGATTCAAGGAATGAGCAGCTCCAGAGAGTAGAGCTTCTGGGCACTAGAGGGCGCCATACACAAACATGAAATGCCAAAGAAACCTGGTTCAGAGTAAAATTATGAATACAACTCCTGAGAAAGATTTAAATTACATCGACCTCATGACTCTTCCTGAAAGGGAATTCAAAACAAAAATCATTAACATGCTCATGGAGGTACAGACAGATATTCAAGAACTCAGGAATGAATTCCAGTCAGAAACCCAATCGTTAAAGAGCACAATGGACGGTATTAAAAGCAGATTGGATATGGTGGAGGAGACAATAAATGAAATAGAAACTAGAGAAGAGGAATACAAAGAAGCTGAGGCACAGGGAGAAAAAAGGATCTCTAAGAAGGAAAGAATATTGAGAGAACTGTGTGACCAATCCGAACGGAACAATATTCACATTATAAGGATACCAGAAGAAGAAGAGAGACAAAAAGGGATACAAAATGTCTTTGAGAAGGTAATTGCTGAAAAATTCCCCAATCTGGGGAGGGAGTTAGTCTCTCAAGCCATGGAGGTGCACAGATCTCCCAACACAAGGGACCCAAGGAAGACAACACCAAGACATAGTAATTAAAATGGCAAAGATCAAGGATAAGGACAGACTATTAAAAGCAGCCAGAGAGAGAAATAAGATCACATACAAAGGAAAGCCCATCAGACTTCTCAGCAGAAACCTTACAGGCCAGAAGAGAGTGGCATGATGTATTTAATGCGTAGAAGCAGACGGGCCTCAACCAAGATTACTTTATTTGGCAAGATAATCATTTAAATTTGAAGGAAGGATTAAACAATTTTCAGAGAAGCAAAAGCTGAAAGAATTTACCTCCCATAAACCATCTCTACAGTGTATTTTGGAGGGACTGCTATAGATGGAAGTGTTCCTAAGGTTTAATAGCTGTCACCAGAGGTAATAAAACCACAGTAAAGAAAGTAGAACAGCTAATTACTAAGCAAATGCAAAATTAAATTAACTATCCTCAAAGTCAATCAAGGGATAGACAAGGAGTACAGAATATGATACATAATATATAAAGAATGGAGGAGGAAGAAAAAGGAGGAGAGAAAAAAAAGAACCTTTAGACTGTGTTTGTAATAGCACATTAAGTGAGTTAAGCTAGACTCATAGATAGTAAGGAAGTTAACCTTGAACCTTTGGTAATCACAAATCTAAAGCCTGAAATGGCAATAAGTACATACCTATCAATAATCACCCTAAATGTAAACCAACTGAATGCACCATCCAAAAGACATAGAGTCACTGAATGGATAAAATAGCAAGACCCATCTATATGCTGTCTACAAGAGACTCACTTTAAACCCAAAGATATACACAGACTAAAAGTGAAGGAATGGAAAAAGATATTTCATGCAATAGGGAGAAAAAAGCCAGAGTTGCAGTACTTATATGAGACAAAATAGACTTCAAAACAAAGAAAGTCACAAGAGACAAAGAAGGACATTACATAATGATAAAAGGGCCAATCCAACAAGAAGATATAACCATTATAAATATCTATGTGCCCAACACAGGAGCAGCTACATATGTGAAACAAATACTAACAGAATAAAAAGGGGAAATAGAATGCAACGCATTCATTCTAGGAGACTTCAACACTTCACTTACTCCAAAGGACAGATCAACCAGACAGAAAATTAGTAAGGAGACAAAGGCACTGAACAACACATTAGAATAGATGGACCTAACAGACATCTACAGAACTCTACACCCAAAAGCAGCAGAATGCACATTCTTCTCAAGTGCACATGGAACATTTTCAAGAATAGATCATATTATACTAGGCCACAAAAAGAGCCTTGGTAAATTCAAAAAGCTTGAAATTGTACCAACCAGTTTGTCAGACCACAAAGGTATGAAACTAGAAATAAATTACGCAAAGAAAATGAAAAATCCCACAAAAACATGGAGGCTTCACAACATGCTTGTAAATAAACAATGGATCAATGACCAAATAAAAACAGAGATCAAGCAATATATGGAGACAAAGGACAACAATAACTCAACACTGCAAAATCTGTGGGACACAGCGAAGGCCGTGCTAAGAGGAAAGTATATTGCAATACAGGCCTACCTCAGCAAAGAAGAACAATCCCATATGAGCAGTCTAAACTCACAATTAACGAAACTAGAAAAAGAACAAATGAGACCCAAAGTCAGTAGAAGGAGGGACATAATAAAGATTAGAGCAGAAATAAATAAAACAGACAAGAATAAAACAATAGAAAGAATCAATGAAAGCAAGAGCTTGATAAACCCCTAGGCAGACTTATCAAGAAAAAAAGAGAGTCTACTCACACACACAGAATCAGAAATGAGAAAGGAAAAATCACTATGGACACCAAAGAAATACAAAGAACTATTAGAGAATACTATGAAAAATTATATGCTAACAAACTGGATAACCTAGAAGAAATGGACAACTTTCTAGAAAAATACAACCTTCCAAGCCTGACCCAGAAAGAAACAGAAAATCTCAACAGACCAATTACCAGCAATGAAATTGAACTGGTAATCAAAAACCTACCTAAGAACAAAATGCCTGTCCCAGATGGCTTCACCACTGAATTTTCTCAAACATTTAGTGAAGCCCATATACCCATCCTCCTTAAAGTTTTCCAAGGAGTAGAAGAAGAGGGAATAGTTACAAACTCATTCTATGAGACCAGCATCACTCTAATACCAAAACCAGGCAAAGAAACCACAAACAAAGAAAACTACAGACAAATATCCCTGATGAACATAGATGCAAAAATAATCAACAAAATATTAGCAAACCAAATTCAAAAATACATCAAAAGGATCGTCCAACATAATCAAGTAGGATTTATTCCAGGGATGCAAGGAAAGTACAACATTCGAAAATCCATCAACATCATCCACCACATCAACAAAAAGAAGGACAAAAACCACATGATCATCTCCATAGATGCTGAAAAAGCATTTGACAAAATTCAACATCCATTCATGATAAAAATCTCAACAAAATGGGTATAGAGGGCAAGTACCTCAACATAATAAAGGCCATATATGACAAACCCACGGCCAACATTATACTTAACAGCGAGAAGCTGAAAGCTTTTCCTTTAAGATCGGGAACAAGACAAGGATAGCCACTCTCCCCACTTATATTCACCATAGTACTGGAGGTCCTAGCCACGACAATCAGACAACACAAAGAAATAACAGGCATTCAGATAGGCAAGGAAGAAGTTAAACTGTCCCTGTTTGCAGATGACATGATATTGTACATAAAAAACCCTAAAGAATCTACTCCAAAACTACTAGATCTAATATCTGAATTCAGCAAAGTTGCAGGATACAAAATTAATACACAGAAATATGTGGCATTACTCTCCACTAACAATGAACTAGCAGAAAGAGATATCAGGAAAACAATTCCATTCACAGTTGCATCAAAAAGAATAAAATACCTAGGAATAAACCTAACCAAGGAAGTGAAAGACCTATACTCTGAAAACTACAAGACACTCATGAGAGAAATCAAAGAAGATACCAATAAATGGAAACACCTCCCATGCTCATGGACAGGAAGACTTAATATTGTCAAAATGGCCATCCTGCCTAAAGCAATCTACAGATTCAATGCAATTCCTATCAAAATACCAACAGCATTCTTCAACGAACTAGAGAAAATCGTTCCAAAATTCATATGGAACCACAAAAGGCCCCGAATAGCCAAAGAAATCCTGAGAAGGAAGAATAAAGCTAGGGGGATTATGCTCCCCAACTTCAAGCTCTACTACAAAGCCACAGAAATCAAGACAATTTGGTACTGGCACAAGAACAGACCCATAGACCAATGGAACAGACTAGAGAGCCCTGATATAAACCCAACTATATATGGTCAATTAATATATGATAAAGGAGCCATGGACATACAATGGGAAAATGAAAGCCTCTTCAACAGCTGGTGTTGGCAAAACTGGACAGCTATATGCAAGAGAATGAAACTGGATTATCGTTTAACCCCATACACAAAAGTAAACTCAAAATGGATCAAAGACCTGAATGTAAGTCATGAAACCATAAAACTCTTAGAAGACAACATAGGCAAAAATCTCCTGAATATAAGCATGAGCGACTTCTTCCTGAACACATCTCCTTGAGCAAGGGAAACAAAAGCAAAAATGAACTCATGGGACTACATCAAACTAAAAAGGTTTTGTATGGCAAAGGACACCATCAACAGAACAAAAAGGCATCCTACAGTATGGGACAATATATTTGCAAGTGACATATCCAACAAGGGGTTAACATCCAAAATACATAAAGAACTTACATGCCTCAACACCCAAAAAGCAAATAACCCGATTAAAAAAATCGTCAGAGGATATGAAGAGACAGTTCTCCAAAGAAGAAATTCAGATGGCCAACAGACACATGAAAAGATGCTCCACATCACTAATCATCAGGGAAATGCAAGTTAAAACCACAATATCACCTCACACCAATAAGGATGGCCAGCATCAAAAAGACTAAGAACAACAAATGCTGGCGAGGATACGGAGAAAGGGGAACCCTCCTACACTGCTGGTGGGAATGTAAGCTAGTTCAACCATTGTGGAAAGCAATATGGAAGTTCCTCAAAAAACTAAAAATAGAAATACCATTCGACCCTGGAATTCCACTCCTTGGAATTTACCCAAAGAATACTTCTCAGATTCAAAAAGACATATGCACCCCTATGTTTATCACAGCACTTTTTACAATAGCCAAGATATGGAACCACCTAAGTGTCCATCAGTAGATGAATGGATAAAGAAGATGTGGTACATATACACAATGGAATACTATTCAGCCATAAGAAAGAAATAAATCCTACCATTTGCAACAACATGGATGGAGCTGGAGGATATTATGCTCAGTGAAATAAGCCAGGTGGAGAAAGACAAGTGCCAAATGATTTCCCTCATTGTGGAGTATAACGACGAAGCAAAACTGAAGGAACAAAATAGAAGCAGACTGAGAGACTCCAAGAAGGAACTAGTGGTTACCAAAGGGAGGGGTGTGGGAGGGCGGGTGAGGAGGGTGGGAGAAGGGGATTGAGGGGTAGTTTGTTTAGTACACATGGTGTGGGGGGTCACAGGGAAAACAGTGTAGCAGAGAGAAGGCAAATAGTGAATCTGTGGCATCTTACTACACTGAAGGACCGTGACTGCATTGGGGTATGGGTGGGGACTTGATAATGTGGGTAAATGTAGTAACCACACTTTTTTCATGTGAAACTTTCATAAGAGTGTATATCAATAATACCTTTAAAAAAATTAAAAAAAAAAAGAGACTGGTGAACAAAAAGCTCCACCCCAGTGCCCAGCCTGGAACAATCTCTGCAAATGAATGAAAGGCTCTTGAAACTCAGTGCCATGAGAAAAGGATTCATTGCTTGCCCAGAATCTGGTAGCTCAAGAATGTGTCAAATGATTATATAAAACAGCCAAAGTCTGTTCTTTGCACGGCAGCACACAGCCTGGAGAGAAAGGATAACCAACCAACCCAATCCTCAAATTTCTGCTCTCACTTCTTCTTCTCTGTTGCCAGCACAAACAGAAGACCATGAGAGAATTCTAGGGGAGGCATTTAATGGAGACATCGTTAAGTTACATCCCCTTCTTAGAACTACTCTGTTTTGCCTCCCACTGTTAGGCTATTGGCTAGTGCCCTGGGAAGGGTCTGCCTTGGGTTTGGCTGCACACTCTCGTTTCATAGAAGAGATCAGATCTACCTTCACCCAGCTTCAGGTGAGGGCTAATTATTACCATGGAGTGTGTGTGCTGCTGTAGCTCTCTCCTTGTGGAAGGCAATCAAGGGATTTCTAGTGACCTGAGACACAGAACCACGCCTTTCTTGGAAGCAGATGAAAGCCACTTGTCTCTAGCATTCTGTTGCACACCTTACAACTCCCAGATTATGTGCTCGGGAACACAATCTGAGACATTGCTCATGTAGCTGTTTGGCAATGTGCTTTCCTGAGCTCTGTCTCATATTATTCAAAAATCAGCAGCAGTTACATTTCAGATAGGATTTATCAAGTAGAAGTATAGGACACCCAGTTACACTTGAATTTCAGATAAATCATGAATAACATTTTAAAATAAGCATGACCTGGGCAATATGGACATATTTATGCTAGGAAATTAATTGTTGCTCATCTGAAATTCAAGTTTAACCAGACATCCTTCTATTTTATCTGACAACCCAAATTTTCAGGAACTTTCAGAAATCAAAAGGAGAAAGGGAATTCTGGAGGCTCACCTTGAAGCAGCTTCACCTGTTTTCTTATTCTGGGCCACCGGGCATTGTTCATCACTGCCAAGGTCTCCCACCCACTCTAACTCCATGTATGGGTGGCCAGTGGAGGGCCATCTACAAGACGGGGTGAAGTAAAGCAACCTTCCAATGACTTGAAATTAGAACTTCATAGCTTTGAAACATCATGAATTTCAGAGGAATTGCTGGAGTTGTGGAGAAAACGCAGATGAAAAAGGCCCCATGCACAATGAACACAGCTTAGGCCATGTGTAAGGTCTAACTGATCTCAATTACTGCTATCACTCTGTCCATCATCTCCATGCTCTTCTCAAAGCAGAAGAGATGGATGAGACACAGCCTCTAACCTTTTACAAGTTAATTTCTGGATTTGGGGCCTGACTTTCCAAACAAGGCCAGAGACCTATAGTATACCTGAGAAGGTGGGCTGAGGGGAGGAGAGATGGAGAAAGAGATCCGAAACTGTGTGACACTCAGGACTTGCCCTCGGGGGTGGACAGATGCTTACAGATTCTTGCCTGCATTCCTGGACCAAACACCCAAATAGAGGATGAGGTACATCCAAAAGCTTCCACATGGAGCAGTACTTTCATGGCTCCCATTTCTGCCACCAAGACTCGCACCCACGGACGAGGCTGAAAGAGGTCCTCACAGTCCACTGGTAATTATAAAACAAGATCACCTTTCAGAAGTCTCATTACTTAACATTCCTGCCATTCAGGTCATGAGCTGACACCAATAATGTATTGCTATTTTTAACTTCCTATTACAGGGGTGTGAAGGCCATACATGCTGATCATCAGGTATTTCCAGTTCTCCTTCCCAAGGCAGCCTGGGTCCTGGTATGAGGGAAAGGTTTTTAAGCCACTGACATTTCAGAATTGCTACTGCAGTATAAACAGCTGCACTTACTGGTAACACCAGGGTTGAGAATATTTGGGGGGCAGGAATGCCAGGACCAGGTTGCAATGACTGAGTATGTTATCCAGTCACTCACAGAGATTGTGGCCTCAGGAGAGCAGCAAAAAGGGTGGCTCTGGGGCCAGACAAGGTTGGGTTCATACCTTGTTGTATGATTCATCAGCTGTGTGACTTTGGGCAAGTCATTTGACCTCTGAAAACATCAGATCCCAGAAGAATCACAGCACCCTTGCCCCAGGGTTACTATGAAGATGAAATGCAATAATGCATTTAAAAGAGCACAGTGCCTGGAGCATCGCAAGCCCTCAATAAAGTTGTTACTAATGCACTTTTATATATATTTTTTTTATTACGAGATGAAGGTCCTAAGAATCCCCATGATATATTTTGCTATCTCTACTGAAGTTTCCAGAGATGAGTTTATGGCCTTCTAGGGCCGCTGGTTCCCTTTGGACTTAAACGGCTGTCAGTCACTTCTCTGACTCAGCCATCTCCCTTTACCTTCCACCTCATTAGGCCTGGTTCTGCCTCTCCAGTGACTCAGAAAAGCCTTATTCTTCTTTCTCATGACAGATTTTCAAATATTTCTAGACACGGACCTTCACCACATTCCCCATGACCACTTCCATCCTCTTCTCCAGACAAAATAGGCCCAGGTTTTCCACTGTTTCCTCATGTGACATGGTTTCTAACCATTCTCTGTCCTTCCCACCCTTCCCATCTTAAGGAAAAGAACTTTCAACTTAGGCTTCTATACCTCGCCAAACTATCAGATATGAAGGTAGATTTAAGATAGGATCTTTTAAGACATGTTAGGATTAAAAAAATTATAACCTCCCATGCATATTTTTAAGGAAGCTTCTGGAAAATGTACTAGTTTGAAGCAAGAGAGAAAATTAAGAAAGAAGCAATAGAAACCGGGAAAAGGAGACAAAATACAGCAAAGTGGTAAAGAGAAGTCCAGCATTACAGTGAGGGATGCTCTAAATGAAATGCTGGACAGGAACCTAGGGACAAACTGATTTTTGGTGGAGCGAGATGGAAGGCTCCAGGAGAGAGGACTCTAGTTTAAAAGAAAATAAAGAAATTGATAAACTTTCTAATATGACCAGCATATAAAAGTAAAAACTTGATAGATATTATAATGGATTTGGTGAAACAATTGTAAAGAATCAAAATTATGTAGAAAACATTACAAATAAAAAAAATTAGGTCCTTTTTAATTCCAGGAGAAACAAAAAGTTTTAGAAAAAAAGAAAATGATAGCACAATACATTGAAATAAACAATATCTACCTAGTCAAAATAATGTAAACACTGAGTACTAATTTATCTAAAGACATTTAATTCCACTGAGAGGATAGAAAAGAGTAGAGAAGAGCTAAGATCTCATCTACCATAACAAAAACTCAACCGTTGACTGTTAAAGTTGATAAACAGTAAGTCTGTCAATGTCTCAAGATTCAAGATTAACATGGAAACTCAGTTGCACTTCCTTATATTAACAATGAACTTGTGGAAACCAAAATTAAAAACATAACACTATTAACAATTACTCCAAAGAAAATGAAATATTTAGGTAAATCCTTAACATAATCACTACATGATCTGCATTCTGGAACTTAGAAAATAATTGATGAAAAGAAATTATGTAAGACCTAAATAAATGCAGATGCACATTTGTACATACACCAAACACTCAACATACTAAAGATGTCAATTTTCCCAAAATTGATCTTCAGTTTTAATGTGATTAAAATTCCACCATGGTTTTGTAGACATAAATGAGTTTATTAAAAAATTTATGTAGAAAGGCAAAATCCTAGGCTAAAACATCTTTAAAAAGAAAGACAAAGTGAGAGGAATCACTCTACCTAATATTAAGGCTTACTATATAGCTATAATAATCTAAACAGCATGGTACTGGCAGAGGAATGGACATACAGATCAACTGAGCAGATGACACAGAAACAGACCCACTTATAAATATGACCAACTAATTTCTGACAAAGTGCAAAAACAAAGGAAGAGGTCTTTAAAAAAATGGTACTGCAACAATTGGACATCTCTGGACAAAAAATTGAAACTTGTCTTAAAACTAAGACATACAAAAATTAACTGAATGAGAGACTTAAATGTAAAACATAAAACTATAAAAAATTTATAGAAAAGACAGTCTCTTCAATAAATGGTGCTGGGAAAACTGGAACAGCTAAATGCTAGAGAATGAAACTGAATTACTATCTAACAACATACACAAAAGTAAACTCGAAATAGATTAAAGATCTAAATATAAGACATAAAATCATAAAACTCTTAGAAGAAAATATGAGCAAAAATCTCTTGAACATAAGCATGAGTAATGTTTTTCTGGATACACCTCCCTGGGCAAGGGAAATAAAAACAAAAATAAACAAGTAAGACTACATCAAACTAAGAAAATTCTGTACAGCAAAGAACACCATCAACAAAATGGAAAGGCAACCTATGGTACAGGAAAATATACTAACAAATGATATCTGATAAGGGGCCAACATATAAAATATGTATAGAAATCATATGACTCAATATAAAATAAACAAATAAATAAATAACCCAATTAAAAAATGGGCAGGTGAACTGAACATTTTTCCAAAGAAGGCATACAGATGGCCAATAGACATATTAAAAGATGTTCCACATCACTAATCATCAGGGAGATGCAAATCAAAACCACAGTGAGGTATCACCTCTCACCAGTCAGAAAGGCTACTACCCAAAAGGAGTAACAATTGTTGGTGAGGATGTGGAGAAAAGGGAACCCTCCTATATTGTTGGTGGGAATGTAACTTGATGCAGCCCCTGTGGAAAGCACTATGGCAGTTCCTCAAAACAGTAAAAATAGAAATACCATACAACCAAGTAATTTCACTTCTAGGAAATTACCCCAAAACAAAATCTGATTCAAAAAGGTACATGCACCCATTTATTGCTGCATTATTTACAATAGCCAAGATATGGAAGCAATAATAGTGTCCATCAATAGATGAGTGGAACATGTGGTATATATACACAATGGAATAGTATTCATCCATTAAAAAGATAAGAAGTCCTACCATTTGTAACAACATGGACGGATCTACAGGGTATTATGCTCAGTGAAATAAGGTAAAATTATGTACAAACAGGTGAAATCTAACATATATTGCAGGCATTCACTTAAAGCCCACAAAGGCTATCCATCAATAGCTAGAGGGTCCCCTGAAAAGCCACAGCAGGGCTGTTCCTGCCTCTGGTCCTCCAAGGGAGAAGCCATCAAGCCCTGACCTCTTATGAGAGTTTATGACCTGATTTTCAAAGTCAGTCCTACTTTTATCAAAGGCCAATTAGTTACATATACATTTTTGATAGTACATTAATTTTACCATATATAATCTAACACTGGATAAAATGGCCTCTCTTGCCCTCTTCCATGGGCTTCTGGAAAAGAGCAAAAAATTATGAGAGAGGACCTCCAGCATTTCTCATCCTTTGCTAAGACAAATTGCTCTGGCATTTGTCAGCAAGGCCACACTTCCATTAATGGCACCTCAGTCATCTAACCAAAGACTGGAGAAGCAAATCAAGACAAAATATCTTAGGTGGATGTGGGCCACTACACACATGTAAGATGGAGATATAACGAGTGCTTGGGTTTCACTGGAATTAATCTGCCAGGTGGCCTCTAGGGAAGACGGCACCATCAAAGCCAAAGCTTGATAGCAGTTCTGAGGGTGTCAGAGAAAGCTAACCAGAAGAATGGCCAGATACTGAGAAATGGAAAGTATCCCAACCACTTACTGATTTGAAATTTTAAGATTAAATTACAATTCCTAATATCTGTTGAATGGGGAAACAAAAAGCCATCATCTGAAGTTTTAAAAAATCTATGAAGCAGAAAAACTATTCATTTCAAAATAGAACACTGGCAAAACAGGCAGGGTGCAGGTGGGGAACTGCTCCAACTGCACCCAGCTGAGTCAAGGTGATAAAACTTATTGGCCTACCAGTTTCTTCCCACATCTTCATTCCCAGGGTTCTCATAATTCAGAGATGAAATGTCAACAGAATCCACCCTGTATGTTTAATTTGTTTTGAAAGCCTGCACCCAAATTATTAAAAAATTTTTAATTAAGTATCTTTGAAAATGGAAAACAGACTACTATCTCAATGGGAGGGAGGGCACTCCAAGTAGAAACTAAAATCATGATAAACTGATCTGCAAAGGGTTGGGGTGTGTTACTGTTAGAAATGGTCTTCTGAATTTAAAAATAATTACAGTGGGGCCTATCAATTAGGCAATGAGTACTTTGAGCCTATGTACTGGCCCATCTACAATTTTTTTTTTTAATATCTGGCAGAATGTTTTACAATCTAAACTCAGCAAGACTACAATTCTACCAGAAGGTGCCTCAGATGGTTTTCCTAATAATTTTGATTAGCTGAAAGGAAGAAAAAACATCATTTCAATTATTCACTTTCAAAAACCACCCATTTTAAGTTGGAATATTAAATGCCCCTTTCTTCCTCCCTCCACTACCATCAACCAAATAGAATCAAACCTCACAGAACCCTTGCAAAAAGGAAAAGGGGGTAAGGAGTGACTTCTTCCTATGTTAACATACTAAAAATTTTGTCAACATTTTCTTGCCACTTGAGGTTGTCCAGCTTATGTGTACCTTTGCTCGAGATGATTAAGTCCCTTTAGAGATCTCGGCAGAAGCTGGCATTGCAACTGCTGCAAAGATCTAAGTGCAAACCACCATATATTGGCTTTTGTTTTAATAGCCTTTTAACCAACTTTGTTAATGGACTGAATGCAATTTAGATATGGAACTTGGCTAAAACATAGCTTCAATTGGCTATTAAAATTTAAGAGCCAACTAAGATAGCTAATTACAAAAAAAGCTCCAGCGATAATGCTAAGCAGAATTAGTAATAGCAAATGACAGTCTGTCTAGTCTTATTCCCATAGGGAAAGAAACTCTTAACTGAGAAGTCAACCAGACAGTGTGCAGCAAACCTGATTGCATTACTGGTATTATGGCATACAAATCTGGCAGCTCGCTGGGATAAAACGGGGAGTCAAGTCTGTCAACCTCCAGTCAGAAAGAAAACAACTGACCCTCTTTTACATGCCAGTTAGAGCAGACTCTAGGAATTTTATTTGCATTCACAGGTACGCGTAAGGGCTTTTCCACTGAGGAACACTGCTGTAAAACCCTAGCAGACCCTAAGAGTGAGGAGAGAAGGAAGTGAGCCTCAAAAGAGCACAGTTCACCTTCACCTGCACAGAATCTACCTCTCCCTTTAGGAATTTAGGTCTGAGAAAGACAATAAATATCTGAATGCTAAAAAGTTGAGTGTAGAGGGGGAAAAATGTTCTACTTCTTTGCTTCATTACAGATACCCTCATTATGGCATCAGCTGAAGTGCAGACGAGCTCTCCTGTGAAGATTTATCATGTGTGGTGGCCACTTTGAATCGGAGGTACTGGAGTCTTTAACATTCCCTAGTCAAGTGTCTCCCTGCTGTGCCTGTAAATGTCAGTCCAGTTTTTTCATGGCTGTGCGCACAGATTAGAAACAGCAGGAGAGCTTGGGAGTATGACTACAGTACCAGTAAGGACACTTGTCTTCGTGGCACTGCTCAAGTGATTCTTGGAATGTAGGACCCTGCTGTTTTCTAATATTTACACACAACTGGAGTCATCAAGAGCAGTAAATGCGGTCTAAAGGCAGCTTGCTTCTTTTGTTAGGGGCTTTACATTCAAATAGGGATATCAACAGTAAGACCAAAAAAAGGAAAAAGACCCAGCATTTAAAAAAGTTTCCTATTTCCTCCCAGTTTTGCTGCTAAAAGACCAACCAGGTATCATCATGACTGTTCACTTGGCTCGACCCCCCCTTCCAAACATTTTCACTGGGCAGCATACAGTTCATTGGGAACAGCAGGTATTTCAGATTCTTGACCGTGAATTGGGTGTTTGCAGGCTGTGGCTCCTCTGACCTCTCCAGGAACAGACAGGGCCTTCAAAACCATTTTGATGTAATTTCACCCACTTTTGCTTTTTGAACACTTTGCATGACATATCAAAGACTTATTCTGGAGCTGTAGCACCTCGAATACAACTTCTTTCAAGAGCCTGGTTAGGAATTTTAGAAAAAGGGGGGTGGGGGTAACTACTATGCCTGTGCAATTTAAGAAATGTCTAAATGGTCCTTCTTTAAATTATAAATGGTAGGGTAAATCACATAAACTTTTAAATATCCGCCAAGGACCTGTGGACTAGAAACTTCAGGGGGTCGTGGTGGGTTGGGGGAGGGTTGCACCAGCACCAGATCGCATACCTTTGCAACTAGTGTTAACAGATTAGGATGTGCACAACAGTTCTCCAGTTGAACTGACTTGTGTTAGCACCAAAATATTCTATAAGAGTAAATGAAGGCCAAAGAACAAAGTTTTTTATTACCCTTTGGGGGTTGGTGTGTGGGGTGGGGGTATTAAAATACCCCCTTAGAAGACATTAACATAAAGTTCTTCTTAGGACCTTGAAAGCATACTTCTATCTAGGAACATTGAACAAGTAAACTATATCTCTCTTCTCTCTTCACTGGGCAATCTAATAGAATCAATATGTACTTCCCAGCTGTAACTTTCCCTGTGATCTATTGCCCTGGAATCTTCCAGTGTTCGGGGTTAGCCGACGCTTTAGCTGCTTTACTCTGACTTTTAAGTACTAACACATATTGGACCCTTATGAGGAAAGTCTGAGAGCACGTGTAGGGGCATCTCTCACATCTGAGAACTGCACCAAGAATGACCACCATGACCTTCTGTATAAAGGCTTTGTGTGAAGGTCAGAAAGTATATTGAACACAATTTTACAGTTTTTAAACAATTCATGACCTGGGTGTTACAGGTTTTCGTTTATGTAATTGTGATCACTTTTCACATACTTCTAAGAGATATCAGAAGCAGAAAGACAACCTACAGAAAAGTAACAGATTTCAGACTACTGTCCCAACTCCCCTGACCCCTGCCAAGACTCTGGAGTCATGCCTTTGAAACTCCTTCCTGCCTGTGCGCTCCAGAAATACAAATCAGATCACCTCCACTCATACTTTTGATAATCCAGACTTCAAACAAATGTTGGACTCAGAATGAAGTCAAAAGAAGGAAAGAATGTTTCAAAGATCATTTGCAGTGGTTCACATATAAAACTGTAATTTGCTAAATGCAGAAATTTTACAGGTAATTTTATAATGAGCCAAAATCACAAATTTAGGACTACTACACATAAGGTGCAAAATGCTATTCCATAATAAAAGAAAACTCGCCATTACAATAATAATACATCCTTAGTACAGTGGAAATGGTAAGCATGTATTTGTAAAATAACACCCCAACGACGGAGCTGCCTAAACCATCTGGTCAGCGGCAAACTGCATGGAACCACTAACATGGTGTGAGGCTCTATTTATCTCCAGGCCCTTTCCAATATTCATTCTTCAGTGTGTCTCATACTCTTTATACCAGCAGACCTTAATGAAAGAGGGGCATACAGAGTGATCTGTGCAACTTTAAAGGAAACAAAAACCACTAAACTTCATCCACGTAAATATGGTAACTATGAAAAATTATGTAGGCATGATACAGAGGACTTAACACATAACACAGCCACAGGACAAGAGTTTGACTTTTGTAGTGGTGGTGAGATAAGGGAACTTTCCTTTCATTTTGCTATCTGTTAATGTGGTTTGGGTAATAAATAAGAATTATTAAGTAAAATGGCATTAATTAAACCAGTGCGGTGCTGCTGTTAAGAACAGACAGATCAATGAAATTGAACAGAGTCCAGAAACAGACCCTAGTATAAGAACTTAATATGCACTAAAGCAGGTATTACAAAACAGGCTGGAAGGTAGGTGGGGAAGAAAATTTATTTAACAAAAGGCACTGGAGATACGGGTTAGCTATTTGGAAAAAAGAATCTAATGTGATCCTTGCTTCATAGCATACGTACACCAAAATTAATTCCATACAGATTAAAAATTGAGAAGCA
Organism: Smutsia gigantea; assembly: GCA_032199065.1. Lineage (NCBI taxonomy): Eukaryota > Metazoa > Chordata > Mammalia > Pholidota > Manidae > Smutsia > Smutsia gigantea. Next base: position 1,076,464 of record JAVSCE010009310.1, read on the forward strand.
TCAAAACAAAAAACCTAGGAAAGGCCATAGGTAAATACTTCTAATTTAAGGATGGGAGATATTGTAAAACACTGGTGGAAATTACAATGAAATAATCAAAAGATTAAAGCCATAAAAACTAATAATGTATTATCAACAAAACAGGGAAAAGTCAGTAACAAATGCGACAAAGGGTTAAGATCATTACTATACATTGACAGTACAAACAAACACACCAAAGAGGAAATAGAATAATCAGTTTACAAATGAAAATTTGCTCAGGTTCACAAGCAATTAAAAAAAAAACTACCTTATTAAATTAAAGAAACTAGTAATACTCAAGGATGACAAAATTAAGTTGAGCCCTCTAAATTACTGGGTGAAGTGTTATCTGATGGATTTTTGCAAAGCAATTTGATAATATGTATTAAGAATCTTTCATTTTCCTAGTATTTGACCCAGTGCTTCCCTTTTGAAAATCTAAGGAAGGTTTGTACAACGTGGACAAAGATTTCTGTACAATTTTATTCAAGAATATTATTTACAATATCCCAATACAGGAAATACTTTAAAGGTCCAATATTAGGGAAATGATCCGTAAAGTATCATAAATCTAGAAGATGAATTAATCTGGAAACATTAAAATGAGATTCATGAAGTATCTATAACATGAAAAGTATTTAATTCCAGCTTTAAAAAGCAGTATGTAAGGTTTTATAAAAGTTTAATAGTTATTTAAAGATAAATGCATTAGAAAAGGCTGGAGAAAATGTTGTCAAAACATTACCAGTGCTTGCCTGTGAGTGGTAGTAGTCAGGCTAGTTAGTCTTTTGACACTTTTCTGTATGTTCTAAATTTTCTACAATGACCGTGTATTATTAATACACTTTGATAATAAAGAATATAGAGAAAAATAGTATTTTAAAGGATAAACATGCACAGAATGCTCAATTATGTATACACATATACACACAAATACATATAATTTATTTATATTTCTAGCACTAATTTATTGCTATGCAACTTAGGCCTTTATACGCATTTTTTAAATTTAGTGATTCAAAACAATAATTGGGGTTTTATAGCTATGGCCTATTAATGTTTTATTTGTCTTAAGAGATCACTACTGAAGAACCCCTACAAGCTATTATTTTACTTCAAGGCTTAGTTGGTTACCAAAAATTTACCGATTGCTTTGTAGAAAATGTAGAACCACACTTACAGCTCCTGTTGTGTGAACAAAAACAAAGAATGGCAAAATCCACTGAATGCAAGTAATGAGAAGAAAATTAAAACAATGCAACATAAAAATAATAAACATGAACTGAAAATGGCCAGGAAAAGCAAGCTTAACTCCGAATGACAAGGAGGTTCTTAATCATTTTTAAAAAATAAAGGAGCCTAAGAAAACCCAGTGCTTCAGGGAACAGAACAGCAGAATAAGGAGCTATAGCTGATGAATCCAACTGGCTACTATGGCTACTAGTTTTTAGTTTCTACAGTCCTGCCAACAGAATAACATTCGAGAAAATGCCAGCACTTGTTAGAAACAATATGGGAGGAAATATTTGTTTTCTTAATATTTAACCAACAGATTTTGCTATGTTTTTGTTTTTTTTGAAAATAAAAAGGCTAAGGCACATACACGAACACACGCACACACACACACACACTTTATCCTATTTTAAGCATCAATGTGTTTAAAACAGAATTTGAGAGTTGATTTAGGTGTTACAAACTTGGGACCATAACACTGATGGGTACTAAAATCCAGCACTTTACAGAAAATGGGAAGAAGCTCTGCCCAAAATCTAGTTCTCTATCCTTTAAGGACTCTTAGCCCTAGAACTTCAGGAGGCATTTAAAAGATTAACCTTCAAAGACAGTCTGCAGATCTGTTTTGCATTTTTAACATCTGACCACACAGTGATAAATGGTTCACATGACAACTAACTATCCATATTAGAAAGCCAGAAGTTAGTGTTTGTGTTGGTTCAGAGTTCCTCAAAACTGGTACAACCTTAACAATTTTTGATATGTCTACATCCCACCTGTACTATTTACTTAATATTTTCTTCAAATCAAGTTTTTTTTTAAAAGCTAAAATACCTACTTTAGGCTTATCCTGAGCAGTTGAGAAATCACTAGTTTTAATGTGCCATTTATATTTTGAACACTACTTATATTTTGAGTACATACTAAAATAAATGCTTAAATATTTAAATAAAAGTACGTCCGCATACCATCTAAAAACATTGTACATGCTACAAGAGGTAAGCTGTACACCACCTTTTAGAAAATCCAATCCAATCCCATTTCTGTAACAAAGGAAATCTTGAAATTGTTCATAAATATTCAATTCCAAGCTTTTATTCCAAAGGCAACTATAAAAAGTCCACATCTTAAAATCATCAAAACTCTAAAGTGCTTGGTTTACTGTACAAATACTATATGCTACCAAAAATGAAACTTGTAAGAAAAATAACCTCCTGTGAATAAACAATAAGCTATAGGCAGACAGACAGACAGATGGAGCTAGGTCACAGGATTTCCTTAAAGGAAACAATCTATAAAACCTTTGATGATGCCACCACTTGATAATGTATCGCCTGTTTTCTTAACATACAGCTTGCATACTTAAATAATTCTTATTTAATCTAATTTCCAAATATGTATATTTTATTTCTCATAGATAAACTTATTACTCTAATTTTCCTTTCAGAATCCTTTCCCTTCTTTGTACCTCTCATCTGATACAGCAGGTGCTTAATAAATGCTTGTGGAACTCAACAAAATCAGTACAAACCAAACCTTACAGCCACAACAAATTGTGTATTTGTAGCAAGCAAAAAGAGACCTTTATTTTGAGTTTTCTATTTCCTTAAAAGTGAGGACTTTGTCAAACATTTTTATACACTCAGCGAAATATACAACATTAGAGAAATGCAGGCCACAGTAGTTTTTCTTGTATGTACTCCAGAATCTCAATACACACACAGCTTGGGATAACTTAGAGAGTATAACCTAAAGATTTTGAAATTTTATAAATTAGCCTTTAGTAAATTGTACAATGTATTTAATTTAAAAGTTTATATTTTTCAAAGACAATAGTATTTCGTTGTTACCTCCCACCCCTTAAGACTCACATGACAATATAACACTTAAAACAGAAAAAGAAGGAAGAGTCAAATGAAAGGAAGAAAAGAAAAATTGGTTCACAGCATTTGGTTTATTTCTGGACTCTTCTTCTGGTTTTTGAACCTGGAAGAGAAAACAAAGAAATTTAAATCATTAATCATTAACTTACAAAGGCAAAAGGAGACTATGAATGTAAGTATTTCCATATACAATTATATGTAAAAATCTGACTAGAATGATTTGTGGAGATGAAATTCATACACAAAAGTATAATTATTAATACCCTGAAACTTTTAGGAAATCATGTCAATTTTTTTCATTCATCAAAAAATACGCTAACAAAGTCTACTTCTAGTCTTAAATTCTATCAGAACTCTTCCACTTACAAAACATATCCAATTTATACTTGTACTGAATTGTCTCTCCCCCAAATTTTTATTGTACAATTCAAAACATTAGCTGCTGATGTAAGCTAGCAACAAGATAGCATTCTTTCTTTGGAAGGGAAACAATAAGGTAATGCATGTTATGAAAAGCAAGGAATTTTTTACAAAGGTATTGCTTTTTAAAACCTGTTACTTATATTCTTTAGGCAGGAGAGTGCTGGGCTATTCCAAAATACAATCTTTTCCACCAAGAATTAACTAGATTCCAACGGTAGCCTTCTAGAAAAGTACCCCATCTGATATTGGCTTAGGTATATTGTGACAGTTCCTCTCCAACTATTCCTGAATTGGGAAAAATCAGTGATTCTTTATTGGGGGCATGGAGAATTCTGCCCCATAAAGAAATCCATGTGGGAATGCTACCTCACCAAGGAAACTCTGTTCCTGACTCCCATGCCCATTCCACCTGCACCTGGCGCACAGCAGTCAGAAGGGTGTGCTTAAGCCTGACCCCAACTGCCTGGTGCTGGCACATGAATGTGCTTCCCCTGCCAGGAAGAGCAATGGTGCCCTGTGAGGGGCAGCACAGGTGCCTGCAACTAATCAATGCACGCGCTACCCAAGAGAGATCAATACTTCTCTAAACGTACAAAACATTCTTTTAATCTAGGACAAAAATATCTACCACACATGTCTAATAAACAGTTTCTAAAGGTTTTGTGATTACAGGTTTATTTAGTGACTTAATTGGAAGATCAGTTTAAAAATTTGTGGTTTTTATTTTCCCAAGTTCTAATTGCTATTCAATTGCCATATATTTCAATTAAAGCAAACCTCAAACTTGTATGAGTATCTTTTTTCTGCCACTCAGAATGCATAACCTATACTATAGCTGGTTATGAGCTTTTTCTTCAATTTTATGATATATATATAGCCTTCTTTTCAAAATAATTCATGGTAGATTTTGAGTTTTTTTATCTCAAGAATTTTAAAATTAACTTTGCATAGAAAACCAAGAATGATGTGATCATCTGAGACTGGTATAGTGGGCTATCACAAAACCAAGGTCAATAATCAATACTACAGTACATCTTCCTTTCAATAAATTGTGAATCTGTAGTTACATTACAAAGGACACTAAAGTTAACAATTACGCTACATTCAAGTAGTTTTATTCTCATTAACATCCTAATTTGACATTCCACTCAGATTAAATATCATTGCTGCTTAGCCCCTTCAATCTGGATTTAAAGTTTTTCAATGCAACTAAAAATGCTATCACACCTAGGATTTATTATATAATCACTATCATGCAACTGACAGACTTTGCTGCATGTATCAATTCAATATTTCCCTAACAATCAATTCTAATCGCTGCAGAAAAAATCAGTTTCTCTTCCCACCTCTTTAAAAAAATCCATTTCACAAAACATTACTACTGGTCAAAGGTCCAATCATAAGACTAATGTGTAAAATTCAATATTTGAAAAATAAAAAATACAAGGTTTGGTCACTCTCCTATGATTTTATAATGCAGAAGGAAAAAAACAAGTGGGAAATTTCTTTGTGGGCTGCCCTTAAAAATACCTCTTTCTTAACTAGACCACAGATATTCAAAAGGTAAACTTAAATCATGCTTTCCTTAAAGTTTCTCAAGAATGGTCCAACATCAAAGGCACTTCAAAGTACCAACAAGAGTAGGTGCTGAGTACTGTCCATTTTATGAGCAAATGGAACAAAGTATAGTGGCCATAAATATCATGGCTGCAATAACTAATTTTCAGTACAGTTTTGAAATATTGGCATGGTTTTGAAATGCCAGAATACACAGGGTTTTTTTAAGGCTTATCATTTTGTGGGGAGAAAAATTACTTGCAGCAAATAACCAAATTTTCTCAATTGGTAAAAATTATGCCTTGCATAAAAATAAAAGGATTAGAGGCCTCTGTTCTTCTTGAAAACTAACCCGTCACCCCCTCTCTCTCTTTGAGAAAACCTACACAATACACACTTTGAAAGCTTTCAGAATGTGTTCTCACACAATAGACCCCCAACTAGTCAAAATGAGTTTAGGTGTATCAAGAAAATCATACATGTTTTTAAAATGGTCTAAATAGATATTAAAGGAAAGTTGCTCCCATTTCGCTTGGCACAGCGTTCTGAAAGATCACATAGTGAGAAAAATCTCTTACCATATTGTAAACCATAAATTGTGTTTGAAAATAAAATTGTTAATGAAGAAACTGACATTTCTAAAGCTGCTGTTAGAGGTAACCATTCTTGAAACACGTTTATGACACAAAATCTTAAAGCTCTAAAACACAGAATTCACTAAATTGTACTATGTATTTCTTAAAAAAAATTCAGACCTAATAAAGTGCCTTCCCCTTCAACTTTCTTTAAAATGATGAATACAAATATACATTTTCATGAACCCTTGGCTTTTTTGTTGTTGTTGTTTCACTGGAAGCAATAACACTTTACCATCTGAGGTAATATTTTTCTCATTTATGAATATTTAGATAGTAAAATACCTTAACTAGCCTTATACTTTAGGGGAAAAAATGAATTACAATGGAGAAATAAACAGCATTTAAGCAAGATAATTTGGAATGTATATGAAAAAGGGAAAATCTGACTATTCTTTACCTTCCTTTTTAAAAAAAAAAATCTGGATCATTCTCCTTAAAGATGGGGTCTACTCTCTTCTGTGATTAATAAAAATAACAATATAAAAATTCAGGTGTAAAAAACACTGTTCATAATTATAGTCAAATTGAAAATCATTCTTGTCAAAACCAAATGCCTTTGATGCTCATTATGCAAAGTTCAGGTACTAAATGCCCCTTGCCCACACAGAGCTGTGAATCCGCTTTGGTCTAAATGGGTACCAACCTTACTGTCACAGAGTAGTACCTTTCCTACACTAAAATTGCCAGTTTTAAATTTTAAGGGATTTTTAAAAACTAAGAATATGTCTCTATCTGTGTACGTGCTCCTAATGTTCTCCCACTCACTGTCAGAGCGGCTGCTGCTAGCCTCTGGCTGAGACATGCTTCGATGTACTGCTCCTCAGGACTCCTCACCTCCTGATAACAAAAGGAACAAGACAGGGAGGAAGGGAAAAAAAAACAAAAAAACCATAGGGAATGGAAGATGGCTGCAGCAAAGAGAGAGCAACTACTTAAAAACCTTCAGCCTCCAGAGTGAGGGTATATTCTCCCTCTTCAGAGATCCCAAATATTCTCTTGGGTAAATTTAGATAAACCTAAGGACGTTCTAACCGTAACATATAATGAAGAAAATGTTACTAAAATCAGAGTGAAGATGATTTTTTTTGAGAGTCAAGTTTTTGCCTTCCACAAACATGCACTGGTGACACTGTCAAAGGGAAGGTAAAATACATCATTGGCCTGACTCGTTTGGGGCACTCATGCTTTAATGAAATTTTTATCAAAAATAAGCCTTTCCTATCATAAATCATGAAACATTTCAGGACCAACAAAATAATAAATAAACAAAGGCAGACAGAAAGGAAAGAAGTCTGGAAGGGAGAGAAGGGAAGGTGATATAGCCAGCATTGAATCTCTTCCCCAAGTAAATATTTCTTATGAAACTTGAAACACATTTTTTCTTTTTCTGAGCCACCTACAGGTGTGCCTACACATCACAGACTGGCCATTTATTACCCAGATCAGACCAAAGCCCAGACCGGTTTTGCCCTTTGCAGACTGTCATTTTTGGAACTACTACATATTGGAAGTGCCTTCCACACCAGTTTATGAGCCATCTAAGTGATGTCCCATGTTGCCTTTTGCTTCAAGAGCTTTGAAATTTGATGATTCAAGACTTTGATTCCTTGTGTCCCAACTTACTGAGGAGAAGAGCTGGCAGACTTGGTGGAGAACACGCAGCAGGCAGCTCAAGCAAGTGGAATTTGACAGCTGCAAGTAAGCCCACTTACTGACCACCTGACTCCTGACATGCACTCATCCCAAGTTGTGTGGATCGTGTGCAGAAATGGGAACAGTGGCCTGAGGGTTAAAGAGTTCTTGTATTTACATGTAACTCTTTCACAATGGTCTGTCATTTAAATGTTCCACATCTGCAAAATGAAGAGTCGCTCTGGTCCCAACCTCATGCTAATTGTGAATTACGTAAGTAACACGATTAGTGTACAAAAGACATTGTGATACATACAACAATTATAAGATCTTCTCATATAATATTTTATTAGAAAATCAAAACGTTATCACCTAAATAGTTCACCCCTATTTAGTGGAAGGAAATGAAATTTGTGTTCATATATGTTAAAAGCTACAGGCAAGACTTCAACTTACGGGTCTGTACAGCCTCTTCTGTCTGTTTATCTGAGCAGTCCATATCTTCAACACCATTTTCTGTGCTTCCCTCAATTTCTTTCTTTCGCTTCTTACATATAAAAATTTTTTAAAAAGAGAGAGAGAGAGATGTCTGATGGTCAAATAATATACAGTCTTGTCACATATTAGTATATATATGAATCTGTACAGGTGTGAGTGTGTCAAAACATACAGGAGGCGTTTACATAACTTCAGGGTAGTGGTGACCCAAGAGAAAGGGTGGAGAATGGAAGAAAACAGGGTTAAGCAAACCTTCAATCAGTTAGTCTGGAGGTGGGTGTAACTGCTATATCCCCTTCTCTTTATGTTTCCATATAGTACATCATTGAAAGTAGTGTTTTAACCATCAGGCCTGATTATACAGAAATTTGTGTCTTACAAATCTGATATCACTCACTCAGGCCAATGATACTATTCTCCTCATTTTACAATGTCTATGTGGGGGACGGCTGGGAGGTGCTGATCTACTTGGTAAGTGGGAAAATATACTCCCTGTCCCATACATTATATCAGTGGTTATATCCCATAAATTGGCAGCAAAATTCCATTCATGAATCAATAATGACAAACTTCTAATAAATGTTCTCTCCTGGCATATTTTTTATTGAAAGTTTAAGAGGACCATAAACTGAAGTGTAAGGGATGAATCTTTGAAGTACACTGATCTCCTAAAAATCTCAAAAACAGGTTGGATTTTCTCCCATTCTCTGAGGCCTTTCCTATTTTCTATTTATTTTTCTAGGTGAGTGTTACTTAGGAGTTAAGGCTTATATTCTGTCACCATCCATTTCTCCCAAACATTCATTTACTTTCTTTGTTACTTTTTATCACTACGACATTTTGTAAATAGTTCTGTCCTGTGCAGTTTTTAAATCACTTACATCTCTATAGGTAGGAATAACTATGGAAAGACTTTAGTGATAAACTTGAAATTTTGTGTTTTTCATGTAACTTTATCCTATGTAATCTCAAATTTAAATGTTTTAGATTCCAAATTATAATTTAGGTTCCCTACAATAGGTTTGTGTCATTCAGGAAATCATCTGCTACTTGCCGAATTTCACAGATTCACAATGCATCAGAATGTCTTCACTGATATTTTCTAACAATTAATATTAAGTTAAACTTCACCTGAGAATTTTCTTTGCTTCAGGCCATTTTGCGTAAAGCTATGAAAGAGTATAATGCCTGCTGACAGCACAGTGTTCCTTTTCCTAATGGCAACCACGGGTTCTGTTCCAAAGAAACTACATGGGAAAGCTCAACTCTATTCAAGCCACATTATCTTAAAACCTCCAAATGGTCAAAACTGTTATTATCTGTGTATTACAATTAATCCCACTGTTTCAAAATAGTCTAAAGGTGGCTGTGGAAAGATCAGAACTCAGAGATAGCCACCATGTTCTTAAAGAAAATGCTTCACATGTACAAAAATAACAACTGGACTAAACCTTAAGAAACTTTAAAAGGCATTCATTTAGGAGATTTGTATATGGAGGTATTGCTTCTCAAAAATAGCTTTAAGAGTGGCTACAACTCCATGTAGCTGATGAGAGAAGGGGAGAGTGCCTTACATCTTTCTTTTCCAAAGTGTTGCTTCATGATTACCATCTAAACCCTGCTGGGCTGAACAGATTGGTTCGATAATTACATACAATAACTGCAGTGGGCAGGTAACCCTCAGCTGGCACAGGGCAGCTCCCCTGTGAGAACTTCCATATGCAAACTGCACTGATGGAGTGCATTAGGTACAGCTTTCCTGCCGGTGCCCAGGCCTGATTAACGCCAGCCAAGACTCCAAGGTTAGCATGTCAGCAGATTTGTGATGCATTAGGCAGGAATAAACACAGACACTTTTGTTCGTTCAGACCAAAATTAAGGAGGAATATTTCAGTACTATATTGCTTACCATACAGGAGAGAATGCATTTTCCAGTTTTAGGAAGGCAGACTTTTAAATGCTTATTACAAAGGGAACCATACAATACATTCAACCCAAGAACCTAGTGCATTCATCTTTTCAAGCTTATTTAATAAAAAAGAGCCTTCTTAATCTACATGCAGGTAAATTACATAGAAATGAAAATCAGACAGTATTCAACCAACAAAGGAAACACCTGTGTTTAAAGCAGTATGCATTAGGTAAAGCACAGAATTATATTAATTCACACTTCAGCTAGGTGTCTCCTGCCCAACTTTTCTGATAATGTACATAGTTTGGATAGAAAGGGCCAATGGTCTACAGACTAAGACCAATTTACAAACACACACACACAAAAAACTTCAAGTTTAACAGCATGTATGTTATTCATTTTATAAGGTAATGAGTAAAATTCCGAACAATTTGCTTCCAGCTTCTTTCTCCTGATTATCTCCAACACTTCATTTTGTTATTTGTCAACATCTTAGGCTTCAGACAGTGCATATTTTCATTCTCTCTGAATAGAAAACAGCTTCTCTAAATGACTAAGCTAACCTCTGGTTTTGTCATACTCCATACCAGACCTCACAAGTTCCTTTATTTGCATTTTTAAATGAAATCTAAATACTGTACTACACACAAGAATAACTTGCAAACTTAGGATGGAGTTTTCTTTTCATTCTGCACAGCTAAAATATCTTTAAAAATCAGATTTATTTCAAAGGGCATTAGTGTATGTATTACACAATGTATTTTTGAAGTGTTCAGATGTGCTAGGCTAAAATCTAGTTAATTAGCAGCTTCTCACTTCCAATTTAGAAACAGGAAGACAAGTCAGCTAGATGCATTTGGGCTGATAATTTCCTAATAGTCTAAACACGGATTGGAGACCAGTTATAGACTTAAAGCTATTTTAAGGGAAAGACAGTAAAAATCTTCAGAGGCAAAAGCAAAACACTCAATTCTTTGCTTCCCAAGTCAAACATTAAAAGATCACCTCTAAATGCTTTCAACAGCCTCTATGAAAAACCGATCAGATACACAACTATACCAAAGAAGATGGGCGCTCAGGGACAGTTGTTGATTTTTCCCCCCTTATTACAAAAGTCATAAATATTTACTTGAGAAACTTAGGATATACAGCCTAAATAAAATTCTTAAATGTTTGGTACTGCACTTGTGTCAAAGAGCAAAAACTCTAAATACAAATATGTGACTGCATTAATCAATTGATCTTATTTTATTTATTTAAGGCCATCTGAAATAACCACGCAAGTGTATATACATTTTACTATTACCTTTCTTAGTAGCCCAAAATAGGGTATTTGTTACTCAGTAGCAACTAAAAAAAAGATAGGATGTATCTTCAATGACAATAAGGCAAACACATGTGTTATACCACAATATTTACAAAGGCAGCAGATTTAGTTAAAATTCACTAGATAGACAGAAAAAACTAAGGTTGGGGACAGAGAAAAATTAAGGGAATTTGTTCAGTGTTTCTCAGTTGGTGGTAGTGAAGGACTAGAACTCAGAGCTCTTTGTTCTGGTTACCATTTCTTTCCACACCTATACTGCCTCCCTGTGTGACTCTTTAGTATGAAGCACCGGTTTCTAGCAGTTGTGTTTGCAATTTAGTATATCCCTCCCTAAGGATTACAGTTCACATCTTTGTGTACCTGGTATAGCTTATTTCCACCCTCCTACCTCTCTCTACTATGTATGCTCCCAAAAGGCAAGGACTACGGTTTTCCTCATTTGTTGAACCCTCGCTGAGCTTAGCTGAGCTTGGTATTTTACAAATAAATAACTATGATGAGCAATTAACTATTTAACTATTATTGTAAAAAGAGCTGACTTCATATTTTACCTGAGGCCCCTCCATACCTGTGTGCTGTTTACATGGAAATTTAGTGATTACAGGTATGTTTTGAGAAAAAGCAGGAAAAAGTCAGACATAACTGGAAGGAGAAGAAATGAAGAGATGGGAAGTAGATTAGGAAATGAGTAAGTGATTTAAAAAGAGGGCATATGAATTTAAAGAATAATCTAAAAAATATTCTGCTAGGATGCATTTAAGTGGTTCAATATTTTCCATGAGTTTCAGTGTTAAAGGCTGTGATATGATAATGATATCACAAGGTCCTTCAACAATACCACTGACCTCCATTTTAACAGACCAGAGAGCTCACCATGTATTTACTAAGCACCTACTGGGTACCTGGCACTGTTGCAGGCTTCATTCTTAAGACGAAAAAGAGACACTAAAAACAGGTTCAAGCAGAAGAGTAATTTTAGCTTTCACATAAACATTAAACACACAATGTATTTATTTCAGCTTTATAAGAAATAATTTTGGGGTTCCATAAATGAGTCTTAAGTATGAGTCCAGTGTAATCCTACACAGTTAGAATTTCATTCTGGGAAGTATCAATCTATATGTAAATGCAACACACGCATGACTTCACAGTCAGCCCTCAATTTTGTTTGTTGTTATTATTATTTGCTTAAATCTAGACCTCTCTCCTGTTGACACTTTCAGTTGTCTACTCTGGAGTTAAGGAGAAGTATAAGTCAAGAAATTTTGCTAATTGATAACGAGTCTGCAGACAAGGGCTGAGCAAAACAAAATGTTTAAATACATGACTGACAAAGTGTGGACTCCTTAGGTTCTTCACTAGTTCAACCATCCCTCTCTAATAATACCAGGAAGGATGAAGAATTTACTGTAATAATCTGAAAACGGGGCACCAAAGATTACTGCTAATTCATATGTGCCAAAAAATACTGATACATTTTTGGTTCTGACAGAATAAATAAGTAAGTGAAAAAAACTTCACCTACTTGGCAATCAGAATAGATTGCCTGCTCCATGGACAATGCATTTCTAGCAAAAGCACGGCTTCCACAAAGTAAGCATAACGTGTCTACTACTTATTGGGAGCGAATGTGTGTCCCTTTTGAAGTTGGGCCTCCTGAGAGAATAGAAAAGCACTGCTTTAGAGCCCTAGGGTCACTCATCCTCCTAGAGAAAACTAGGTTAATGAGCAGGTAGTGCGCTGAAAACAAGTTGAGCCCTGACCACATGATCTGCAGGAGTATTACATGCGTTAAGAACTTACTCCCATCAAGTATTCATATAATAATGGCAACCACAGCCTGGAAAGATTTCCCAACAGCAGTTCTGAAAACAGGAAAGCCAACTGCTGAATTTTTGGCAACAATGCCTTTCATGACTCTAATATCATGCATGTGAAAGACCATGACATGATCAAACTGGTAGTCACTTAATTGAAAGACTGCAAGATGTTTCCCAAGATTCAATAAGATCTAGAAAACTAATATGTCACTGTATTCTATGCTGGAATTAGTATGACTTCTTCATTCATATTTATTCCTGAGGGCTCCATGACCTACATCATTAATGTCAAAAACTTCAGCAAAATTAAGGTGTTTCAAGGGCAATTTATGGGAAGAGGCGAATGGGTAGCTAGTTGTATTTTAATTATCTTTAATATTTTATGCCTAAAATCACTAGAAGATTTCTATGTGCCTTAAGCTCCTCTGAGAAAAAAAAGCTATATAAATGCATAATAATAATGAATGGTTGCATGGCCCTGGATAAGTCACCTAACCTCTTTTGAATTTTAGTTTCACCATTTATGAGGTATCTCACATCAATACAACACAGATACTTTAAAAGTACTGACAAAATACAGAGTACTACATAAATGTTCAATGATAACCTAAAGTTTGAAGGGTTGATATACTATTGCCAGCACCAAGCACGATCAAGGCCCCTGGAGAATTCTCAAAATAAGAATTAAAAGCACAAGACTCTGACACTAAAAACACTGCAAACCAAAGAGGCCCATATTTATAAAGATAGATATTTTGATGAAAACCAAGCCCTATGTATGTACTGGTGGAGAATTAAATAATCTTCTCAGGCCATAAATGAACAAGGTTCTTGCTCATTAAAATAAATCAGGCTACAATAGAGTTCCTACTAATAAGAGACTGCCTGACTTCCCCAAATTAGGCTCTGTCCACAAAATACCTAATTCCTAAATAAATGCACAGGTACCAAATGGTGGACATAGAATTCTTAAGTACTCAGAGTTCTCTGCTTTCTGTCAACTACCTATTATCCTTCAGTATCAATTACCAGCTTGAGGGAAAAGAGTTAACTTCAAACTCATTAATTTGATTTATATTTTTTTAATATGAATAAGTTATAGAGCTGAATGATTATGCAATCTTTATTCTACAGTAATTATCATCTTGTCTTTGTTACAAAATCAACTTTTATTCAAACAATTCCCATTTATTCAAAAAAATCAACTTGAACATACATTCAACCAGGCGAAAAGTAAGCCAGACTTCATTCAGATCCACCTAACATACTCTATTTCATAAACTGAACTTTTAAGGATGTAAGATCTTCATTCAAAGAAAGATGTCAACATATTTAAATTGAAATGTTCCATGTGTTAGTTTCTTGACATCAAGAAACAAAAAGACCCATCAATAGAACAAAAAGACATCCTACAGTATGTGAGAATATTTTCATAAATGACATATCCGATAAGGCATTGACATCCAAATTATATAAAGAGCTCATGCACCTCAACAAACAAAAAGCAAATAAGTCAATTAAAAAATGGGCAGAGGAGCTGAATAGACACTTCTCCAAAGAAGAAATTCAGATGGCCAACAAGCACATGAAAAGATGCTCCACATCACTAATCATCAGAGAAATGCAAATTAAAACCATAATGAGATATTACCTCATACCAGTTAGGATGGCCACCATCCAAAACACAAACAACAACAAATGTTGGCGAGGATGTGGAGAAAGGGGAACCCTCCTACCCGGCTGGTGGGAATGCAAATTAGTTCAGCCATTGTGGAAAGCAGTATGGAGGTTCCTCAAAAAAGTCAGAATAGAAATACCATTTGACCCAGGAATGCCACTCCTAGGAATTTACCCTAAGAATGCAGCAGCCCAGTTTGAAAAAGACATATGCACCCCTATGTTTATCACAGCACCATTTACAATAGCCAAGAAATGGAAGCAACCTAAGCGTCCATCAGTAGATGAATGGATAAAGAAGATGTGGTACATATACACAATGGAATATTATTCAGCCATAAGAAGAAAACAAATCCTACCATTTGCAACAACATGGATGGAGCTAGAGGGTATTATGCTCAGTGAAATAAGCCAGGCAGAGAAAGACAAGTATCAAATGATTTCACTCATCTGTGGAGTATAAGAACAAAGAAAAAACTGAAGGAACAAAACAACAGCAGACTCACAGAACCCAAGAATGGACTAACAGTTACCAAAGAAAAGGGGCTGGAGCAGATGAGTGGGAAGAGAGGGATAAGGGGGAAAAAGGGGTATTAAGATTAGCACACATAATATAGCGGGGGCGGGGGGGCATTATAACACAGAGAAGACAAGTAGTGATTCTACAGCATCTTACTATGCTGATGGACAGTGACTGTAATGGGGTATGTGGTGGGGACTTGATAATAGGGGGAGTCTAGTAACCATAATATTGCTCATGTAATTGTATACTAATAATAGCAAAAAAAAAAAAAAAAGAAACAAAAAGACTTGAGAAAACTTAGTGAAACAACAGCATTAACAATAATATTGCAGTTAAGATTTATTGATCACTTATTACGGGTCTAGTACTGTTCTCAGCACTTTATGTATCTCATTTAATCCACACAACAATCCATGAGCAAAACAGATAACATTATCATTCCGAAGGAAGTTTTAAATAATTCACCCCTTATTAAAAAGAAATTCACACAAATGTGTATGATTACTAAAAAGTAGTCACAGTATCAAAGAAAAATGGGATCTTGGTCCAATACTGTCCTTTGAGATCTTGAAAACACCTGGTAAGCATATCCTTTTGCTACAGCAATGCAAATTCCCATGGGCATCATTAAAGGCATTTATATGATACCAAACTACTTTATCTCTTACAGCAAAAATCAAAACATGGCATGTTTGAATCAATGTTCACATATAAAAACTGGTCCTCTAAGTGTAATTATTTAAAGTCTTTTAGACTTTAATGCCCAATATCTACTTTGCCTATTTGTAAAAGGGTTGTTCTCCACACAGAAGCTAGAATTCAGAGATAATCAAATTTTGATTGGCTGTGGTTCTCAGCTATATCCACACAATGTAATCACCTAGGAAACTTTTTAAAAGTCCTGAGGTCGACTTCTGGGAAGATGGCGGCGTGAGCAGAGCAGTGGAAATCTCCTCCCAAAACCATATATATCTGTGAAAAATACAACAAATACAACTATTCCTAAAAGAGAGACCAGAAGATACAGTAAAACAGCCAGGCTACAGCTACATCTGCAAGAACTCAGCGCTTCATGAAGAGGGTAAGATACAAAGCCGCGACCTGGCGGGACCCAAGCACTCCTCCACCCCAGCGCACGGGTGGGAGGAAAAGAATCAGAGCCAGGAGGGAGTGGAAGCACATGCCTGCCAAATAACCAGCCCTGGTGATCTGCACCGGGAGCACAGAAACACATCACGTGGTGTATCGGAGATTAGAGAAACAGAAGGGCAGGATCTGAGACGGGGACTGCAAGCAGGTCCCCTCAGCCGGCTCCCCGGGACAAAAGAAAAGCGCGCTCTTTTTTAAAAGTCTTAAAGAGACAAGGCCCAACAGCAGAACAAAATCGTCCTGGCGTACTCAGCCCAGCAGGCTGGGAGTCTTGGGGAATTTCAGACCCCCTGGCTGACAGCTGGGCAAAGCAGCCTGCCATTTGTCCTCCCCCCAGCCCGCCAGTACATCTGCCACAGCGGCAGAACAGCAGAGGAGTGGCCCCGCCCACAACCTCACACAATCTACTCATGGCTGGCACACAGCTAAGCAGGAAGGGCCCCGGAACCAAGAACAAGGGCTGGAAGGCACGAAGGGGACCAGAAGGCACCCAGCGACACTGCAAACCCCCGCAGTGCTATAGACTAGGCTGAAGTGGCCCCGCACACAGGCAGCTCAGAAGATTATCCCAGAGACTGCCTCCCAGTGTGCGGGAAACCACCTCAGGCCCAGGAAAAGGGCAAGGAGAACAACAAACAGGAAGGGACTTTGTTCTCCCAGTTGACACATGTGGCACTTCCAGCAACCACTTCTATCGCCATGAAAAGGCAGAGGAATATGGTTCAGACAAGGATCACACAGACAACCCCAGAAAGAGGGCCTGATGGGATAGACTTACACAATCTTCCTGAAAAAGAATTCAGAACAAAACTCATAACCATGCTGACGGATCTACAGAGAAATATGCAAGAGCTAATGGAGGAAGTGAGGAAAGACAATGTAGAAATAAGACAAGCGATCGACAGGCTTAAGAGCAGACGGGACGAGATGCAAGAGACAGTTAATGGAATAGAAATCACAGAAAAGGAATACAGAGAACCTGAGGCAGAGAGAGATAAAAGGATGTCTGGGAATGAAAGAATATTAAGAGAACTGTGTGACCAATCAAAACAGAACAATATTCGCATTATAGGGGTACCAGAGGAAGAAGAGAGAGAAAAAGGGATAGAAAGTGTCTTTGAAGAAATAATTGCTGAAAACTTCCCCAAACTGGGGAACGAAATAGTTTCTCAGACCACAGAAGCCCACAGATCTCCCAACACAAGGGACCCAAGGAAGACAACACCAAGACACATAATAATTAAGATGGCAAAGATCAAACATAAAGACAGAATATTAAAGGCAGCTAGAGAGAGAAAAAAGATCACCTACAAAGGA
The DNA here is from genome assembly GCA_032199065.1 of Smutsia gigantea. Taxonomy (NCBI): domain Eukaryota; kingdom Metazoa; phylum Chordata; class Mammalia; order Pholidota; family Manidae; genus Smutsia; species Smutsia gigantea. The sequence goes on from JAVSCE010009310.1 coordinate 1,094,074, forward strand.
AAACCCATCAGACTATCATCAGACTTCTCAACAGAAACCTTACAGGCCAGAAGAGAATGGCATGATATATTTAACGTTATGAAACAGAAGGGCCTCGAACCAAGAATACTGTATCCAGCACGATTATCATTTAAATATGATGGAGGGATTAAACAATTTCCAGACAAACGAAAGTTGAGAGCATTTGCCTCTCATAAACCACCACTACAGGATATCTTAAACGGACTGCTCTAGAGGGAAGCACCCCTAAGGCTAAAAAGATGTCCCCAGAGAAAATAAAATCAAAGCAAAGAAAGGAGACCATCCAAATACTAACTAAAGGCAAAAAATAAAACACCTAGTATATAAAGAATGGAGGAGGAAGAATAAGAAGGGAGAGAAATAAAGAAACATCAGACGATGTTTACAATAACTTAACAAGAAAGTTAAGTTAGATAGTTAGATAGTAAAGAGGCAACCCTTGAACCTTTGGTAACCAAGAATCTAAAGCCAGCAATGCCAATAAGTACATATCTATCCATAATCACCCTAAATGTAAATGGACTGAATGCACCAAACAAAAGACACAGAGTAACAGAATGGATAAAAAAGCAAGACCCATCTATATTTTGCTTACAAGAGACTCACCTCAAACCCAAAGATATACACAGACTAAAAGTGAAGGGATGGAAAAAGATATTTCATGCAAACAACAAAGAGAAAAAAGCAGGTGTTCCAGTACTTGTATACGACAAAATAAACTTCAAAACTAAGAAAGTAGCAAGAGATAAAGAAGGACATTAGATAATGATAAAGGGGTCAGTCCAACAACAGGATATAACCATTGTAAATATATATGCACCCAACACAGGAGCGCCAGCATATGTGAAACAAATACTAACAGAATTAAAGGAGGAAATAGACAGCAATGCATCCATTTTAGGAGACTTCAGCACATGACTAACTCCAAAGGACAGATCAACCAGACAGAAAATAAGTAAAGACACAGAGGCACTGAACAACATACTAGAACAGATGGACCTGACAGACATCTACAGAACTCTGCACCCAAAAGCAACAGGATACACATTCTTCTCAAGTGCACATGGAACATTTTCCAGAATAGATTACATACTAGGCCACAAAAAGAACCTCAATAAATTCAAAAATATTGAAATCCTACCAAGGAACTTCTCAGATCACAAAGGTATAACACTAGAAATAAATTTTAGAAAGAAATCAAAAAGGCTCACAAATACATGGAGACTTAACAACATTCTCCTAATTAATCAATGGGTTAACGACCAAATCAAAACAGAAATCAAAGAATATATGGAGACTAATGACAACAACAACACAACCACAACTTCTGTGGGACACAGCAAAGGCAGTTCTAAGAGAAAGTATATTGCAATCCAGGCCTATTTAAAGAAGGAAGAACATTCCCAAATGAATAGTCTAAAGACACAATTACTGAAATTGGAAAAAGAAGAACAAATGAGGCCCAAAGTCACCAGAAGGAGGGACATAATAAAGATCAGAGAAGAAATAAATAAAATTGAGAAGAATAAAACAATAGAAAAAATCAATGAAACCAAGAGCTGGTTCTTTGAAAAAATAAACAAAATAGATAAACCCCTAGCCAGACTCATTAAGAGAAAAAGAGAATCTACACACATAAACAAGAGCCAGAAATGAGAAAGGAAAAATAATGACAGACCCAGAGAAATACAAAGAATTAAAAAAGAAATTATGAGAATCTATATGCTAACAAGCTGGAAAGCATAGAAGAAATGGACAACTTCTTAGAAAAATACAACCTCCCAAGACTGACCAACCAAGAAACAGAAAAACTAAACAGACCAATCACCAGGAACGAAATTGAATCGGTAATCAAAAAACTACCCAAGAACAAAACCCCCGAACCTGATGGATCCACCTCTGAATTCTACCAGACATATAGAGAAGAAATAACACCGATTCTCCTTAAAGTTTTCCAAAAAATAGAAGAGGAGGAAATACTTCCAAACTCATTCTATGAAGCCAGCATCACTCTAATACCAAAACTGGACAAAGACTTCACCAAAAGAGAAAATTACAGACCAATATCCCTGATGAACGTAGATGCAAAAATACTCAACAAAATATTAGCAAACCGAATACAAAAATACATCAAGAGTATCATACACCATGATCAAGTAGGATTCATCCCAGGGATGCAAAGATGGTACAACATTCGAAAATCCATCAACATCATCCACCACATCAATAAAAAAAAGAACAAAAACCACATGATCATCTCCATAGATGCTGAAAAAGCATTTGACAAAATTCAGCATCCATTCATGATTAAAACTCTCAACAAAATGGGTATAGACAGCAAGTACCTCAATATCATAAAGGCTATATATGACAAAACCACAGCTAACATCATACTTAACGGCGAGGTAAGATCGGGAACAAGACAGGGATGCCCACTCTCTCCACTGTTATTCAATATAGTACTGGAGGTCCTAGCCACGGCAATCAGACAAAACAAAGACATACAAGGCATCCGGACTGGTAAAGAAGAAGTCAAATTGTCACTATTTGCGGATGACATGATACTGTACATAAAAAACCCTAAAGACTCCACTCCAAAACTACAAGAACTAATATCTGAATTCAGCAAAGTTGCAGGATACAAAATTAACACACAGAAATCTGTTGCTTTCCTATACACTAATGATGAACTAACAGAAAGAGAAATCAGAAAAACAATTCCATTCACAATTGCATCAAAAAGAATAAAATACCTAGGAATAAACCTAACGAAGGAAGTGAAAGACCTGTACTCTGAAAACTACAAGACACTCCTAAGAGAAATTAAAGAGGACACTAACAAATGGAAATGCATCCCATGCTCTTGGCTAGGAAGAATAAATATTGTCAAAATGGCTATACTACCTGAAGCAATCTACAGATTCAATGCAATCCCTATCAAACTACCAACAGCTTTCTTCAATGAACTCGAACAAGTAATTCTAAAATTCATATGGAACCACAAAAGACCCCGAATAGCCAAAGCAATCCTGAGAAGGAGGAATAAAACGGGGAATTACGCTCCCTGACTTCAAGCTCTACTACAAAGCCACAGTAATCAAGACAATTTGGTATTGGCACAAAAACAGACCCAAAGACCAGTGGAACAGAATAGAAAATCCAAACATTAACCCAAACATATATAGTCAATTAATATTTGATAAAGGAGCCTTGGATATACAATGGGGAGATGACAGCCTCTTCAGCAGCTGGTGTTGGCAAAATTGGACAGCTACATGTAAGAGAATGAAACTGGACTACTGTCTAGCCCCATACACAAAGGTAAACTCAAGGTGGATCAAAGACCTGAATGTAAGTCATGAAACCATAAAACTCTTAGAAAAAAACATAGGCAAAAATCTCTTGGACATAAACATGAGCGACTTCTTCATGAACATATCTCCCCGGGCAAGGGAAACAAAAGTAAAAATGAACAAGTGGGACTATATCAAGCTGAAAAGCTTCTGTACAGCAAAGGACACCATCAGTAGAACAAAAAGACATCCTACAGTATGGGAGAATATATTCATAAATGACGTATCTGATGAAGGGTTGACATCCAAAATATATAAAGAAGCCACGCACCTTAACAAACAAAAAGCAAATAATCCAATTAAGAAATGGGCAGAGGACATGAATAGACACTTCTCTAAAGAAGAAATTCAGATGGCCAACAGGCACATGAAAAGATGCTCCACATCGCTAATCATCACAGAAATACAGATTAAAACCACAATGAGATATCACCTCACACCAGTGAGGATGGCCTACATCCAAAACACAAACAACAACAAATGTTGGCGACGATATGGAAAAAAGGGAACACTCCTACACTGCTGGTGGGACTGCAAATTAGTTCAACCATTGTGGAAAGCAGTATGGAGGGTCCTCAAAAAACTCAAAATAGAAATACCATTTGACCCAGGAATTCCACTCCTAGGAATTTACCCTAAGAATGCAGCAGCCCAGTTTGAAAAGACAGATGCACCCCTATGTTTATTGCAGCACTATTTACAATAGCCAAGAAATGGAAGCAACCTAAGTGTCCATCAGTAGATGAATGGATAAAGAGGGTGGTACATATACACAATGGAATATTATTCAGCCATAAGAAGAAAACAAATCCTACCATTTGCAACAACATGGATGGAGCTAGAGGGTATTATGCTCAGTGAAATAAGCCAACCGAAAAAGACAAGTATCAAATGATTTCACTCATATGTGGAGTATAAGAACAAAGAAAAAAACTGAAGGAACAAAACAGCCGCAGACTCACAGAACCCAAGAATGGACTAATAGTTACCAAAGGGAAAGGGGCTGGGGAGATGGGTGGGAAGGGAGGGATAGAGGGAAAAAGGGGCATTAAGGTTAGCAGACGTAATGTTGGGGGGGCACAGGAAGGGCTGTACAACTCAGAGAAGACAAGTAATGATTCTATAGCACCTCACTACGCTGATGGACAGTGACTGTAATGGGGTAGGTTGGGGGGACCTGATGAAGTGGGGAGTTTAGTAACTGTAATGTTGCTCATGTAATTGTAGATTAATGATACCCCAAAAAAAAAGTCCTGAGGTCTTGGCCCACCCCCATAGCTTTTGATTTAATTGATCTGGGGTACAACCCAGGCTGTGGGAATTCTGAAAGCTCCCAGGTGATTTTAATATGCAGCCAAGGATGCCAGTCCCACCTTCATCTGCATCAGAATCACCTGAGGCACTGTGGTCCAGCAGCCTCCCAGGCTAGGCAGAAGGCATGCAGATGCAAGGACACCTGACACCCAGAACACAAGCTATCTGGCCCAAGGTCCCACTCATCATCTGAAATCAGAAGGAGACATCTGTAATGAAAGCTACATTAACCTAACAGGTAAATGGGCCTTCCAATTTCAGCTAAGGAAACACACTTACTAAAATTAGTCAACAAAAATTATGAATTAAGTTAGCCAAAATCTAAGGAAAATCACAGAACCAGAAAAGAAAGACAATAAGCTTAGAGGAACTAATCTCAATGCCAAGAGTTAATAGGAAAAAATTATAATAATTACTGTTCTCAAAGAGACTTAAGAGACTATCATATCAATAAAATGAGACTTAAGCTGACATATAAAGACAATAACCAGTTCCCTTAAAACACGACTGAAAAACAGAACAGATAAAACCAGTGAGCCGGAAGTCCATGGATTCACCCACAACAATGTGAAGGGCAGAGAAAGAAAACTTGGTAGGAGAGTTAAGAGAAGTGGAGAAGAGACAGTGGAATCTGAAGTTACCAGATTCACATAGTAGAAGCTCCAGAGGGAGGGATGGTAAGGAAGTACTCACATATATAAGATAATAGATTTTTTGAGAGTTAAAGACGGGCACTGAGTCTTCAGATGAAAAGAGTCCACCAAGTACCAAGAAGGATGAATGAGGCTTAAGAAAAAAAGAGAAAGAACACCACACATCTATACCTATGACAAAATGCAGAATGTGTCAAAGATAAAGATATTTGCAAGAGACTTTGAAGAGTGAACGCATACAAATCTAACAAGAAACAAAACCAACAAAATTGGACGCTAGAAGACAACAACAGAATACCTTCAATTAAGAACCCTCTTTATGGCTAAATTACTCTTTGACTAGATCAAAATATGGACAGCTTTGGACTTTTGCAGGACTCAGAGATTACCATTCATGAGCCCTCTTTGAAAAATGAATCCAAGAAAAAGGACATGGACACAACAACAAAGTGGTAACAAGAAAGATCAGTTAGACTCATGACTAACTCTTAAATAAATAATGATGCCTCGTGTACACAAATAAAAACTGGAACTAAAACCTCAGATGCTTGTAACATGGGAGATGGGTTGTGAGGGGCTAAGACGATAAAAGTGAAGCATGCTGGGTTTACTTTTGTGGGGGAAGAATATAGATTCCAGTTAACTCTAAATGTCCACGCACACTAACAAGTTAAAATGTGTTAAAAAAAAAAAAAACAAGGGTGGGATATTTGGGGGGTAATATTTCACAAACACCCCCTGCCCAAAATCTGAAGAAATGAACCCAAAATAACAATTAGGAAATATTTCAGCAGCAAACAGTGGCAGAGCCTCACAGCATAACCTGAAAGCAACATGTAGCTCCTACACACCACTGAACTATACTGGGAAAAAGAAAGTGAGTGAACACCATTCTTAACAGTTTCACCAATGATTGCCAACTTACAAAATAACAAGCAGGAAGCTTAAAAAAAAAGGACTGGAAATGCCTTCTGAAAAGAGGAGAACTTCCCTACTCCCACAGTACCTCACTATAAGCAGGACCTGCAATTCTGTTTCTTGAAGAAAGAGGACAGAATAATCAAAATCATTCAGGACTAATTGTTTTCAACAATAAACAAAGATTTTTCCAAAATAGATGACAAAAGAAAACAAATAAGTAAAACATAAAAAGCTATGGAGACAACATCTCTCTTTCACTATGGATTAACTAACAATGAATTAACAAATCAATGCATTTCACCTAATTTTTTTCTCTGCTGGCTCTGAAGGAATGGAAGAAACTATTGAGGAAAGACAGATAGTTAGGCCTATGGTATCTGCTGAGCCATGGCTCTCCAGATCCTCCCCAAATATGCACCTGCAGGCCAAGAAAATGAACTAACAGTGCCAAGTCCTCAAATCCAAACTATGAGGAAAAACAACATAAGATGGAAAAGCCAAGCACTGTAATTAGCAATCACAATATAGGTAGGTCACGGGGAAGGCAGTAGAGCATGGGGAAGACAAGTAATGACTCCATAGCATCTTACTACGCTCATAGACAGTGACTGCAATGGGCGGGGGGAAGGGGAGGAGGACTTATGATATGGGTGAATGTTGAAACCACAATGTTGTTCACATGAGGAAGACTGTTTATCAATGATAAATTTTTTTTTAAATGTGGGAAAGCCAAGGATTCACAAATACAGTAATCTACTAAGTGCAGGTAAAGCCATCCTTATTTAATATTAGTAAGATCAAGAGAAGCATGCCAGTAAAGAATATTTGCAGACAAAAAGAGAAAAATGAAACAAATAATCAGAGCATGCAAATGATAGCTGAAGACTCCACTCTGAAAGAAAACAGTCCTCCCCAAAAATTTTTATGAAATGCACTGGAAGCTTAAAAAAGAAAAAAAAGATTTAAAAATTGAGGAAATGAGAAATAATAAAAAAGAAAACAGAGATAACAAGGAAACTGCATAGCTAATAAACTGAAGAGTAATCATTATAGAACTTATAAATATATTAGAGACAAAATAGACATGGAAGATGTATATGATCTCTACAGAGACAACTACAAACATGACCAAGATAAATGAGAGAACACCAAAATAAATGTAAGGGTATGCCATATTCATGCAACAGAAAAGAACAGTAAGAAGATGTCAGTTTCACGGAACAGAAGAGAATAGTATGAAGACATCAGTTCTTTCCCAATGACAGAGTCAATGCAATCTCAATCAAAATCCCAGAAGTATTTTTGTGGAAATTGATAAGCTGATTCTAAAATTTTTATATAAAGTCAAAGGGCCAAGAATAGAAAAGACCATCTCAAGGAAGAACAAAGTTGGAGGACTTAATTATCAGATACCATTATGAAAACAGGAGCCCAAACAGTGTGGTTTGGCTCTAGAAAACAGACCCAAACACATATGGTTGCCTAAAAACCTGCTATGTACTATGGGGATTCAATAAATGATTCAGATCAACTAGACAGCCACAGGGGGTAAATAAATATTGACTTATACCACACACAAAACCAATTTGTTAAACTGTAGACCTAAATGCTAAAGATAAAATATCTTGATAGTAGCAGACTATCTTCATGATCTCGAGGTAGACAAAATTTTCCTAAAATACAAAAAAAAAAAATTCCTAAAATAGAATACAAAAAAAAAGCACTAACTATAAACAAGAAGACTGCTAAATTCAAATTCATCTTCGTTAAAATGAAGAACTTCTGTTCATCAAAAAGATACTATATTAAGAAAGTGAAAACACTGGCGAATCAAAAGAAATCAGACACTGAGTCACTATGCTGTATATCTGAAACCAATATAATATTGTATATCAGATATATTCCAATTAAAAAAAAGAAATCAAACAACCCAGTTTTTTTTAATAAACAAAAGACTTGGGATGTACCTCATAAAAAAAGGATAATCAAGGCAGATGGGCATATGAAAAGGTGTTCAAAATCAATATTCTCCAAGAGATTCAATAAAAACCATAAAGAAATACCACTACGCATCTACCAAAACAGGTAAAACTAAATATAATGCAACAGTAGTGTCAGTGAGCAATGAACACTCATAAGCTGTGGGTGGGAGTGTAAACTGGGATAGCTGCTTTGGAAAACTGCTTGGCAGTTATCTACTAAAGCTAAACATAAATAAACCCTATGCCCCCGTAATTCCACTATGTCTAAACCCAAATTGAAATAAATATATACATTTACCAAAATAAATTATAGTGATGTTCCTAACAGCATTATTGCAATCACCAAAAACTGGAAACAATGCAAAGATCCATCAATAACAGAAGGGTTAAGTGAATTATGATACAGTCACATAATGCAGTACTATAAAGAAACGAAAAATAAAAGACTTGTTACAAGCAAAAGAATGGAAATTCAGACATACAAATGAATGAAAGAGACACAAAGCCTACACATTGTATGATGCTAGTACTATGATTTTTTTATGGCAAAACTAATATGGTTTTGAGTATTAGTCAATAGAAGTCAACTCTTACTGAGGGATAATGGCTGGGAAGGGGGCAGGAGAGGGCTTTCTGGGTTCTGGTGATGATCCACATCATGATCCAAGTGATGTTTAAATGCGTATGTTCACTTGCAAAGTTCAAATTCCACATTTAATTGTGTACTTTTCTGTACATATATCATAATCTCACATAAAAATATACGGGAAAAAACAATTTGACAAAATCCAGCCAAATAAAATGAGACTGAAATAAAGAATCAATAATGGGGCACCTAAGTTAAAGAATTATTAGTATACACTGAATCCACTTAAATACAGCACTATGGATAAATTGCCATCAGAAAGCAGAAAGGAAACGTATCAACTTCAACAATCAAAATTTATATAATTAAAATACAGTTTCTATTATTCTATCAAGTTGAAACAGCTGGACAGACTTTCACCATATTTAAAGGGTATATTTGGGGCAATGGGACTTAAACTATGGGCTACACAGTATAAACTTAAAACTGTATGTGAAGTGGTCACCTCAAAGAGACACAAGAAGGTACCCATGAAAGCAGCTGCAGGCCCGACTTGCAATAGCAGACTAAGGTGTACCCTGTTCTAGGCTGAGTGCCCGCAAGGACTTATTCAACAATGGTTAATGATTCTTCAAAAAACTCTAGAAAGGCCAACTAGCATAATATAACTTAAAAAAAAAATTGGAGGTGCAAAGAAGGGTACATGCACATCATTCATAGGGAGCAACAATATATACTGTATGTGACAAAAATGTAAAATACAAACTACAGGGTCACATTCTATAGACCTACTCAGTGAATCTCCAAGGATGAGACCCAAGAGATTCTAATGAACAGCACATTTTGTTGGCTTGGGCAAGCAACTTAATCAAAACCCTACAAGAAAATAGCTAATGGAGGTATTAATGTCCTTTTAACTTTCTTAATGTCCTTTTAACTTTCTGAGTTCTTTCCAGTAAATTAAGCTATTCTTAACCCAGATGGGACAGGGAGGGATTCTTTAAGGGAGGAACTACATGTTATTGATCTTTAGAGACCCAGGGACCTAGCCTCGACCAGGTACATAAATTAGACTTTACATATAATTGCTGAATGTTGATCTAAGAGTACTCACTCTTGGTACTGAATCCAGTAACTGCTGAAACTATCCTGACAGATTCTAATTAAAGTGTTTAGTTCTAATCAACCATGACACTCTTTGACAATGTACTTTTTAAGGGCAGACTGGTAACTTAGTCTCTTCCTTCGGCTTTATGTCATCCCAAAATTCTGTGCTTCAAATAAAACTCTTAGGCTATTGAGGCTGAAAACATTTGCAAGTGGATAAATTCACATTTCACTCTGATTTCCAAATTTACTGCAACAAATTCAAAAGCATGGCTATAAAAAATGCACAGAAACCTTGCTTCATTCCACTGATGACCAATTCTTAGAGGTTTTTACCATAATGGATATCTCTTAGGAACATAAAGAGAAAATACATTGCATTGATTAAACCTGCCCCTTTCCAAAAGAAATTTGAGTCTCATAAACACAAAGAACATACACTTTTTTTTTAAGTCTTTAAAAAAAATTATGACAAAGGAATATAGGAAGGAGCAAATATGCTGCTAGTTACAAAGATAAATATAGTTTCTATGACTAAGCATCACATTTAGCTCTAAGCTTCCTGGTATCCAGATCAAAAAAGACCTCTCAATTATACCACTTGCTAAGAGATGGAATTACCATTTCTCAAAGAAGAAAGCTTTTCCTTGTAGCAAGACCCCAACTTTTCAGGTGCTGGTACTGTTTTTTGTGTTTTAGATATGGGATATTATAATTTTTTTGAAGAAAATGTTCTGCAGCATTAAAAAAAAAAAGCTAGACAACAAAACACTTGCCTGGTCCGACTTTCACTTTACAAATAGAAAAACAAAAGGCCCACAAAATGAACAACTCACCTATAGTTACATGGCTATCAAGCAGCTCCTGATCTTACCTAATTTTAACTTTTATAAATTAATTTTTAATACAAAAAATAGCCCTGTGTCAGCTATTGAGGGTGGGGAGGAGCAGCAAGCAGTAAACTAATGAAGAATATCTAATAGTTCAACTTGTTATTCATTTTTTTTCTCCTAAATGAAGCTTTATACATGTAAGGGATGATTCAACAAGAAATTTCCAGCCTTCTGAACTACCCAAGGACACAAGAGAATTACAAGGTCACAGATGTTAACTCTGCAGCAGACTGACCTATTCAGCTGAAAGTCAGCCAACCTGCAGAAATCACATTTTCTCTAGCACACAGGTCCAAACAACAGTGATTTGTAAAGAAAGGGGGAATGGCACTGGACAAGTTCTCACTGCAACAAAGATCTTCACTTTTCAGTCAGCAAAATTTTAGAAACACTACACAAGCTAGCTACAAATATTAACATAGAGCAATCTGTCCTGAGCAAGAGGATGCATGCCATATGTTTATAAATAAGTGTACACAAACTCTAAGCTTACTACCTTACTGAAAAATTCCACTCAGGCTTCCATTTTTATCCTCTTCATTTCAAAACTGGATGTGGCTTTCAGCACACTTGTTGACAACAAAAATGGAGTAAATGCAATTAAAACAAAACTTATAAAAGAAAAAAATTTATATGGAGATTAATGTGTAAAATTTCATTTCTGAGATGAAACTACAAAGAGAACTACTACTTGTCAAAAAAGTCAAATTAAAGATACAATTTCAAAATTCCTATCCCCTTTGTAAGTTACAAATTATGAAAATATTTTAATATGCTGCTTATTTTAAAATGAAAATTTGTTCTTAACCCTTTTTCTCATAATTTAGAATATGAGATTTTCAAAGGAATCTACTGCAATTTAATGACAAAAATGGTCAATAATGTAAAAAATAGTTTTCTTCTAAAAGTTGTCTTCCTTTCCCATATAAAAGCAATTAATATTTTATCTAATAATTTCAGATTACAAAGGAAATCAGTAAGATATTAAACTATTAAAAATAAGCAATAAATATTTACCTGTCAAATCTAAACTTAAAGTGATACCAGGAGCTATTTACATGTCTGCAATATTTCTACCATAAAGTTCACTATTTCTTAACATTTATCTCCAAAAATTTCATCTCTTTATATGCAGATACTTAGCTTTACAGAGTGACATTTCTGTAAATAGCAAAATAATACTCAAGTGGTAAACACACCACACCAACAAACAAGGGAACTTTCAAATGGGAGTTTTTCAAATACCAATTTTCAAATGATGTAACACTTTGACCACACCAACAAACAAAGAAAAACTGAGAGACAAGAGCAGCCCTAAGGCGTGACCCAGGAGAAAAGAATGCACAAACTATATGAACTGAGTGCCCATCCAAATCTCTCTGACAGGTACTAGTATCCCAAGTCGGAATCTTTTTAAGAATTTAGTAACCTGCTATCGGGCATAAGGAACACAGAAATATTCACTTTTCTACAACCCTCCACATATTTTTCTGCACCATAAAGAGTTTGCCTTTACATAAATGGTGACAAGTATTTAACTGCTAAACAATCTGTTATTTTATTCTTTACTGAGCTACTAATGGACTTTCCTAAAACTAGTGTTTCTTGCAATTATAACTACAGGAAGCCCAAAGGGTAATTCAATAACAAAATTCACCTTCGTTATTGTTTTTGCTTTCAAACCTCCATTCTCCGCAACACTGAGGTCCAGTTTGCCATCATCCTTATGTCCTATAGCTTTAAGTCCTTGCAAAAGAATATCTCGTAAATTTTGATAAAGCGGTTTTTCGGCATAGTCCAGTAATTTCACTGTTTCCATGTATTTAGCAATTTCATCTAAAAGAGTAACACAGTTTTTAATTTTTAAACCATAAATACAGCATACTCATCTCTTATAAGAAAATAATTCATGGTTATGGTAAAAACAAAATGCAAATGTATATCTTAAGATGTTTTTTTCAGTCACCTTCAAAGGATGCTTTTGAACTTAGGAAATGTCAGGTTAAGTCAAATAAAAAATGTATTTTGATATACATAAAAAATTTTTGTAATTGTAAGAGACGAAAGACATACTTGAAATTTATATATGTACAAACATAACTGCTATAATTTTAAAGCTATTAAAAAATATACAAAAAGATCTAGAATAAAGACTATGAAGTAAAATGTGCTTGAGTACAAGGAATACCACAGCCAAGATTTTTTTGCCAGGGAAGCCATTAATTAGTTCTATAGAAAATAGCTGCATTCTTTGTGTAAATAAATAAAAATACCACAAGCAGGCTGAAGAAAGAAGGGAGCAAGGCCTGGTTTTCCGATAAGAAAAAAATCAGCTTCTGAATGATAAAGGTTGACTGGAAACTGAAGCAGAACCATACCCATAAAAAAAAAAATCTTTCCAGTCAAGACCAACATTTCTCAACACTAAAAATCCATCTTTGGGCTCATACATGCATATCTCCAGCCTAGCTTTCCACTGACCTCTGAACATGTATATTCACTGCTCTTGGATCTATAATTCTAATTTTAAATCCCAACAAATTCACCTCCAAACTCCTAACCCACCCTGAAAACCTGTTTCCACTGCAGCTTTCCCTGTCCCAGTTAACTGAGAATTCCATTGTTCCAGCTAGCTCCTCAAGCCAAGAATCTTCTCTTCCAACACCCACATCCAATAAATGAAGAGATCTGTCAGTGCTACATACTCACATACATATCCACATCCATTCATCCAATTATTTATTAAGCAACCACTACATGTCAGCCATGATCCTAGATACTTGGAATACATGAAGAAAAAAGAAATGAAAATCCCTCCATTCAACTTTCTTAATCGGATAAAGGAGATACACAGAAAACCTAAAGCAAACATCACTAAGTATGGTAAATATTAAAAACTTTCTTTCTGAGAGAGGAAAATGCAAGGATGTCCGCTTTCACCACTTACATTGAGTGTAACAGTCATGTACACTTTTAGCCAGTACAGTAAGGCAAGAAAAGAAACAGAAGACAGAAAGAGTGGAATGGAAGATGTAAAACAGTTTATTCACAAACATCATAGCATGTGTAGAAAATCCTAAGGAATCTATAAAAAACTAGTAGAACTAATAGGTAAATATGTATCAAGGTCACAGAATACAAAGTAAATATTAAAAAATCTATTTCTGTATACTAGCAAGAAATGGAAAATGTAATTTTTAAAAAATGTATCACTTACAATAGTATCAAAAGTCACAAAATACCTAATAACAAATATAATGAAAGACGGGCAAGATTATTTGCAGAGAAAACTATAATACACAACTGAGAGAAATTAAGTGAGAGCAAATAACTGGAGGATATACCATATCAGTGGATTTGAAGACTCAACAGTATAAAGAGGTCAATATCCCTCAGTCTGTAAAGCCAATGCAATTCCACTCACAATTCCAGCCAACTAGAGAGGGAGGGGATGTATATGGAATTGACAAGGTGATTCTAAAATGTACACAGATATACAAAGGGTCAAGAATAGAAAAACAGCAAATTTAAGTTTAAAGAATAAGAATGCTGGATATCAACTACTAGATCAAGACTAAAGATAAAGTTATAGTAATTAGGACAGTGTGGCCCAAGAATAGACAAAAAGAATGATGAAAGAGAAGAATCTAGAAACTGACCCGTAGTTCCACACTTGATTTAAGACAAAGGTGGCACATAGAGAAAGAATGGTCTTTTCAAGATAGGCTATTGGGTCAAGTGCATATAAATACAGGGGTAGGGAAGAAACGTGACCTCTCCTCATACAATACACAATAATCAACTGCAGGTAGACTATACACCTGTATGTGTAACTGGCAATCTATAACTACCCAAAATTGAAACAATCCAACAGAAGGAATAGATAAAAATAAAGTATATAAATATGATGGAACAGTATTAGAAATAAGAATAAACAAGTTACTGTTAAACATTCAGTTAGGTCTCATAAAGACCTAATGCACAGCATGGTGACTAGAGTTAAGAATATTACATTGTTATACTTGAAAGTTGCTGAGAGTAGATCTGAAGCATTCTCACCACACACACACAAAAAAGAGCTATGTGAAGTGCTGGATGTGTTAATTACTTTGATTTGGCCATCCTTCTACAATTTGTATGTATATCTAATCACCCTGTTGTATACTTTACATATGTGTAATTAGATTTGTCAGTTACTCACCAATAAAGCTTTAAAATACATTTAAAAAAAGTCCAATGATGGGATTGAATTTCACAAATAAATGCTGAGTGAAAGAAAAAGGACTTCAACAGAACCAGAATGTTAATTTGATGAGGGCAGGGATTTTTATCTATTTTATTTACTTGATGATTCCATTTCTGTATAGTTCAAAGACAAATCTTTGGTGTTGGAAGTTAGGCTAGTGATCCATTAGGCCAGAGGGAGTGGCTCATGCCTGGCAGGAGGCCTGAGGGAGATTCTGAGAAGCCTGTAACTGATGAGGTTGGTAGGCTGTGATTTTAAATAGCATAAGGTCAAGGTAACCCCCTAAAATGAGATACCTGAACAAAGGGTTGAAAAGACTTCTAAATACATCCAAACTGACCACTTCTCATTTCCCTCCACTGCTATTTTCCTGGCCTGAATCATTGCAGTAGCCTCCTGACCTGCTCCTGCTCATTGCCTGCCCTGCTCCCTTAGCAGTCTATCCTAAAACAAGCTGGAAAGATTTCCCTTAAAGGTGAACATATCATATCACTCTTCTACTTCAAACCTATGTTCTTGCTCAAAAGCCCTTATAATGGCCTAAAACCACACATTCCTCAAATACACCAGCACTTACGTTCCTTCTGTGTAGAACACTCTTCCCCAGAGCTCACTCCCTATTTCCTTCTACAACTGCTCAAATGTCACCTCCTCACACCATCCCTGGCCACCCTCTTTAAAATTCCAATCCTCTTTACCTAAATCCCCACTTTACTCCCCATGCCATCCATAGATCCCCTAATTTTATTCTATGTTTTCTTCTTTCTTCCAGAGTAGTAACCATGCAATACACTGAAAAATTCACTCCCTGATTTACTGTCTGTCCAGCGAAAGCATTAGTTGCATGAGGATAGAAACTGTTACTTGTTTTGCTCATTGAGGTATCCCTAGTGCCTAGAACAGTTTGTGGCACACAATTAATCCCCAATTAAAAAAAAATTGAATCAGTGAATGAAATCTGGTTCCTTTCCTGAAAGCACTGAATAATAACTGAATGAGGCCCAAGTGCTCGTTCAGCCCACCTTCGGAAAAGAAAGTACTCCAATGATGAGATCAGGCCCCAGCAAAATGATCACACTTAAAAATAGCTAAGCTCTTACGTGATGGGACATTCCATAGACATCCTGATTTTTTCCTCCCAGAAAACAAAATCCCTATGAACATTTAAGAAGTCTTTTCCTACCTGGCTTGTTTTTCTCAGGAAAACATTTGTCCATCAAACCTGCAATATTTTCTCTGTATCTGTTAAAAATTTAAGAATGAGTTATTGTTTGAAGCTTAATGACACAGAAAATGATTAATATTTAATAAGAGTAAATAGCATATTAAGCAGCACTGTGCTACATACAAATTTGCTTAAAGACATTCTTCTAAAATAAACTGAAGACCAAGAATCCTACTGTTTAACAAGTATTTCTTATTTCTGATTAGTACCAGTTAAAACTACAGTTTCCATCAAGAAATTCTGACTAAAAAACATTTGCCTTACATGATTTTACCCAAAATAATTTATTGTAAGTTTTTGTTTACCTAATTTTGGAATCTCTAACATAGTTAGGATCTTTCAAATTATCTTCCCAAGGAAGATGGCCACTAAGCCACTGGATCATGCAATAACCAAGTATTTCCAAATCACCACGTCTTGATGGGGCTATGAATACAAAAGAAGCAGATTAAACATATTGACATAATGTTTAAGATATAATTTTAAGTATTATAAAACAACAAGTTAAAGAGCCAACTTTACAGTCTTGTTTTTCATCATAAAACTTTGACTGCATTTAATAAAAGCATTGAATATTGGCCAATATAAAAGAAGTAATAATTTACCTCCAACTAATAATTAACTTTAAAACTCAAATTGGCAAACTCTAGAGTTTCGAACTGAGACTACTAAATAAGTCCAGGAAATAAATTAAAAACAATGACACTTTTAATATTGCCCTTGGAAAATTTGGTAATATTAAGAATTTAGGAAGCTATTGAGAAGCCCAAAGAGCTGGGGATGTTAGCTCCTCCATAGTCCTGGGCACAGGAAAAGATATGACTGCTAAAGAAGCAGGCTAACTTAATAGGTGACAAAATAAAAGTTTACCTGTTACAAAGTTGTAACTGCCTAAGACACTGAAAGATAAAAGGGGGGAAAAAATCCTAACATCTAATCAAGCTAAATAAAACCAAAACCAAATCCTTGCTTAGGTGACTGAACCCCTTTCCATGCTAAAACCTTGGTATCTTTGAAGGGCGGAAGGAAGATGAGGAGAGAACAGTGGAGGTCGTGTTACACAATAGCAGGAGTTCAACCACTCCCTTCTTTCCCCATCTTACCTTACCTCTTCAATTCTTACTCATCTACGTATTCAGTTTTGCAGAATTAAGAACTGTGTGGGAATTCAGTGGAAAATGTTAGCAGTGTATTTCTTGTTCAAGTGCAGATAACGTACCCACACCATGATGCGCATCAATACTGGTGAATTCAATAGTGCCATCATGACATCTTTTGGGGTCCTCTTTATATTCCTTATGAATCCCTTCTGGGCGGTAGCGATAAGCAAGGCCATAATCTACCAAGTACACCTAAAAAAAGTCCAAGCACCAAGACAAATTAAAGCCCAAATGATGGCACAAATACTCCTTTAAAGCCCAGAAAGAATACACTGTCATTTGTGGGTAGATTCATCGACAAGGCACCTCAAGCAAGTTACATTCAATATGCAAAAGTAGCAAATACTTAAATTGAAAGGCTTATTTGAAGAAAAATGTTAAATGACCATGTAGCTATATAGTTCAGAAAGTATCATCTGACTTTACATACTTTTTTAGACAAGTATGTGTTATACCTGTAATTAATCTTGTCTCCTCAACTTGAGCAAGGATTATAAATCTTAACTTTTACTTACAGAGCCTAAACAAAATTGAGCAGAGTAACTCACCAATATTTGCTGCAGTACAACTGCCACACATTGAATATAAGTCTGCAAACTTAGTTGACACATAATACATTGGATATTTTCTATTCCTCTGGCTGCTTCACTTATAAAATAATGAAATAGCAATTCACTTCATAAAAATATTTCAAAGATTATAATGATCTGAAGAACTTTTAGATGAGGCTTTTATCTACATTTAAATATTATATATTAAAGTCAAGTCTACATAATTAAAACTAAATTTTAATGTTATACACACACGTATCTGTGGGCATGTACATATGGGCCTGATTAGCATACAAAGCTAATAGACTTGACTTTCTTCTATTCCATAGCCAAATATTCCATCTCTAATCCTGGGTAACTGTCTCACAAGTATATGAATTTGATCACAAGAGGGACCTGAAGTAAAAATATGGGAATGGATCTAGCATATGCATCTAATACTCAAAAAATAATCCCATCCAAAACATGTGCCCAAAGGATGACGGAGTCGCAAAAAATATTCCCATATAAACAAAAGGCAACATGTTTTAGTCAACTGCAAACTGAAACAATCTGTATTTTTATTTACTATATTTTACATGTCCAATATACTTCAGTTAACAGAATCCTTATCATTCAGGTTCCTAGCTTTGTTTTGCTGGTTTTTAACCTAAAAACACCTAAAATGAGATGTCTACAAAGTCTGTGATTGCCTTCAAGATTTCCCCATTAGTATGCTATAGGATAGCAACTTTCTTCTGTTATACATTTATAGATAGATCCCTTATAGCCACCACTATGGAGATGGGGAAGGGAAAGCACATATGTGAGATGACAAGAAAGGGGAGCCAAAGGAAAAGGAAAAGCAAGACAAGAGGAAGTTAAAGGTAGGTTGGAGGAAAAGCAGAAGTATAGAGTATCAATATAAACACACTTAAAATGTTTAAATATTCCTTTCTTATTATACAAGATCAAGTCAGAACGGCAAACACGGAATGGATTAAATACAGTGGGCCCAACTATGAGTGTCAGCTAAACCTTACTTTTATTAAAATCATAGAAATAGCTTCAAAATAATTGTATAAATTGCTCTACACCAACCAAACTGACCCAAATAAAGGTAAAATAGCATCAGCTTTTCTCCTTTCCTTAAAAAGTAAAAATTACAAGTGAATGTAATAAACTAAAAAAAATGCACATTTGAATTCCAAACATTAAGGGTATACAAATTTAGACAGCTAAGATATTTCTGTAAACCAATTGATTTGAGTAATCAACATGTTAAAGACCAAATTTTCCAGTAACAGAACACTTATATTTGATGGATTTCTTGAACAAAGGAAATAAAAAAAATGACAAAGCAGACAGGCAAACATAATTCATTGGTGCACTATATAATTTTAAGCTTCCACCCCCAAATAGCTATTTGAAATTCATTTGGTATTACAAGTACTTCTTCTGAATATTATTTAGGGTAAAATAGCCAACTTGATAAAGTGCCAACAAATCGCATCAAAAATGCAGAATGTTAACTAGATAAAAATGTCAAGGAGAAATATTACTATTTCCATATCTACTTCAAAAAGTAAAACTTCTGCATGGGTTCAAAAGTTCAAGGCAACCATATCTTGTTTTCAAACAACAGTTTTTAAATAGTAGGAATTAAAGTTATAAAGCTACCTGATCAGGATTCTTGTAGCTCAAAAGAAGATTTGAGGCCTTGATATCTCCATGTACATACTCATGCTCGTGAATATATTCCAGAATATCCAGCTATGAAAACACCATATAGAATAAATTAATGCAGTACCTAACACCAACCAGCAGAGGACTGAGCTTCAACAAAACTAGCCTTTACTGGATTAAAAACAATAATAGCTCACATACAATTCTTAAACTTAGCTGCAAGACGGTTTTTCGAGAAAACCTTTTGGCATTTGCTTCATATATTTTCTGAAGGTCACTCCCAAAGCGATCCATTATCATAAACCTGTAACTGAAGATGAACAAGAAAAGTCAATGAACAAAATATAGCTAAGGAAAACCTATTTTGAAATGAGTACTCTCCTTTCAAAGTGATTTTTTCAAGGCAAGGTTTAGTAAGGAAGTAAAATGAAAGAAAGGGGAAGAAATACAAACATTTGAAACAATTTCTCCTAACTAGAAATCCCAAGAGTTAGGAGTGCGTCCAGTCCTGCCTTTCATCTTGAGGGCTTCCTTTCTCACCTGGTTACATGAGAATACATTCAATGTAAGACGATGTCCACAGACAGAATTCCACAGGTTCACTCAGAGTAAAGATCAATCTGACTGCATTGAGGTATGGGTGGGGACTTGATAATATGGGTGAATGTAGTAACCACATTGTTTTTTCATGTGAAACCTTCATAAGAGTGTATATCAATAATACCTTAATGAAAATAAAAAATAAAAAAAAGATCAATCTTAGTAAGATTGATATCACTGATTTTTCTCATAGTCAAAGGTAATTTATGTTTCTGGGTATTAGCTTCCTGCCTTTGAATGCTTCCTCTATTTTTAAGGTATATTTTTAGCAGTATTAACATTCTATTAATAGCAGAACTGCCAGGAAATACTGTAACAATACCGAATTGAATAAAATTGCTTAAATGGTGTAAAAGGATTATATATTAAATACCCAATGGCCAAGATTTGGGGAAGAACACATATCCTGAAAAACATAAAGATTTGGTTTTGCCACAAGCCCACTATGTTACCTTGGCCAATTCACATTATTTCTTTGGGCCTCAATTTCCATAGGCATCAAATGAGAGAACAGGACCTCATGCTTTCCAAGGTCTTTCCAGCACTCAAGCTCCCAGGTTCAGTAGCCATGTGTGTACTGAAAAGTACCTCCTAGATGCAGTCACACGGTTCATCTTTAGCTCTGAGAACAGCTTTTATCTTTAGAAAACTTTTCCAGATTCTCATTTGTCTAACTACTCAATAAAGAAAAAACAAAACCACACTCAAAATGTTATCAAAGTATCTTCAAGTGAGGATGAGGTCAATCATCATCATAGAAACAGCTAGTGTTTACTGAAGCTCTGGTGGGAGCACAGCACTGCTCTAAGCCCTTTGGAAGCATCCCTGCATTCAGGCCCCACTTCACCCTGGGAGGCAGGTGCTCCTATTAGCACCACCACTACTCTAAACCAACCCTTAATCACCTCACCATTTCTAAATTATACACATCACCTGAAGCATGATTCCGTATACTGCAGACAAATGTTTATCATATTATCTGCAAGGATATTTCTACCACTGTGTAGTAATGTGAAAGTTATTTCTAAGTAACTCTTCTAAAGTAAAACCATCGATATATACTTTCCTGGGGACTTGAATAAAATGATGCAAATAATGGGAAAATATAAATTAGTGTGAAGGATTATAAATGATTTAATAATGACAGTAGCTGACGTTTTCATGGTCCTAACACTGCTCTAAGCACTATATACATATTACTACAAATTACAGAGAAAAGTAAGGAGTCCTGGCAGGGGAGGAGGGCTGGAAGGACAATCTTACTGTTTCTTAACTTTTCTGAGAATGAAAATAATTATTTTTAAAAGCTTCAACCTGAAAATTAAATCAATCCTTATAGGTGATTAATGGTTCCTCTTAGAAGTGATTAATGCTCCCTTCTAGCAACTTCATGCTATAGAAGAACAGGCCGAGAGAGCTAAGGCCACCACTAGTAAGTGTGAGTTACGACGTGAGCTGAGTGTGCCTGGCCCTAGCCCCAGCCCCAGCAGCCCCCGGTCCACACTGAGGGAGCTCTTTCCTGCCGTGCTCCTGCCAGTTAGCTTCCAGAGTTAACCTCTAATTCCACCATCTCTCCAGACCCTGGGCACTTCAAAGGACAGACACACACACACACACACACTCACACAAGGCATGTTTAATTGGCTCTGTGATTTATCACAAAATAGGTGACAAGACTGTCTAGTGGTGAACATTTCAAAATACATATAAATGTTGAATCAGTATGTTGTACACCTGAACTAATATAATATTGTATGTCAACTATACTTAATTAAAACAAAAATTTTTTAAGAATGTATAAGGTAATATGCTCTGCCAGTGTTGATGACTTTAAGTCACCATTGCCAAACAAAAATAAATAGTGCCAATAATGATAACAATAATGACAATGGTGATGACGGCAACTAACATTTACTGAGAATGCACAGTGTTCCAGAAACCCCCACCTAGGATTTCCATGTTTTCATTTTATCTTCACAATAAATCCATAAAGGACATACTATTCCCCATCTTACAGGTGAGGAGACATGAGAAACTGCAAGCAGGCAGCCCAGGACTACACCCGATGGAGTCAGGTATGACCTGGTTCAGGGAGGTTTAGGTTTAACTGTGATATACTTCTGTATATATAGGGAGGGAAGGATAAAGAAAAGAAGGAAAGACAAATAAATTCATACTGGTACTCTGGAAGGAGGGGAAAAAACTTGTTACTCCAAGTCTGATCCTCTAGCCCAGCTAACACTTCTCTTCCAATGATCTCTACAAAATACGGTTCTGATAATATACTGTTTCTTAGGAATGAAACTAGTGCACTGGGGTAAATATCAAATTTATCTGCTGTCTAGGAAGTCATATGTAAGGGATTTTCCTGCCCAAGTGCTCTGTAGACAGGTTCCCATTCACTAGGCAACACCAATTCTCAAACAGCACTCTCAGCATCATGTCACTGTCCCTAGTTCAAGAGCATGCAACAGCTTCCGCCTACCTGCCACAACCGGTCACAAACCGCTTGCCCCTGCATCTTCACCATGGGCCTCAGTCTCTTTCTCGAAGCTGATTTCCTCCTCTTCCACACTCACGCACACCCTCTTCCTTTGCTGAAGAGATGCAGAAGACCAGAGGCCCACCCTGCCCTGTGCTCACGTTTTTCTCCCACTTGAGATGCTATTCCTCCTCTTCTATGGTTTTCTAAACCAGCAGTTCTTAACATTTAAGGGTTAGAGACCCCTTTGAGAGTAAAAGCTAACATGTATTTTACATGTATTCTAGCAGCTTTACATTTAATTCCCCTTATTTAGTGGGTAGCTGTTACTCTATTTCACAGATGAGGAAATTGAGGCAAAAAGGAGTAACTTACCAGTCACAAACATTTTAAGGGGCAAAACAGAGGTTTGAAAGCAAGCAGTCTAGCTCTAGAATCCTTGCTCTATACGATTTCTCCAAAATATTTCATAAAAACTATAGACGTCCCAGCAAAACCATATATAATGTGATATATATGACATACCACATCTTGTAAGCATATATTATATATTATTGATATAAAACACCCTTTCAGGAAGTCCCCAAGTTCCCATCACTTCAGGGAGCACCGTAGAATGCATGAATTCCAGGATACAAATAGCCAGATAAACAACACTGGCTGCCCACCCAACAACGACCTCTTCTCTCCATCTTTTCTAACACAGCAGTTGTTTGGTTCAGGCATTCTGTCCTCTGCCACATGGCCATGTAATTCACCATGCCAATCACTGTGATCACTGTTCCCTTGCCAGTGATTGGTTTAAGGATGTGCAAAGATAAGACTCAAGTCTGCCATGAGACTCTTCAGAAAGGTTTCCTTGCAGGGCAAGTGAAACTCACAAGCAGCAATACTGTTTTCTGCTGCTGGACACTGTGTCTGCCTGGGAAGCCTAGAAATGGGGCAGCCACCCTGAGACCTCAGGATAGAGAACAGAGAACAAAGCCAAGGTGAAGAGGGTAACATGCAGGGGCCTGGGCTCCTAACGATTCCTTAGGGAGCCAAGCCAAAGTTTTCCTTTACTTGCAGCTGAAAGTATCCTCACCAATATACCCCCAGTTCCAAACTAAATCTACTCCAAATCGTGGCTACCAGTCCTAGTCCAGGAAGTTCCATTTAATCATTCAAAGATTTTTAAGGAGTTATTACTATGCATCAGAGTATGGAGACTTCTCCAATTCAACTACACCAACCACATTCTCTCCATGCTTTGAACTCCTAGCACAAGTCAGAGCACACAATTTAGCACTTAACTGTTCTCTATTTGTTTCATCCATGTTTGTTCTTCTCACCATCTGGACTAAAACCTCATAAAGAGCAGGAATCTACCCTGAGCATATTATGTATCTAACATGAAATTACAAATTGAAGCCTAAAGGGCTACTTTTTACATAAATTACATGGAGTTTTTTGTTTGTTGGTTTGTTTTCAAGAGAAATAAAAAAGGCGGGGCACATATGGTTTTGTTCCTACTTGTCAGCTGGGTTCTAGTCAGTTGCTACCACTCTGCACAAGTTCTCCAGAAGAGAGAGAGTCTCTGTCCAGTGCCTCCAAGAAGCCCAGACAAATGCCTCGCAGAACTGTAGGTGCCCAGTAAATAATTCTTGACAGAAGAAACTGAACAGCAAATGCACAAAAAAAAGCAAGAGAAAAACAAAACATGTATATTCTTACCTTTTTCCATTTTTATCATGAAGACCAGACCCCCAGTACTTAGGAACCCCCAGGTACTTCAGTTTATGGGTACGAATCCATTTCTGAACTACAAGTAAAAACACATGCTCAGTATTTCAATTTTGTTTTACATAATTTTTTTTAATCATTAAGAGCAGAATATATTTATACATGCAATAAGGTTTCATCTTTATTCATAAAAAACGAACAGTACATTATAACTAGTAAATGAAAAGGACAAAGTGTTTTTATTAACTCATAAAGTTTTCTTATCCTATCCTAAACACTGTCTTTAAATAAAAAAATTTGTAAAAACGTTTTAAAAAATCAAATCACAGTACTACAGTTACAATTAATCTCTCTAACTATATAAATGTTTACCTGCATTCACAGAAAAACTTATTTTTTACTCTAATCTAAAAGTTTTTTTACCTCATTCTAAAAGACCTCAACCAGGAAATCAAGCTCTGAGAGAGATGGAAGTCTTCCTTGAGAGACTGCCAAGCCTGATACCATCCTATAAGGAAATTCCCTGGATCAGTTCGTAGAGGGGAAGGCAGGGCAGAGGAGCAGAAGACTGAAAAGACTAGGGCAGCTAGAAGATGGCAGGCTCTCTTCCTTGATAGTCTGCTCTATTTCATCAATTACGGCATCCCCCGGAGTATTCTCAAGAGTTTGGAGGTCTTTTGGGTTAGGATTAATTCTCAATTTTTAACCATATTTCTAATATCATATATCATTTAACTTTGTTCTGTGTATAAATATAGGTGAAACCTTATCATAATAAACCCATTAAGAGATCAAAATTCTTTCATACAAATCTCATTTAAATGAAAACCATTTATAAAGTAAAAACTAACAAGGCATCATAATAGAAGATCCAATTCTCTAATCTTGGTTTAAACAAAACAGAACAGTGGTCATTTTAAAAGTTTCTTTTAATCAAACAAACAAAATAGATTCATAAATACAGAAAACAAACGTGTTTGCCATGGAGACTGGGGGTGCGGTGATGGGCAAAATAGGTGAGGGGGATAAAAAGATATGAAATTCCATTTATAAAATAAGCCATAGGAATGAAATGTACAGCATAAGGAATAGTCAGTAATATTGTAATATCTCTCTGTATGGTGATAGATGCTAACTACACTTATCGTGGTGAGCATTTTGTAATGGATTTAATCACTGAATGACTATGTTGTACAACCGAAACCAATATAATATTGTATTACCAACCATACTTTAATTAAAAACAAAATACTTCTCAAAAAATAAAAGTGTAAACATATGTGTATTGTATTCCTTACTTTGCTCTGGCTTGGCAGCTCGCTGGTAGAATTTTAATTCAGTAAAAAGAGGTCCATTGTCACTGGGTTCCTTAAAACATAAGAGTAAATTAGTACTAACAGTAGTTAAAATCCCTGAGTTATTTCCAACGGACCTTCAAAAAGACTAACAAACCCACTTTTCTTTCCAAACAATGTGATTTTTATACTTAAGTTTATAACTATGTTTAAGGTTAAGTCAAATTTTTTAGAAATGTTTTAGATATTCTTAGAATAGTCCGTAAGTCTTATATTTTCTCACATTTCTGTAAGTGATAAACTATATAAAATCAGATACACAGCTCAGTCTTTGCAGAAGTTTAAGAAAAACCTTTAACTTACTTTCTTCTTTATTAAGCTTTCCCTTTAGCAAAGATCAGCAACCACGCCAACAGTTTCACCAAAAGGCTACAAAATATTTCTTAGATTAAATAAAATTCCAATACCTAATTTAACCAATTAGTGAAAAAATCCCATTCCTTTTCTGTTTCTCATTACGGTTTTATCTAGAATATCAGAAGTGGCAGAACCTTTACCAAAAAGAAGAGCATTCTGGAACTCCACAGCAAGCAAGCACTGCCCACTTAACTGCATTCTTTCCTTCTAACACTGATACCCATGTTTTTTAAACTAAGGGGCCCTCCAATTTACTTCCCACCTGATAATTTAAAGTCAAGAGGAAAATGGGGCTCAAAAACAATTGTTTCCCACCAACTTTACTGGACTACATTCATTCACATTTTGAGGGACAGTAACAGTTAAATTTTTTTGTAAAGAGGCATATTTGACAAACAAGAAATATCAGCCTATTGGGAGTTTTGCCTAGTTAAATAAACATGGAAAGGTGGGAAACATCTTGAAATTTTTTGGACTCTATAAACAGCAAATTTTGTCTGATTAAAATTGGCCAGTATTTATTTAATGTTTGGTATTTTGTGTTGGTATTATCTTGTTTATTGAAAATCAGAAAAATTTTGAAAAGCAATGAGAAGTTCCAATGAGGAAAGTAACATTTCTTAATTTTAGGGCTAGTTTTCTTTCACAAAGTACAGGAAGAAAGTTATTTTGGACAGAATATCTTGTAGCTGGAGTTCAAGGCTCAGTAGAACATTAGAAATGATGAGGCCCACTGCCTTAACTGAAGAAAAAATTTGTCAAAATATGTAATTTTGGCTCCTGGAGATGCCTTTTGCAAATACTTAAAATACATTCATTCAAGATTCCCTCACTGTAACAGAAGTTAATTTTACTCCTTGAGGCTTAAATAAAATCACTCTATACATACAGTTCTAATATCTCAGATCTCTTGTAATTCAGAAAAATAGGAATCCCCATTAAAGTATTAACAAAAAGACTAATTAGCCAGTCTTCAAAGAGGCTGGTTAAGAATGAGCATTCTATAGCAAATGGGTAACATATATAACACTTGGATCAGAACCTGAAAATAAGCTTGCCTTACTTGTTACAGGAAGCATATTTTCAGCCAACCTTGTAAGACAATGGTGTACAAGGGCTTGATATGTCACTACCCACTAAAAGCAGACACTAACCAATATACTAAGTTGTGAGTGCCAAAGCCCTGATTTGTGGACTCAGGACCTCAAGCTTCACCATAACCTGTGGCTCGCTCCTTTCCTAGCAGCTATGCTAACTAGACAGTTCTGAATGTTCAGAGCCCATGGCTGAGAACAGGCCTTCAGAAGGCATAACAGAATCAGTGTAAGAGATGAAGAAAGAGATAAATTCAAGAGAAGGAATTTTGGTAAAGTTACTCACCAAAGGCTAACTTCTAGAATAGCTCATTAATGTAATTCAGGTTTGAAAGGGGTTTTCCTAAGACAAATTCTGGCTTATTGCATTCAGTATGAAATTCTGATTTATTCAGTTTCAACCTATGTCATATCAACTTTAATTTTAAAGCTCTCCTTCAGGCAATAATTTATTAAACTTCTAATAATGAGAATCAACCTATATAAATCAGGCTATTATAATGAAAGCCCCACTACAATGAAGGCTTTTTGAGCTCGTTTCATACTTTTTCTAATCCAATAAGATTCCATTATAACAAAATAAAGGAGTTAACTTCTTTGGCATTGCACTCTTGCCAAAGCTAGCTATTTCTGTTGAAGAAAATACCTTAACTCTTAACTAAAATTTTATTAACATATTTCAAATCTAAAATACTTTGCCAACTCTATAATAGCCAAGATTTAGAAAAGAAATTGGGACTGACATTTTAACTAGAATATCACTAAACGTTTCTTTAAGACTTCTAAGTGTCAAAATGAAGATGACAACAGAAAAAAATTTAAATGTGATATATTTCAATGGCACCATCTAAAAGCAACTGGCTGCCATTTAAAAGTGAAGCTGTATGCAGTCTCTCCTTCCTACCAAAAAATTGTGATATATATGAATTGAAAATTCAGGTCATTTCTCATAACATTATGAGGGTATTAAACATCAGTCTGTAAACTTTCCAGGGAACTTCAAAATACAGATTTACATCCGTCATACTGGAAGGTGACCCTGATATAAAGAACTGTGAGGACATAAGATCCAAAAACCTGGCCTCTACCTCCAATTCTGCTGTTCGCTCATTGACATGGTGGCAGCAAAAGGTGTGTGGAATTAAAGGAACTAATTCCCTATAAAGTCTCTTAACGAGAATTTTTTCTCCTTGCATTGTCTACATTATCACATCAGTTTACCATTTCTCTCTGCATCTTTACTCCCAAAATAAAATATAGGTTGTGTCTCTTACTTATCTAGAGGTGACCCAGTGTCACATCTCCAAAGCTGCTCCCATATGTCAATAAGAACTACGGCCCGAATGAAACTGGACAGAGTCATTTGGTAGAATATATTTAGTATGTACTTAAACATCCATCTTGAATAGGTATGTCTTATCTTCATTTCAAGGCCAAGTGTATGACATTTGCGGGTTAAGTATTTAGAGATCCCTCATAGAGCAGATATGCATATTAGCAGCAATCGAATTTTCTGACAAGTCTTCCGCATTAAGATGGAAGCCCTGCCAGAAGCACAGGGCACCTGAAAGCCCCTACTGAGTAAAAGGATCCCCAAACAGAGATAAACATGAGCATGCACATATGGTTCCACTGAAAATAATTAAGCTTCTCCATGTGCCAGACTCAACCAGTGGTTCTCAACCTTGATGCACAAAATAATCCCCTGGGGAGATTTACTAAATATACCAATAACCAGGCCCTGCACCTAGAGACCCTGATTATACTGTACAACTTCTTGGAGTCAAGAACCACTGTTTGATCTGACATGCTATTACATTATTAAGTCTAATTTGCCTTTTATTACACTACAAATCAATTTGCCTTTGATTATCTCTTAGATGATATTTGCTGAGTTTTTCTCAAGATAAAATATGTGCTCATTTTAGAAAATTTGGAAACAGTTTGGTGTATTTTCTTTATACATATATTTTATAAAATGACCTCTGCTCTATACTTAGTTTTGTGTTTTGCTTTGTTTTCTCCAGCAATTATGAAATTTACCCAAGGAGTAGTACTTGTTCTTTGAAAACATGATTTTTAACAGCTCCTAATATGGCAAATGTTCATAAACAGTACTGATTTCAATACTGGAAAGATCTGATTCTCATTTTATATGTTTGTATTTGATGAACCATTTCAACTTTTAATATTATAAAGCCTTGAGAGAAAAACAATTGCAGAATAGTAATGGACAGAGTTACAGTAAAGTGTATCACAACTGAGGGCAAATTATGAATGGGCCAAAGGCACAGACAGGAGATGGAAATGGTTGGCATCAGTAAGTTAAAAGGTGATGGGGAATTACGCCCAAAAGTTTTCAAAAGAATAAAATAGGCATTTAAAGGTGGCACAAAGAAAACAAAGTTTAAAACAAGGTCCTCATCATCAAATAACTTAAAATCCAGTTAGGGAGACTAAAATAACACATAAAACTAAAAACAACCAGCGGCATGAGAAGAGTATTAGTGTGTGCAATTATAAAATAAATGGAAATGGAATGAGTGCTGCAGGAGCTTAAAGGAGTTCAGAAAAGACAGAGGTAAGAAACAGCAAACAGCAGCTACTAAACTCCCCTCAGAGAAGAAAGAGTCAATACTGTTCAGCTTGTGGCATTCTTCCAGGATCACAAACTACAACAGTAAAAATGTTACTGATATTAAATGCAAACGAGAAATCAACTCAATATTTATCACTGTCCTAATTACAGAGAGAAGGAGTAATATAGGCTAACAGAAGCAGAACTAAATTAGGAGAGAAGGGATGCAGAGGATTAAACTAGGGTTTGATAACAAATGGCTTTAAACTTAGTGATGTGAAGTAATTTGCTACCTTTTACACTTAGGAAATACTTGTTCCTATTTTTTTCATAACTGTAACAAAGGTAATAAATGTGAAGTTACACTGAAATGAATAATAACTAAAATATTTTGAATTACCCATAAAAAAGAAAAATATCATAATTCTAAAATAAAACAAACTTAAAGAAGCTCAGGTTGTACAGAAGAAAAAAGATAGGGTGTAAGATCCAGCATTGGCACTCTCCTTCTGAGACATAAAATGACTAAGCAGATTAACCAACAGCAAAGTGGTCAGAAGTAACCACATTTTTTGAACCTCAAGATTATGAGAAGTCATAAGGGGACTTGCTTTCTTCTCTCAATGGAAACTTTAAAGATCCTAAGAAGAAACGATTTTAATATTTTAATTCATCAAATCAAAGACAAATGCAGATAATATTCTTCAATTCCATGCAAATGACTCAATTTAATAGTAAGAACTTCCATTCCTCTGATATAGCAGCAAACTGATATTTCCAAAGGACTGTTGCTCCACAAGCGAGAAAGAAGAAACCCCAAAACAAAAAGGCATGAAGAAAAGTGAAATGGCACGGGAAACAAACGAATGACACTCTAACTTATCAGTTTTACTTCCACCTGTGGGCACGATGGGATAACGGGGACCAAATCAGCCCTCCACCCAACACTGTAAACAAATACAAAAACTGGACAAAGTATGGAAATTATTATTTTCAGATATGGGGCAAAACAAACAGCACAAGACTACGGTCTCTAAAAATGGGGAACAAACAAAGTGAGCCCATGACAGTCCCAGCTTTCTGCAGGGGGAAAGAGGAGGAGACTCAGGATACTATAGGCATAAAGGGGGTGACAGACACAGGGCGTCAAAAACCCTGACACCAAAACCAAAAACTGAGATGAGAAATTTTTTTAATTTAGAAATACTAGGAAAAATAACTAAAGATCAATATCCCTCACGAACAAAGATGTAAAAATCCTTAAAATATTACTGAATCAATTCCAGCATCGTGTAAAAAGCGTAATACACCATAACTAAGTGGAGTGTATGTTAAGAGTATAAAGTTAGTTCAACACTCAAATATCAATCGTATAATTGCCACATTAGCAGAATAAAGGAGAAAAATCCTACGATCCATCTCAATAGATGCAGAAAAAGCACTCAGAAAATAAGCAGGAAAGCTACAAACTGGGAGAAAATATTTACAACACATGTGTCTGAAAAAGGACTTGTATCCAGAACAACTCTCTTACTACTCAATTATAAAAAGCAAAACAACCTAGTTATATTTTAAGGGAGTGGGAGAGAAGGGGGCAAAAGACTGAGGAGGAACTCCACAAAGGAAAATTTATGAACGACCAATAAGTATAATGAAAAAGTGATCAAAACCAGCCATCAAGTAAACTAAAACCATGAGACACTACGACATTCCCACGGTCACAGCTAAAAACCAACTGACCCAACAACTCCAGTGTTGCAGAGGAGGTAGAGTAACCAGAACTCTCATACATGGCGGGCGTGTAAAATAGCACAACCACTTTGGAAATCTGTCTGGTACTGTCTTATAAGCTTAAGTATATACCTTCCCTATAAACCAGCCATTCTAATTCTAGGTACTTATCCATGAGAAATAAAACATACATGCATAAGAACATTTGTACAAGAATGCTTACAGAAGCTTTATTCATTAATAGCCCAAAACTGGAAACCATCAAAATGTCTACTAAGAGGAAATGGAAAACAACTATGTGTCTATATGATCCACTTACTACTGAGCAGTAACACTGAATGAGTAACTACTACACCAACAGTATGGATGAACCTTTAAAATATTATGCTAAGCATAAGAAGTCAGAGACGTATCTATCATTTAATACCATTCGTACGGCATTCTAGAACAGGAATAACTAATCCATCAGGAGAAAAAAAAAAGCTCAGACAAGTGGTTGCCTCCAAGGGTGTGGGAAGTAAGGGTTTAACCAGAAAAGGGCACAATCAACCTTTTTGGGCTGATGGAAACATTCTGTATTTTAATAGTGGTGTGGTTACATAGGTATATGCACTTGTCAGAACTATTCAAATTGCTTATTCGAATACATAGGCATTTCCTTGCATAAAGTATGTCTGAATTTTTTTTTTAATGTTAAAAACAATCACTAAAATAGTTCAGGTCCAAAAGAGTTAACTCATAAGGGATCAAATATATTCCTTTTTAAAAAGAGAGTTAAATAAACTGAAACAAAAAGCCTTGGGGTAACTGTAATTCCAGAGTTCTACAGCCTTTAGGAAAAAAAGGAGGGGTGGGGGACTTAAGAGGTAATTTGTCAAAATAATAAGACTCCATTACTCTACCATTTAACAAAAACACGAGGAGAGATACAAATGTTGGAAAGCAAAAAGATACATAATATATTGATAACAAAAGAAGAGTGGTTATTTAAAACATCCCTAGTGTAACAATGCATAAATTAACCTGGCTTTATGTCAGATGGTATGTTATCAGCTTTTACTCATGACAAATATATTTCAACTAATGTTAATATCACAGAAAGATGGTTCAGTATGATCAGAGATAATTTAATTTACTATAATGGAAGGGGAAGATAAGAATATTGGAAATAATGAAGAGAAAGTTGACCAAGTAGAAATTTAGAAGCAAATGCAAGATAAAATACAATAAAATTTCATTGAAGTTGTATAGTCTTATAGGATATAAATATAAAAAGCATCTCATCTATTACAAATAAAGCTGAAATGAAAAGAGCAAGCTGCATATTTTTATTCCACAACTGTATACCTATGTGCTTTCATTTATGTATCCCCAAATACTAGTGCCACTCTGATTCAAGAGAGAAAAGGGACTTACTGAATTCAAATTATTTAAAACTATAAAGCTACTCTTGTTTCATTAAATATTTATGAAACATCATTAAAAATGTAGTACCTTATTTTAATTCTAGTTACCAAAAAGGATGTTTTTTTACAAAATAAATACTACACTAAATCAACAGAAAAGAAAAAAAATCAGCTAAAATATTTGCTTACCACTTTTACAACACAGGGTGCATCGCTGCCCACCGATTTTGAAGAATTCGTATCAGCTGTTTGAAGAAGCAACACATGTATTATCACAACAAGAAGCAGCATTATTACAAATAGCCTGTAACTAACCCTTTATTAATATTTAAGTCTGTACATCTATAACCCCTTGATAGAATAAACTTCAGTTCCCAAATACATGTTTTACGATACCATTACAGTGTATTTCATCTATTTCAAGACTTTTTTTCATGATTTAACATGTCTGAAATTGTAATGCATCTTATAATTGTGGTATCTTCAATATGATCATCCATTAAGCCATGGAATGCTCTGAGTTAAAGATTTCTTTAATTCAAAAGTACTCTTGGCCTTTGATATGCTAATGTATGTTGTGAGTTCCCAAGATGGTGATAACTGATACAATGTCTTAAATTTAACTAGAGAATCATTTTAAGAAGTAGCATCAGAAAAGTGGGAGCTAACGTTCCAAAAAGCACCAGTTTGGGGGAAAAAAATTTCATCTAGATCAATAGCTTAGACTTTTGACACTAGAACTTTGAACTGCCATCTAGAATAATTTTCAAGGGGCTGCCATTTTATTTCAAGCAAATAAAGAAGCATAGCTGCCCTGGAATACTGAGTTAGGTACACAATGTTGACTACATTCATTAACAAAGGTTTTCACCAAGTACCTACTACACACCAGTTTCTAGGAAACTGATCTAGCAGTGAACAGGAAAAAGTAATCCCTGGTCTAAGGAACCCTTCAGTGGGAGGGCACAGATAATTAAATTATATAGTATTTTTGATGGTGGTGGTTGCTACAGAAGAAAAGTTAAGCAGGAAGTAGACAGGGTTGCAAGGTCATAAGAAAAACCTCACTGACGGATGTCACTGGAGCAGCAGTCTGAAGGCAGGGAGGGAATAAGCCATGTAAACATCTGGGGGAAGAACATTCCAGGCAGATCAGGACAAAGGCTTCAACATAGAGCCTCTGACACGTTTGAGGAAAGCAAGGAGGCCACAGCAGCTGGAGAAGCATAATGAGGAAGAAAGTTACAGTGAATGGACCAGAAAAGCAGCAGGAAACACACACAATGAGCTTAACAGGTGACAACAAGCTGTTACTGTGAATGAGATGGAGCAATTGGAAGCTCTAAGAGAAGGACGAGCAAGATCAGCCCAATTTTTACCGAATTCTTTGGCTGCTATGTATGGAATGTAGTGTACAGGGCAAGGGCAAGAGAAGGGAGCAGTCAGGCTATTACAACACTCCCAGGGACGGATGTGGTGGCTTGAGGTGGGAGCAGATAAGGTGGTGCTAAGTGGTCAGACTGTGGACACATTTTCAAAGAGCCAACAGGATTTGTTCATGAATTGGATACAAAGGGTAAGGGGGGGTAAAGTAGGTTAGGATGACTCCAGGCTTTTGGCCTGAGCAACTGCAAAGAGGAAGCTGCTGAGCCAAGAAATGGAAGCAACCTAAGTGTCCATCAGTAGATGAATGGATAAAGAAGAGGTGGTACATATACACAATGGAATATTATTCAGCCATAAGAAGAAAACAAATCCTACCATTTGCAACAACATGGATGGAGGTAGAGGGTATTATGCTCAGTGGAATAAGCCAGGCCGAGAAAGACAAGGACCAAATGATTTCACTCATCTGTGGAGTAAAACAACAAAGCAAAACTGAAGGAACAGAACAGCAGCAGACTCACAGACTCCAAGAAGGGACTAGCGGCTACCAAGGGGAAGGGAGTGGGAAGGGAAGGAGAAGGGGATTAAGGGGCATTATGATTAGTACACATAATGTAGGGGGGTCATGGGGAAGGCAGTGTAGCTCAGAGAAGACAAGTAGTGACTCTACAGCATCTTACTACACTGATGGACAGTGACTGCAATGGGGTGTGTGGGGGGGACTTGATAATATGGGTGAATGTGTCATAACCACAATGTTGCACATGTGAAACCTTTATAAGATTGTATATCAATGAGACCTTAATAAAAAAAAAGGCCACAAAAAAAAAAAGAGGAAGCTGCTGCTCACTAAGACGGAGAAAGCTGCAGGAGGAGCTATGTTTTGGGGTGTCTTAGGTCTGAGATCCTTCCTAAACATCCTAGTTCAGATGTTAAATAGGCAGTTGATACATAAGTCTTGAGCTCAGAAGAGTGGCCCGAGCTGGGGAAATGAATTTGAGAGCGATCACCATAGAAACAATATGCACATAAGCCATGAAACTGGAAGACCCCCTAGGGAATGAGTGTAGACAGAGAAAAGACAACCTACAACTGAGCTTTAGGGCTTTCTCACATCAGAAGTTGAAGAGCTGAAGGACAGGCGAAAGAAAACACAGCCACCAATCAGCTGGGAAGCACCAGGTTTGAAAGGGTGGCAGCTAAAATACTTCAGACTGAAGAAGAAACACTAAGTCATAAAAATGCCCACTAAATTGGGAAGACGAAGAGGTCTGAGCTCATTAAGGAACAGCTCCAAGGAGTACCACTTAGATACTGAATTAGTAATAAAGAAAGGTCAGAAATTTTTTAAATAAGCATTTAGTATAAAAATATTAAAATAAGGATAGTATTATACAATTCAAATGAGGAAAGGGGGGAAAGGAAGCTCAGTGTACTAGAAAATGGGCCAGGCGCTCGGAGCACAGCGAGAGAAGGAGCCGACCCACGGCCAAGGAGCACAGGTTTATTCTGGAAGAAAGAAAAATCACTTCAGGGCAGCATGGAAGTATTAGAAAGGGTTAGTCAACACCAGGGGACTATCAGCAGACAGACAGCACCGCTCAAAACTCAGCTTTGGGAAAACGAAGCCAAGGCAGCACCACATACAAGATCACGAGGCTAAGAGCAGCCCACCAGCTGCCACCCAGATTCTGAGGAAGTAACAGGGAAAGGGAAGACGTTACATAGGGACCAGACCATAGGAAAGGTCTTTTATGCCAGTCTCGGAAATCTGGCACTTTGTCCTAAGAGCGCTGGGGAGCCAGTAAAGAGGTTTACATAGGCTAGATCACTCAAGCCAGAATGTGAACAGTGGGATGCAAGGGGCAAGACTGAGCAGAGAAGACAGATCCACAGCAACAGTGAGACTTCAGACAAGACTTGAAAACGACCCACACTAAGGTAGTGTCAGCAAGGACAGAGAGAAATGAATGGATCTGAGAAGTCACACAGTTAAAGCAATAGAACTAGGTGAAGTACTAGGGATATTAGTGTAGAACACTTGAGAATGCATTCCCAGAGTATGGCTTGAGGGGTGTCATTCATTCAGATAATCTCCTGATCAGGAGAATCAGGAGATGGAAGAGAGCAAGTCTTAGACATGCCTGTGGGACATCCAAGTAGAGATCCCTAGCAGGCCATGGGCTATAGGCCTTGATTCAGGAAACCCAAGTCCCAGGTTACAGATAAAAGATATTGAAATCAACAGTAAAGTGACAATAACAGAAGCCACGAGACCTTATGAGATCACTCAGAATATATAGAATGAATGTGAGCCAAGGAAGGGAAGCTAGAGAAAAGACATACCTACAAAGATGACTACATACACCCAGAGAGGTGAGGGGAAAGCTAGAGGTGAAACATGTTATTATATAAAAGTCAATGGATCAAAATAGAAATACCATTTGACCCAGGAATTCCACTCCTAGGAATTTACCCTAAGAATGCAGCAGCCCAGTTTGAAAAAGACAGATGCACCCCTATGTTTATCGCAGCACTATTTACAATAGCCAAGATATGGAAGCAGCCTAAGTGTCCATCAGTAGATGAATGGATAAAGAAGATGTGGTACATATACACAATGGAATATTATTCAGCCATAAGAAGAAAACAAATCCTACCATTTGCAACAACATGGATGGAGCTAGAGGGTATTATGCTCAGTGAAATAAGCCAAACCGAAAAAGACAAGTATCAAATGATTTCACTCATATGTGGAGTATAAGAACAAAGAAAAAAACTGAAGGAACAAAACAGCAGCAGACTCACAGAACCCAAGAACGGACTAATAGTTACCAAAGGGAAAGGGACTGGGGAGGATGGGTGGGAAGGGAGGGACAAGGGGGAAAAAGGGGCATTACGATTAGCAGATGTAATGTTAGGGGGGCACGGGGAGCGCTGTACAACCCAGAGAAGACAAGTAGTGACTCTATAGCATCTCACTATGCTGATGGACAGGGACTGTAATGGGGTTGGTGGGGGGGACCTGATGAAGGGGGTAGTGTAATCACCATAATATTGCTCATTTAATTGTAGATTAATGATATCAAAATAAACTTTAAAAAAAGTCAATGGAAGCAAATTTTCTGAGAAGAAAAGATAAACAGCACCACATGCTACAGAAAATATCCAAAGAAAATTCAAAAGCAATCTCTTTAATTCATTAGTACAAATTGCTGATGATCTTGAATATGGCTGTTTTGATGTATCAGTGGGCACAGAGAGATAAACTAGAAGCACCAATATTCCTTCTCTGAATTCCTGGAGGCAAATTCCTTCTCCAGATTGATCAATCTAGTTTTACAGAAGCAAAATTTTATTACAGAGATCTGTCAAACCATTGGTTATTAAAAATACTTACTATTAGATGGCACTTTCTGATGTTAAATGCAAACACAAACAAACAACTAGTACACATGCAAAGCAAGCTGTAAATCTGCCAAAGGTACAAATGCAAAGGTTTTCATTTAACTAATGAAAAAATTTTTAAGGAACCTACTTGCTTAAAGCCAAGTTCCCATTCCTAACATGGGATGCTCTAAGTCCATACATTCAGTAATAGAAACAGCTTGTATAATCTACCATCTCTAAATCACAAGATCAAAAAATATATACATAACTAACATAGCTACTAACCTTTCATGATGTATGAGGATTTTCACCTTAAGTCAGAGATAGCCTAGTTCAATGGAATGAGTTTGGCTCTGACACAACTAAAGGATCAACACCTATTCCCCAAAGGCAGGTGCCACTAACCTAGAGAAATCATCTTTACAAAATATAGTCAAGTGATTTCTAATCTACATTTCATGAACATATTCCAGGGACTGCAGCTGACGCACTACAGCCCACTGGTCCTGGAGCAGGCTGAACTGAACTCCTGAGTAAGAGCAGCTGCTCTGTTAGCTATGTCTCTGGTTCTCAAACTTTAACATGCATCTGAATCAATGGGAGGACTTGTCCAATCACACTGCTGGGTCCTCTCAACAGTTTCTGATTTGTAGTTCTGGGGTTTTTGCAGTTCTAACAAGTTTCCACACAATGCTCACCTAGTATCTAATATCAGTATTCTGAGCAAGATTTTGCTTAAAGAAAAAGGGTTCCACTACTAAAAATAAAACTTTATAAACCTCACGGCAGAAATTCAGTAATTAAATAATTACCTAATTAAATAGATATTTGAAGTGGAGTAGGAACATATAATGGAAAAGGTAGAGAGAAGTATCAAAAGTAAAACACGAGTGCTCGCTTCAGCAGCACATATACTAAAATTGGAATGATACAGAGAAGATTAGCATGGCCCCTGCGCAAGGATGACACGCAAATTCGTGAAGCGTTCCATATTTAAAAAAAAAAAAGTAAACACGAAATGCACTGTATCACTATTAATATTCTTAATGAAAGAGACCTGATTTTAACTGATTTAGAAGTAATCAGGTAAAATATTTTTTAAGTCAACAATTTACTTAAATTACAGAATCTCAGGGTTCCACAAAGGGTCCCCCAAAACTTCAGGGTAAGTATATCAATTAATAGCACATTTAATCAGGCCTAAATACAATTTCTAGGTCATTTTCTTAATTCCACTATGATGAATATGAGAGTTGTACAGAAGGAAAAAAAAATCCACACCTGTTAAAGTTCTGAAAGTGATCAAATAAAACCATAACAGAGGGAATAAATCCTAACTGGGTGAGGTGAGAAAGAAAGACACTCAGTTTTCTTTGGGTCTCAAAAGAAATTAAAATTATATAGAACATCTTAAATATCTAAAGCCACAGTGCTAATGACAGTGTTACAGATATTTATCTTCTTTTTCTATTGATTAAATCAATTTCCACTCCTATACAAATCAAATTGTAGATTATTAAGAATATCCCGTAAAAGCTCATAACTGAGAAACCATTTTGATAAGAAAGCATATAAATCTTTGGATTGACAATTAGAAGTAGTCATACACTTACCAAGATATATACATCCAAAGCCACCTTGGCCAATGGGTAATCCTAGTTTCCATTCCTTTTTTGTCATGTCAGTGATTATCTCCCCAACTGCAAATTTTTCTGCAAGACGTCTCCTTGTAAGACTCTGTCTTCCAGCTTGAGCTGCTTTTACACGAGGCATTTTCACTGTAATTTAAATAAAGCAACACCCAGAATTATAATCCTAGAAATATTGAAAATATTTTCACTAAGGAAAGCTTCTGTGCACAAAGATGGTGTTCAAATTTCTACTTACTCCAAAACTTAAATAAAGGATATCTGTTGATTCTGATTTATAATTGCTCTAGTCCTATTTGGTTATCTCAACTTTGGAGAGCAAACAATAAATAAAATGATCTATGCAATTACTTTAAAGAGAATATTTATTTTTACACTCCAGTGGTATAAAATAATACCATCTATGACTAAAATGCTATTTAACAACAAAAAGAGAATTGCTCTATGAAGTTGAGGGGAAAGGTACATCCAAATACAATACACATTTCATAGTGATGCAATGAGTATATACTGACATACTAAGAGCACAGCAGAGATGGAAAACACAAGATAATTAACAGGAGGGGAAAGGGAAAAAGTATTTGTGGCATGAGAGTAGATGCCTTACACAAAGGTGCCCATCCATCCTCACAACTGTGAAGATTACATTATCATCCCCAGTTTTACAGATGAAGAAATTAAAGCTCAGCAAAGTTAAGCAATCTGTCCAAGGTTATATACCTATAAGCGACAGAACAATAGAAATCTGCACTGAGGACCCCCTGGCTCCAAAGCCTCACCAACATTCCCCGAAATTACAAAAGTCACCTTAATGAAGGAGCAAACCTTTCAGAGGAGTAACAAAGAGAAATTGTGGCTGTTTAGCATTTGGGCTCATAGAAAAGGCAAAGCTGATGACAACCAGCATTCTTATGCTTCCTTTCTCACCAACTATCCTTCGCGAGAGAATCTCAATTTACTTTTCTCACTAACAGGTAAGTTCAATGTAACATTCAGGGAAAGCAGAGTTCACTGTGAAAAGAGAACTAGACTAAAATCAAAACCCCTAGACTCCAGTCTACATACCATCAGTTAGCTGGGTGATCTTGATCCTCACTTCTCTCTGGGCTTTAAGTGCCCTCAGACTTGACTTACTTCACTGAGTGAAGGAGCCCAGTGGGCGCAG
Source organism: Smutsia gigantea (assembly GCA_032199065.1). Taxonomy (NCBI): domain Eukaryota; kingdom Metazoa; phylum Chordata; class Mammalia; order Pholidota; family Manidae; genus Smutsia; species Smutsia gigantea. The sequence goes on from JAVSCE010009310.1 coordinate 1,134,666, forward strand.
GGGGAAATTTCAAACTCTCAGTCCTACAACTATTAATTGAACAAAATTTAAACAAATGCTTTTTAGAACTTTATAGTTCCCTAAACTGTGTCACAGATAAAGTAAAAAAGAGAGGGTGATGAGGGTTTAAGGTAGTCTACAACACTTGACATGGCTATTCAGATGAAATACGTATATTAAATCAAACATTTACATTACAAGAGTAATTTGGATTTAAGCCTAGATATTCTAAATACAGTTGACCCTTGAACAATGCAGAGGTTAGGCACACTGACTCCTGCAGACTCAAAATTCCATTAACTTTTGACTCCCCAAAAACTCTACACTGAGAGCCTACTGCTAACAGGAAGCCTTACAGACAGCATAAACAATCGATTAACACTTATTTTGTATATGTATTATATATATTCTTACAATAAAGTAAGCTAGAAAAAAGAAAATGTTTTTTTCGAACTGTCACAGATCTCTAAAAAATTTTCCAATATATTTATTGAAAAAATCCACATATAAGTAGACCTGCATAGTTCAAACCCATGTTGTTCAAGGGGTCAACTGTATATACACCCTACATTAGATTGGAATTTTTTTAGCAAACAGCCACCTACTATCATCCCACATACACAAAGCCCAGATATGCAAATTCTCTTTATTAATTTATAGGTCTTTAAATTTAATTTTTTCCTACACAAAGCTGAGGTATCTTCATTGTCTAAATCTTATCTAAGTTAACAAAATAAATTAATGTGGCTGTTATCTCATCAATTAATTCATTTAGTGTGTTTTTAATCATTGTAAAATATTCCTGAATGGAACATCACGTAAACCATGACAGCCCAGACTCAAAACACCAAAAAAGGTAACTTTTATAGCTATGGTAGTAGATTGAGTAAAAGAAGTAACTAAGACACACGCTACTTCCAAATATTAAAATAGATGCCTTCCAAATTTTATCCAACTTTATCATCATAATAATCTCCTATTTGATGATTTCCTTATAAAGGCAGTTTAAAATGAGTTAGAAACTTTATTTCTCTTTCTGTAACTCAAAACAATAACCAGACTATCTTTCTTTTGTGTTTTCTCGAATTCTCTTCCAAAAGTGAACACCACATTTCAAATATTCTACCTCAACTTCTACTTGATATAAATTGTGCAACAAAGTGTTCTGTCTCCAAATTAAGCTATTAACTTTTATTTTTAGTTTTATTCCTATAGCTCAATTGTAATAACCAATGAAGGCTGGGGTGACTTTCTCTCCTAAAAGCAGTCCCACAAACTGGCAGTCTCTGCTGTCAGTCTACTGCACACCTGGCAAACCACTGCTTCTGACAGTTCACTGCTACTGAAGACAGTGGGCAGCAGCAACTGTTGAATCTCCCTAAATTTCCCCCATAAAACCAACTAGACAGGACAACTGTAAAGCAAAATTCAAAGCCCATGGATGACATCTACAACAAAACAAGGCAATGTGGACATATCCCTATGTCCACAAACGCCAAACACTGAGTGGGTGCAGACCCCACAGACAGCAAGCTGACCTATGCGGTACCAGCTGCTGGAAAGGAAGAAACGGGAGGAAGAGTGATGTCTCTGGGGAATCTGCAAACCCCACAACCACCAGCAGGTACTCCTCACAAGCACAGAGACAGCTGGGAGAGCAGCAGCTGACTCTGGGAAGGGCTGTGCGTGCTCCAACAGTGGCAGAGTGGAAAGGGTCTGGAGCAAGGTCTGAAGAGGCCGGAACAGCCTGGACTCCACAACTTTCAAAACAAATGAGCCAAAGATCCCTCTAAGTCAAAGCCTAATGCTGAGGAGAAACTGATAGGAATGGAATCTAGAATGAGTATCAGAAAGATAATACAAAGGAATAAAAAAGAGGATTCAAATAAAAGCATATCTATGAATTAACCTCCATATTTTGGCACACTACAACAAAAAAAAAAAAAAAGAAGAGGAGGAGGCAGCTCTAGAGAATGACAAAAAGTCGACCTGAACCACACCATCTAGAACTATTTGCACATAAAGGAAAATTAATTGCATATAAAAGTCTGCAACACAAGAGGATCAAAGCCTAATCTTATGCAAGTTGCTATTTAAAAAAAAAAACCTTCAGAAAAACACAGAAGACATGTCTCCCAAAAAGTTGAGCTATAAACCAGTATTTCAAATAAAGCTAATAAAAAAAGTTTTATAAAGATTAGTGTAAATCAGAATTAGAAAACTTAGAAGCCAAGTGATAAACAGAATTGATTAAAAATACAAGTCAAAAACATTTAAAAAATGACTGAACTAGAAGGAACATCAAATGGAATAAAATGTTTTAAATAATGACTTAAGAGAAGCAGAAAGTGAAAGGAAAAAATTTTTTTAAATCAGATAGGGTGAAAAAGATAAATGTTTCTAGAAAAAAAATAAATTAAGAACACAGGAAAAGAAAAAACAGTATACATATAACAAAGAAAATCAAGCAAGAGAACAGAGTACTAAAAATGCTTTAGTTCAAAACTTTCCCGAACTTAAAAAAAAAAGAGAAATTATAAAAGGCCACACTACATACTTAAGATAAATCAACCCATGACGACCAACACAAAGACACACCCTAGCAAAATTATTGAACTTAATAGTAAAAGAAAATAATCTTTGAGTATGCAGGCCCCCAAAAAGATATTTTTATAAGTTAAATAAAATCAGATTGTCCATCACTTTGACAAGAAGATTTTATGCCAGAACAAAAGAAAGTAACATAAACTTAAGACTCAAAAAACAAGAACCAAAGATTTTATACTCAGTTAAATTTTAAGTATAAAGACTTGAAAGTGTTATCAACATGGAAAAAGGAAATAAAAATGTACTACAGAACAAGCCTCAGACATCCAAAATGACTAAAGAAACATCACGATAAGAACTGAAAGGGAGAAGTAAATAGATATTTGTAGACCCAAGACTTAACAAGGGTTATAAAGGAGAAAACAGAATATATAATGGATGTGTGTTATGACAATGTACATATAACACAACTGTAAAAAAACGGGAGAATATATGTAAAAACAAGGCAACTTTTCAGTAATCATACTGTGATATTGGTTTGTTAACTAAGGCTACTATATGCATAAATGTGGGATAATGCAAATTAGTAATTAGTGATACTTTAATTCTATCATCCCCTTGTATCCTTAAAAATCAGAATTCAAATATGTAAGAAAGGAAAGAGATGAAAGAAGAGGCAAGGTTAAAAATACATTTGCAAATATTTTTAGTTCAGAAGGTTTTTTACCTCTTACAAAGAGCATATGCATACCTACACGTACATACAGCTATTTCCTAGACCCTTTCACAAAAAAGCTCAGAACTAATAACCAGACTGGCAGCAATGGACATCCTTTACACAAACTGTAATTCTGAAATACCACTGCTGTTGAAAGAAACCAGGTTCCTTGAAGAAATGATTGACTCTAGTCTGGAGCTGGAAATGTACAAGATAAACTTGGAACATCTTGCCATTTCTAGATGTCAAGGAAACTACAGTTATGTCAAATAGGTCTAAGAGGCCAGCTTGGAAGACGTTCCCACGATCCAAAGATGCGCCAATTTAAGTCAATAAAGATAATGACTACAATGGATTAAAACACATAAAAGAGGAAATTCCAAGAGGGTATAATAGTAAGAAAACCTGAACGGTCCTTTTTGAGAACAATAAGAAACCACTCAATTCTGAAAACTGGTAAATAAAGAAAAAGAATCAAGCATTTATCCTTTCTTATATGAATTGTACCACTGGGTAACCAACTACAAGATGAAGAGAAATTTCTCCTGATAGAAAAATTTCAGCTAAGAAATGAGAAGACTGGTTTTAGGTTAACACCATTTCCACTTCCTAGTGAATTAATGGACCCAGACATTGAAACACTGATAGCTACTAACATCAAAAGATGAGCAACATCCAGACATTATATGCCTCCTGATAAAAAACAACATGCCATGACCCACGAAGTAATCTTGCCAAAAAAGAAATAAAAATAAATAAATAGACCCTAACTCTGATCAAGCCTACCAATTCACAGGGTACCAAGAGAACAAGAACACGATAAACCATAACAGGAATGCAATTAGCAAACTCCTAACTGTGGGAAACCCATAGTACCTATAATCCCATTTCTTCAACAAATAAAGGGGAAAAAAGCAGGGAGAAAGCCAGATTTTAAAAGAATTAAAGCAACGTTACCTGTAATAAAACAAAATCAGGCAAATCTAAACTACATATTTAGGTGTAGATTTCTAAGTGACAAAACTATAAAGAAAAGGAAATTATCATACGTGATATTAGTTATTTCAGGGAAGCATAAGAAAGTGTGATTAAGATGGAGCACATGGTGGGCAGAGTTTTATTTCTTGACATAGGTGGCAGTAATAAAGTACCTATAACTCATTAAGTCTATATTTGCTTGATAAAATTTTGTTTTGTGAAATATTTTATGGTTTCAAACATTAAAAAATTACTGTTCCTATTATTAATAATCACCAAAGGACCAAAAACTAGAAGTCTTTTCATACGCCATAAGCTTGTCCAAACACACACACACACACACAGAAAAAGAATACACTCCTAAATAAAATCTGTACTTCGTTTCCTGTGAACTATTGGTAGTCTTTTGTTTTTTATTTAGGTACTTCTCACATACTCCATGTAAAAGAAATTAGCTCACTGTATTGCAAATAGTCTTCCCAATGTATTCGTGTTCTGGTATTGTTTACTTTTAGCTTTTGGATTTGATGTCATTCTTACAAAGACTTCTCCCAAATTACTTTTTCAAGTATCTCCCATGTTATTTTATGGTTTCATATTTTGCTTGTAAAATCTGATACACCTTCACTTATATTGGTATAAGATATGAGGCAGAATTCAGCTTTTCTCAAATGGTTATCTATTTTTTTCTTTTAATGAGTCATTCATACACATTAGGGATATCCAGTATGTGAGGAACTTAAATACATACCAGTCCTAAAGTAAGAAAAGTACAAAAACAGTTCATATAAAGTTGTTCAATATAAGTCCTAGATTACTGGCTTTTTTGCAAACAAAAAAAGAAAGAACAGAATTATTAATTAGCTTGAATTAACTTCGTGCTTGGGTTCAAACCTCCCACACACTAAGTTCCACTCCAGATGAATGTGAAGAAGTCGCTGAAATACACTCTGCAGCTCTAAAAGAGGCCACTACAACACAAAAAACCTCTAAAGTTGTCCCTAAATTAAATTTCTTCCTTCTGGGTCTTCTCAGGGAAGAAAATGTGGGGACCTCCCTTCTGTCAGCCCCAATAACCTTCAGCAGGTCTCAGGCAATTGACAGTCACATCAGTGCTCAAGGACTGGAGCCAAGGGGGGCCCAATGGCGGTGCATTAATAAATAAACTTTTGGTCAATAACCCATCTTTTAAAATGCTGAGACAAAAAAGACTTAAATTCCACAGGTATACTACATTTTGTACAGGGCAATTTAACGTGATAACCATTCCTAAAAAATCATACCTGACTGTGATTATAATTCTCATGCCGTGCTTCTGGACTCTATGTGCTAATACCTTATTTAGAAACAAAACTGATGCTCGTAAGTAAGACTAGTCTTCAGTTTTCTTTTTTTCCTACTGTTTTGATATCAATATTATCCTCACTTTATAAAAAGACTTTGGAAGATTTTCTTCTTTTATCACAACATAAAGAATTTAAACGGCACCTGAATGATCTATGCCTTAAGGCATTTGAAGACCTCAAGTGGCAAAGTCAGACGCTCCCAAGTGTTGATAAGGATATGGAGCAACTAGACTCCTTATACACTGTACACTGTCAGAGCTGCTTTGAAAATCTGTTTGGCAGTAGCTGCTATCTGATCCAACAATTCCTCTTCTATGTACACACCTAAGAGAAATGAAAATATGTCCACGAAGAGACATGTGCAAGACTGATAATAGCAGCTTTATTCATAATAGCCAAAAACTGGAAACTCCTATGTCCATCAGCAGAAAGTGGATATAGTTAGTAAAAACGGAGGAACTTTCCAAATACTATGTTGAGAAAAAGAAGCCAGATACAAGACATACTGTGTGATTCCATTTGTAAGAAGTGTGATAATAATCAAAACTAATCTGTGATGGCAGAAGTCACATAGGTGATGCCATTTGGGGGAGAAAATGACAAAGACCTGAAAAGGAAGGTTTCTGGGGACCTGGTAATTGTTCTATATCCCAACCTGGGTCATGTTTAAACTGCATGTTCACTTCATAAAAACTAAACAAGTTGTACACTTATAATTTAATTTTATTGTTTACTTATTTAAGTAAAATCAACACAGTAAATTAAACAAATCATAAGTGTTACAACAGTCAGGGCCCAATCAGCAGATAGAAAATACACAAACAACGTCAAAAGGATAATTTAATATAAAAAATATTTAATTTGTAGAAGACGGTTGACTACTAAATGGGATAAAGGAGAAGCCTAAGGCTTTAAGGCACATCAAGTGCAGGGAACAGTTCCTACCTGTGAGGCTAAGGAGAGTATGTGCGAAAGGCACGCTTCACTGGTCAGGCTGAGGCAGAGCCCGCAGGTAGCAGAGTTCTGTAGGGCTGGGGTGCCAGGGGGCTGGAGCTGGTCCACAGGAATCTGCCTGCAGGGGGCTGCTAGGAGCAAGAAGCTGCCTACTGGGGGCTAAAAAAGATCATGGAGAGTAAGCACACTTTGAGAAAGAGAGAAGGAAAGGAGCACACTCCAACTTCAAGCCAGGCCCCTTCCCTACCACTAGGCCTTGCAGCATCCCTCGCTTGCCCTCTAATGACAAAACCTAACATTGTGCTGGAAGGAAAAAAATGTTTGCAGGGTCTAGTTCAAGTATCAGAATCTGAGCAAATTCAATGGTGAATTTGGAATTGAGAGGCACCAAACTGGTAACCTGCACAAATGTATATACAGACTGATAAAATTTTACAGATGCATATACACTTGAGTAACAACCACCTGGACCAAGATCACACCATAAACTTCCCCAGTGCCCTTTTCTACTCTTCCAAACAAAGAACTTATTGGTTGTGCCCCTCAGGGTAGCTACTCTCAAGAACACTGCTCTGCAACTCTGAGATCTGTGTCTCCTCCCCAAGAGTGCCCCTCCCAGCATCCTCCCATGCCCCAGCTGACCACTGCATCCAGCAGCACCTCTTATTTTCTGGCTCAGGGCTACAGAAGTCTCCTAGTTTCAGGGAATACGAAATCTGGTTTTCTCAATCTCCTTGTTCCTTTCCAGGTGATTTCTGAAAAGAAAGGAGAATTATTTAAAACCAAAAGTCCCTGCCCAAAAGCTGTAATAACAGAACCACAAGCATTTGCCTCAATAAGTTAGTGAATTTTCTAAAGAACTTAAAACACTAACTTGAATTAAACAATCGCTTTAGTACATTATAGGTTTTTTCCTAATAATGAAACTAATACCTACATCAGGTTTCTATTAAAGAATACACTGGATGGCACACACCTCGCCCAAATTAAATCTTTCTGCGTAATTTCTGCCTACTTTAGGGCAAAAACAAATCTACTATTATGGTAGCTAATCCAACAGAGAGGGTTCAAAGAAAAGAAAAACTTTATCATCACATAATTCATTAGTCCGACCACTTCTTTCCCCTTGATTAGATGAAATGCAGATGCAAGTGAAAAGCACATCCAGACGCCAACCAACGCTGCCCTTTGCTGAAATCACTCACTGGCATACTCCCTATTAGCATATTCACCAAAATTTAATTGTAAACAGAGTGATTATGGTACTAAAGTTATTAAATACACAAAGCAAGCTTAGAACTATACATATTCAAATAGAATTTCAGTGGCAGATCAACTTCTATATCTGAAACAATACCCTAATTAATAGTCAGCTCTGATAATAAAATGGCCCTGTTTTTCAGATAACATTCCAAAAAAAGTTCTGATATGAATATTAAGATAAAGTTTTGTAAAGACATTTTTTAAATTTCAATAGCTATATTTATCAGAATATGATACTGTATTTAGACAACTGGCATTTTTCAAGTCCTAGATTCAAATTTGGAATAATTAATAATTTTTTTTTAATCTTCTGAAGAAAGCCTGAATGGATCAAATAATGTCACTTACACTTAATGAGCTCTACGAATTCATCATACCCAAACTGGAAAATTACCATGCTATAATAAAGCTTGTTATACACTGAATGACTACATTTTCCCTAAACTAGGTATATGCATGTAAGCTCCTTTGAGGGGATCATGTTTTTTTATGAAATTCTCTTTAAGCACAAGCTTCTCTGATGTTTTTAAACTGCACAAAGACGAGCTAATTCAAAGGTAATTTTGAACAAGCTGGCTTATTCACCATTCCATTAACATGATACCAACATATTATATTTGTAGTGTAAAGCTTTTTCTCATCACCTACCCACCCATCTATATTTACTGAAATCTTTTTCATACCCAAAGATCTACCTCATTCTCAGTCAGATATGACTTCTGAAGTCTCAGTACTCTGCCTACCTCTTCTTGTATGTTCCCTGTAAACTTATAAGCTTGCCTGGGTACAAAAACTATCTTACAGTACATAGCACTCAGTCAGAATTCAGTAAATGTGTAAAATTAAACAACAGAAAGATTAATGTTTATGCTTAATACACATCACCCAACTGCAATGGATATTGCCATTCCTTTTAAAAGCCCAGTAACTGAAATCTCTTCCAACTCTCTACAATGACAATGTCAAACCCTGTTTATTCAAACCCTGATAGTTTATTAAAACTGTAATTCCCCTTCCAAACTCATAATTTTCAATAGATGACCTCATCTCCAAATTTAGAGAGAAAACGGAGGCTTGCAGTGGAATTCCCTTTATCATCCTAAGATCCAAACCTACAAACAAACCACGTGCACCCGCGGCAAGCCCCACTCTGCATCCATCCTATAGCCCTCTCCATCACAACTGAGGAATGTTGTCCTTCCCTATCAAACACGGGTCACTCCCCTTTGCCTTGTATCCCATCCCCTCCAACCTTCTTAGGACTTAATTATTAATTAAGCCTTCTCTCATATATTCAACATCTCCCTCATCTGGATCTTTCCCATCAGCTTTTAAATATGCTCATGGCTCACCTATTAAAAAGAAAAAAGTTTTTGAAGCCCCTCCACTACCATCCTTTCTTCTTCCTTTTAATGCCAAAATGGATCAATAAGTGTGCATACACAGTAACATTTCCTCTCTCCTCACTCCACAACTCCATCTGGACTCCAACTTCATGAACCCACTCTAACTACTCTTGCTAAGGTACTAAGTCCAAATGACATTTTGAATCATCTCATTTGCCTACTCAGCAGCACTCAACACTACCGTTCATTCCTTCTTTCTGGAAACATTCTCTTCCTTTGCTGTCACAATATGATCCTGGTTTTCATTCTACTTTTTAGGCCACTCACAGTCTAGACAAGTTGGGAAATACAGCAATGAATAGCAGCTTGTTCTTTCAAGGAGTTTGTTCCACTTTTTGATGGCGTTTACCAGGACAGCATGTTAAAAAAAAGCAGACCCACCTATACTTCCACAGTTTATGGCAAAATACAAATTTTATTATACAAGAATAAATTGTATAAAAAAATGCCGCTAAATAAGATTAAGGTCTTTGCAAGTAGTGATTCTATAGCATCTCACTACGCTGATGGACAGTGACTGTAATGGGGTTGGTGGGGGGGACCTGATGAAGGGGTAGTTTAATAATCGTAATATTGCACATGTAATTGTAAATTAATGATAATAAAATAAATTATATTTTAAAAAAGAATAGAAACTCAAAAAAAAAGATTAAGGTCTTTGCAAATAAAGTTAAGATCTTGGAAATAAAATTAAGAGCTTTAAAATTAAGATGGAGGCATATACTGAAAATATAACTAATATGTTTATCCCTTTACGTTAACAGATCTCAAGAAGAGTTTACAGTCTCGAAGAGATACCTGCACACCCATGTTCACAATAGCACTATTCCCTATAGCCAAAGGTGGAAGAACCCAAGTGTCCATCCAACAGATGAAAGAATAAACGAAATGTGGTGTGTGTGTGTGTGTGTGTGTGTGTGTGTGTGTGTGTATCACACAACGCCATATTATTCTGCCTTAAAAAGGAAGGAAATTCTGACACATGCTACAACATGCATGAATCTTGAGGACATTATACTAAGTGAAATAAGCCAGTTACAAAAAGACAAATACTGTATGGTTTCACATATATGTGGTATCTAATATCTACAGTAGTCAAATTCATAGAAACAGAAAGTACAATGGTGCTGAGTTGGGGGAGAGGGAAAAGGAGAGTTGTTAAATGGGTAAAGTTTCAAATCTGCAAGACGAAAAGGGTTCTGGAGATTGGCTATATATATAACAATGTGAACGTACTTAATACTGCTGAACTATACATCAAAAATGGTTAAGGTGGTAAATATTGTTATGTGTTTTTCCCACAATTAAAAAAAGAAAGAAAAGAGTTTATAAACACAAAACAGACATAGAAATTGAGTTGAATCAAAGCAGTACCAATACATTCTTGGCAATTATGGAGTCATCCCTACTCCCCCCACATACAAAGCTGGAAAAGAATCACCAGTGGTATTACTTCAAAAGTTGTTCTTACAGGTGCTAACTACATAAATCGACTAGTTGTCACAGTAATAAGTAAGGGTTAACTGTGAAATATGTGAATTTATGAAGAATAACAGTTTGCTCATTCACTCACTCAACAAGTATTTATTGATAATCTGCCATGTGTCGAGCACTATTCTAGGCACTTGCATACAAAGGAACAAAACAAAGGTCCTGCCCTTTTGACACTTACATTCTAACAGAAAGAGACAGGTAATAAGAACAAACATAATGGATAAATTATCTAATACTTAAAAAAATGTAGGTGCTATGTTTAAAAAAAGAAGAAGAAAATAATATTCCAAGTCAAGGTGGATAGAGAATAGGGAGAGCAAGGTGGCAGATGGCAGCTTGCAGTATTAACAAAGGGTCATGGTCAGCCTCATTGAGAAGGAGAGCTCTAAGCAAAGACTTTAAGGAGATGAGGAAGCTGGCCATGTGAGTATTTTAGGGCAGGTATTCTGGGCAGAGGGATGAACACGGCAAAGATCCAAAGATAGAAGCCAAGCAGGCAACCAAAGAGTTAAGAATGACAGTGTGGTGGATGTGTAGTGAGCAGGGGAAAAGGAGGAGATAAGTCAGGTAAGACAAGAACAATGGATCAAGTAGAGCCCTGAAGACCATTACAAGGACTCTGACTTTAGCAAAAGGGTAAACATACTTCTACAAGGTTTTGCAACATGTGTTCTATTTGCATTTTAATTCACAATACTTCAATCAAAATAAGAACCACACTCTGAACACTTGAGTCAAGAATTCTCCCATTGACCTAATTCTCACTGAAGTTTTTACACGCCAGATGTTTTTTACTATGTTATTATCCCAGTCTCAAAATCCATTCCATCTACAGAATGAACCATGTAAGCCTGATACATACCCAAAATGTTAAGTGCTTCTGTAGTGCCTTTGTCACTAAAGTCACCTCAAGGTACAAAAAGGCTTACAATGGATCAAATTCCCTTCTTAAGAAGCAATAGATGAATGGGTGTTTGTATGTGCATGTGTGCACACAGAGTATTAACCATAAAACAGAATGAAATCTTTGTCATTTGCAACAACATGGATAGACCTAAAGTGTATTATGCTAAGCGAAATCTAAAAATATAAAACAAACAAAACAAATACTCATAAATATACAGAACTAAAAACTGCCGGAGGGGAGAGGGATAGGGAATAGGCAAAACAGGTAAAGGGGATAAAGAGGTACAAACTCACTACCAATTATAAAATAAATTAGTCACTGGGATGAAAAGTACAGCATAGGGAATAAAGTCAATTATATTGTAATAACTCTGTATGGTGACAGATGATAACTACACTTATCATGGTGAGCATTCTGTAATGTACATAATTGCTGAATCACTATGCTGTACACCTGAACCAATATAATACTGTGTATCAACAATACTTCAATTTTTAAAAAAAGCACAGGCTAGGACTAGGCACTATTCTCCCATTAACTTAGAAGTAATTTGGTAGTACCATTAGAGTGAACAGTTTGCAACTTTTTGACAGGAAATATAAAAACTTTTACCATGCTAAATTATTTTTAATTTGAAATAAAAATAATGCTGAGTCCCATGGAATTCTCTGTTATTACAATGCATAATGCCTGCTTCAGTAATTCATTTATTTGCTCAACAAATATTTACATCTTACTCTGTGCCAGAACTGTTCTAGAAGACAAGGATTAAACAGATAAAAATCCCTGCCCTCATTAAGTTATTTTTTTTAGATAAGTTTTCAAAAATTAAACCATGTCCTATGTCCCATGGTAGTAAGAGCTAAAGGAAAAATAAAAAGCAGGGACAAGGAGTTTGGGACGGGAATAGGGGGAGTTTAAAAAAGGCAATCTGGTAAAGCCTCCCAAGAAAGTGACTTTGAGCAAAGACCTGAAAATACTCTGGAGAGATAGTCATGCGGTTATTTAAGGGAAGACCAAGCCAAATTAAGGGAGCAGCAAACGCAAAGGTCCTAAGGCAAGAGAATGTTCTAGAAGAAGCAGGGAAGCCAGTGCAGCTGGAGAATCAGCCAGGGGAAAGCACTGGCTGATATCGAGATGCAAAAAGGTGTTGGGTAGAGATCACGTCCAACACACAGGCCACTACAAGGATGCTGATTTTAACTCTCAGTGAGATGGGTAATCTTCAGAAGGTTTTGAGCAGAGGCGCGGCATGCTCTGACTCACATTTTCAAAAGATCATCCTGGTTGAGCCGTCATATAGACTGTATCAGGGCAAGGCAGAAAGAGCTACCCTGTGTCATAATGGTGTTGCTATTGAAATAACCAATGACTGCATTAATCCTGACTGAGTAGTAAGAATGTCAATCTTTTAAAAACTGCATTGACTTTGAACACAGGGGTGCAGAATAACCTAAGAGGTTTTTTAATTTTTTTGGACTTTTCACAAGCTACCCTCCCCTGAAAGAAGTCTTCAGTGCCAAGTAGGAACAATTGATGTTAGCAACAGATGGTCTAGGAAACATGCTAATCATCTCTTACTCTAGATTTTCTAAGCTCTGTCTTTAAGGCAATTTAGTTCACCAGGAAATTAAACATTTGAACTCATTTATCCCAAAAGCATTTATAAAGCACCTCCAAAATATGTGCCAGAAACTGTGCTAGGAGCTGAAATACAGATAAATAAAATGCAACCATTGGCCTCAAGAAGCTGCTTCATGCAGAAATACCATTCTACAGTTATGATTTAATATTAGACCACAAGCTTCAAACAAGGATCAATAAAATGCTCTCCAGGTAAAGAATGTTTCTGAATTCTTTGATAAAACTATTAAAGACAGTGAGTAGCTGGACAGATCTACAAAATCAAACTGCTCATGGTGGGAAAAAAAGTGCCTCTCCCAGTGTTGCAAGTTTTTAAGATATTAAGAGCTTTCAGAAACTCCTGTTTCCTCTTTTTCAATGAGTGCCAGCAAGTTCCAAGAAAAATTATAAACTCGATTACATAAGTACCCATTGTCTGAGGCAGTGATTCTCAGTCTTGGCTACCCATCAATACCAGTGGAACTCTGCAGCATGGCAGGCCCTACTCGACAGGAACCCTGGCGCCTCGCTGCTTTCACACTGCACAGGGCTTGTGATACACAGACTGGATCGCTCATCTAGATATTCTGGTACATTTTCCTTTCTCCATTAAGTCATCCACTTTCAATGTAACGGCTCTATCACATGTAACTCTATATTCTATTAGAGAATTTGAATAGAGGTCCCCTCAAGGTCATTTTAGAAGTTGGGTAAAAATATAAATTAGTGAACGAATGTTTCAAGGAGCCCCCAAAAAATCACCCTTTTCCCATCCCATCATATCCGAGGCCAAAATCACTCATCTGTATTTTAAACTTATCTGGGATTAAAAAGTAATTACATGTTTTGGTATAAATGGCTTCCTGCCAAACTACAGAAAGTCAAAGAATAAAATCACAAAAGATAATCAGTCAACAAAGAACTTCATCACCTCCTTTGCTAAATTACATCAGGAACAATTTGAAAGCAATATATCTAAAGATAATTCTCCTACAAATGAGCCAGCTAATCAGAAGTTGATTAATGCATTTGATTAGGGCTAAGAAATCAACTGAAAAATAAAATAATCTCAAGTTTATATAGCCACTTTCCAATCATACAGAGGGTCTTCATATATTTACTTCATTTTATCTCCATAATCCTACAATTGAGACAGAACTGTAAGGATATACATAGGAATAAAAATACACTTATTGCCAAATGCCATATAATACCAAAACCTGAGACACAGTAATGTTAACTGAGTTCCAATTAGGGACACCCGATCAGTCCCCTGGTTTCACTCAGAGAACCATGCCTAACAATAAAAATATGAAAAACATCCATGGCTATACAGTACCTTTAGTAACATTAACAAAGTAAGAGTCAAGTAAAACACAACAAACCATGAAAATACAGAAGTGAACCTCCAGAGATAATGATCATGCAAATCCATAGGCTTATTCCTGAAAAACATTGTTAACTCAAACTGTAATACAAACTTTAGAAGCAATTGTCACACAAGTCATGTTTTCACACCTAAGCTGGAAAGAACTAGGTGAAGACTTGCACTTCTAATTCTAAAAAAGAAAGTAGATATCTTCAGAGAAGAAAAATTTCTTCCAAGTCAGAAATTTTTTTACTTCAATTAGGAAAGTGATTAACGTTACATTATAAAACTAGTTGGTAAAGTAAATGTTTAAAATACAGTATCAAATGTCCTTCCTCAACTTTTATATCCTTAAATGACTTCTAAAAGTTCTAAAAGAGTAACACTAACTGCAAAATTTTTAACTGATAGCACACAGTATGTAACAATTTCAAACACAAGCCCAGGACACCCCATTGCTACCATTTCTCCCCAAAGGGAAGGATTCTGGCAAGTTCCTGCTGTACACTTCTCTGACTTTTGATGTGGTAGATAGAAGATCCATCCCTAGAATCCTAACAGGAATCCAGGAACCAACCATGAAAAAGGCACTCAGTAACATTCATTTGCCTGCAGACAGGAGAAACAAGAAACTTCCTGCTCTGCCTATATGAAGGCATCACACCTGGGACAGGGGCAAGCCTGAAGACTTCAAGGGGAGGTGCCACCTGGCTCCCCCACCCATAAGCCCCAAGGAAAGAGCTGAAAGTTTCACATGTTCCTTGTTCTATTTTTTAGATTCCACATATTAATTAAATCATATGGTATTTGTCTTTCTCTGTCTTAGTATGTTTAGCATAGTACCTTCTAGGTGCATCCATGTTGTCACAAATGGCAAGATTTCATTCTTTATGGCTCAGTAATATTCTATTGTACCTATAATACGTACCACATCCTTTTTTAATCAATGGACATTCAGGTTGTTTCCATATTTTGGCTACTGTAAATAATGCCACAATAAAAACAGGCGTGCATATACCTTTTCATATTAGCGATTTTGTTTTCTTTGGGTAAATTCCCAGTAGAATTGCTGGGTCATATAGTATTTCTACTTTCAGTTTTTCGAAAAACCTCCATACTGTTTCTCATAGTGGCTGCACCAATTTGCAATCCCACCAGCAGTGTATGAGGGTTCCCTTTTCTCCACATCCTCACCAACACTTGTTATTTCTTATCTTTTGGGTAGTGGCCATTCTAAAAAGTGTGATGTGTACCTCACTGTGGTTTTGATTTGCATTTCCCTGTTGATTAGTAATGAGGAGCATCTTTTCATGTGGCTGTTGGCCATCTGTATTTCTTCTTTGGAAAAATGACTGTTCAGGTCCTCTGCCTATCTTTTAATAGGGTTATTTGTTTTTTTGGTGTTGAAGTGTATGAGTTCTCTATGTATTTTGGATGTTAACCCCTTATCAGATAAATCATTTATGAGTATATTCTCCCATACTGTAGGATGCCTTTTTCTTCTGCTAATGGTGTCCTTTGCTGTACAGCAGCTTTTTAGTTTGATGTAGTCCCACTTGTTCATTTTTTATTTTGTTTCCCTTGCCCAGGGTGATACGTCCAGGAACAAATTGCTCATGCTTATGTTCAAGAGATTTTTGCCTATTTTCTTCTAAGAGTTTTATGGTGTCATGTCTTACATTTAGGTCTTTAATCATTTTGAGTTTACTTTTGTGTATGGAGTTAGGCAGTGATCCAGTTTCATTCTCTTGCATGTAGCTGTCCAGTTTTCCCAACACCAGTTATTGAAAAGATTGTCTCTTCTCAACTGTATATTCATGGTTCCTTTATCATATATTAACTGACCATATTAGGTTTGTATCTGGGCTCTCTATTCTGTTCCATTGATCCACAGGCCTGTTCTTATGCCAGTACCATACAGTTTTGATTACTATAGCTTTGCAGTATAGCTTAAAGTCAGAGAGCATAATACCCCCAAGCTTTGTTCTTATTTCTCAGGACAGCTTTGGCTATTCAGGGTCTTTTGTGGGTTCATATGAACTTTAGGATTATTCGCTCTAGTTCATTGAAAAATGCCATTGGTATTTTGATAGGGATTGCACTGAATCTGTAAATTGCTTTGGGCAGGACAGTCATTTTAACAGTATTAATTCATCCTATCCATGACCATGGGATAGATTTCCATTAATTTATGTCTTCTTTAATTTCTCTCATGAGTGTCTTAAAGTTTTCAGAGTACAGGTCTACAAATAACCCAATTTTAAATGGACAAAGGACTTGAATAGACCTTTCTCCAAAAAAGATATATGAATCGCCAATTAGCACATAAATGACATTTAACCTATTTATCAGGGAAATGAAAATCAAAACCACAATGAGTTACTACTTCACACATACTAGGATGGATATAAACAAAAACAAATACAGTAACAAGTACTGGAGAAGATCTGGAAAGATCTGAACCTTCATACATTGCTAGTGAAAGTGTAAAATGGCACATCCACTTTGGAAAACAGTTTGGCAGGTCCTAAAGAAGTTAAACACAGAGTTACCCAATGACCCAGCAATTCCACTCATAGGTACATACTTGAGAAATGAAAACATACATCCACACAAAAACTTATATGTTAGGTGTTCACAGCAGCACTATTCATAACAGTCAAAAAATGGAAAGAACTCAAATGACCTTCCATTGATGAGTGGATAAACTACGCAGTGTACCCCTACAATGGGATATTATTCAGAAATAAAAAAGAAATAACATACTAATACATTCTCCACATGGATGAATCTTGAAAACATAATGTTAAGTAGGTCAGTTACAAAAGACCACATATTTTATGACTCAAATTATGTAAAATTTCCAGAATAGGTAAACTGATAGAGACAAAAACAAACAGCTTCTCAGAGTTGTGGTGGGTGTAAGAGAGAAAGAAGAGTGACTGCTAATGGGCATGGGTGGGTTTCTTTCAAGATTTATAAAAATATTCTAAAATTAGATTATGTTATTAGTTGCAGTCCTGTGGATATGCTGAAAACCACTGAACAATACTCTTTGAACAAGTGAACTGTATGATATGTGACCTATATCTCAACAAAGTTGTTTTAAAAAGCTTAATGAGAAGAAAAATGTGAGTATCAGGATAATAAAAGAAGGAACAATAACTATTGTTCTGTGGAAGTTACACTGTTCTGTGGAAACAAAAGTATACCTTCTAAAAGAAGGGTAGAAATCACACTAAATCGTGCCTCTATGAACACAAAGGAACCAGCAAATGACAGATTTTCTGTTATGTCTTCCAGGGTGGTTCTTGACTACTCTCCTTAGGGATACAACTACAGCATGTATACCTGATAAGACTGTTTGGTAGCTTTGTCACTTTCCAGGAGCCTATGTGCAAGATGGAAGGGAGAATTTGCTAAGACCAGAACTCCCTGATCATGAATGACTTCTGCTGATTCATAAGACTCTACATTGTATCTGTGATTCTTAGAAGTTCAAGCAGGAAACTGAAGGAAGGAACAAGTATGATCAATAGTATATGCAAACGACTTTCAAAAATGGAATTGGTGTCCTGAACCATGGCTTATTAAAACAGAATGATGATACAGTTTACCAATAAGATCAGAAAAACATGTTTAGCTGGGGAATTCCCAATATGATTTAAAAAGCCGTCTTTCATCAGTAGCTTAGATGAAGATCTAAATGGTATCCTCATCATAACTGGTGGTAACATAAAACTGGGAGATAGCAGGAATACATTAGATAGAATCCAGACCCAGGAAGATTCTAAGTCTAAATAAAACTGTAAAATGAGGTAAAAGGATCTAAAAAACCAGAGCCAGAATGAAAATCATAAGCGTTTCATTCAAATCCTTCATTTTACAGCTGAAGCTGAGGTCAGAAGGGTTTAATAACATGCCCAAATTCAGAGAGTACATTAAAGAGAATACAGAGACCCTCATTCCCAGGCTTGTGTCTGTCTACCTGACCCAATTCTATCTGCTCCTACTTGTATGGATAAACATATGGAAAGAAACCTTGACCCCTACTTCACAACATACAAAAATCAGTTCCTGGAGACCTATACCAAAGGTAAAATAATAAAGCTTCTAGAACATTAATTAAAAAAAAAAACTTCATGACTACAGAGTAAGCAAAAACTTCTTAAACAGGACACAAAGAAGTACTAATAATAAAGGAAAAGATTGGCAAATGGAATTAAAATTTAGAATTTCAGTTCATCAAAAGACACATTGCCAAAGTGAAATGCAATGCCACAATATGGGAAGAGATCATTCAAAGGACTCATTTCCAGAATATATAAGAACTCCAGCATTTCAATAAGAAAAAAGACAACGTTGTTAAAATGGACAAAACACCTGAATAGGCACTTGACAACACAGGATACCCAAATGGCTAATAAGTACACGAAAAGGTGCTCAAATCACTAGTTACCAGGGAAATGCCAATTAAATCACACTGGTATCTTCTACCCAATCATGGAATGGTTAAAAAAAATTGATTTTAGTGTTGAACTGACAGTACCAAGCAGAGGCAAGGCTGCAGAGCCACGGGAACTCTCCAACTTTGCCAGCAAAATTGGTACAACCACTTTAGAAAACTGTTTGGCAGTATCTATTAAAGCTTAAGATACCCATACATTCTGACCAGCATTCTACTCTAATATATACTCATCAAAATGAAATGTATATGAACCGGAAGATACAGACATGCATGATTACAGCAGCACTACGTATACCTGCTCCAAAGCAGGAACTCCTCAGAGAGCCATTAGCAAAAGAAAGGATAACCTGGGGCATATGTAACTTGTGCTGGTACTTTTAAAAGGCCACAAATTCTTGGACACATCTCCCATAAATACATGAGGTCTGTGTTCCCTCCCCTTGAATCCAGGCAGGACTGTATCTATCTCAACCAATAGAATATAATGAAAGTGATGCTATGAGACGTTCAAGGACAAGTCAGTCACTCTCAGGAAGCTTCCTCTGCAAACCCAGGCAACATGCTGTGAAAACCCAAGACCTTGTGAAGAACTCATGTAGGTGCTCTGGTCAACAATCTCAGATGATCTTCATCTTCAGAACATCCCAGCTGAGGTACCATACATCTAAGTGAAGAAGCCTCTAAATGACTCTAGACATCAACCATTATAGAGCAGGAACAAGATATCCCCCCACCATATTCCTAACCCACAGAATCCATGAGCATTATAAAATGTTTGTTGTTTCATCATTACACAGTAACAGATAATCGAAACTACAGAGCTATAAAAAACAAAAAACTGCATACAAAAACATGAATGAATCTCAATGCGATGTTGCACAAAATAAGCCTGGTTAAAGAAGAGAATAAAAGGTATAACTCCATTTGCATATGAGTTCAAAATCAGGCAAAACTAAGCTATAGTTACAGAAGTCAGAACAGTGGTTACTTTGGGTGGGAGTAATTACTGGAAAGGGTGGAAAGGGGCACAAGAGAAGTCATCTAGAGTACTAGAACAGTGAATGTCTTGACCTGCATAGAGGTGATTTTAGTGGGCTCACTTTGTTTAAAACAAAAAAATCATTGAGCTAGATATAAGATTTATGCACTTTGTCCAGTATGTATTCTATACTCCAGAAAAGAAAAACATTTTTAATCATAGAACTTGGTAACCCAGTAGATACAAGGGTGTGAAGGATGACTCCAAGTCTTCAAACAGGATTGGCTACGTGGTGCCATTAACTGAACAGTTTAACTACAGGGCAAATAAAAACAGGAGCAGAAAGCAGAGACCATGTCCTTTTCAATTTGCATTCAAGTAAATACCACAGTAGTTAACACACAGTCATCACTCCAACTTCCAAGATACTCCTTTCATTTTTATCCTACCTTCTTGCCCACCCCTATTTGGTCTTTTTTGCTTCCTTTCTCTCAGCCATCTGTTAATACTGGGATTCCCCAGGCTGCCACCTTCACTTCTCTTTTCAATCTGCGTGAGTGCACACACACTCACATCCCTTTCTCCTGTATTTTCAAACTCAGTTGATGGCATTATCACCTACTTGTTCTTTTAAGGCAGAAAACAAGAATTAGGACTGCAATTAGCTAAACCCACAAAAAAAGAAATTTAACCATTAAACATAAGGTTCATGTTGTGCCCTAAAATTAATGCATAAGAACAGGATGAAGGAGATACAGTTTAGCTAGATCTAGAGGCTTTCTTCAACCCTAAGTTCAGTGTATGATGTGGTCATCAAAGGATATAGCTGATAACTAACATAGTATGTATAAGAAAGGTAATATTCTTCCCTACACAAATAGAAGAAAAATGCTATAAAAAAAGAGAGAGAGAGAGAGGAAACCCTATTTTTTACTAATCAAGCCATGCCTAGAGTATTGCATTCAATTCTAGGCACTACATGTTAGAAATGGAATTAAATCAAGGAAAGCCACCAATGTGGGGAACTGACACGAAATCATGTCTTGTAAGAAACTGCTAATGAACTGGATATACAACAACTCAAACCAAGAAGACTTGATGACAGTCCTGAGCATGTGAAAGGATGTTAAGTGGAGATTCAGCTTGTCCTAAGTGTCTCCAAAAGACAGAAGTGAGTGAGAAAAAGAAGTAGACTTCCACTCATTATCAAGAACTTACTAACAGTCAAAATTTCATTAAAAATGGCATAGGCTATCTCCAGAGCAGGGGTTCTCAACCTGGGATGATTGTGTCCCCCTGGCCAGGGATGCTGCTGCTAAACATCCCACACACAAGAGAACAACCCCCAAAACAAAAAAAATGACCGGCCTAAAATGTAACTAGTCCCATGTTTAAAAACCTCTGTTCTAGAGGTATTAAGTTGCCTATTATTAGAGGCATTCCATTGCAGACCAGATAATGTGGATAATATTCCATACATGACTTTCAAGAATGGTAGGATATGAGCTGAAAAAAAGATTTTGTTTCAGAAAACTCCAGAGAAAAATACCCTCAGGTAGATAAGGTGATGGAGGAGGAGGAGGAGGATATTTATTGAACTGTTAATATAGGCCAGACATTATACCAAGTGATTCATGTAAAAATCAAAAAATTCATTTACAATCACATAAAATTAGGTTGCCCTAATGTCATAAAGCAGGCAATATTTGAACTCAGATCTACCTGACTCCAATTATATACAACATTGTCCAAAGCATAAACATTAAATGATTTCCAAAGCTTTTGTCCTCTAAAAAACAAATGAAACACATATTCTAGACGTATTGGGACAATGTCTGAACAGGTTTGTACTCACTGCAAACCTAGCTGGCTAGGAGAAAAGAGGAAAGGATTATTTGAAGTAGTCCTGTGATGAAGGAGAGAACAATTATCCTGATTGTCCCCAATCGCCTACTTCTGTAAGAGCCAAGAAGCTCTTATACACCCATGGAATCTCAGTCAGAAGCTGAGATTAATGATGACATCCCTTTATCCACAGGCGTGAAAGCTCAGGATGGACAGACGTTTGAACATCCCCAACTGGGAATCCTGCCCTTAACAAATACACTAGATGCAGATACATGATTTCTTGGCTGCCTACACTCATGCCCATCTGTCAGGATGGCAGTATGCCTGCTCACATGTTGGTCAAACTGTCACTAGGGCATAGGTGCCAAGCAATGATAGTTTTAAATGGGCAGCTTGCATAGAACTGTAAGAGCTTGCTCTTCTGCAGAAAAAAAAAATTCTCTGTGATAATACTGAAGGGTTGCAATCACATGTGAAATATTCTTGGTCAGTCTCAACATTTCAGTGGAAAAAAGATGTAGGCTAGTAGAGAAGAGTCAGACTAAGGAAATTAAATCAAACGGAAAAAGTACTTTGAAGACGAAGAAGTAGATGCACGAAAGCGTTGCACACTGCTGCTTTCATTAACACACATGTCATGGTAATCTCTCCTGCAGTAAAATCTTTTGCTCAACAAGTTATCATTGATTTTTTTTAATGGGATGATATGCTTTTCCATGTTCTAAATTTAAAAAGCACAACTGCACTGATATTTAGTAGTTTGTCTAACATTGAGTAAGTTCTATCTGTTGGTTATTTTTAAAATGACAGAAGTCTAATACATACCCAAGATAATCTTTTAAATGCACAAAAGAAAGCAGAAACCCAATGAGAGTCCAACAGATGAACAGGGGGAAAAAAAGTATATTTTGTTGAGAGAAAAGAAATCAAGAAATGAAGTGAGTGCTAAGAGAACAAAAACTGACTATTTTTGGTCACACATTAATAAATTACGACATAAGAGTTGTCACCTGTCACATTCCCTTGACTACAAGCAAAATGTTCCTAAACTACGGCTAGATTTCTGTTCTATCCTCAAAGATCTTTTGGATTACTGCCATGAAGTATCTAATGTTCTTACTGTCTGTAAATTCTTCCAGATTCCTGCCTAAAACTAAAACCCTAATGCTGCAATTTGAGCCATTTGTTCTTGTTCACTGCTCAGTGATTCTGAAGAACAGCTGGTCACCATCACTCTCTGAATAGTTCTTCACATATAAGTATCAGGACATCCTGATTGAACAACCCGAATCTCCTCTTTGCCATGCTAAATAAAGTGATTCCATTAACTTTTCCTCATTGGACCAATTTATCAGCTCTTTGTACCAATTTATCACTTCAGTTGCTTAGCTCTTGGTCTCTTTAGCATGGTAAGAAATGTCAACCACATCAACAATAAACCAATAGAAACTACTCTTCTTCCCATATGCAAAACTTAACAAAAAGTAGCGTTAATATGAAAGAAAAAAGCGTTAACTGAAAGTCCGGCAGAGTTCTCAGTATCTATCACTGAAAACACTGGCAAAAGTCTGCAATCTACCATACTCTTCAAGGAAGTACAAGGGACTTAATACTCTGAAGTGTCACCCCTTTTTTAGCTTTCTGGTAGACATCTGTAATACAAAGTCATAAATCAAGTTAAGGGTCATGGTTATATCCTGTTTTTCCTACAAACCTATTACTGCCATACAGGAGCCCAAAAACAACTTCTGAATACCACTTCCACCATATCACTTCCTGCTCAAGAGCCTACAGTACCTCGAGGCCAATGAAACTGATCATAACACTACAGTCTAGCCAGTATTGTCTGTACTCACAAACCCACTAACCTTCCTTTATTTCCCTCCTCCCCTTCATTCACCTGACTCCCTAAAACAGCCAGTTCTTACTCACTTTTTCTAGGACCTATCTTTGCTCATACTATTCTTTAAAATGTTTTCCCATTTCCTCTCAAATTACACATACTTTTTTCAGGACTCAAACCATGTCATACCTTCATCAATCTGTGTTAATTTTAATACTTATTTCCCATCTTCACTTTGGTATACAGTTTACATACAGTGCATGGCCAACTGATTTTTATCCTTGTTGTTTGCATGAAATATCTTTTTCCATCCGTTCACTTTTAGTCTGTGTATGTCTTTGGGTTTAAAGTGAGTCTCTTGAAGGCAGCATATAGATGGGTCATGGTTTTTTATCCATTCAGTGACTCTATGTCTTTTGACTGGTGCATTCAGTCCTTTTACATTTAGGGTGATTATGGGTAGGTATGTACTTATTGGCATTGCAGGCTTCAGATTCATGGTTACCAAAGGTTCAAGGTTAACTTCCCTACTATCTAAAAGTCTAACAACTAACTTAATATGCTATTACAAACACAATCTAAAGGTTCTTTTTTTGTTTGTTTGTTTGTTTCCTCCTTTTTCTTTCTATTCCATTCTTTTTATATTAGGTATCATATTCTATATTGTTTGTCTATCCCTTGATTGACTTTGAGGATAGTTAATTTAATTTTGCATTTTCTTAGTAATTAGCTGTTCTATTTTCTTTACTGTGGTTTTATTACCTCTGTTGACAGCTATTAATCTGTAGGAACACTTCCATCTATAGCAGTCCCTCCAAAATACACTGTAGAGATGGTTTGTGGGAGGTAAATTCTCTCAGCTTTTGCTTATCTGAGAATTGTTTAATCCCTCCTTCAAATTTAAATGATAATCTTGCCAGATAAAGTAATCTTGGTTCAAGGCCCTTCTGCTTCATTGCATTAAATACATCATGCCACTCTCTTCTTGCCTGTAAGGTTTCTGTTGAGAAGTCTGATGATAGCCTGATGGGTTTTCCTTTGTATGTGATCCTATTTCTCTCTCTGGCTGCTTTTAACAGTCTGTCCTTATCCTTGATCTTTGCCATTTTAATTACTATATGTCTTGCTGTTTTCTTCCTTGGGTCCCTTGTGTTGGGAGAGCTGCACACCTCCATGGCCTGAGAGACTATCTCCTTCCCCAGATTGGGGAAGTTTTTAGCAATCACCTCCTCAAAGACGCTTTCTATCCCTTTTTCTCTCTCTTCTTCCTCTGGTACCCCTATAATGCGAATATTGTTCCGTTTGGATTGGTCACACAGTTCTCTTAATATTCTTTCATTCTTAGAGATCCTTTTTTCTCTCTGTGCCTCTTCTCTAGTTTCTATTTCATTTATTGTCTCCTCCACCATATCCAATCTGCTTTTAATACCATGCATTGTGTTCTTCAATGATTGGATCTCTGACTGGAATTCATTCCTGGGTTCTTGAATATCTTTCCGTACCTCCATGAGCATGTTAATGATTTTTATTTTGAACTCCCTTTCAGGGAGAGTCATAGGTCCATATCATTTAAATCTTTCTCAGGAGTTGTGTTCATAATTTTACTCTGGACCAGGTTCCTTTGGTGTTTCATATTTGTGTATGGCACCCTCTAATGCCCAGAAGCTCTACTCTCTGGAGCTGCTCAGCCCCTGAAGCAATGCGGGGATTGTAGGGGGGTGGTATTGGTGCCTCTGGGGAGGAAATGGCTGTTTGCTGGTTCCTGGCTGCTATGCCTGTCTCCACTGCCTGAAACAGTGGGCTCAGCACACAGGTATAAGCCTCTGTGCTTTGCATTTTTAGTTGCTGTGGACAGATCTTCCCTCTGGCTGGCCTAACACCAGGGAAGGATTTCCCAGTTTGCAAGCCCGGTGGGGCTGGCCAGAAGAAAGGCGCGCTAGTCTGCCTGTCACAGAAGGGGTTCTTGGAGCTGTGTAGGCAGCCAGGGAGCTGGAGCACCTGAAGATCATGAAAGCTCCCAACCTGCTGGGCAGAGTGCACCTGGACAATTTTGTCTGCCTGTCCTTTCTCCTGAGCAGTAAGCTCCATGCAATCCTTGCCCCTTTAGCAGCCCTCTTGCTAAGGGCTTGTTAGGAAGTCTCTCAGACTGCCCGCCTTTCTTTTGTCCCTGAGCAGCTGGGTATGGATCCCTGCTTTCACAAGCAGCTGGATTCTTAGTCTCTCCAGGAATTCTGCCTGTCTTAGCTTTCCAAGCCCCTAATTACAAGAGTATCATGCAAGCACCATGAAATGTAGGTTTGTGCTCCCAGAGCAGATCTCCAGTTAGTTATTCAGCAGTCCCACATCTCCACTCCCTCCCTGTTCCGTTCCTGTTCCTCCTGCTGGTGAGCTGGGGTGGGGAAAGGGCTTGGATCCCGCAGGACCACAGCTTTAGTACCTTACCCTTTTCTGTGAGGGCTGCTCTTGTCTCCAGGTGTATGCAGTTTGTTGCTGTCCTCTTTCCCGTTGTTCTTTCAAGAGTAGTTGTAGTAGCTTTATTTTCATATTATATGAGGTTTTAGGAGGAAGCCTCTGTCTCACCCCTCACGCCACCATCTTTAATCCAATCCCAACTGATTTTTATAAAGATTTTTTTTTAAATAACTCAAGGAGCAATGCTAGTCTTTTCAACAAATGGTTCTGTTGAACATCCACAGCAAAAGGAAAAGAAAAAGCAAAAAAGAGCCAAGACCAAAACTCATATTCTGTGCAAAAATTAACCCAAATGGATTACAGATTTAAATGAGACAAAAAATTGTGGGTCACTTAGAAGAAAACTTCCTGACCTAGGGTTAGGCAAAGAGTTCTGAGATATGCATGACAACAAAAACACAATCCATGTATCAACAAGTTGAACTTCATCAAAATTAAAAACTCTTGTACTACAAAGGACACTGTAAGAGAATGAAAAGATAAGCCACAGGCTAAGAGAATACGTTTACAAACCACCTATCCGGCACAGGACTTGTATTCAGAATATATAAAGGACACTCTAAGCTCAGTAAGAAAACAAACCAATCACAAAACGAGCAAAAGATTTGAACAGACAAATCACCAAATAAGATATAAATGGCAAATAAGCACAGGAAAAGATGTTCAACATCATTAGCCTTTAGGGAAATGGAAATTAAAACCACGATGAGATACAACCACACACCTGGAATAATGGCTAACATAAAAAATTACTGCCAAAAACAAATGCTGACGAGAATGTGATGAAACTGGGTCTCCCATACAGTGATGACAGGATTGTAATGGAATGCTAAGAAAGCTTAGCAGTTTCTTAGTAAGTTAAACACACACTTACCCTACCACTCAACATTGGTACTCCTGGGCGTTTATCCTAGAAAACTAAAAACTTATCTTCACATTAATACCTGTACATGAGTGTTTATAGCAGCTTTATTTTGTAAGAACCAAAAACTAGAAATAATTCACATGTCCTTCAATTCACAATAATTCAGTTAAGCTAATGGTTAACTGAAATGTGTAAAGCCATACAATGAACAAGCACAGTACAATTAGCAAAACTAGGAAGTTAACGGTGACACAGTATTAGTAATGAAACTACTTATTCGAATTTCAGTTTTTACATTCTTTTGTGTATGTAAAGTCCTACGACATCTTATCCCGTGTGAAGATTTGTGTAACTATCACATGCAGGATAAAGAACTATTCTATCACCCTAAAGAAACTCCTTTGTGCTACCCCTTTATAGATACACCCTACCCCCAGCCCTAACACCCCAAAAACTGATCTGTTATTCATTTCTATAATTTTATCATTTTGAGAATGCTATATATATATAAATGGAATCATACAGATCATACAACCTTTTGAGACTATTTTTTTACTCAGTACAATGCTCTTACGCTCCATTCAAACTGTTGCATGTGTAGATAATGTGGTCCTTTTTGTTGGGAACAGTGTTCCATTTTATGGCTGTATCACATTTATCTGACCTTTTACCCATGGAAGAATGGGTGGCACTGTTTTTGTTTTGGTCTATTACAAACAAAGCCGCTATGAACATTCATAAGCAGGTCTTTGTGTGAACCTAAGTTTTTATTTCTCTATGAAAAAGCCCAGCAGTGCAACTCCTGGGTCATCTATTAAGTGTATGTTTAACTTTTTAAGAATTTGTTCAACTAATTTCGAAGTGACTGTACCATTTTTTATTCCTACCAGCAACAGGCGAGGTAAATTTGAAAGTCACAGTTTCTAAAATATTTTCTAAAAGCCTGAAAAACCAGTAAGATTAAGCCTCTTAGGTGTTATAACCTGACCTTAGTTTTTAAACAAATGAATTCTTTAAACTTGTATCCAGATTCCCAAAAAATACTTTTTTCTTATTACCTCTAACAAAGAATTTATAATTAGATATCATCAGTATGTTGATAGCTCTGCTACCATATTACATAGTAAACTGGAATGAGAAGTGGAAAAAAGCAACACAGACAGTAGAAACAGTCAAAATGTCTGTTTCTATGTCTTCCAGACACAGTCTAAGAAGACTAAAGGTTTTAGCAGCACTTTTCTAACACAGTATTATGAAATGTGATCACAATGCATTTATACATAGTATCATCAAACAATGGCATTTGTTCAGCTGTTACTTGGTAAAACAATTTGAGAAAAGCAATTAACCTAAAATAAAGCTATAGTTTTCTTAGCTATGAGATTTCTAACCTCATGATTTTTTTTTAGTTTTAACTATAATTGACAGTTAGATAATGGAATCTCTTTGGGGTTCTTGAAACAAGGAGCTAGTTATGGAAAGACATATCTATCCCACATGCAGAGCAGCAAGGCAGCCAGTCTGCAAAGAGAAAATGAAGTAAATGCACAGAAAGAAACTTTAAAGCCCCCAAAGAGTGGGACTGCACTGTCCTTATTCCTAATGACTCCAGTTATTAAGTCCCTTATAATCAACTATATTGTTCCAGACATCGAGGTCCATAAGACAAATGTGTCCTTCCAAGAGTTTGCTATTTGCTTAAAAAGTATATGACAGAACATCCCCAAGTCGCAAACTAATAACCTTACAATTTAATTATATGACTCCACCCAGTATGTCAACCCACTTAATGCATATGGTTTTACTGGTATTTTTGTGCTTATGTTTAATGTCATCCTAAATATTAGCAAGTGTGAAGTGTCTATTTTAATTTTCAAATTCGAGAGTACAAATTCCTATTCTATGGACCAGAGACACATGGAGAGAAAGGATATTTCAAAAAATCATCAATATCCATGTACCTACATGAAGTCTAAATAAATATGATTCACAGTGTATTTTTCCAAGTTGACAGAGACACTATGGTTAATAAAATCTTAATAAATTTACTGAAGAGAGTTACTGAAAGTAGTTTCTTGTCATAAGTACTTAGTGATGAATATTAAAACTCTAACTCCTATTAGTGGGGAGAAGACACCTCATACCTCTCTAGGCTCTCTAGAGAACTTCTCTTTTTAAAGTGTTGCCCATTATGTGATCCACAAGAACAGAATCTGCTTGAGGTTGAAAGCAATGGTTCAAAACAACACTGGGAGCGACGGGGTAGGAGTAACTGAGAAAGTACATAAAACGACTTCAAAACAGCAACCTCAGAATATTAGGAACTCAAAACAGCATTGGGGGCAGGGAGAGTGGGTACAACTCCAAAGGGCACAGACCTCTTGCATCTTTATAATGGCAAATGAGAACATACGGGAATTTTGATCAAAAGGACCAAATACAGCATAAAGGACAAACACATCTTGGTTATACCATTTAGCTCACTGCTTTGTCAGGATTCTACACCTTTCTAAATCCATCTTACATCCTTATTAAAAATTCCATATTTTTGATATTTTATCAATACTAGGGTAGTTTTTCAAAACTGTCCCACACATTTACTGATTTCTGCTATGCCAGATGCTAGATAACCGCAAGTCAAAAAGAATAACCTCTATTAATTTAAAACAAAGAAAACTTGCTTCAACAAAATACTACAGCACCAAGAAGAGATTGTACCTAGTTCCTGACATACAGTAGGCGGCCATGGGTTTTGGTGAATACATGAATCCACTTCTGCTGACTCTGTAAAATAACCTCAGAAAGCATGCAAAATATTCTACCAGTCTGAAAAATATCCTCCAGTCCCATTCAGTTACTAATGCATTCTTAAAACCCATCAAGACCAGCTTTCATGAAAGCCTCAGTCACACAGAAGCAGCATTTAATGCCCACTAAGCTCAATGCCTCATATATGGAAATATCAGCATTTGCACATGTGCATAATTTCAAGAGTCATCCTTCATTTGAACTAAGGTAAATTTTAAAGCCTTGCTTCCTTTCCCGTTTTATTTTTCAAATCAAAAATATTTTCAAAGTTTTATTTCTCAAATCAAAATTCTACTCATTGTGCATTGTGTCTTATCAGAGATGGCTTTAAGGAAAAAACACATAATTGTCAAAATTAAAACATCGCTTTTTCTAGACATGTAGGATAGTCACTTCTATATTTATTATTTCGCATTCGTTATCATTTTTTTTTAAAGCCGGCCTATTTAAGAAAGTTAATTTTAGAGTCTATCAACATTTTGAATACATAACTGTCATTTTTTAAATATACACTTGCATCCTGGAATAAGACAGCATAAGGTTTCCATGACCATTTCCCAGGCACTTACTAGCTTAATATATTCCAGGTTCTATGCTTGACACATTACTCCATTATCTCATTTGCTTCACAAATATCCTCATAGTTTCGCAGTACTGAACATAAGCCATTATACTATAAACGTGGTATTTGCACTAGATACCAGTACTAAATTTACAAGACCCTTAACACAAGGTTATTGTTATTAAACTCAAGTTGTTTTACTGTATTAACATAGAATCAGTCAGCAATGGTGAGATGCATAAAGAATACCATCTGTGGTAGTTTTAGCAGAGAGAACTATTAAGAGACTACTTAAGTTACATGCCCTTCTACAGATAAACATGAGCCTATCTACCCAGAAATTTAATTCCAATTACATGCCATTCTGAACAGCATAAACATACCCCAATTAAAATGATTATATAAAGAACCCTTGCTTCCTTCTGAAATTGCCTTAAAATGGTAGATTAAACTCTACCCAAAATTATTATATTCAGTGTGTCATAAAAAGTAAAGTGCCTAGATTCTGAACTCTGAAAAATAAATGCTGCCCTACATTTTTTTACTCTTGCGAATTTCTGACTCAACAGACGGGCAAATTCAAAAAAAAAGAAAGAAAAGAAAAAGAATTAATGAGGCTCCTCAACAGTTCCCTAAAACCACCATCCTCCCCACAGCAAAAATGCTATTTCCAAGTTGTTACAAGAAATGAGGTGGGGGAGGGAAAGGTAGTCAGTACAGAGAAAGACAAAACTGGTTGTTAGAAAAATGGGGCCCTAATCGTCTGCTTCTCTTGCTCTCTCAATCCAGCGACTCCGGTGCTGTTTGTCGATTTTAACTAAATCACCTGAGAGTTTTGAGACCAGAGCCAAAAACTATTTCGGCGGTAGGAAATGGCTGCCCTTGAATACAGCTGCATCAGTAAAGGGTGCCAACCCGTCAGCTAGGGAAAGAAAACACAGAAGAAACTGTCACAGACAAAGGAAAATCCCTTGCACAACTCCCCACGGAGCTCTACCGCCTGGCCCCATCCCCTCCAGTGTAAGCTCGCACCAGCCCCACCCGGACATTGGCAGTTTAGTAAGGGGACGTTCTCACTGCTCCCGGGCCTGAAATGCAATCGTGGGGTGGGGGGGGGGGGCTCCTTCTCCCCTCTCAAATCTCAAGTCAAACGTAACCTCCTCTATCATGGCCTCCCTCACCCACCACTCTGGCCCACAATAGCCTGTCCTCGTTTTAAGGGAGCGTTTCAGAGTCTGCAAATTGTATTTGCTTCTATACGGTGTTTGCCTTGGAGAATGTGAGCTCCACAACAGCAGAGGGACCTCAGCGGTCCAGGCTTGCACACAGCACCAGCTCTCAGACACGGCCCCGAGCGCCCGGGATGCCAGCCAAGCCTGACCGCGCCAAGACGCTGTCAAGACGTGGAATTAGGCCTGAGCGGAGGCCTGGCCTGTGCGGGTAGCCCGGGGCCGCAGCGGGGCCTGAAGAAGACCAGGAGGGGACGCCGCGCCGCGCTGCCCGCGGCTTCGGGCGCCGCCCCAGGTCACAACCGCCCAGAGTCCGCCCAGCTCCCGGCCGCCCTCTCCACGGCTCCGCACCGCTCCGTTACTCTGGGACCGCGCCTTCCGAGACCTCCCTACCCAGAGCCGCAGATGCGTCGCCTTCTACCGAGTACGAACTTCCCGCCGCTTCCTCCGACTTGCAACTCCGCGGCGGCGCAGACCGTGTCGCACCCTGCAGTATGAAGCCTTCCCATTGGCTCGGCGCGAGCGGGAGAGGCGGGGCGAGCGGGAACGCCGGGCCGCGGGGCGGAGCCCGCGCTAGCCCCCACCGCCTCACCAGGCATGCCGGGAACCGCGAGCTAGCTCTCCCACTGCATGCTGGGAGGTGGAGTGTTTTACAGGCGGGGTGGGATGCGAGGGGTCCTCTGCTCCCGTGGGTTTCTGGGAAATGTGGTTTATGGCCTCTGTCAGTCCTGATCGGATGCTGTACCCAGTCACGCCATAGGAAATAAACATTACCGATGTTCGCAGTAGCTTGACTCATTATGTAAGTGTGTTGACTAGGGTTGGACGTGGAAGAAGTCCTATGTCCCCGTTGGCTGAGTGTCTCCTCTGCCTACTTGAGCTTGTGTTTCCCCACCTTCTGGTTCACTACCCCTGGACACTTAGCCCTCCACAAGCTGGTGCAGTATCTGTACTAAAGCCTCGCCCTGGAAGTAAACAGCCAGCAGTTCAAATCCTAGCTCTTCCACTTCGTCGCTTTGTGACCTAAGGCAGGTTATTTAACTCCTATGAGTCTGTTTCCCGTTTTGTTATGACTAAATGAGATAACCTATAGACAGTGCTTTGCACATAGTTAGATGCTCAATAAATCATATATTATTCTGCCTACCCATTGCTATCTATATATCTAAATCCTATTTGTCTTTCAAAGCTTATTTCAATGTCTACCTAACCCTCTGTATATTTCATCTGTAATTCTCATATGCTATACAGTATGCTCTGTATTTATAATAAATTGTCTAAGCCTCCATCCCCCATGAGACTATAAGCCTGCTACAGAGTAGGGTGCTGTTTTAAGTCAAAATCACCGAACCCTTAGGCAGAGGGAAATCTAGAGTTACGCTGATGAGGCATAAACTCCAGGGTCTCATTTGCCCTGGTCCCTTCCAAAGCCCTGGAAAGGGACTTAACAACATGTTTACATAGTTTTTGGCTGTTTTATTTGCCAAGGTAAGATATTTTTGTATGATTTCTTACAGCTCCAAAACTAAATTAAAAGGGACCCCCAAAATTGTATAAGCTTCAGTCTCCACAAAACCTGGAATCACTCTGTTCACTTGACAGTGCAGATTTGTGCCTGATTGTTTATATTTGTCTCTCCAGATACCCTTACCTGCTCCAGATATTTCTTCAGCCTTTCCTGGGCTGCAGGAGGCTGACCTGTGTAAACAACTTCAAGATTCTTGTGCTCCCTGTCTTCTAGTGGATTTGGCAAGTGGGGAATCCCAAAGAGGGTTGGAAGGAAGGAGAAAGGTTGCTAAGGATAGGTATTCCCCTGGATCCTCCAGTTGCCTGGGTCTGTCAGCTGCAGGTCACTGCTCCCTGGCCCTCCCCCACACACCTCAGCTTGCAGTGACAGCTCCCTCCCTTTGTGCTTCAGATCTGCAGATGATGACACCACAACTGCTGCTGAGCCATGAGCTATGGCTCCATCCCTGTGCTTCCCACCCCCACACCTTTGTTAATAGTCTCAGTGCCAATAAACCCTCCTCAAACTGTCCTATTTTAAATGTGTCATCTGCTTCCTGTTGAGACCCTAATGCAAACACATGAGCAAGGTGAGCACTTGATGAATATTTGTCGACAAAGAGATCTCAGGATTCACACATCTCATGGGTGTGGAATTCCCCAGCAAGACTCAGTGGCCAGAATCCATGGAGAAAAACATTCCACACACACACACACACACACACACACACACACACACACTAAGACTTGGAACAGAGCTTATCTGTCACATTGTGACCATGTTCCCCTAACCTTACCATACACATGTGGAAGAAATGCCCCTGCTTGCACACTGCATTGACAATTGGCTGGCCTTCTAGCACAATTAAATCAGCAACAGTACATGGCATATCCCAAGGTGAGAACGGAATGTATTTATTCTGGAGGGTTACATCACCCTCAGTCGGATGGCTTACCGTTAAATGCTACTAAAATACAGCTTTGTGCCAAGGCCATTGTCAGTGCTTCTACCACCACCCACACGTGCTGAGATGTCCTCCCAGTGCAGAACAGAGCAGATCGGTCCAAGCTGCCATCACGGAGACAGCATGTCTGAAATGCTGTGAGTGAGGATACAATTCTAGGACATGAGAGACCTTTGACAAATTTTAATGAGTTGATGGCTTGGTATTATGATCAGAATTGTGCAGTCAGTTGACCAGTGAGGACTTGCAGTAGCTGGGCTTTAGAACTTCAGAATTGACCTAGGCAGGAAAGGTTCATGAATATAGCCCTGCCATATATTCAAAAATATCTAGACAGTCCAAACAAATGTTTTCTGAGCACTTACTGTGAGCCAGCAATTGGGCTAACCTCAGGGAACTCTGTGGATTCTGGTTTAACTAATGTTTAAGGAGGCCCTATTATGTGTTAGGCACTATGCATTTTCACACACGTTATCTTAATTCTTAAAGGGAAAAATATATCTCAAAGAGTTTAAGTGATTCCAAATCCCTGAATCTAATTCTGTTTTTTTTACTACCCCTTTATGCACAGCTCAGTACATAAGGAAACTTAGAATAAAGAAATCATTTCAGTGCAGAGAAAGATTTGTACAAAATTCTGTCAAAGTCATGTAATGGAATCCTGGCTAACAGATCATCATGGATAAACCAGAGTGACCCATGAGTGGGTTCAGCCCAATGAGTAAAAATTTTCTAGCAGACAGCTAAAAATCTATGAATAGGATCTGTACTAATTTTCCACATAGTAAGGCACCAGAGTGCCCTGTTTTATCTCCAGGAGCCCTGCCAACTCTGGTAACCCTAGCACAAAGACATGGAAAAGAAACAATAGTATGAGGCACTCTGGGAGAGAGGGAGAAGAGGCTGGTATTGGCTAGACCATGGCAGAAACCCAGTCTGTGAAGTTCAAACAGTTATGATAGTCACTAGGAAGCAACAGGCCTGGAAGGATGCCCAGCAAGTGCTGGTTCTACCCCTGAGCCACTTCATAAGTCTGGTCCTTGTTGTTTCACCCATGGAACGGGAAAAATCATCCCGGGCCAACCAGTTCTCTGCCTCCTCAGGCTGATGGGAAGTTAGATGAGGCAATGTCTCAGAAAGGCTTTGATCTACAAAGCTTGCTAGGGTATCATTACTCAGTGTAGGCGACCTATCAACAACTCAAGGAAATATTACCTCCTGGGAGGATGGGAAGTGAAAAAAGCAAAAAGCAGAAGGTGTTCAGAGGTCTTCAAAGTACCCTTCCCTGGTTTTGATGCCTTATCTCATTCCAGGTACTGAGAGCCCTTATTTCCATTATAACAAGGACTTTTGTGCATCTACCATGTGCCAAACACAGTGGGATTTATAATTACCAGATTTATAATCCAGTGGGAGAGCCAGGTATGTCCACAAATACAAGTAACTGTGATATTTATGAGCACCTATTATGTGCTGGGAAAACCATCTCAGGTAACCCTGAGATGTGAGTGATATGACCAAGCGGCATGCAGATGAGGAGACAAAGCCCCAGAGATGAATTGATTTGCTCAAGATTACTGCTGGTGACCAACAGAGCTGCCTGACTTCATATCCAGCCTGGCATCAATCACAGCTGCCACTGCTGGAAACTATAATGAGGTGTAAGAGTGAACTGGTGGCACCCAGACACCATGCAGTAAGAGCGCAGGAAGAGGAGCAAATTGTTCTGCTTGTTTCAGAGACCAGGTGACCTGGACCTAGTTACTCCGCTGAACTGAGTGACTCCCACAATAGTAGAGACAGGTTCTTTTATATTTAATGATGCAATAATTGATGATTATAGATTATTCTGAGGTCCGAAGTGGATGAATGGGGTTTTTACGTCCTAGGGAAATGTTCTGTCTTTCTCCGCTTCATCCTGATAATGATGACATTGATGATGATGACAATGATTATGATAATGACGATGAACCTCCACTTACAGTTTAAGCATATTCCAGGAAGCGTGCTAATACCATATAAACAACATTTCAAGAAATCTGCACAATAACCCTTGGAGGCTGCAATGATTATCCCTTCCTCCACTGCAGATAAGGAAACCAAAGCTCAGAGAAGGTAAGTAACTGGCTCAAGGCTACATAGCTAGAAAGGGATGCAGCTGGGCCTCAGACCAAGGTTTCAATCAACTCAGAAGACTAAACGTTTAACCGCCATCCACCCAAAACACCAGCCACTCATCATTTCATGTGTTTCTGTATCCTGAGTTGCTTTTCAAGATGCCATAGTTAATTTGTCTTCCCCAAGTTTTGAGAGATTAATGGCATGGGGAAATTTAATATATATGCCTCCAGCAGTGACAGAACCATTTCACAGTGTGGTGGTGAAGCTCTCTGAGCTGAGGTTGGCATAAGCTGCCTGTGGGTCAGCTGCTCTCTGCCCACCTGTCAGGAGGAGGGGCAAATGTGACCTACTGACACTCAACACACATTTCTACCATCTTCTACTGTCCCTTCCTACCATAGATGCTGCAAAGCTAAAACCTGTGTCTCCCGGGTACCCTAGTGCCTAGGGCCCTGGGTACAAATTAGGTTCTACCAGTTAGATTCCTTAAGCAAGATTTGGAGGGCAGAAGTGAGGCCTCAACACAATCCTGGAGTCTTGGGATTTTTCCACAGCAGGGTTCCAGTTCCATGTGTCTGATTTAATGACTGTCAGAAGGCAGTTGTATTGGTGGCAATAATGGCTTCCTCATCTCTGGGTGGCAGGTACAGTGTTGAGTCTGTGTAGTAAAGAATTTAACCTTACCCAGAAAAAGAGCTCTAGCCTTTGCCCTCAGCTTCTGGGAGGTAGTCTCTAAGATCACGGAGTGCCATGCCTGATAGGAGTGTCTTTGTTTGCCTGGGAGCCTTGGGTCACCAGATAGTCTAACAAAGATTTAAGGTGAGGGCTGGCCATGCCAGAAGAACGGACCAACAGTACACTTGGGGCTGGTTGCTTTGGCTCATGCATTATGGGTCAGCCTCCAGAGATACTGGAGGCTGAGATCAACTATGCAGGCAGTCGATCATACCTTTGCAATGGGACCCCAGTGAAAACTCTGGACACTGGCACTTAGGTGTCTGGTGGCAACACTCCTCATGTGCCATCACACATGGATCCTGGGAAAGTAATGCTGTGCTAACTCCACAGGGAGAGGACACCTGAAGCTCCACGTTTGGAACCCTGCTGGCCTCTGCTTCTCCCCTTGGCAATGTTAATCTGTATGTTTTCCCTGCAATAAACCATCCCCAAGAGTAAAACAGCTTTCAGTGAATTCTGTGAGTCTTTTTAGCAAATTATCAAAAGTGAGGGTGGTTTGGGGAGCCTCACCAGACTTGCACTGGTATCAGAAATGAGGGTGGTGGACCGTGCTCCCTCTCACTGTCTGCGTGGCTGGACCCCCACAGCATTCCAAACATGCTGGGCCTAGAGGTGGCCTCATTCTTCCCCTTTCTCACTGTGGCAGAGCCTGACACATTGTGGCTTCCCTGGCAAGGCTGTTCTACAGTGCTTTAGCTAGGCCGGCCCTTTGGTGATTTTATAAGCACTTAACTCCCTGTATTAAATCCCTTTGTGCTTAAAATACCTAGAATGGTTAATGTGTCCTGTGTTAAACTTTTACCCATACAGGAGTGGAGCTGGCCCTGAGAAATGGCATCTCTCATCAACTCTAACATGCAAGATTTTCATATTTTCATGTCTCTCAAATCAGGATATCTTACAATCAGTGCCAATTTTAATTGGCAGTGATTTTTTTCTTTATTAGTAGCACATAAAATAATGAGGCATCTAACAATTGATGGAGTCTTGGATTTGATTAAATTCTAGAATACCTGGTGCTTACTCGGTTGGACCTTCTCTCGAGATCATTTCTCTTCAGTTACCTTCCCACATGGCACACTACATCTGACATTCCCAACCTCCAAGGACATGGAGCTCTCCTCCTATCTCCCACTCCACACTGTTTGAAAGTGAAAACACAGCAACCTTAGAGAAGGAGAGAGGCAGTGCAGTAATGTGATGGGAGCACAGTTTGTCACTGAGACAGACTCGAGTCTGGAACCTCCCTCTGCTACTTAATTGCTGTGCAACCTGGAAGAAATTATTAATCCCACTGAGTCTCCTGCATCTGTAGATGCTGGTAGTTGTTGGGATTAAATGAGATAGCATGTGTAAAGCTCCTGGCCCCTAGTAGGCACTGAGTAATGTTTCTTTCCTCCTCCTTCTGCTCATCCTGCTCTCATTCTCTTCCTTCTAAACATCATGAGGTCCACATCTCCCATTGCTCCATCTCCAGGAGCCCAACTGCAAGCAGTTGTCCTCATTTATTGTCAGTGATTAGCCACAGACTCAAGTTAAATATACATACATGTTCACATCCAGCTGCCAAGTGGCACACTAGGAGAGGAAGGAGAGCTTTTCCAAAGACAAAAGCAAATTGTTGCTTTTATTTTTGCAACCATCCAACTCTTGTTATGTTTTGATTTCAGGGTTGCTCCAAGATTCTGGGACAAAAGGCACTATATATAAGCATTATTAGGAGACTCAAAGGAGCTCTGAGCAAAACAAAATCCTTTTATCACAAGAGAATTAGAGAGACCGTTGCCAAATATAGTCACTGCACAGAAAATGCATTTTTCCTATTTTTCATGCATCACCTTCACCACCACCTTTTTAAAACTAAATCCATAGCCTACAATTAATCAATAGGCAAATATATATTTTTAATTATTGACATGTTTTAGCAGTTACCGTGTGCCAGGCATGGTCCTACATACTTTATATTTAGTATCTCATTTGCTCTGAGAGTTTTCCCAGCAACTCTGTGAGACAGGTACCATTATTAGCCCATTTTATAGGTCTTTAATTGAGTTTTTGTGTAGCGCAAAGTGATACAGCTCATAAGTGGTGGAGGCAGGATTTGAAGTCAGCTATACAATATCAATGATTATACTCGTCCTCTATGACAAAGGGAATATGGCATATGCCCCAAAGAATGACACATGGCTCCTGATCTTCAGAAATCTGGGATATGATCCTTAAGAAAAGTGTGAAGCTCAGGTGTGGGAGAAATCTTTGTGTACCAGAGTTCTTTAAGAAAACAATGCAGGGGGCTACACTTCATTAATATGGATCACTTCATCTCCACTTTCTCCCACCAATTTCTCTGTATCCTGTGGTTTCTCCTGAGTTCAGGCAACAAGGACATTCCAGTTCTGAGCCTCAGAGAAGGCATACCACAAGAAACGAGAACAGTGATAGCCTTTCTCGGCTTTTTCATTTTAAAGTACACTTTTGAAACTCATGGCAAAAGCAATACAATTCAGAGAAGATGTGTGACTTTCAAAAACCTGGGCTTTTAAGTATCAAAAGTCAAGGCCTTGAGAGACAGGCCAGAACACAGAGAAGTTGCAGCAGATCACTCTGAAATTAGGGGAAGAGAGAAGGAGGGGGCAGCATAAGGTCATGGGTACCAAGGTGTCCCTGAAAAGGACCTGTGTGTATCCTGCCCCACCCCAAGACCAGTCCCAGATAGTGGTGGCGACAGAAGCCCCATATGGGTCACACCTGTGTGTCTCATTGTATAGAGTCTCCCCTTGTCTCCCAGACTCTGGGCAGCTTGCTCACTGTGGACACTGCTTCCACAGTGTGATGGGCTGAACTGTGTTCCCCTAAAGTTCATATGTCACTGTCCTAATCCCCAAGACCTCAGAATGTGACCGTATTTAGAGAGTCTCTAAAGAGGTGATTCAGTTAAAACGAGGCCATTAAGGTGGGCCTTACTCAAATCTGACTGGTGTCCTTACAGAAGAGATTAACACACAGACATACAGAGGGACGACGATGTGAGGATGCAGGGAGAAGATGGCCACCTACAAGCCAACAAGAGAGGTCTCGGGAGAAAGCAATCTTGCCAACATCTTGATCTTGGACTTCAGAGAAAATGAATTTCTTCTGCTTGATCAGGCCTAGCCTGCAGTATTTTGTTATGGCAGCCCCAGCAAATGAGCACACGTGGTAACCAAAACTTAGAGCAGCAGAGTGCATGGCTCCACCTGTAAGCCAATCCCCACAGCCCAGAGCCTGTTCCTTCTGCCCACCCTGTGGGCATGGGATCTGGCTCCCGACTTAGCACTCCATCTCTGTCCTGCACTAACATTTTGCAGCAATGCAGCTGTGCACCAGGCCAGAAGCCCTTTCTTCTGTCCCTCGGTTTACAGGGAAACTTCTACAAGGCCAAAGGAATGAACTGAGGGCGAGATGTTGGTGCAACTGTATTTTAAAATGTAAACTAAATTGACAGAATTCCTAGAAAACAGTGAAAAGAGACAAGAATGCAACTGTGTTTTGTGTCTTTTATGGGAGGCCTTGAAAGGATGCTGACCTATTTAACTCTTACTATTAACCCTGAAAGGCAGGTCTGATTATCATTACCTAACAGATGAGAAACAGGATAACTGTGGCTGCAGCTAGTTGGTGACACAATGGGGTTTTATGAGAGGTCTGACGCAGGACTGTCTAACTCCAGAGCCATGATGAGTCCACACTGCCTAATAAAACTAGGTAAGTGAGCTTTTCTCCTTTTCCACATAAATGTCTCTTGCTAATACTTTGAAAGAGACTGAATCAGCAGCAAGTTGATAAATTGCACTCACTTCCAGCAAACAAGCCAAGTGTTGTTTTGCCTTCAGCAGGTATGGCTCAACTGCAGACCATTAGTGACCATTAATAAAAGAAACCCAGGCTGCAATTCACTAGTATGTTTGAATTTCCCAGGATTTGCATTTCACACCAGGGAGCTGAGCTCAGCCAATATTTTCACAAGCTAACACCTGTAATAGAGGCATAAAGCATAGTTTAACCCAAAAAACATTTATTTTAGGGAATTAAAATATAAACCCAAGGAAATTTGTGAACTCAATCATTCTATCCTGTCGTTGGTCTTAGCTTAACGTAGAGATAAGGCCTCTGGTGTTTTAAAAATCAGTTAAGCAGCTTTAAGAGGATCCAGGATATATTGCAGAATCTTAGGATGTATACATTAGTTTAACTTGAAATGTATTCATTTGCTGCTAAACAAAGGTTTACTGAGAATCTACTATGCATCAGGCACTGTCTTAGGTTCTCAGGAAAGAGATGAATAAGACAAGATTGCTGTCCCTAAAAGGCCACACTCAACTGAGGCAGGTGGACACAAAGTGGCACTTACAGGACAAGGAAGGCTGCATGATGAGAGAGGATTCTCTTTCCCGTTCTCGAATTTCCACAAGGAAAATGCCATCCTACACCCCAGGGCAAGTGCTGTTAGAAAGGAAATTCAGCCCTTCTCCCACTCATTCCTCTCAAATAAGAAGTGACTTGTAGAATTGGTAGGACGTGGAGAAGGAAATGACCTGGGGAAGTATGCCTTCCTCTTTTTCCCTCTCTTTCTCTCTCTCTGATTTGCTCAGATGAAGACCAGCCCTGCCTTCCTAACCCAGGTCTGGACACACAAACTACTCTGTTGAGGCTCTCTGGGTGGGGCAGAGACCTCTGTTGCATCTGGCTGCATATGGTTTGGCTAAGGGGAGTTGCCCCAAGGTTTAGAGCTGGGGCCAAAGTCTAAATAAGCCCATTCATTCCCAGGTCAAGCCATGTTCTCCACCTGATCTAGCTTTCCCAATTATAACGTTGAAATTCTGCTATTCATTTGTTTTATTCTATGTCTGTATTTCAATTTATTTCTGAACTTAAAGGAAAGGGGATGGCATGTTAGTTAACAAGATTCCTAAGCCCCAATAGCTATGACAGAGGTTAAGTAGGAGGAGCTGAAGGAGCAAAAATAAATAAGCAAATAAATAAAAGAGGAGAGATTTCTAACCCAGCAAGAGGGCTGGGCTGGTGAATAATGCTGAACGCTCAAGTGGAGATCTGAGATGAGTGGGTGTGATTCAAGAAGACCAGGATGGGAAGGGCATCCCTGGCAGGGGGAAAGGCATATGCAAAGACACAGAAGCATGAAAGAGGCATGGTGCTTGTGAGAAAATGTTAAAAGCTACTCTTGTCTATGACTCCCCACCATGGACTGCACCTTCCTTAGCTACGACCCCTCTCTCTGTACATCCATGTCTCCATCTATGTCTTTGCTTCTTCAGCTCCTCTTTGACCTTCCTTGGAAGCATTCTTGCTATGGTCACCAATGAGCATGTGTTACTAATTACGATGACGTCAGTTCAGTTCTCATGTCACCTGGCCTCCTCACTGCACCCAAAACGGCGGACCAGTCCCTTCTTCGTGAAGCACTTTCTCCACTTGGTCTCAATAACATTACTCTGCCCCGATCTCTGCTTCCTTGTCTAAAAGCTCCTTTACTGCATCTTTTAGCATTTCTTCTTTGGCTCCAACTTCTAAGACTTCAAGGCCCTTTTCTTGATCTTTAGGTTCAAATCCATGCAGATTTCAGAGGATGGAAATAAGAACTTGGGAGCCATCAGCCTATAGTTGGCTGGTTAGGGGAGTGATCATTCATGAGAATGAGAATGGGTGAGCTGACCTAAGGAACAAGTGTAGATAAAACAAAGAAAGCAGAGAGTCCCATGGGAATGCTGCAGCAGCTCATTTCACGCTAACCTCCCACTGGGCAGTCGCCAAAAGCAGGCAGAAATGGATGGGTGTTTGACCCTGGAAAGAAGGAAGCCACGGTGGGGAGACCTGTGTTTACCTGACTTTTCCACTGAGGACACTCCCTGGTCAGCATGCCACAGGGTGGCTGGAACTCCAGGAGAAAGCTGCCTGACGAGTGAGAACATGGAGTTGAATGCTAAAGCAATTGGAAATTGGGGAGGAACAGGGAATTGCCGAGTAGAGGGAGCCTCAGGGGCAGCCCTAAACTCTTCCTATAAACACCCCATATAAAAAACTCCTTAGCTGATAAATGAATTGCACCTGTATGAGCAAGGCTCCAAGCAGCCCAAAGGAGAAATAACGTTCTGAAGGCTGCAAGGGCAGGCAGAGATTTCAGCTGTTGCCCACTGCAGGGGAGACTGAGACCGTACCAACTTAGAGGAGCCTGATGGACATTTCAGACTGTCCACTGAAACCCTAAAAAAGACCAAAGACTGGGGAGGAAGGGCTATGGCCAAGAACTGGGGAACAAAGATATGGAGGCACCACAATGCCATAGCTTGTCTTAGGCATACAGTGAATCAGTTGTGGGGCTGGAATTCAAACTCAAGAGCTCTGATTGCAGAGCCCATGCCCTCAACCCCTGCACTCAACCACTTGCTTCCTGCCTTTAAAGCCCTCATCACCAAGTTCAACATCCCCTGTCATCGCACATTCAGCTGTTTGTCTCCTGCCCTGGGCTGAAGATCCATAAAAGCAGAGGGCTTGCACAGTGCTCAGTACACAGTTCAATAAATATTTGTGGAATGGATACATGAATAGTTTGGGATGGCTGACTCACCAAAGCCTGAGCATGTGTAATGTATTAATATATTTTCTATTAGGAAAGACATATGATTAAAAATTCATTCCTACCATATAATTTCATCCCCCCTCCTCCCCTATTAACCTGGAGTGAATTAAATCACCAGTAATCACTCTGGTTTGTAGCTGGGTTTATTGTACATATCTGTTACTGATTGTTTTTAAGAACGATCAGGAATTTCTAACTGTAATATGAATGACTCTCTATTTTGATTAATCAGCTCAGTAGGGAAAATTTCCATGGGTAATCAGACTGAACGTAAAGATAGGGCACACGCTGAGACTGAATAGAGGGGAGAGAAAGATGGAGATGAGAATTTTTTTTGTAGTCAGAAAGTCAGTTTGAGCCAATGGTACAGAACTTACTAAGTTTCTGTTTCATCATAAACTTAGGTTGGCAGCTACTTTGGTTTCCTGCGGCTGCCACAACAGATTACCACAAACTTGGAGACTTACAAGAATAGAAATGATGGTCTCTCACAGTTCTGGAGGCCGGAAGTCCAAAATCAAAATGTCAGCAGGGCCTCACTCCTTCCAAAGGCTCTAGGGGATAATGCCTCCCAGCCTCTCTCAGCTTCTGGTGGCTCCAGGCATTTCTTGGGTTGCAGGTGCATCGCTCCATTGTTGCCTCTGTCTTCGCATGGTCTTCCTCTGGGTGCACCAAATCTCCCTTTCCTTTCTCTTTTAAGGACCCCAGTCATTAGATTTAGGGCCTAACCTAAATCCAGGAAGGTCTCATCTCAAAATCTTTAGCCTGATTACATCTGCAAACATCCTATTTCCAAATAAAGTCACACTCCCAGGTATGGGGATGAGGACTTGGACATATCTTTTGGGGGGACACCACCCACTCCAGCAGCTGTGGCCAGTGTTGCCGTCACAGTTCCCTTAAGCGGAATTAGAGGAGGCTGCGCTGACAGTTCCCCGCTGCCCCGCAGCGTGTCTCCCTGCTGCCACGTGTCCTCCCCACACGGAGCCTGCTGTAGCCCACACACAACCACTCGGCAAGGTTCCTGCTCTCCAGAGAAGGAAACAGAGGCCAAAAAGGTTAACTCAACTGCTCAAGGTCACACACATGGAGATGTCAAGGATTGAACCCGGGTGTATCTTCTCCAAAGCCAGGGGTATGGCC
The DNA here is from genome assembly GCA_032199065.1 of Smutsia gigantea. NCBI lineage: Eukaryota > Metazoa > Chordata > Mammalia > Pholidota > Manidae > Smutsia > Smutsia gigantea. The sequence continues at coordinate 1,179,455 of JAVSCE010009310.1, forward strand.
ATCCCATGCTGCCTGCAACACCTGCATTATTAGAGTCACCTTATTCTTTAAATTCCTTTGTTAAAATACAAACACTTCCCGAGAGAGGTGTTTGAGAAGTGACACCTGGGAATCCTGACGGCATAAGGAAACCTGGAAGGCCTCAGCAAACTTGAAATATTCTATATGGGCTATGCCAATGGCGTCACAGGAAGCGAGTTCAAACAGCAATGCCCTTGCCAGAATCTGCTGAGAGGCTTCCCTGGGCCAACCTTCACAGGAGGCCTCCCCAGCTGCCTGGTTCAAAGAGGGGCGGTCAAGAGAACAGAGCTGAGGACAAGAAACCTGAGTTTTAGTGATGGAGCTGCTACTAAAGACTCCTGTGACCTTCAGCAAGCCACTTCTCTCTGAACTTGTGTCCTTAACTTCAGGCAAAAAGGTTGGATTTAATTATTTCAAAAATGCCTCTAGCATAAAACAGATGTTATCATGAGCAAGTCTCAGGGCCAACGTGAGCTGGTTCAGGCCATTTGGAGTTGCTGCTGGTTGTTCCCTTCGCCTGCCGTCCTTTCCCCTTCCTCCACCCGCGGCTTTCCTCTCTTCCAAGTGGGAGCCATCCACTACAATTCATACCTTACAGTGGGAGAAGGCTGACCCCGTTCCTTGCTTCTGCCTGGCCATCAGGGTAGCTTGCACCGTGAGATGGCGACTGGGTCATGGATGGGCACGTGATCCAGTCTGAGCCAATGAGCATCGATCCTTGGGCTTTTGTTGAAGCTATTGGGAGAAACATGTTCTACTGGCACTGGTAGCGGTGAGGATGTGAACCTGGTGGGAAGAGGGGGCAGCCTGACTGACTGTGATGTCAAGAGACTGAGGGAAACCAAGTAACACTGGTAACATTGCTGGAGCATCTGGATGCACCTTGCCTGAACCCAGAACACTTTGTCTTGCCAATGGGTTTCAGCCCCGGGTAAATTCACTATGGATTCAATGTGACCAAAGAAATGACAGTAGAACGTTCTTGGGGTGAAAGGGTTATACCCAACTTTATTTCCATAGTGGCAGGTCAATCACTAGAATCCCGTCCACTCAGAGCGAGTCTGCACGCAGCAAGCCGGTCTCTGCCTCTGGGCCCCTCTACCCACACAGCCGTCCTCTGGGCCTCTGTCCTCTGCTCTGCTCTCCTGCAGTCTCGCAGCCATGCCACCGTGTCACCCAGAGCACTGGGCGGAGCTCTTTATATAGAGTCCATAGCAACATATTGCCCACACATGTGTAGTGAGCCAGCCAACCAGGGCCAGGTGAGAATCCTGGCCACAGGAACTTTCATTTTAACCACAACTTCTGAGATTTTTGGTTACATGAGCCATTGTAGGCCCTTTTTTTTTCTTAAGCCACTTTGAGTTATCACTTGCAAGTAAAAGTTTCCTAACTGATATAAAAGCCCTCATTTTAAAGATGAGGAAATGGAAACCCAGAGTGGAAAAGGGTTTCCTGCAATCTGACGGCAGGAAGCATCCCAGAGCCGGTCAAGTCCGATTCCCACTATTTACAGGTATCCAGAATGAGATGGGATGTGTTGTGTGTATACAACACACACACACACACACACACACACACACACACACACTGTGGTGTGAGTCATCTTATTACAATGCTGCAAAACTCTGTTCATCATCAAACATTTCATACATCCTATTACACGTGAGAGAATTATTATCTAGGCTGGTGCCGTGAAATGATTTTTCCCATAATGGAATTTTACTCTGGAAGTGTATTTCGGTATTAAAAGGTTCCACTTTATAAAGTCAATGGTTCAATCTGTGATCTAAAAGGCACTTAAACGCTTTGAACAAGAGGCATAAAAAGCTTTTATTGCAAAAGCCTTGCTGGATCCACCAATTTTGCCATTGATCCTTTTCCCCGGAAGGCTGCTCTGGAAGCGGTCATGCAGGAGCAAATCCCATGGCAGAGCTGGACCTCCTGCTGGTGAGAAGACACATTTCAGAGGGCTGCTCTTTCTGGGCCCCATTTGCAGATACCGAAACCATTCTGGCTGCACTGCAATGAGCTGCTTCAAGCACACAGCTCGAGCAGACATCCCAGCCATCCAGAAAGCCCATGGAGCTCAATTCTAGCTCGCCTTTACAGCCACTGTCTTCTTTCAGTCACTTCATCTGTAAGGTAAATTCAGTAATACCAGCCCCAGTGTTTTTGTGAAGGGTTGATTAACTACACTGGCTAGGAAGCGGGATATACATAGGTGCTCCGTGAATGTGCGCTCTCTGTCCCTGGTCATGTGATTCTCCAGTAACTGAGGGATTTAGTCCCACTAAGAGCCATGGCAAAGGGGAAAGAGCCTCACACTTAGAGCCCTAGGCCACTGATCTCTTGGCTTTACCCTGAGCAGATCATTCACTTCTCTAAGCCTCTACTCTGTATAAGAGCATGCAAATATGTCATAGACCTGTCATGGCCACTTGCATCATGCATGGACCTATATGGCTGCCTCCAATTCCCATTCCATGTGACCTCTCAGCTCTGTCACCTGCCATGGGAAAGAGGATATGATTGGGACCTCTTGGGCACCGGGGCCATTTGGTCCAGTGCCTGGTTGTCAGGGACTAAGGGCATGGGTACTCCCTGCTAGGGCTGTGGGCAGAGCGGCAGCAAGATGCCAGAGTGATGGAAGCGGGAGTGTACCATGGACCAGCGGCCCTGCTGGGGTTCCAGACCAAAATAAGTTTGGGAAATATAGCCTCCTGTACCTTCTGTGAGATTTCCAGTGCCCTCCAGCATATTTAACTCCTACAGTCAAACAATATTAACTTTGTTTAATTTTGGGCTCCCCAAACACATTCTCCCACAGAACATCTCTCCTCCAAGCAATATCTATTACCATTCACAGCACAGGTGGAAGACAGAGAACTCTGGGGGAGCAGGGCTCCAAGGTTCCAGGAGCTGAAATGGAATTTTCATCTCTTTCATAGCTGTGATATACCTGCTGATCCTTCATATGCTTCCATCCAAGCATTCCAAGAGGAGGCCATTCCTGAGGCCACACCATCCCCCTGCTCCCAAAACACTCACTCCCACTCCCACTCTATATTCATGAAATGCCCCCCACTTCCCATGTCCTCTCCTGGGCAAAGAGAACATCCTCAAAAATATGGCTCCTGGCTGCAAGTATCTCATTGTCTCCAAGAGAAGATAGATACCTGACCAGACAACTCCCAGCAAGTGACAAGACCCGTAAGATAAATGGGTACCTTGCATGGCAGGATGGGGCGGGCGGGTGTCAGAGAAGCCTTGTTTGAGAGATGAGGTGCTGCCTGAGGAGACAGAGGAGGCAGGGGTGCCGCATAGGCAGTGCATGCAAAGGCCCAGAAGGCAGATAAGGGGATTTCTGGAATTACAAGTAATGAGATTAAGATGGTGCATAGGGGATAAGGGGTGAGAAGAAGGTAAGTAGAGGCCAGGCCATGAAGAATTTACTGAGTTGTGCATGCCAAGGAGCTTAGGTATCCTTCAGGGGAATGTGAGTGTGTGTGTGCATGTGTGTGTGTGTGTGTGTGTGTGTGTGTGCATGCACCCATGCTCACAGAGGACAGGGGATGACAGAGTCCAGTGGGTGGCTCTGAGACCCTGTGGTGAAGGGCTTGGAGAGAGCATCTGGAGCATTGGATAGTGGCTGACAGGCAGGATGAGCTGTACAGGTAAAAAAAAGATGGCCATAAATTGTCCATCCATCTTCTGATCCAGAGATGGCGTTTATTTCCCCTCCTCTTGAATCAGGACTGACCTTAGCAACCGGCATGGCCAATACAAAGTGGGAGAAGGGACACTGCATGAATTCTACATCTAGGTCACAAGAACTCTTGGCACTTCAGCCTAGCTTTCTTGGAATACTCACTCTGGAGGGAGGACAGCTGTCCAATTTCCAAGGACCACCATGCTGTAAGGAACCCAAGCTAGTCCCATGGAGAGCAGTGCCTTGACAGAGAGGTGCCCGGCTGGCCCCAGCTGTTCTAGTCGCCCAGTTATCAGACAGGTGAGTGCAAAGTCCACCTTGGATAATCCAGCCCGAGCAAACACAATGTGAAGAATCAAAGGAACCCAGCCAGCAGGCAAGACCACAGCCAAGCTACCATCTCCAGTTGTTCATGTCATCTGAGCTGAGGCTGAGCCACTGTGGAGCAGAGACCAGCAGTCCTGCACGTCTCTGCCCTAATTCTCAACCCACAGAATTATACGTATAATTACATTGCTATTGTCTTATGCCACTAAGTTTTGGGGTGGTTTGCTACACAGCAAGGGATAAACAGGACACTAGACAAGCTCAAAGCACCAAATCTAGTACAAATATCCTGTGAAAAGATAGGGAGTAGTGTGTGCACACACACACACACACACATACACACACACATTTCCAGCACATCTCCTATTTCATGGTTCATTCTCACCCTGTCTTCTGCTCCAACACGTGTCACTTCAGAGCCACAATTCTGAAGGCATAGGGACAGTGGCCCATTTGCAAAAGAACATGGCACTAATAAGGAGAATGTCATTAGTAGGTGGGTTTCGTTAATTACTAAGAATTTAATGCAATTCTAGGAGCTGAGCACTAATACCATGTCAGTCGGTGTTTTGTTCCCATGGCAGGATCATCTCTGCAGCGATTTCTTATGTTCCTGGGTCAAATCCAAGACCCCGCTGCAAAGCCAGCTAAAACCTCCCTTCAAGGAAGGCAGTTGAGGGAATTTCAAGCCATTCATCTCCTCTCACAGCTCCAGGTCTACCTAGAGGAGCCCAAGGCAGAGCTCAGCCTCCCCTTTACCTTCCATGCTGGACGTGCTGGGCCTGAGAGAGGCCTTGGGAACGGGAGGCCATTCTGCAGGGGGAAGGAAGCCAGTGCTGGAGGCCTGAGGCAGCTTTCTGGCCAGACTGCTCTGCAGAGGCCCAGGCCTGCCCTGGGACTGAGACACCGGTGCTCAGATCCCGGTTCTGACCCTGGGAGTCTCTGTACCATGACAGCTGTTCATCTGTCCCAGGGGTACGGTACTGTGGGGCCATGGTGAGAGGGTGGCCAATGGCCTGTTATGCCTTGGAGAAGGAGCCTTGAAGCCAGCTGTCTAAAGGGTTGTTATGGGTTGAACTGTGCCCCGCATCCTGTCCCCTCCAAGATTCATATGTTAAAATCTTAACTCCCAGTACCTAGAAAAGTAGCCTTATTTGGAAACAGTCATTGCAGCTGTAACGGGCTAAGATAAGGTAACACTGAGTAAAGTGGGCCCCTAATTCAGTATGACTGGTGTCCTTATAAAAGGGGAAATTTGGACACACACACACACACACACACACACACACACGCCCTGTGAAAAGTGGAGTTAAGCGGCCACAAGCCAAAGAACTACCAGAAGTGGACCAGAGGCCTGGAACACATCCTTCCCAGAGCCTTCAGCGGGAACACAGCGCTTCTGACTCCTTGATGTCAGACTTCCGGCCTCTGCAGCTGTGGGAGAATCAATTCCCGTTGTTGTTCAGCACCCAGCTGGTGGCACTTGGTTGTGTCAGCCCTAGGACACTGACATAAGGGGCCGTTTGCTTCATGCATCGTGGGGCTCCTTCTGTGCCCGGAGCCTCATATACAGGGATGGATGAGGTGCCATCTTCCTTTATACTCCAGGGCCTCATGGAGAGAAAGACTCATTACAGAGCAAAGGGCTAAGCCCCAGACAATGGTCATGCAAAGGGTGCAGAGAAGAGGGTCCTACCCCAGCCCAGGGGTCAGGGAAGGCTTTGGAGAAGAAGTGACATCTAAGATTCGGGCGTTGTGAGGGACAACTCCCCATTTGCTAAGGACCACTATATGTCTCACCTGGAGGATTACAGCATTTCCCTCATGCTCTTCTATCTAAAGATAAAACCCCGAAGGGGAGGTGTGGCTAAGACAAGAATCCTTTTCCCACATGGGGTTCCTGGGAGCAGAAGAGCACCTAAGGATGTTGAAGGTCAGCGAGGCCTTCTTGTGACTTACCAATTCCATATGAACTCCTTGGGGCAGGGAGGGGTTGCATTTCATGGACTCCAAACCCAGCAGGGTCCAATCAGAGCCTTGCTCCTAATAGGTTCTCTGAAAGGGTTAACTGAAGAGTTGAGGCCCAGCTCAGCCAACTCCTGGGGTCATCAGGCTCCAAGGCGGCCTTGGAGTGTTTGTGCAGCTCTCCGAGACCTCTGGGAGCACCTGCTCCTTCACATCTTTCAGCGGACCTTATCAAGTCACCCATCTGTGGCAGCACCATGGGCCAGAGGTGGAAGGGGAAGGTTAGGTTGCATCATACAAAATGGCAGCCAATTACGGATCTGGCCCAAGCTGAGCCCATAAGTGTATTTCCCCAAGGATTCTGAATGGAAGAGATGCTTAAAAGAGATGACAAAAGAGATACATGGATACCCAGAGTAAGACCAAGAGAGACACAGAGGCAGAGAGCTGGAGAGAGAGTTTGAACAGTCTTTGTCCCTGGTTCTAGTCCCTTTCCAGAGGCTGGCAAAGTTTGCCTGGTAGAGAGACGAGCTAAGAATTCCTTCTGTCCTGCCTCTAGTGCCGTTGGCTCTGAGAAGGAAGAATACTAAGGATGCCTACCACCAGGTGCCTCGGTGGGTTATTGCACAACGACATAATGCAAAACAAAAGAAATCTTGGCAAACTTTAAAGAAAATACAGTTAATTGCCACTGACATTCTCCCTTTCGTTACACAAGCAAGCCCTGGGTTTAATCACATGCATTATTGTAATCAGCCTGCCAATTCCATTTTGAAATATTTCATTTTTGACATAATTACAGTAGAATACCCACAACCCATCAATAACATGGATAAGGCAAGACTGATATTGTGTTTCCAAATGGGACCTGACAAAGCCGTCACGGCTTTTGTTCTGAGGAAGAAAGGTGGGGTGGAGAGCATCTCCCGCTCACGTTGTGACTGGGTTTCACAAGACTGTCTAGCACGTCACTCACGAGAAGATGGTAAAGCCCACTCCATGGACCTGTCATTGGGAATTTTCAGTTATTCAAGTCTCATATGTGCAGTTCTTATTGAGTAACACATTCAGGGTGAATGCTCTAACCTAGGGCCTTTGCGTGGAGGTGTTATATGAAATGGGTTGCCCTTTTATGTTGCTGTACCTCATTTTACTTATTAGGTGCTTGCTGTCCACCAGTTTATTTACTCTCAAAAGTAAAACACACACATGGGAAATTGCACAGTGTGGCCTTGGACTTCCCAGGTGGCTTGCCTCAGCCACCCCCTCCCCTTGTCCACACCTTTGTCTTTTCATCTCCAGGTAGGGCTTTGTTTGCCTTTATTCCAAACAGCAAATATTAGAAACTCCCGACAAATCCTCTGGCAAACTGTTCAAAGAATGATTTTTCTGCATACAGAATTCTGTTCATTCAGGAAGAGCCCCCTTTACCCACCCAGTCCAAGGCCTGAAACTGGGAGGAAAAGGAGAAAAGTGCATCCTTACTCAGGTCTTTGTTCTAGAACCATCCTTTATTGAGGACATAACATTGTGTGTTGGACCAACAGGAGACAAGAAATAGCTTGAAAGTAAATCCCTAGGGGTCCAGGAGGGAGACTCAGGGGGGTCAGCAGTGTGGCTCTGAGGTGACCATACCTCAGATGGCTCTGCACAGCACTGACTGCCGACCCTGAGGAGTACACTCTTCCCAGGAAGGCCAGGACCCCCACGACACCCCCTGGTGCCGACTTTCTGAGCTCGGGCTTCCAGCCTCCAGAACAGGTAGGCAGTACACTTCTACTGCTTAAGCCTTTGCGGTGCTTTGTTACAGCAGCCCCACCAGATAACCGCAGCCAGTAGGGCAGATCCCTGCATTAACCAGAGCCTCATTCCCTGCTGCCCCTCCATTCTTTGTTATTCAAGGACAACCTGCTTTGAGGCTGGAGGCTGTTGTCCTGCATCATTTAATGGAGGCCTCGGAGCTGCCTTCCATGGCTTCCCTCCCTGAGCTGTGACCATTTTCATAGCAATTGAGGATCTTAGTATGGTGTCTCAGGTAATACGACCCGGAAAAAAGAAAGAAGAAAAGGAAGGATGGAAGAAGGCAGGGAGCGGGGAGAGATGGGGGGAGGGAGAGAAGGAGTGGGGGTGGGGGGAAGGAAGGAAGTTTGTAGGTCAGATGTCACAGGTGGTGCAGCTGGGCTCTCTGCTCAGGGTCTCACACAGCTGACATGAAGGTGTTGGCCACCGCCCTTTCATCTGGAGCTCATGTCCTCTTCCAAGCTATTCCTGTCCTTGGCAGAATTCAGCACCTTGTGGTTTTAAGCCCAAGGCCCCCATTTCTGGGTTGGCGATGCACTAGGGGCCACATTAGCTCATTCAGCTGCTCTCTGGTCTTTTTCTGGGGTCCTCTGCATCCTCGGATCAGCAAGGGCAAATCAAATCCTTCTTGGGTTTTCTATCTCTCATCTTCTTTTGCCACCAGCCTGAGAAAACTCTCTGCTTTTCAAGGCCTCGTGTATTTAGGTTAGACCAGCCCAAATAATCTCCCTTTGTCATATAAGGCAAAATAATTGAGGGAATGACATCTCACCATCTTCTCAGCTCCATCCACACTCAAAAGGAAGTATACAAGACAAGAGTCACTTCAGGTTGTTCTTAGAATTCTGTCTGCCATGGACAAGTACATACATATGTGTATAAATGCCCAGATAAGGCTCTGAAGGGACACACATCAAACTGGCTATAGTTCTTGTCTTGTGTGAAAGGAGACTATTCACTTTAGTTGATGCTAAGAATATATGTTTAAATATATATGCTAATAATTACAGGGTAAAAGATAATGAGTGTTCATGAGATATATAACTTTTGAATGCTAAGAAAAAGAAAAAGAAATGGAACATAGAAAACAATTTTTCCAATAAAGTCTCAAAAGGGGTGGGGAAAGATACCATATTGTCTGGTAACTAGAAAACATAAAATAATATTGGTGGAAAAAGAAATGTGAATGCATTAAATTCTTACATTAAAAATCAGAAACCCAGAGTGAGTTTTGAAAACCCAATTATATATTATTTAGAGGAGGCACAACCAAAAAAAAAATGACACAAAAAAATGAAAAAAAGCATGAGAAAAGACTTGGCAGGTGGTAAAAAAAGAAGGAAGTTGTAGTAATGCTAACATAAGACTACACTGAATATAAGGCAAAAGTAATATTTCATATTGATAAAAAGTAACATTTACAAGAAAATGTCATGAAATATTTTTGCACCTGACAACATATTTAAACTTTCAGTTTAAAAGATGGAAATAAAGCAGGAAATTTACTCATACAAATCCATATTATGAGACATTCACATACTTTTCTCAAAAATGAATGGATCAAATAGAGAAAGAAATAAACATACAGAAGACTTAAATAGCACATTTAACAAGCTTGATGTAACAGAAACAGAGAAGTTTGAACCCAGCAATAAGAGAATACTTTTCATGGAATACTCACAAAATGTGATCATATAATAGGCCACATAGAAAGTCTTTTTAAAAACAAAATAAAAGAGGAGAAATGAGTCAAACACATTTCTGACCACAATTCAATAAAATAAGGAATTAATCACAATGAAGAGAGCTAAATAAAGTAGACCTGCCTCAAAATATTAAAATACCATTCTAAATAACTCCTGGGTTAAAAAAAAAAGCAAAGTGAAATTAAAAGCTATTTAGAAGCAGCAGTAATGAGAACGCTACCTTTGTAAAAACTTGAGGGTTGCAGCCAAATTAATACTCCAAAGAAAACCTATAGCCTTCCATCTTTTATTTGAAAATAAGAAAGATTGAAAATAAATAATCTAAACATTTGACTCAGGAAACTGAAGAGGTGGGAGGAACAAGATAAGCCTAAAGATGGTAGAAGGAAGAAATTAATAAACATAAAAACAGAAATGAACTAGAAAATCAGGAAAGAGACAACCAGTAAAAACAAAATCTTAACTTTAAGAGACGGATGAAATAGACATACTTTTGGTGAGTATGTTTCACCAATGATTCATTGAAAATTTCTGGGACACCCGATATATGCCACACATTGCTCTAGGCAATGGGAAAGTGAGATCAAACAGAACAGAGATGCCTACCCTGGTGGAGATTACACTCTGGTGGAGATGGGAAAATAATCAATAAATAAACAAGTAAAATCTAAATCCATCTGATGATGATGAATGTTAGAGAGAGGATCAAACCATGGAAGAGAGATACAGAGCCCTAGGTTCGGTTGGTTTGCAATTATAAAAAAGATGATCAGGGCAGACCTCACTGAGAAGGCGCACTTGGGAAAAGACCAGGAGGAGGTACGGGATAAAGCCATGCAGGTATCTGGAGAAGGGCATTCCTGGCAGAAGGAAGAGCAAGCGCAAACGCCCTGAAGGAGGAGCATGGCTGGTATGTTTGCAGAGAGGCATGGAAAATATTGGTAAGAGGGAGAGAAACAGGAGAGAGGACAAATACATAACAGAAATGAGAAAGAGGTATAACCTCAAGAGTGGAGTTTTTTTTAATAGAAGTTACTGAAAATGTGGCTTCTATTAATTAGATGCGGGGTCAGTGGTTGTAACTAAAAATGAGGGGCTTAAATGAGAGAGAAGTCAGCTCTCCACTGGCACAACCAGCCAGAAGCAGGCCTAGCTGCCTCATAGCACTAAGGATGCAGGCTCCTTCTGCCTTATTGATCTGCCGTCCCAGCTTGGGGCCCACTGACTCAGTGTAGGTCCCTCTTCCAGGCAAGATGGTGAGGGAAGAACAGGAGCACTCCCACACCTAAAGGCATGTGCCAGGGCTGTACACAAACATTGCTTCCTTTACAACCTCAATTCTGAAATCTTTCCCAACCTGGATTTCGGAACTTGGTCACATTCAGCCCCAAGAGAAGCTAGAGGAAGTTGATTCATTCCAGGCGTTTATACCCAGCTACAAATCAGGGGTTCTCTTATCTTAGAAAAAAGAGAGAACAGATATTATGGGCAATTTGCAGTCTCTGCCACAGTAGCCAAAGATCTATCTCTAAAAAATCACCATGCCAGATGGTTTTAAGAACAAATTCTCCTAAATCTTCAAAAAATAGATAGTTTCATCATGTGTCAACTGTTACGGAGCATGGAAAAGGACAGAACGTTTCTTAGTTCATCCTTTCAGGTTGGCATGACCCTGATACTAAAAAGGAGAATCCTGCACACATAAACACTATAGGTCAATTGCTATTTATGAATACAGAAGCCAGTCCTAGATAAAACACGATCAATGGTCTGTGAAGGGAATAATGCAACTTGATTGAGTAGAGTTGAATCCCAGAAATGCAGGTGTAGTTCAGCATTAGGAAGTCCACCTCATTAACAGATTCAAGGAGAAAAATCATATGGTCACCTCAGAAGATGTTGAAAAATAATCTGGTGAAATCAAGCACTTAATTCAAGATTTAAAAATAAAACAAGCTGCTTGTTAACCAGAACTAGAAAGAGATTTACTTAAATTGATAAAGACTATTGTAGCAGAGATTGGTTCCCATCTCCCATTATCCATTCTCTCTTTCCCGTTTTGTAATTGTACTGAGCCCCAGTTTTAGCTGGAAATACAGCCACTGCACCGGAGAATACATTTCCTGTCATTCCTTGCAGTTTCCTGGGATTCACCTGCACATTCCTGTGCCCAGGTGCTTAAGTTCAAGCCAGTGAGATAAGAGCGGAAATGATAGCTGCAACAGCCAGGTTATTGCTCTAGAGAGGAAACTGTTTTCCCCAGACTTCTCTTTCCCCCTTTGAGGTGGCTGGAAAATGGCAACAATTGAACAAGTTTGGAAGCTACTTGAGGAGAATGGCAGAACCAGCCCTGGGCTACTTACCTGGGACTATCAAAGTGAACTCATGCAAGAGAGAAATGGGCTTCTATCTTATTTAAGCCATAGTGTTCTGGAGTCTCTTTGTTGTACCATTTAGCCTCTGCCCTAACTAGTGTTCTAATACAGTAGTTACCAGAAACCACCCCAAACATCATTTCCAATGATGAATCATAGTAGCATTCCCATGAAACTCAGGAATAAGAAAAGGATACCTGCCATCTTTATTGTTCAACACTTTGCTGGATGTCCTAGCCAAAGCAATTAGGTGAGAATAAAATAATAAATAAGAGAAAGGAAGATCAAAATTTCTATTATGTGGAGGCAATATTATTATCTGCTTTCCTACTAAAATAGTACTAGAAATAATAAGAGATTATAGTAAGTTGGAATATAAAAGATTTCAATAAGTGGCTGAAATATATATATATATGAATGTACATAGTTGTATGAATAAACGTATATATGAAGAGAATAGGTTTTCTATATATAACAATGACTGACTAGTAAATATAATAAGAAAAAATCCTATTCACCAAAAACCAATGACAAATAAGTAGAGATAAACTTTACAAGAACTATATACATCCTATTTGAGAAAAAGTTTTTTAAATCAATAGCATACTGTTTTGAGATAGTGAACTCTGTTATAAAGGTGTCAGTACTCTCTAAGATAACCTTTAAATGTTATATATTCCCAATAAGAATTTTATGAATCTTGGTAAACTGGCATCCAAGTCTATAAAAGAACATATAAAACAGAGTCCTCAAAACACAAAAATATCAAACACCTTAAAATGTTATGGTAACTAAAGTAGTATAGTATCAACACAGAAATAAACAGATAATAAAATAAGAGAGATCAAAAAAACATTGTAAAAATGATAATTTAGTTTGTGGTAAAGATGGCATTTTAAATCAATGAAAACCATGGACTATTTAATAAGTGAGCTTAGCTCTTCATTTAGAAATCGTTTTAGAGCCCTACCTCACACCGTAAACAATAATAGCCTTAAGAGAAACCAAGGAGCTAGGAGTGAGATTCTAAACTCTAAACATGTAAGAATGAAGTGTTGCAGATCATATTTTTAAATGCTGAATGGGCAAAACCTCCTTATGCCAGGTACAAAGCTTAGAAACTATTATGAGTAGACTTCATACTCAAATCCTTCAGGGGTCTGGCAGGTTACATAAAGTCATGAATCCGTTGGGGTGAAGTTGATGCAGGATGAGGGGAATAAAAGGAGGATATTTCCCACCTAAAGGCATCCAAAATTTTACATGTTAAAGCATTGTGCAGTCTAAGCAGAAACTTTTTGGAGGCCAAATTCAACCTACTTTCAATTTGAATAGTGCGTAAAATAAATCATGGTCAATAAATATATGAAAAGTGCACACCATTAGTATGTAATTAATGAAAATCAAAACAACAGTTGAAATGACGTTTTCAACTAAAAAACTAAAAAAATGTTAAAAGAATAATATTTCATGTTGGTGTGGATGATTGGCACTCTTATCTCCTGCTGGCTGAAGTGTTAGTGGTGAGACTGGTAGAAGATCTCCACGGGACATAGCTATCAAAATTCATATGTACACAGCCTTTAACTAAGCAGCTCCATTTCTAGGACTGCATTCTGGAGAAACATGCCCATATGTGCACAGCAACAGACACAATAAGCGTCCATAGTAGCTCTGGGAACAGCCCACATGCCCATCAGCGTGGCAGGGTAAATTAACGTAGCTCTGTAGGAATGGCATGTAGAAGTTTAAAAGAATGAGAGAAACCAAATGGCTAACAGAGCAGATTTTCAAGATATATGCAAAAACCAGGTCACAGAGTCATACATTAATATGATCCCATTTATGATTTTAGAAATCCTAAATATTTTCATGTGTCTGTGTATGTTTACAGATAATAAGTAAAAAGGACCAGAAGGATAATACATGACAAGTTGAACAGATGGTGGTCTTGGAGGGCCTAGTTGGGCTGCCCTGGGCAAGTGCGTGACTAGTATCTGATTACACAGCTAATCCATGTGAGAGCTGGAACAGGAACTCAGGAGCCTGGATTCTTAGTCAAGGGAGCTTTCCCTGTTTCACAATGCCTCCCCAGAATATCAACCTGAGCCTCAGTGTTCAGGAGAAACCTGAGACTCTTCACCCTTCCCCCCAAGCCTGTAATAGGATAAGTGAGAAGCATCGGGTTACCAGATAGGACCAGTGTTATATTTTCTGTAAACCAAATGAATTCCCTGAAACTATTGGGTATCTTCCTGGTTGTCCATGCACCACATTTGTGGAGCCGACATTCTCAACACATCTCTTTATCTGTGGGTATTTCTGCCACTCTAGACCACATTTTAGTGGCTAGGATTTGGACTTTGGAGACAAAAAGACATCAGTGTAAGTTTCTGTTCCACTACTTATTAAGCTCTCATTGGAAACCTCACACATCTATTATGAGAGAAAAAAGATTAGTAAAGTAAGTCTGTATTTACTTCAAGAAAGTTTGCATTTCTGTACTGAGGCAAAGCCCTACAGGAATATAATGGAATCAGGGGCTGTCTGGTTGGAAGAAACTTAGCAGATTAAGTTTGTCTGGCAATTTGTGTAGGTCCTGAAGGCTCTCTACAACCTGTGCGTGAATGCACCTAATGCCAGAAAAAGCATTATCTAGATCTATTATAAGCAGATCTAGGAGGATCTATTCCTTCAGCCCATCCAGCCCCACCTATCCATCCATCCATCCATCCTTTGATCCACCACCCACCCATCCACCCTTCCTTCTATCCATCCATTCATCTATCACTTACCCACCCATTCTTCCTTTCACCCATTCATCCAGCCAGACAGCCAGTCAGCCACAGCACTGTTCACAAACACATACTGATCATGTACTATGCACCAGGCATGGTGGTAGACACTGGGGCTTTTGAGTTGAACATATCATGGTTGGGCTGTCAAGGAACTCAGACTCTACTGCACATAAGGAAGTAACAACACCCTGGGACAACTGTTATAATGGACTGTCCTGTAAATTGCCATGGGAGAATGGGAGAAATAACTTCTGGGGGTGTCAGAGAAAGTTATCTAGAAAGGGTAACATTTTAGCCAGGAGCCAAAGAATGTCTAAGAGATATCCCCCAAACAGAGAAGAGAGGAAGGACATTATAGACAGAAGGAATAGAAAACTGAATACAGAAATGTACATACACAATGTGTTCAGAAACCTGCAAACAGTAGGGTGGGATGGGGGTGCATGGGAGAGACGAGAAGGGAGCAGGGGGAGATCAGACATTGTATCCAGAAAGGAGACAAGAGACAAAACTCAGAAAGGCTTTGCAACCCCTTAATGTTTTGGTGAGTAGAACAGTCATTCTCTAGAAATCGCCTTAAGAAAATATGCAAAGAATCCCCATG
The DNA here is from genome assembly GCA_032199065.1 of Smutsia gigantea. Lineage (NCBI taxonomy): Eukaryota > Metazoa > Chordata > Mammalia > Pholidota > Manidae > Smutsia > Smutsia gigantea. The sequence goes on from JAVSCE010009310.1 coordinate 1,194,763, forward strand.
ATGTTCTTACATTAATCTGTGCTGCTGGTTTGGGCTTATAGGAAGCTTTGCAGAATATATTTTTTAAAGTTTCATTACGCCAGTGTACATCAAAATAGGCCAATATAAATTATAATATGGTCATGCCAATAGGACTTGCAAACACAATATTTTAAGTCTATATTGCATTCCAAGACCCATAAAAATTATTCCGAATGGCTGTTTGCTTTTTGAAGCCAAATGAAAAGGTATTTGCAATTTGATTAATAACAAATCAAATCACTGATATGATATTGGATTCAGTACATCTCAAACTGACTGAAAGCGAAAATCCTCAGTGGTCAATTATGTAGCATGGCTGGTTTCTAGTTTCCTGTGTGTCATTAAGAATAAGCACCACAGCCAACTCCAATTTTATTTTGATTTATTTTAACTATTTCCCTGCTCTCAGAATTTCTGTCTAGGCCTCTACCAGGCCTTGGAACTTTCCTCTGACTGAGGCTGGCATGGGTATGACCAGGTGGATAGCTGACTATGTAAATAGAGCCACAGGTGAATGGCTAGGTGAATGAGTGAACGAACGAATGGATGAATGGATGAATGAATGCAGGCATCATCACATGGATGAAGGAATGATTCCAGATTAGTGCACACCAGATTTGAAGAATTGGGAGCTCAAGAACTGAATTACTTTCCTATGGAAAGAATGCTGTTTTTCTTACTTCCCGCACGGAGTCTTTTGTTTTTCATATTGCCTTATGTTTTTGCTCTGTATCCTTAATTGATGTAAATGTCCTTTTTTTTCCCCCATGTGTTCAGGCCTTTTGAGAGTAGTGACTAGAGAGAAAACAATGTATAGGCCCTCAAGTAAAACAGATCATTAGGTGATGGCCTCCTGTGCAGTGTTTCTGATCTCTCTGCAGGTTCAGGGGAAACCTCCTTCTTTAGCAAATGTACCTCTCTTCCCCCTTACGTCAAGCTGAGACCTCGACTTCAGGGAATCCTTATATGACCCAAACTCTGCTAATAACACAGAAATGCATGACCCAGGAAATGCAGGATAAAGGTCTCCTGTGGGGCAGGGGTGTCTCTGGGAACATATCCTGCCTACTGATCTGGAAATCTTGAGTTTGGGGTCCTTTCCTCCCTATGGACAGGATTTGGGTTTGGGGAGCCTGATCTTGTCCTTCTTTGGCTTTCAAGGTTGCAACCTCCAGTTTGCCACTGATGCTGATGGTCACCTCCTCCAGGTAGATACTGTGGGCAGCTTTTACAGGCTTCCTGCCATGCCATTCTCAAACCTGAGCCTCATAATGAGTTGCTCAGGGCAAGAATTATTTCCTGAATTTTTCTAAAATAAGAGGAAACAAAGATTTTGGAAAGTTGTGTGTCTTACAAGGTCACAGGGATTTTGTGCCTATCCCAGGTCCATTTTCCCTTCTTTGTCAATAGCTACCTGAAATATCCTTCTGGGAAGTGTCATCCCTCCAAGCTCCAGCCATGATTTACTCAGGGCTGATGCCCAGTCCTGCTTCTAAAGGGGCAGAATGTTCCTTCCTCACCCTTAACGGAAGGAAGATTGTGTTACTAGGTGAATGGGATGTATTTGCAGGAACTGTGTTGTAGCCACTAACAAAGAGCAGTTCTGCCCACTGATATTACTGGAAGCAGGGGTGATACAAATCTGGAAGTTCTAGGGAATATCAGTGATGAGAGGAGGTTTAGGAAAGAAGCCAGCACAGAAGAGAGCAAGATATGAGAAAGAGAAAAATAAGATCTAGCAATCCTATTTGAGCATCTGGATCTAGCCATACCTGAAAGTAGACGTCCTGGACTTCTGCATTATATAGGTATTCTGGTCATGTACTGCCGCATAACAAACTGTCTCGAAATTTAGTGGCTTAAAACAGCAATTCATTATTATCTTTGTGGTTCTGTGGGTTGATGGGCTCAGCTGTGTGGCTCTCACCTGGGATTTTTCATGTTGTATTCAATGTCAGCCAAGCTTACTGTGCAAGATGGCATCTTCACTAACATGTCTGTTGGCTAAGTTAGTCTAGTGTAGCTGGACTGGCTGGGCACTGGCCAGGCATCTCTCGCCATGCAGCCTCTCCACATGGCCAGCTTGGACTTCCTCATAGCATGGAGGTCCCATCATAGTTGAATTTCTTGTATGGTGTCCGGAGTTCCTTAGAGTGAGAGTTCCAGGAAAAGGTAGAAGCTGCAATACTCCCACCTGGGAAGTCAGGCAGCTTCATGTCTGCCACTTATATGGGTGATAAGCAAGTTTCCGGGTCAACACAGATTCCAGGGGAGGAGCCTATACAAGGCCTGAATACCAAGAGGCATGATTCATTGGGAGGCCACTTTCAGAGAGTAGCTACCATGATATGCCAGACAATTTCTTTCCTCTGATGCCCTTAGAGTTAGTTTTCATTCCTTTCAACCAAAAGCAAATTTGAACAGAGCCTGAATTAGGACACAGGCCCACTTGGCCTTCTCCCTTGTTGGAATCCTACCTGTCAAGCCCTAATCACATGCTTCCATGTGCCCCCTTCCTCAGTTTCTCCTCCCCAGTCAGAAGCCAGCTCTTCCTGATTCCACCTCACTGTTGGAAATCAGCTGGAAGAACTAGGCAGACCTGAGGCAATACTGAGGCCAGACACCCTAGCAGCTTGGGAAACTGAGGCCCAGAGAGGCAATGAGAAGTGCCCGGAGTCCCTCTGCAGGTTAGGGGGCAATTCAGGGAGGCATGCAGAGCCCAGTCGCACTCCCAGGGATAATGGGTATTATGCACATTCCTGACTCTCTTCACTGCACTGCACACGTCTTAGCAGCAGGGACTGTGCCGGTCCATCTTTGTATCCCCAAGGCTCCTCGACAGCGAAGGTGCTTAATGCTCAAACGAGTGTTATTTAAAATTTACTGAGGCAAAACTCACACTGGAAATTTCCTCAGCCTGCTCGACCCTAAAATTCTCTCTGGTGCCTGGGGAGCATCCCTTTGGCCCCACAGGTGAGGAAGGGCAAAAGGCAGCCCACAGGCTTGGCAGCCCAGGCCGGGGGTCTAACACAGGCTCTGCCAATTGCCTGCCAGGAAAGCCTCCATTTCCTCATCTGTAAAGTGGGATGTGATCACCACACCCTCCGCCCAGTCTAGAGGCTGTTGGATGCAAAAGGGCTTTGAAAACCCCAACAAGCTGCACAAAAGCAAGAGGTCGGCATCATTAATAGATTGGGATGCACAGACTCCAGTGAGTGGACAGACGATGAGGGTGGAGGGGAGAGGGCGGCGGGGAGGGGAGGGGAGGAGACTCCCAGGGCCCTGATCCTCTGAAGGGCTGCCACCCTCCCCCTCTCCTGTGCTCACAGCCCTCCCCAGACCCAGAGGATGAGCACTCTGACCCCAAACTGCCTGTCACAGCCCAGGGCTAAGGAAGAGACCCTTCCCATCAGATTTTCTCCCCACCCCCTCGGACTCCCCACCCATTATTAGCCCCAAGTGGGGAAAGAGACATGACTAATTGTGCCCACAGTTGCCTCCTGGCATGGACAATTAGCCACCTGCATCTAATTCTGAGGGACCCAGAGGCTAATTACATCTGCCAGACCCCCATCGGCTGTGTGTGTGTGTGTGTGTGTGTGTGTGTGTGTGTGTCTCCTCAGGCTATCAGTGGGCAGCAAAGCAGAGGCTGCTAAAATAAGTGGGTATCGTTGCATTTAACACCCCCCAAGAGCCTGCCAGTCCTGAACACAAAGGGGCCAGATCATGATACTACTATCCTTCTCTTAGGAAAGGGACAAAGGAGGTTTTCACTAGTAAATTAGTAAAGCACAGCCCTGTAGCTGGTGAGTGCCTCTGAGTCTTTCTGGGGGTAAGGGAGGGGTCCTGCCTCTGTGATCAGAACCACCTGTCTCAGGTTCCAGAAAGACCTTCCTTTCCACCCACCTCCTCCCTGGCAGGGCCTTCGCATGCTCTGCTTTAGCAAAGACGCATCATACTGTGCACCAACCCCCTGCATTGAGAGTACCTCAAAGGCCAGTGTCCACCTGGGTGAGACTCTAACCCTGGCCCTCGTGTGCAGAATGAATAAATGAATGAGTGAATGAATGAATGACAACAGTCTCTGGAAGGGCTTGTCGCAGCTTCAGTCCTGCACTGTTAGAGTGCCCTGGCACACCCTCTCATCTCACACCCATCCTCACCAAGCAGCAAGCAGGAGCCCCGACGGGGTTGGTGTGCATGCTCAGTCGGATGCCTTCTCATCATCCTGCCCCGCACCTAATCCATGCTCAGTTCTTGCCTTAGCCTCCCTTCTCTCTCCGGAGCAACTGCTCCCTCTTGCTGCTGAGGACTCTGGACCCATCTGAAGACTCCTGGCCAGGATTCCCAGTCCTCAGGCCCTGCCCCTCTGGTCTTTCTACCTTGTACCTGCTTAGGACATGGACCTGCCCTAGCCAGTCCCTTGGGACCTAACCTTCTTGGGCGAGCTCATGTAACCCTAATGGAGCAGGGGTAGGGAATCTGAAGACCACTTCCTCTGAGTAACACGAGCCTCCCTGGCCCCATTCCCCTCTCCCACAGACCGCACCTGATGTGGTTCAGTTGTTGGCAGGGCATCTGCCCCAGCAGCTGGGAAGTGGTTATTCAGGCTAGGTGGGCAACTGCCGTTAATAAACAATAAGGTTTATTCATACACACAACACAGCCCAGCGTGGGTTCGTATGGCTCTCTGCTCCATGCAGTAATTCAGGTGCCCAGACCTCTCCTACCTGGGCTCAGAGTCCTCCACTATCCCATCTGTGTCAGGAGGACAGATGAGGAAAAGGGAAGGCCTGCAGGATTACATGGCAGATTTCTATGGCTGGGTCTAGAAGTAGCACACATTGCTTTCTCCATGTTCCATTGGCCAGAATTCACATGGCATCTGCTAACTGCAAGGAAGCCTGGGATGTGTAGGTTAGTTATGTGCCCAGGAGCAAAAGAGACTCATCTGGTGAACAACTAGCCAGTCTCTGCCACCTCCACCTAGGATCTGGTGTATAAAGCAGTGAAAACGAACAATTAGGCATTCATTTCCTCGGCATACACCTGACAGAGGCAGAACACCACAGCCCACCACGGAAAGCCCTGCCTTGTCACCTGGCCTTGCCTGTCCCACCGCCCACACCCTGTGCTCCCGCCGCTTCACACTAGTTAGGACCCTGCAGCTGCCCGCAGGCTGCTCCACCCTTCTGTGGTTTGCTGATCCCATGTCCTCGGCTGCTATGCCCTCTCTCCCTGCCCAGGAAAGCCAAGGATTGCTGGCGGCCCCCAGAAGCAAGGACAGAGCCGGGGAACAGATTCCTTCTCAGAGTCTTCAGAGAACCTAACCCTGCTGACACCTTGATTTCACACTTCTGGTCTCCAGAACCGTGCAAGAATAAATTTCTGTTGTTTTGTGCCACCAAACGTTCAGTGGTTATTGTAGCACGCCAGGGACCTAATTCACCACCCATGCAGAACCTGCCCACCAGGAGCCACAACTCCAGGGCCTGCAGCCTCTGCTGGCCTCTCTATCCGGCCTTGGCAGAGGGCTCTCCATGTCAGGCTCCAGTTCTGGGGAGCTCTAGAAAATCACAACACTCCCCTGGTTGTTTTATAATTAATCAGTTATATGCCTGTGAACCTTCTAGACCAGTACTATCCAGTAGCAATGGAATGTAATCTAAAATGTTTCCGGTCACTCCATCTCAAAAAAAAGTAAAAAGAAGCAGTGAAATTAATTCTTTAATTTATTAAATAAATAAATTTTATTGAACCCACTGCCTCCAAAACGTTATTTCAACATGTAACAAATATTAGGTATTTAATTTATATATTTTTAATGTATAATAAATACATATTAGTAAACTATATATATTACCTAAAAGATATTTTGTATTCTTTTTCATACTAAGTGTGGTGTATATTTAACAGTAGCATGTCTCACTTCAGACCAGTCACATATCAAGTGCCCAATAGCCACATGTGGCTTACGGCTGCCATATTGGACAGCACAGATCTAGACCATAGAAGGTAGAAATCAATGCTGTCAATGGTGTCTGGCACTTAGAAGGGACCCAGTGTGTAACTACTGAATGAACAAATGGACAATAAACACAGAGGCATTGTTTTAAAGGTGGTATTAGTGGGTAGAACTATTAAACGTGGTCAAAACACCCAGAGCTCATACACATCAAATTTTCACTGTAAAGAGTGGTGACGTTTCAAAGGACCAAGTGGCTGGTAACTGATTATAAAATAATTGTAGTCTTGCTCAAAGACTACACATACACAACTGAAATATAACCTCTGACAGTATTTCCCAAGCTTCTTTGACCATGGAATATTGTTTAAATCATACGGCTTTGTCAGGGTGCCAGCTGAGGCTCACGTAGTATTGTTTAAATTAAAGTAGACAGCACAAAAATGGTCTCACGGTTGAATTAATTGGGGTAAGAAATGATCAAAATTTGATCCATATGCTTAATATAAAGTAAACATTGAATAATTGCATCAATAACTGTTAAAATTATGAGATAAAATGCATAACAAAGGATGGCAATTGTCAAATAGAAACCACACAGCTTGGCAGCAGGGAGGCAAACGTACAGCCTGCTGCCACACATCCCTCTTCCTGCCAGCCATCTGTCATGTGACTTCCTAATGTTCTAAGGTGCGGAAGACCCTTTCTCGAAGGTAGAGGACCACTTAGAAACAAAATCTACCAAAAGTCAAAGGCTTACTGTATGCCAGGCACTGTTCTAATCCTCTGAGGCAAATGCTGCAATCACTGCCATTTAACAGATGAAGAAACTGAGTCATCACGAGACTGAGCAATTTCCCAGGTCAGGTTGTGCCTGAGGACTCTGGTTCCAGAGCCTGCACTGTTGTTAACGCCATTTGGTCTCTCCTGTTTAATCGTTCCAACAGTCTAATAATAAGCCTAGCATTTTTCTAACATGTATTTTAAAATGAATTAAGATGAAAAATGCCACCAGCTGCGATTGTCCCCCTCCTTTGGAATGCCTCTGTGAACCTCAGTGTGCCATGGAACAGAGTTTGGGAAATGGGGTTCAGGGGGCAAAGGCAACCTCCACTTAATGCTGCCAGAAGCTATTTTAAACCATTTTTTATTGATTGACTAAATTGGGGCTTTCTCCCCACCTCCATTTCCAAAAAAGGCGGCTTTCAATAAAACTAAGATATATTTAAATCAAGCAGGGGATGCAATATTCCAGGTGATGCTGCAGAAATTAAGCCCAAAACTTCCTCTGGGCTTCCCAACACCTGGAATCTGGAGGGAAGGATGGCAGGCCAGGGACTTCTTACCATCAATAGGTAGGATCCAGCCTGTATGTCAGGAGATCCAATTTTTCTTGGCCCAGTGCCCTAGGATGTATTTGTCATCAGGACATTTGAGTTAAGTGGCATTGAGCAGTGTAATGAATTATGTCCCCAATAGTCATCATTTTATAAAAAAATGCAGTGGTGTTCCTTGGGGTGGCTTCTATATCATTGTGTAATCTTTGCTGAGGGCAAAATATTAAAGTGTTGTTCTGCAAAGGCAATTCTAAAGGGGAATTTAAGTAACTCTAGTGCCTTGATTCTAGACAAAGGAATTTTAGTTAAGCAGCTTTCCAATCTGTCCCCCCATCCTTGCTGCTATTGCCATGGCCCCCAGCCAGCCCTTCCTCACCTCTCCCCAGCTTTTCGCAGGAATCTCTTCAAGGGCCACTCAGCTCCTAACCCCACCCACCTCTAGGCTCTCCTTCAAGGGTCAGCACAGTGACGGCCCTAAACATCTGAGTGGGTCTCATCTTGCTCAAAGCACTGCTACTCTTGCGCTAGAATGCAGAAGCACCCACCTCGTCTGTTTTGTTGATCTCCAATCCCACAGGATCTGGTGCATGATAGGTCCCTAGTAAGTTTATTGCTGCACAAAGGAATCATCCCAAAGAATAAAAACAGTGTGCAAGGCCTCATGTGACTCCTGCCAACTTGTTGGTCCCCAAACTCAATTCCCACTTGCCTTTCTCCGTGGAAGGAATTCCTCTCATAAGGGAGGAATGAGGAGCAGTGGGGAGGTCTTTCTATGTTACAAAGAGCTATCTCAATGCTGCAGATCCAGCGCCTACCTGTGCGCACTTTCCTGGCTCACCTCTGTACCCTCCAGCGTGCCTATCAGGGGTCTTGCAGGAAGGATGGAGTCAATCCGGCAGATTTCAGTGTGAGGGATACGACATGTGTGCTTTATGGCTGGCGTCTGAGGTCTCAAACCCAAATTTTCTGGGCAATATTCATAAATATCCAGAATCACTCCCAACACTTCAAATTTCCTTGGTTTCATGGTTCTAAGGATAGAAATAACCCTTTGATTTTAAATAGAAATCACAGAGCTGAAGACCAGTGAGGAAAGTCTTCCAAGGTATCAAGGCACCACTGCAGAGCTCAGGCAGGGCACGGAACACGGAGGGGAAATTTGCCTGACAAACCTTCGAGTGAATCCAGAGCTCCAGAGAGCACGGTCTGAGCTCAGCTCAACTCGAAACAGGCGCAGCCTGGGCAGGGAAGATGATTAGCAATAAATGGAGAGCACCTCAGGGGACCCTCCCACAGACAGTCTGTCACCCAGTGTTTTTACCATTCCATTTCAAAGTTTAATTAGATAATCACTTTCTAATGCTTAGATGCAATTAACCCCTTTGGAGCAGCCGTGGTATGCGGTCAACTTACAGGCCACAGAAGCTGAGATGCCCAGACGGTCTTCAGCATGGCAGATTTGGGAACATTCCTCAAAGAGAAAAATAACTGACAAATACATGTGGGTTTTAAAAAGAGGACTTCTCTCTGAAATGTCAGAAGAAAACAATTTCTCATCCAGGAGTTTAGGCTTTACTGTCAAGGCCTCCTTCTCCAGGCAAGTCCATAGACGGAAAGAAGAGTCTGGAACCATGCTTAACTTCCCCGCTAAGGGAGATAAAAGCAGTTGCAACCTTTCCCTTAAGGCTGTGTCTTGTTGGTTGCAAATGTACATGCCCCTTCCCCAGCTCGTTGGTTGATGCACTGGTCCCATTTCATTTAAATCAGTGGATGATATAGACCCCTTTAGTCCTCTTTGAGGCCCAAATCCAAGATGGCAAAAAACCAATGAGAATTTAGAACGTCCCTGGGCTTTCAAAAGCAATCTGTTTATTTGCATGGTTTGCCAAAGCATTCCTGTATTTCACTTGACCCTTACAATGTCCCCAAGAGGTGGACAGGAGAGCGATGATTATGTCACTCAGAGAGGGGACATGCTCAGTGTCACACAGCTGGTAAGAGCCAGAGCAAGACTCAAATCCATGGCTTCAGACACAGGCTCCCGGTCTTAAGTTCTTTCCATCGGGCCTTTTGGTTTATTTATTCAACAAGTCCTTCTCAAGCACCCACTTTGTGCTAGGCCCCGAGGATTCAATACCTAGCAAGACCCAGGAACTGTTTACCTTGTAGAATCCCTAGATTGGATGGAGGAGGCAGACAAAGTGCAGTGTGGGGGTGTGATGAGAGGTAAGCCCTGGAAGCCACTGGCTCACAGACAGTGGACCCTTACTGATGCCGGTGGGCCGGTGGGAAGTCACTCAGCAGAGCCAGGCCTTGGGGGGATGAGCAAAATTCAAGGAGGCACTCGCTCTTAGGGGCATGTGCGTGTGGCCATGTTACTCAAGGGTGTGCTGGTAGATACGTGCTCAGTGGAGAAAACAGACCTCATTTGTGGCATTTGCTCACTTCTGTAGTATAAAGACTCCTACAACAACTGATTTCAAGCTGCCAATGGGAAGTCACTGTAGAATTTGGGCAGATATACACGTATGTGCCTGACGCACTGGTAGAGGCTGACGCAGGTCAGTGCAAGCTGGCTCCAGCACACCACAGAAGTGGCATCTAGCTAAGACCTAAGAGCTGATACCATTTGGATATAAAGGATGGCTCTGAGTTTAAGTGGGACCAGAGGCAGAACTGAGGACAGGTTTTCATAGAGCCACACTGTCCAATACACTGCAGTCAGTAGCCATATGTGGCTATTTGATTTAAATTTAAATTAATTAAAATTGAATTAAACTAAAAATGCAGTTGCTCAGTGGTACTAACCATGTTTTAAGTGCTCAAGAGTCCTGTGTGGCTGGTGGCTACCATATTAGACAGCACAGATTATTGAACATTTCCAGCATCATAGAATATTCTATGGGATGGCTGTAGGGTGGAAGGGAGACAGAGCATGAATTTCCGACAAGAGAAGAGAAATCCTGAAATGGGAAATGAAAGGTCATCTAGAATCAACTTCCTCACCTTCCCGATTTTACCAGGATTCAGCCTTGTGTGACAGATGAATGGATGGATTGAATGAAAGAAAGGAAAGTCAAGGTTGAGCCCTTGTCTGTGGTGAGATTCTTGCTGGATGAATGTGCTCCCCATCTTCAAGGAAGTTATAACCCTGGCACAGAGCAGGTGCTCAATGCACCCAGCATTTTGGACCATCTCTGGGACAGTGTTTCACTGAGCACACTTTGGGAAAATGCCCGTCCAGGTAAGTTGCTGCTTGTGGTCCATGAAGCTCAGAGAGCTGCCACTGCAGTGGGACTGCTGGGGGGCCGCAGCCAAGGGTCTGGTTCTGGTTAAAACCCTAATCCAAAAGTAGCATTCTCTCCAAAGAGAGTGTGCTATGCGTCTTCCTCAGATATCAGCAGCGATGGCCACAGAGGATATGGGATGCAGACACACAGAGGGCTGGTTGGTCAGTGGCTGAAGAAACCAGCCCCACCTTTAACAGTAAGGTGGCAGCAAGCATTTGGGAGAGTCCAGCACCGCCCAGGTCAAGGAGCCAAGGCAGGATTCAGACCCAGGTCCTTTTATCCCCAAAGCCCTTGCTCTGTCCCTTACTTGCCCCCTCTGCCCCCCATTATCCTAGAAACTGGGCTCTTGATCGCTTCTATTACATAGTCCCAGTTCATCCCAGGCCCTGGTTTCCTTCTTTTTGATGATCTAAACCTTTCTTCTCAGAGCCCTTGAAACTTTCACAACCACCTTGAAAAGGGAAAAAAACAAAGCAACTATTTGCCCTAAAGGGAAATTCATGCTCCTCCCAGAAAACTAGACAACAAAAGAGAAGTAGAAAGATTAAAAAAAAAATCATGGGTAGTTTCTCCGTAGACATGCGCACTGTGAACCTGTTTTCTGGGTGTGACGTGTGACTTTTACTCTATGGAACGTCACTGTGAACCGTGCTGTCGATTCAGCTTTGAATCTCACTTTTGTCTTGACATTTTATCTCCCAGGTCACTGTACTCCTCAGACACGATTTCCATACCGGCATCAACTTTAGGTGGTTGGCTAGACCACAGTTTACTTAAACAGTCCACTTTTGTTGGACATTCAGGTTATTTCCAATTTTTCTCTCATAAATGGCAGCTCAATTTACATCTCTGGGCATAAAGCCCTTTGCACATTCAGATGATTTCTTTGGGCTAGATTCCCAGAAGTGGAATTACTGGATCAAAAGATAGGAGCATTTTAAAGGTTCTTGATACAGATTGCCAAATTTCTTTCCAAAAGGGTTGCATCCATTTAGATTCCCCAAAGCTCTGCGTGTATTCCTCCTCCTCGCTCTCAGCAGCCTCAAGTTTTGTAATCCTAATCTTTGCTCATTTCATAGATGAATGTACTCCCTCATTGTTTTCGTTAGTATGCCTCTCATGATTGGGTGGTTGATCCTTTTCTGAAATTTCAATAACTGTTGAAAAGTTTTGTGACAACAGACACCGGACACATCTTTCAGAAAGGTGTGCCTGGTGTAGAGGCTGCCAACCCTTCAGGGAGGAGCTGAAGTTTTCTGGAAAGTCCCAACTTGGAGAGCCTGCCGGCCATTCTCTTCCTGCCAACCAGCTCTCGGGAGCCCCTCACTGGTTCCCCACCACCTTCCTACCACATTTCCACCCTCACCTAATGCCATTCCTGAAAAAGGACAGCGGATCTCCAGAGAATTCCTATTTGTGTTTTTAAAGCAAAAACAGACACAGTAAACAGAGCACACAAAAAATAAACTAACAAAATAAAACAGAACAAACAGCCAGGCCAGAAGGCCCCTGTGATCCGGCAGACCAGCAGCAACTCTTCCAGGGTTTGGACCACAACTAATTCGAATGCAATGGATGGAGAGGAAGTCGGCTTGCATCAGAGATTATTAAACCGGAGACTCGTGATTTATTTGTTAAATTACCTGGGGAACGAGAGAGAGAGAGAGAGAGAGAGAGAGAGAGAGAGAGAGAGAGAGAGAGAGAGAGAGGAGAGAGACAGAGACAGAGAGAGAGAGAGAGACAGAGACAGAGAGAGAGACAGAGAGACAGAGAGACAGAGAGACAGAGAGAGACAGACACAGAGACACAGACAGACAGAGAAAGAGAAGGGGTAGGGGAGGAAGAGGAAGGAGAGGAATGGAGAAAATATAATCAGAAATATAAAGTTGGATGCTAAGAAACAGAAATGCAGAGAGCACGAAGAAACAGGCAGGAATGTAGGCAAATAGAAAGAAAGCAAAACCCAGGAAAGAGAAACAGCGAGAAAACTGTAGGGGGATTTAAAAAAGCAGGGGGGACTGCAAGAGGGAAATTAAGAGAATACAGAATGTGCATGAGGAATTGCAGCTATAAAATGAGTGAAACAGGAAGAAAAAGGAAATGGGGAGATGGAGAAGGGAAGTCA